>CM067518.1:21308327-21908327 GCA_034509495.1 Acestrorhynchus altus
AGGGATAAATTCCATTAGCTTTTATTAGCAGTAATTATCCTCGGCTCTCGCCCGGTGCCATCCCTCGCCCCGTGCTCTCTTCCCCACCTCCTTTTTTTTTTTTTTTTTTTTGCTCATCTCTCCTTTATTTTTTTTCCATCTTTTTGCCTCTTTCTCCTTGCCCGCTGCGCTGCTCGTTCAGCACTTCCGGCTGAGTCTTCCATGACTTTTAATTATCACCCTCAGTCACAGTCCGAGCGGTTCTGTCCCCGAGCTGTGTCTCCTTCCACAGGTCATCTGTGCCACGCTCACATACACAGACGCGCACAGTACACACAAACCAAACACACACTAACAGTACACACTCACGAGGCAGAGGATCAAGACAGATCGCACTTTAAAGGGGCCGTATCCTACATTTTTCTTGTCTTTTCTTTTTTCCCCGAGGCCCACTTAGGATGTTTGTGTGGGGTTTATGTACCAAAAACAGCCATAATTCATTTCAACATGACCACTTTCCAACCTCTCTTTATCCCTGAATATGAAACAGCTGGTGTTGAAACTTTTAAGACCCATACACTGTATGTCCAAATGTTTGTGGACACCCCGTCTAATGAATGCATTCAGCTAAATGAAGTGGCACTGATTGTTGACACGGGTGTGCAAATGCACATACCCAGCTTGTCTAGTCCCTATGGAGAAGCATTGCCAATCGAATAGGACTCTCTGGAGCAGATAAACATGAAGCTTCTCGAATGCAAGGTGTGGCTTAGTAGTAATGAACTGTGGATCCGTGCTGAGAATGAGGTGGGGTGATGATCTTCCCACATCCTGACTTCACTAATGTTATTGACACTGAATGCAATCAAATCCTCACAGCAATGATTCAGAATGTATTAGAAAGCCTTCCGAGGACAGTACAGACAGTTAGTCCAACAAAAGCATTACCATCTAGAAACAATGAATGAAGTGTCCCAATATTTGTGTCCATATAATGAACTTTCATTTCTGATTGGTTGCCCTACATTGGACCTTATATAAAAGCTGCCCAAGCTGGAACACTTTTATAACTCACTACTTACAATGGGTGGAGCTAAAGTGTGGTGTGAATATACGTGTGTGTGTGTATGTAAACTCCAGGGGTCCGGACCCCCACAGGACCACCACAGAGCAGGTATTATATGTGGGTGGTGGGTCATTCTCAGCACTGCAGTGACACTGACATGGCGGTGGTGTGTTAGTGTGTGTTAGAGGCTCGTCTGTTCCTGTCCAGTTCATGTTGGTTATCTTGTAGTCCTTCATCAGTTCTCACAGGTCCTGCCCACAGGACACTGTTGGCTGGATATGTCTGGGTGGTGGACTCTTCTCAGTCCAACAGGTGTTTAAAGCCTCCAGCAGCACTGCTGTGTCTGATCCACTCATACCAGTGCAACACACACTAACACACCACCACCATGTAACTGTCCCTGTAGTGCTGAGAATAACCCACCACCCACATAATCCCTGCTCTCTGGTGGTCCTGTGGGGTCCTGACCATTAAAGGACAGGATGAAAGGAGGAGAATAAAGTATGCAGTGAAACATCGTTTTGATCATATGGGCCCTTTGCAAAAATGCAAATAAGGCGCACTACTAGTTCCCTCTTTCAACCTCCGTTCTCTCGTTGTTTGTCTGCATTTCGCTGCAAGTCAGCATTGTTTTTATCGTCCATTACTGCATACAGCAGCAGCCGTTTGGCCTGGGCCAGCAGCTGGGGGCTACAGTGGTGCCATAGTGAGTGACGTAACATTAGCGACGTGCATGCAGCGATGGCTCAGAGTTGACTCCCTCTGTTCCGTTTATGAACACATTTGGTGTAATTACACAATTAGTCTTTATCACCCACCTGCGGTAGCGGAGCTTTGCAGCGGCGCCGTGTTTCACAACAAACACACTCATCTCAGCGCGTTTCACTTTGCTTTACGAGAGCGCCGCTCGCTTGTGGGAACGAGCGTACACGCTTTTAATCATGGGCCGTTTGTTCCATTCTGCTCGTCCTTTTGTGTCACTGCTTTCTTTTTTGTGTGTGTGTGTGTGTGGGGGGGGGGGCAATTCTCGTTTGGGTGCAACATCTGTTCCTGCACACTGTATAAGGCTGCGTGAGCGTTTCTGCTGGTTCAGACACTATGACAAGCACTCCGGCTGCCTTTGACCCCGCGTTGACCTTAGAATAGAGGTGTTTTGCAATAGTGTTTTTTGTCATTCTCTCTCTCTCTCTCTCTCTCTCTCTCTCTCTCTCTCGCTCCCTCTCTTGCACTCTCTCTCTCTCTCCCTCTCTTGCTCTCTCTCTCTCTCTCTCTCTCTGTTGCACTCTCTCTTTCTCTCTCTCTCTCCCTCTCTCTCACTCTTTCTCGCTCTCTCTCTCCCTCTCTTGCTCTCTCTCTCTCTCTCTCTCTCTCTCTCTCTCTCTCTCTCTCTCTCTGTTGTAGTACTGCTAATGAGAAAAGAAGACTACGATGGAGTCTCTGTGTTTCCGCGGCCAGCTTGTCTGCTTGATCAGTGATTTTCCATTTAATTTAAAGTGAAATAAAAAGGATCCCTGCTTTACTTCTGAGCCGCCATCCGACATTTCATCAGGAGGCAGGAGTGTCGGCTCCGTTCACACTCCACATCCGTTTTTTGATTGGAGCGTGGGAGAAAATAAGGCTTTGTGCAAATAAATAGCTCGCATCTCAAACTCCATTTCCAAGAACATGAAATTCAATCTGCTCCTCCAATCTAGAGCAAGCTGTCATCGCTCTTGGCCGTTAGAGCAGTCACAGATATTGTGTTCAGCATCTGCCGGCCCACCCTCCGATGTCAATTTATGTTTATATTTACACGTAAATGTATTAAATGCATTTAAGCCGTTTGAAGAAGCTGTTTCTTTCTTTTCTGTTTTTCAATTTCATCTGTTTCTTTCCATTTGTCATCCCACTGGTCTTGCTCAGTGTTTATATTTACGTCCCAAACCCCCTCTCCCCTTCCCCCAGATGAAAACCATGATATATGTTGATATGAATTTGGAAAATGGATTTCAATAGAAAGAATAGATGGAATTCTTCAATAACCAACATACATTTGTTACATATTCAATATCCAGTTACTACGTATATATTGATCAGCCATAACATTAAAACTACTACCAGGCGACGGGAATAATATTGATGATCTAGTTCCAGTGTTGCTGGTCAGTGGTCAGCTGCAGATGATTGGACCATCATTACAGCGGACCATCATTAGGAAGCTGTCATATTCAAACCTCAGACATTAGTTTGGTTTGCTGTTGATTGCTGAAGTGAATGGTGTCACCGTGGCCACACACAGACTCCAACAGTCCCAGTTAGCTCTTTTATGGGAGGTGTGCAGGGATGAATCCAGAGTTGAATTATTTAGACTCAGTAACCGAAGACTTAAATTGATCACAAACACCTCGTACTAACCGTGAAGCATGGAGGTGGAAGTGTCACGGTATGGAGCAGCTTGAAGAAAGACAAAGACTGATGTTGAAATATCGTGAAGCTGTATTGTGGGAAAATGTTACTCTAAGTCGATGTCAGAGACTGGTAGGTGGCTATGGCCAACATCTAATTGACGTTATTGTAGTCAGAGAAGGAAATGCCAGCTAGTGGGATATTGGGTGTCCGACATTTTATTCACAAGAAAATATCATTTTTAATAATTACATTTTGCAAATGAAGTTTTGAAAGACATTTCTTCAGTTTCATATGTTTCGTTATATCACCTCCACCATTCAAAAGTTTGTATGTTCATGGGGTGTCCAGATCTTTCCATAAGACTGTATGTAGTGGCTGTATATATTTGCCCAATTCATTAGAGTATATATGCAATCCTGGCCATATAATTAGACTTCTCTTTGGGTGCGCCTCCCACTCCCATCAGTGTGACTCACTCTGTTAATCTGTTCGAGCTTCAGTTAGGTCCAAACAAGGTCCAAAACAGCTGGAACAGAATGACCAACTAAAGCTGCAGAGATGCGGGGCACTGATGGTCATTTTTGCCAGGAGTGCCATTGCAAGCAGGCATTAGCTTGTGTGTGTGTAATAGGCCCCCTGCCTTGTGTTGGCAGTGTGTAAAGGGGCTCCTGCAGGCTGGTAGGTACGGGCTGCTGAGAGTGACTGACGAAGGGAGGCATACACTCATACACCTACACACACACACACACACACACACACACACATAAAGTGACGAAAAACAGCAGCGGCCCCCACAGTGAGCCGTTCTCCTGGCTGTCAGTCCTCAGGATAGTGTGTGCAACTTCCCCAAACAAACACACCCCCATAATGAGGCCTGGGGCCAGAGGGCCATGGTGGACCCAGGGATGGGTTGTAGGAGTTGGGGGTGGGGGAGTGCCTCTAAGGAACATGTCAGCTTACACCCATCCTTTCCCACAGCCTTGCAGTGTCCTGTCATTGAGACTGAGTTTGAGCAATGGCAGCCCACCATGGAAAAGTCTAAGCGGCAAAGACAAGCGTCCAACGTAGAGTGTGTGTCTGTGTGTGTACTGGTGCACCATATGTTTGGGCTTGTGTGTCATAGAGAAAGGACAGCCAGTTAGATACAGTGGTGGGTGGACGTTAATGATGCTGGAGGGCTCCACTCCTGTGGGACAGATATAGAAGAGAACATTACACCGGTGGGAGACAACACTATTCCCTCATTCCATCTTTCTCTCTTTCGCCCTCTTTCTCTTTCTTTCTCTTTGTCTTCTGTTTTCTCCACTCTGTGACCCAATGCATAGCACCACAAAACGCTATCCACTTGACCTTGCGTATTAATCAGCGCTGCTGTCAGAACAAGGGCTTATTTCTCTTGATGCGCAAGCCACTTTGTTTCCTACTTGACATCTAATGTTTTGTTTAAGACCAGTGTTTCTCGACCTTGGTCTTGGAGGCACCCCTCCCCTGCACATTGTAGAGGATTCCCTGCTTTAGCCTGTAGCACCTGAGAGCCACACTTTGTGGGCAATCACTTGCTGTTTTCCAAGCTTCAAATCTCAGGATCAGGGTAACCTACGGACACGATACACATATCATAACAAACAACCAAACTTAGTAACCATGGTGGCATTGTTTGATGAACTGTCAGTGAGTAATCCTGCTCAGAAAACAGCGAAATGTCACTAGTTTATGTAAACTGAAGTACATCCCAGTGTAAATGCCAATGCTCTGTCCACACGTGCATATCTTTAACATCCATTTTTCTAACATGCTGAGAGGATGCACTGGTTTTGAGGGTGGATGCACTGGTGCAGATGTGAAATTATTCTGTTTACCGTAACACTAAGGACTGTAAATTCACCATGTGACTGGTTGCACTTATGGTACTTACAATACCTCGATGCTTTTAAAATTTAAGTCGATCTCTCAAAAACGTGTGATGCAGGATGTCTTGTTTGTGTCACCGTCACTGAGAACAATTTGAACTGTGAGTAAAATCCATTTTAATAGTTCAGTGTAGACCATACTGTGTCCTAAACCGCATTAGCCAGTACGCAAGACTTCGATATATGTCTGGATGTGATTTGAGTGGGTTGGGAGAGGTGTGTGGGCCTGCGTTTATGGAAAGGTTTTGGATGACTATTCCCTTTAGTACGGTATTAGCCTTGCAGCTCTACTTTGAAGCAGACAAAAAGCAACATTTGGACACCAAACTATTGACAGACTGAATATGTACATGTATATAAAAATGAAAATAAATATACTTTATCTTCGTCTGAAGCATTCTGTTAAAATAAGTAGAGTATATTCTGCCGTGCCCACTAATTAGACTAATTAGCTGTTCCAGAGAGCCTCAAGTGCCACCATGTACGTTTCATTGGAGCTTCATTCACCAGAACATCCTTAGCTAGAGAAATGGCTCGGTTCTGAAGCTCTGGTGAAGCGGACACAGCAGGTGATGGTGTTGGTGTGTCTTCCACAGAATGGTAAGAGCAGACGTGTGGATGTTTTTAGAGTAGTTGGCTCCATAACCACAGATGCAAGGTCTGCCTCTTTGGAAAGAGGTGGATATATATGTTATCCATATTCACATTATCCACAGTCCTCTTATAGTATTATACTGCTCATTCTGTGTGTTTATTAATAATGTGGTTCATTATTTATTTTTATTATTATTATTATTATTATTATTATTATTATTATTATTATTATTATTATTATTATTATTGTTATTATTATTGTTATTATGTGGTTCTGCTGCATTGAAGGTTTTTGCCCAATTAAGATAAAAGGGTTTTTATATGACATACAAGGTCCCACCAGAGTTACATAGGAGGTACCAAATTAAGCACCCTTCAGTAGATTCTTAATAGATTAATAATACACATTTTTCTTGTCTCTTTAAGTTTTGTTCCTAAAGTTTTACATCACACTTCCAGAAGCGACTTACCAAACACGGAATGCTCCACTCAGCAAAATCCCCACAGTTAAATGAACTCATACAGACTTTTCCACTTTTCTATCCTGCAGAGTTACACTAGATTCTGTGTAAATGTGTGGGAGTTGATTCAGCAGTGCTGAGCTCTGTTCCTTTAAGACTGTGTGTGTGTGTGTGTGTGTGTGTGTATGTGTCAGAGAGAGAAAGAGAGAGAGACAGAGAGAAAGAGGAAGCCTGCACTGAAGGCCTGCTAGGTGATCATTAGCAGAAAGCCTGGCCCCTCAGGATACAACCACCACCAGGGTCATCTCACCATGCTTCTGGAACCAGAGCTACTGATACAACCAGCAGGCCTGCCTTGGTGAGGAGGCAACAATGAGCGAGGGACAAAGAGGCAATGAGAGAAAGAGAGGGAGAGAGAGAGGGAGAGAGAGCAAGAGGGCAGCAGAACCTCATTTCTCCCCACTGGGCCTTCCATGTAAATGGGGTGGGTGACCGTGCATACAAATGCCTGGCAGGCCTGGCTGCCGTATTCTGGGACACACAGGGCCAGTAAATTGGTGCTGAACTGCTGAGGGGGGAATGACCGTGACCGGCAGTGTGGATGCTGCTGCCTGAACCTGATCCCGGCTGTTGCGTCACGCTGTAACAAGGGACATCATTTGCAGGCACGTTTTCTCCTCTCTCTCCTGGCTCTGTGGGGCCCTGCTAGGGAATGATATGAAATATGTGCTGCTGGAAATGCCGTTTTCATTTGGGAAACTTTTCCTACTCAGCATCAAACCCAGCAGTGATCACTTTACATGTCTTCAGTTCATACTGGATGTTTGTTGTTTGTGTCATATGTTGCTATCCAGTGTCAACCACTGAAAGATGGGTTCTCCTTTGGAGTGTTCTTTGGGTTTCTCCCAAGGTTTCTTCCTCTTGTTCTAAAGGAAGATTTTCCTGGATGCTGCATTCCTTCTTTACCCCCTGTAATCTCAGGGCTGAACGTAGCCTGAATCGTGTCTCTTAGAACCAGAGATCCACATTTTGTGGGCAGTTACATGCTGGTATTCTAAGCTTCATATCTCCAGATCAGAGTAACCTACAGACATGTTAAACATACCAGTTTACACGATATATAATACAGGACTGACCCTTTCGAAGTCATTTCATCACTGTGTTATGAATCATCAGTTGAAATGTCAAAGCAGCCTTCCAGTGCATGTTTACTGCTCTGCTCATGTGTACATCGTGTTAACATACATTTTTCTAACATACTGAGAGGATGGAGATGCACTGATTTTGAAGGTGGATGCACTAGTGCACATGTTCAACCTGCATACAGGCTACAAATTATCAATGAGAGGGGGTGGAACTGATGACGTCACTAAACCAGATTTTGAGTTATAAATGAAAATGAGAAAGGAGGGGCTGTTTGCTCTCTTTCCTTGCTCACACATTGTTCAGATTTCAGAATAAAAGTCCTGAGAAGGGATAATACCGATACATACTATAAAGTACAATAAATTATATTATCTTATTTATTTTTTTTTATTTATTTTTTTTACACTACTGTCAAGCATTTTGAAGAACAAGAATAAATATCCTTGTCAGACTAATCATTACTCATCTCTGATGTAAAGATGTAAAGTGTCTTTAAAATTTATAAGAAAGATGTTTGGATAACATCTGCTGGTAAAACTATTATAAATAAACTTGATTGGAAGAACTAGAAGAACACAGGTTTGGTTACTAACTTCTCTCTGCTCTTAAGACACTGTATGGATTAGTTCAGTTCCACCAGCAGCTCATCTGATTGATCTGATTTTATGAATTATGGATTAGATAACAGGGTGTTAGACAGGAATTATAGCAGTCTTCCTTCAGAAGAGCTCTGAAAATGCTTAAACCAACACAAACTCATACATGCTGTATTTAAAAAGTATATTGTTTTTTTTTTCTAACACGAATTCCTTCCCAGTCCAGAAATTCTCATCCTAATTTATGACTAGCCAACATATTTCTCTGGCTGGCTCTATTTGTCCCTCATTTGTATGCTGAATCCTAGAGCCCTTGTTTTTAATGATAGGTGGCAGCGTGCTCTGTTTGTGAAGATGACATCTTTTTTATTGTAAATTGTATGCAACGTGACACTAATTTTTTCAAACCCAGTAAGCCAAAAGCATTCAGTCCACTGGGCTGTACTCGTTTTGCAGTGTTGATGCCTCTGAAGTTGGCAGTAAGTGGAAAATAGGCAGTGATTCATTTTTTCTTGAGTTTGGTGTTTGTTTGTCTGTGTCACTTCTCCATATGTGCATTTTGCAAGGCTCAGGCTGCTTTGCAGATTTATATGTATGGATACACAAATACATACATATGCAGTGTGTGATTTTAGACAGTGTGATGATGTGGGTTAACGCCTGTTGCTACTTATTGTCAAAACAGTCCCACTAATAGTTGCACCCAGAAGGAAGTGTCAGATTGCAATGCTATTCGAAAGGAGGATAAAGGTTTCCAGGATTAATAAATGATTAAATATTTAGACTGATATGGGCAATATTTGTTGAGCTACACATATAGAAGTAGTGTCTCTCAGTATGGTGCTGGTTTAATGCAATATGCCAGATGTATCACCAGGGAGTTGTAGAGGTTCCTAATGGTGTCCTGTGATTATCCATTCCATACAGCTTGAATTTTCTCACTCAGTTCCTGCAGATTGTGTGGTAGAGGTGGAGAGCTGATGGTGTGTCCAATAGCATCCCACACATTTCCAAATGAGGATAGGTCTGGCAATGCTGCTGGCCATGGCATGAATACATGTGCCTTCTAGACAAGCTCTTGAGATTGCATTAGTGTGTGGACAAGTGTTGACCTGTTAGAATACTGCATGGAGTGTGTGTTCAGAAAAGGTAGGACCACTGGTTGCACTCATTAACGTAACTATGGGCGGTCAAAGTGCCTGTAATGAAGACCAAAAGTGTACATCTGTGGTGTGAGCTGTGAGCTGGTGCACCTCACACTACGACACCAGGCTTTCTGATGCGTGACGACAAACCATTGATCTTGTCGCTGACCACGGTGCTTCCACACACTGATACATACTGAAGACTCTGGAGTGGCCGTGCCCTGTTCTACTGTGCGAGAGAGTGCTTTTTGATGCTCCAGTCCATCTTTACACTCTGTAATTCCAGTCGTAATCTTTATGTTTGGAACCTTGAAGGTTTTCTTGGCCTTTTAATAAATCCCTGGCCTTTTAAAAAGTCATTGGTCCTGAAATTGCTGGCCCCATTTCCCTGCAAAGGTAGGGCATTTTTGACCTCAGAATATATGTAAACATCAACACAAACAAAAGTGAATCACTCTTTTGTTGCTAAGAGTCTGTTACACCCACATACACCTGATCATTATTCATTCTCTCAACTCATTTCTCTCACTGCTTATGAGCCTCAACTTCAGCTCAAAGTTTCCTTTTGCTCGTGGGTGACGCTATGGTGGTGATCAGTGGTTGATGGCTGGTAAAGGGTGGGGGGTAGATGTCATTGTTGTGACGGATTTAGTTACAGTAGCATTGAGATCAATTATTCAGCAGAGGCATGCACAGTTGCAGGATTAATGACGCATGTGGCATATAAATCAAGCGGCGGTCCCGAACCACTCCAGGAGAGAGGAAACACGCGCAGACGTGTGTGGGAAAAGACATTAACACTCACATTTATTCTCCACAGCACCGTTCCTAACCTTGAGATAGTGTGGGAGCCAGGGACAGTAAGCACATTCGCAATCACAAATAAAACGCTGCGTTTTTGAGGGAACGGGCTGGGGGCTGGAGGTGGGCGATGACTCTGTCATGTTATATCATTTCAAGTGTTGTGCGCAGACTGAAGGCAGGGGCTCTATAACACTCATGGGTAAGGGGATAAAGAGGGAAGACAATATTTGTAATCGAGGAATGTCAAATCTAGTGTTTATCCTGTTTAATGGAATAAAAAGTGGGAAACTCTTTTCTTCTTGCCCCACAATAATGTCTTGTTTATATGACTAAAATGTACTGCAAGAAATTTGTAACAGTTGCTAAAAACATATTTCTCATATTTCATACACAGACAGAATTACAAGGAGCTCCCATCCACTAGTATCAGTGTTTTGCCAAATATGCACAAACCAGCCTGCCATGTATTTAAAAAGTCACTACAGCATGATATTTTTAAAGTGTCTTAAAAAGAATGAATGGATGAAAACTCAATTTCACATTCCACAATGGTAATGTTAAGGTTAGGGTTAGGTTAAGTCTAGGTTAAGGTTAGTGTAAGGAAAGGTTAAGTGTTAGGTTAAGTTTAGGTTAGGGTTTGGATGAGTTAGGTAA
Organism: Acestrorhynchus altus; assembly: GCA_034509495.1. NCBI lineage: Eukaryota > Metazoa > Chordata > Actinopteri > Characiformes > Acestrorhynchidae > Acestrorhynchus > Acestrorhynchus altus. The sequence continues at coordinate 21,319,071 of CM067518.1, forward strand.
GGGGTTAAGTTTAGGTTGGTTTCAGTAGAGTTAGGGTAAGAGGTTAGAAAGTTTAGGTTAGGTTTTAGATAAGGTTAGGGTAAGGGTTAAGTTTAGGTTAGGGTTTAGATAAGGTTAGGGTAAGGGTTAAGTTTAGGTTAGGGTTTAGATAAGGTTAGAGTAAGGGTTAAGTTTAGGTTAGGGTTTGGATAAGGTTAGGGTAAGGGTTAAATTTAGGTTAGGGTTTGGATAAGGTTAGGGTAGGGTTAAGTTTGGGATTGGGTTTTGGATAAGGTTAGGGAAAGTGTTAGAAGTTTGGAATTAGGTTTTAGTGGGTTAGAATTGGGGTTAAGTTTAGGTTAGGTTAGTGTGGAAAGGTTAAGTGTTGAGTTAGAAGTGTGGAGTTAAGGTTGGTGTAAGAGGTTAAGTTTAGGTTAGGGTTTAGATAAGGTTAGTGTAAGGGTTAAGTTTAGGTTAGGTTTTGGATAAGGTTAGGTTATGGGTTAAGTTTAGGTTAGGTTAGTGTAAGGGGAAATGTGTTAGGTTAAGTGCGGTTAGGTTAGTGGGGTTAAGTTTAGGTGGGGTTTAGATAAGGTTAGTGTAAGGGGTTAAGTTTAGGTTAGGTTTTGGATAAGGTTAGGGTAAGGGTTAAGTTTAGGTTAGGGTTTGGGTAAGTTTAGGGTAGGGGTTAAGTTTAGGTTAGGTTTTGGATAAGGTTAGGGTAAGGGTTAGTTTAGATTAGGGTTTGGATAAGGTTAGGGTAAGGGTTAAGTTTAGATTAGGGTTTGGATAAGGTTAGGGTATGGGTTAAGTTTAGGTTAGGTTTTGGATAATGTTAGGGTGAGGTTAAGCCCAGATTAGGGTTTTGGATAAGGTTGGGAGTAGGGGTTAAGTTTAGGTGAGGTTTGGATAAGGTTAGGGTGAGGTTAAGTTAGGTTGGGAGTTTGGATAAGGGGTTAAGGGGTAAGGGGTTAAGTTTAGGTTGGGTTTTGGATAAGGTTAGAGTAAGGGTTAAGTTTAGGTTAGGGTTTGGAGTAGTTTAGGGTAAGGGTTAAGTTTAGGTTAGGGTTTGGATAAGGTTAGTGTAAGGGTTAAGTTTAGGTTAGGGTTTGGATAAGGTTAGGGTAAGGGTTAAGTTTAGGTTAGGGTTTGGATAAGGTTAGTCAAGGATAAAGTTAGATTAGGGTTTGGATAAGGTTGAGTGTAAGGGTTAAGTTTAGGTTGGGTTTTGGATAAGGTTAGTAAGGGTTAAAGAAGTTTGGGGGATTGGGGGTTTAGGTAAGTTTGGGGTGAGGTTAAGTTTAGGTTAGGGTTTGGATAAGGTTAGAGTAAGGGTTAAGTTTAGATTAGGGTTTGGATAAGGTTAGTGTAAGGGTTAAGTTTAGGTTAGGGTTTGGATAAAGTTGATAAGAGTTGTTAAGTTTAGATTAGGGTTTGGATAAGTTAGTATGAGGTTAAGTTTAGGTTAGGGTTTGGATAAGGTTAGGAAGTAAGGGTTTAAGTTTGGGTTAGGTTTTAGGAATGAGTTAGTGTGAAGGTTAAGTTTGGGATTGGGGTTTGGATACGGTTAGAGTAAGAGAGGTTAGTTGGGGTTTGGATAAGGTTAGTAGGGTTAAGTTGAATTGGGTTTGGATAAGGTTAGTGTAAGGGTTAAGTTTAGGTTGGGGTTTGGATAGGTTGGTAGGGTTAAGTTTGGGATTATGTTTTGGATAAGGTTAAGTAAGGGTTAAGTTTAGGTTGGGGTTTGGTAAGTTTAGGGTAGGGTTAAGTTTAGGTTAGGGTTTGGATAAGGTTGAGAAGTGGGGTTAAAGTTTAGATTGGGGTTTTGGTTAAGGTTAGGGTAAAGGATTAAGTTTAGGTTGAGGTTGGGTTATGGTAAAGGCTAGGTTAAGTTTAAGGTTAGGTTAGGTTATGGTGAAATTAGGGTTAGGTTTAGATTGGGGTTTGGATAAGGTTGCAGTGTAAGGGTTAAGTTTAGGTTAGAGGTTTGGATAAGGTTAGAGAGTAGGTTAAGAAGTTAGGTTGGGTTTTGGATAAGGTTAGAGTAAAGGATATGTTAATGGTTATGTTACAATTAATGTTAAGGTTAAAGTTAGGGTTATGATTAGGTTAGGTGTAGGTTGAGGTGTAGGCTAAGGTAGTATCATTGCACTGGTTTGTTTGTTGTGTGTCTGGGTTTGTCTGTATTTAGTTAACATTGTAAGAATTCTCAAATAGTCTTTAGTCAGATATGTAGGAATTCATCTTGAGACCAGATGGTAATAATCATTGAGTGTGTTTGCGATGACTTGGATGGTGTGAAGCCAAAAATGCTCCAACCTCCAAATGCTTCAAGACTGAACCTTTGACCAACGAAACTTTCAGACACACACTGTCACTTGACTCACTAATACAAAGGGTGTAAATGACATTTTATTCAATGCTATGCCTTAAACATTCAATTTCTGGTTGAATGGAACTCCCAGCTCTTCCCGGGTCATTGGAAGCAGTACACACGGTTATTGATAAGCATGCTGCATGCGATAAACTGACCGTTAGGCCAGTTTAGATCATGATTGCAGCATGTAGATAGAGCTTCAGCCAGCTAAAGCGGGCGAGAGCAGACGTGTTGAGTGGAGAAGCAGGGTCTGTGATGCTGAGACTGGGCCTGCTGTTCATCACAGATAAGGGCAGGCTGGAGCCACCAGCTTCTGTCAGATGGGATCAGGCCTGGGGCCAAAGCAGATGCTCCAACAAGCCAGCTTACAAACATCTCATAATAAGTCAGGCAGACGAAGGCCTCTGAATTAAAGTGTCACTTCTCATTCTCCCTCCCTTCTGTCAACCCCTCCTTCCTCCCTTCTCCACACACACACACACACACACACACACACACACCCTCTTTGAGAGAAGAAGTGTAGCAGAAGGAGCCAAGGCTTGCCTCTGAAGCTGGAGTATCTGAATAAGAGGGGGGAGAGAAAGGGAGACAGACAGACAGACAGACAGACAAAGAGAGGAAGTCAGACGGTTATTTAGTAATTACATTCGAAACAACACAAGCTTTTCCCGCGTTCCCAGAGTAAGGAATGCCAACCTGGAACACCAGCAGTTCCATGGTCGTCTACAGGTTATGATTTCGCTGTTTAACAAGCAGACAGTGAAGTCACTGATGTGAAAGTCTGCGGAGATCAGAGCAGAGCAGCGCACTCTGCTCTAAAACACACAAACGGTATAAATGACAGCTCTCAGCGATTCAGGCTCGGCGGCGACGTCAGCCCCTCTGAGCCACGTGATCACTTTGTTACATTAATAAGAGGATTTCATTGTCTTTATTGTTAGCAATTAATGATTTACTGCTAGTTCACAGCACGACACTGAATGAGTTGATTGTTTAGCTAACAGACGGTGTCGGTAGCGGTGTTAACACCTACACAGGATGCAACTGAGATCAGTGCAGTTGAGTGCACTCAAGAGTGTGTATACGTTCACACTTGCATGCAAAAATACACAAGTACGCCGAAGTCGTCAGGGAATCAGGCTCACGATTCGCTGCGAGGGCTTCTTTGAGCAATGGCACAAAGAATAATGTATTCCGAGATGAGAGTGTAGGCCATAAAAAGTTATTTGCATATACACCAATCAACATTAATACCACTGACAGGTGAAGTGAAAATGTTAATTATTGTCAAATTCAGTGGCATCTGTCAAGAGCTGAGTGTGGAAGGCAATATAGTAGTCTCATTACTCAACTCTCGCTTTGGATTTGGCTTTCTTAATGATTCACCATCATAAATGTTAGTGACCTCTATCTGAACAAACGTGTCTTAGAACCTGAGATCACACTTTGTGGGCAGTTACGTGCTATTTTCTAGGCTTCATAAGTCAGATCAGTGTACCTTATAGACATGATACACGTACCATACCAAACTACAAGGTTACTAGATCCCACTAAATGCCAGAACAGCCTTCCTGTGCTTGTTTACTGCTCTTTCAACCTGCATGCAGACTCTGACTGATCCGTGAGAAGGGGTGGGGCTGATGACATCACTGACCCAGATATTGGTTTACAGAGGAAAACAAATTTTTGTTGTTTTTTTCAAAGAAAACTTTTTTGCTTCCACAGGTTCAAATTTCAGAAGTAAAGTCCTGAGAATATTGATACATGAATTACAACAATAATAAAGGACATTCAGGTTGTTTTATGGTTTTATTTGCACCGCTGTCGAATATTCCGAAGAATATATTATTATAAATATCCTTCTCAATCTAATCATTACAGAAAAATCATCATAATTCTTGGATTGTCAGTTCAAACCCAGTCTGGGTGACCAGTGTCCAACAGGACCTCTGAGATGTAAGCTGTTTTTTTTCTTAAAAGCAAAGAAAAAATTGCAGGTGTTTGTAAATATTTTAATCAAAACATGGTCAAATTCATACAATTATTTTAATTGTCAGTGAATCTTAAATGAAGAACAAATTGAGTAGCTTAGAATTTATAAAAAAAAAATAAATAAATAAATAAACTTTTATTTTGGTGGCATTAGACATAGTGCAGTAGGTTCATGTTTGTCTGCTAGAGAGTCCTATTCTATTGACAGTGCTTTTCTACAGGGACTTAACAAGCTGTGTGTATGTGTGTGTGTTTGTGTGTGTGTGTGTGTGTGTGTGTGTGTGTGTGTGTGTGTGTGTGTGTGTGTGTGTGTCTGCCCATGTGTCAGCAATGGGTGCAACTCTGAGCAGCTGAATGCATTCATTAGAAGGGGTGTCCACCAAGATTAGGATATATAGTGTAGCTCTTCCCAGGTCTTTGGAAAATACAAAAGTAGAAACTGAAGTTGTCAAAGAATCAGCCTCGGTTTGCCCTTCAGCATCTTCAGCATCTTCAGCATCTTTATACAGTATGGAAATAATTACGGAAATACATAATATACGTGAAATTGAAAAAGAAAACAAACTTTGAATGCAAGTTAATGTGACAAGATTGTGTTCCACACACTCTTCTACTGATCCATCTGTCATGAAACATTTACTCCACTTAAAGGACAGCTGGTATCTAAAAAAAAAGGCATCTTCATGATGTTCTGATGATCATAAGTGACTTTGGTCTTCATTATTATGAGCACTTTGGGCTTTTTAATTGCAAATGAGTATAAATACGTGTGTTGTATGCTGTAGACATGGTTAGGAAAAAAAGGGGCTACAGTGTTCATTGACAGTGACAGCAGCAGCCATCTGTGGCCCATTTAGCAGTTAAACCTTCAGATATTCGCCCACAAGCAGGCCTGGTAATAGGGGAGCATTGAGAAGAACTGTTTAGCTTCAGTAAGCCATATTGCGGTACATAACCTTCCAGTCGGAGTCACTTTTGTCCAGAAGTGTCTGCACACTGCTCTTTTAAAGCCGGTGCTGCCTTGAAGCCTGTGTGTGGGAGGCCTCTTCTTACACTGGATGAATGGATGAGCACTCAGTGTCTGTCTGGACACTGTCTGTTTGGCCAGTTGTTTGGGTCAGGTCAGGCCACCTGTCTCAGACGCACCTAGACTGCAAAGCATTCAAGCAAAGAGCCATAAGGTAATGCATTGTTTCTGCACTATTGTTAATCCGCTGCCCCGAGCCTGCCTGGACGGCTGATAAAGCTTGTTGCTGCGGCACAAACCACGACATGCACCCCCCGCCACCCACCCCACCACCAACCCAGGGAGCTGAGGGCCAGCTATCAGTCTTTAATTGGCCTCTGTGGGTTGTAATGAAGAGATGTCAGATAGCAGGGACAGAGGAGGCAGGAGGCAGGAGAACACCGGGCTAAGGGTAGTAGGCTGACTCTCTCTCTCTCTCTCTCTCTCTCTCTCTCTCTCTCTCTCTCTCTCTCTCTCTCTCTCCCTCTCTCTGCTTTGCTGCATGTGTATTGGCAGGTGTCGCTCTGTTTAATTTCACGCCTCCATGCTCCACCATGCTCCCACACAACATAGCGAGGCAGAGCTGGCCCAGTGTGCCACTGCCTCACTGTCTCGCTGTTTCTCGCTCCCTCTTTCTTTCCCATAAATACCAAATTCCTGCCCTAAAATAGATGCACATGACCATCCATTCAAGCCATAATTACAAGAATGATTACAATTAGTTAAAACTGAAAGCTGGTTTTGATGACCCCGTTTTTGACCTCTTGCTGGCTCTCATCCTTTCATCTTAGTGGAGAAAATAACAGTTTTAGCAAAGAATGAGGCTGAAGAGAACAGAAGCTTTAATAAAGGGAATAAATGAAGGACACAATATGTGCTGAAAAATTTTTAGATTATACTTAGTTGCTGGAGCTTCTGTGTAATTTTCTGTTAAATATATGCTTTCTGCCATTTTTTTTCTTGATACTGAAAAATTAATAAGGACTTAATGGCAATTTAGAGTCGAAGTGAAGTGAACGGTAAATTAAAGGGTGGATTCTAACTTTTGTACTGTATTTTAATCATGCTAAGGCGCTCGATTTAACTGGAAAGGTTACAGAGGATAGTATTGCCAGATCTATGTTGCAATGTAAAGGAGGTGGCACACACACACACACACACACACGCGCGCCATCTGTTTATCTTTTAAAAGTGGTTAAAGATGGAGGAATGGAGGTGCCACGAGCAGACTCTTACATGTGGTCATTGAGAGATTCTAAGAGATTCTAATTCAAAAATCATCAAAACTACATTAACAAACTATAATAAAACAGACGTAGCCAGTTTGCCATGCGTACCACTCTACACATTTACTGGTTTTGAGGTAGCCACTTTGACAAGGTCTAGATGAAGACCCAATTCTGTCACGCTCAGCTGAGAACAAATTATTTCGGATTGTCAGCAACAACCCGAGCACCAACAAGTAATAGTTGCCTGCCATGAATTGGAAGCTGCTGGAGCAGCAGTGTGCTGTCTACAGTCAAGCAAGTTTTACATCAATGGACGGAGAGGCTGCTGTCCGAGAAAGAAGCCCCTGCCCCAAAGTTGGCACCTTCAAACTCATTCAGCTGACCACTAAGAAAAAGACCTCTGAGTGATGTTTTTTGAGATAAATACTGAATTGTTTGACCACAATAACCAGAGGTAAATTTGTTGCAGTAAACGTAAGAGCACTACCAGCTATTAAGCATGGTGGTGGGAGTATCATGCACTGGGGCTGTTTATCTACCAGTGGAACTCATACATTGCATTCCAAAGTTGATGGAATAATGAAGATCATCAAATAGATATTTGTAACTTGGAGATAATTATGGGTTCCAACAGGACCTATCAAAGGTAGCTGTAGAGTGGACAAAGCAGGTTTTTGGAAAGTCCTGACCCTATTGAAAATCTGTGGACCGTGAACTCTGAGGAGTAGATACACAAGTCTAAAGCTCTGCCTGCTTGTTGCATTTGTCCTGCCTCAGAGGTAGAACTGCCTTCAATGTTTTGAAGGCCAAGTTCATTTTGACCCTGGCTTGATTTCAGAGTCGCCTCAAATGAAAATGACCAAATACTTTATTTAGTATTTAGATTCTACAAAGCACTTGACAATTGTCCCTAATTACGACTACACCTGTCGAAAGTACTCCCAACCAATGAACAGGAAAGGACAGCATGAGGCCCTGCACTTCTGCGACACTCTGTTTCCCCTCGTTCTTCCCCCGAGATGTCTGAAAGACTGGGCCAATCGCTGGGCCACTTGGCTGCGTAATGAGTGTAAAGTGTACCATCTCCAGAGCTGATTGTATTAGGACAGCAGAACAGTGTTCAGACTGAAACACTGAAGTCCATCCACTCCTCGGCCGAGGCGAGAGTGTGCTGTCAACACACTCAATATGAGCAAGATAGTGAGTAATGACTTCCACAGCCCCCCGAAACACCGTGTGAGAGAGAAGGAGCGAGGCAGAAGTGAGAGGTCGTGGAAGGCGAGCGAGGGTGTGTGTGTGGAGAGGAGGCTTGATATGTGATGCTGAGCTCGACCCGTGCCCCTCCGCCCCCTCCCACCCTCTGCCCCCCTGCAGCCCGAGTTTGTGTAGGGAAGATTAAGCAGCTTTGACGAAGCTGTGTTTACAAATATGCAGCCGGGGAGAGAGGGTGAGTGACGGCGGAGAGGGAAAGAATACAAATTGCTTTTTTATCTCTCGCAGGGCTCGGGCCAGGGAAAATGTGTTTGCGATTGTTACTCCTCCGCCTGTGAAGGATAAAGCTGCCGCTGTGTGTTCGGGTGCTGGTTAGCACTCATCCTCTCTCTCTCTTTCTCTCTCTCTCTCTCTCTCTCTCTCTCTTTCTTTCTCTCTCTCTCTCTTTCTCTCTCTCTCCTCATCTCTTTTCCTCCTTTCTGCAGTAATGAAGCAGCTCCTCCACTCCTCTGATGATGATCTCTCTGTCTCAGCCTCCTACTTTAACTCTGTGTCTCTCTTTCATTCTTCCTCTTTCTTTATATCTCCCTCATCTGGCTTTCTCTCTCGCTCTTTTTATTTATTCTCTCTCTCTCTCTCTCTCTCTCTCTCTCTCCCTCTCTCTCTCTCACTCTTTTTCTTTATTCTCACTCTCTCTCTCTCTCTCTCTCTCTCTCTCCCTCTCTCTCTCTCGCTTGTGCTCTCTCCATCTCTCTCTCTCAATATCTTACTATCTCTTGTTCTCTTACTCTCTCACTTGTTTGCTCTCTCTCTCTCTCTCTCTCTCCCTCTCTCTCTCTCACTTTTTTTCTTTATTCTCACTCTCTCTCTTCTCTCTCTCTCTCTCTCCCTCTCTCTCTCCATCTCTCTCTCTCAATATCTTACTATCTCTTGCTCTCTTACTCTCTCACTTGTTTGCTCTCTGTTTCTCTCTCTCTCTCTCTCTCTCTCTCTCTCTCTCTCTCTCTCAATATCTTACTATCTCTTGTTCTCTTACTCTCTCACTTGTTTGCTCTCTCTCTCTCTCTCTCTCTCTCTCACTTTTTTTCTTTATTCTCACTCTCTCTCTTCTCTCTCTCTCTCTCTCTCTCAATATCTTACTATCTCTTGTTCTCTTACTCTCTCACTTGTTTGCTCTGTTTCTCTCTCTCTCTCTCTCTCTCTCTCTCTCTCTCTCTCTCTCTCTCTCTCTCTCTCTCTCTCTCCTGTAGGCCTTGCTGTGATTTACAGTCTCTCTTGGCCGAGCAGCTATTGGAAATTTAGAGTGCATATAGATCATAGAGGGGGATTTTGTAACGGTGTGCTAATCGCTTCTAACACAATTGTGCAGCACTACAAATTTCCCCTGGCTTTTACACTGAAGCAGGCTGGCCGGCTGACAGCAGCTCTGCTCTGCCCGTCTCTGTATTTTACAGGCTGTTGTAGGACAGGCCGCTGCTATATTCTGTGTGCAGAAGCCTTTTCTGTTAATTAATCCTGCCTGCCCGCAGGTATTTAGCCCGGCTGTAATTTTTCAGGTGTTGAGATTCTCAATGGCTGCCACGTTCAGCTGAAGTAAACCACCTGGCTGGGTTTGTCACAGCCGAGCCGCCGCGCCTGCCTGCTATTTTCCCAAACCATTTCAGGCATTTCAAAATGCATGAGTTTGAAACAGCCTGTGCAGAAATATTTCACGTCTCACACACAGACCAGACTTATTGCAGGGAGGAGTCACGGTGTAGGAATATGCCAACAGCCATGAAAGAACATAGGTCTCACTCCAGTCAACCATAACACGATGACCACCTCTTTGTTTCTGCACTCACTGTCCGTTCATTCGGCTCCTCTTTACATAAAGAGCACGTTGTAGCTCTATAGTTACAGACTGTAGTCCATCTGTTTCTCTGCGTACTTTGTTGACCTCCTTTCATCCAGATCTTCAATGGTCAGAACCCCACAGGACCACCACATAGCAGGTATTACAGGATGTGGGTGGTGGGTCATTCTCAGAACTGCATTGATGGTGGTGGTGTAGGGCGGGTACGAGTGGAGCAGACACAGCAGTGCTGCTGGAGTGTTTAAACCCTTCAGTGTCCCTACTGGAGAGCCAACAGCGTCCTGTGAACAGCGTCCTGTGAGCACTGATGACCAACACAAATCGTGCAGAAACAGAGGAGTGGACGTTCCGAGGTACATGGAACGAAGCATGCATTTGTCTGCTGTAGATCTGAGGTCCAGGACTGGGTTTAATGGTAAGCTGTTGAAAGACATAGTTGTCCATGGTGGTGTCCACCCAACACTTGTATTAGGTCTGTAGCCTTAAGAGACTCATTCCTATATTATAACTCAGACACGATACACATCATATCTGATCCACTAAATTTTGGATAAAGTGGATCATTTTTTTTTATATTACCATCCTTTTAATGGCTCCTCATTGCAGCCCAAAGTGCTTTAACCATCCTCATCAACCGCCATGGCCTATAACCATGACTCAGCAGTTCTCGGTCAGCAGGAAGTGACTGGCAGCCCGCGGCCCCTGACCTGACTGCATCTTAAACATGGACTGACCTGTCGATCGGCCTGCCCATTAGGCTTTGTAATGGAATGGGGGAGCGCATGAATAATGGTCTTCTCATGCAGACACATGTACATTATTCAGCTCGCTGGAGTCTGCTGACCCTGCTGTGGGCTGGGAGCGCAGGGGCAGGAGAAAGGAGGGCTCGAGCAGGGTGTGGCCATGAATAAAGTATGAGGAGCAAAGGCATTTTTTGGAAGGGTGGATGGGGAAGCTGTGCTCTAAAGCAGGACTTCAAGTTGCTACTTTAAGTTGCACCCATTACTGACACAGATGTGCGAGTGCACTCACACAGTTGTTAAGTCACTGTAGAGATATACTGCCAATAGAATAGGACTCTGTGGAGCAGATGAACATGAACATGTTGGCACCCTGCCCAATGCTTTGGGCTAGAGGGGTATAAAGGTGTATAAAGCCCCCCAGAATTGAGCTGTGGAGCAGTGGAACTGTGTTCTGTGGAATGAAGCTCCATCCACAACTTTCGGGATGTGTGATGTGATGTGATGACACAACGTTCTAACTGCAACAACAGTGCTCTTGTTACCGAATGCAAACAAATCCTCACAGCAATGCTTCAAAATCATGCTCAGGTTAAAAAATGGTAACACTTTCATTAAAGGTAACATGACTAAACGCTTTCGGAAGGTCTCAACTAATTAATAATTGACACTACTCGAGACATTACTAGATATTTGAGTAATGAATGAAATAATTTATATCACACCTTTCAAGATACTCATTTTCAGTTTACACTCAGCACTCTTCACAGTCAAACTCAGTGCTCAACCAACACACACCAGTGAGAAGCAGCAGCCAATAATGTCAATGAATGAACAGGTGTCCCAGTACTTTTGTCCATGTAGTGTAGAACCATAATAGTACCTTCACATATCATATGGTGCAGTAATACACAAATACATTTTAGCAGTTTTATCAAGTGCATTTTTTGGTTCTACTGGTGGGTGATAACGAAGAATTTCAGAAATATAATTACTTTTGGAAAGTGAATTAATCACACGACATTCTTACAACAATTCTAAAATGTGACATACTGACTACACTTAAGATAAATATGCTCACAATGTCTATTGTTTTGTACTTACAAGAGTAGAAAGAAATTAATTATGAAGTGCTTTGTTGCTGTACTTGGTCATTTTTTGTGCTTTAATTGGGTATGAATGTCAATTAAAAATGAATCAGAAAAAAAATATATATACTTTATACTCATTACATGAAAAAACATGCGTTTTATTAACTCTTTGAACCTCAGATCCACACTTTGCGGGCAGTAACTGTCAAACATACCCACATATAAACACCGAAGGAGTCTTCCAGTGCATGTTTACTGCTCTGCCAACGTGTACATGTACCTGCATGCAGACTCCAACTGATCAACAAAGCATACAGGTGTCATAACAGATCTGCATTTAGGACAAATTCCATATAGATGTTTAAAAAACACACCATATAAAAGTGTCCCTTTATTACAAAATGTTGGTCTACAGTTCATAGATTGTCCTCTATACTTACAGTAAGTGTTCCACTGCAGCCTTTGATTGCCTCTTGTCTTCTACTTTAGAGTTATGAACTGGCCTTCACAGACATTAATACTTCAGTTGGACTCATGCTGGACTGTGCAGTCCTAGAGGACCCTGGCCTTTGTGTTAGGAGCCCATGCATCACCAGCACTTGGACAGAGAGAAATATGCCACTTATTTTTATAGCAGTCTGGTAGGAGAAGGCACAGAGAAGAGCAGAGAACAGTAGAGAGGAGAGATGGGGCAGATTTATTAAAAGCGACATTAATTAAAGTCACTCCACAGTACAGTTTGTACTGACTGCACTGCTAATAACCTTCATGCATATGAACACAAGCAGAGCTAAGTAGCATATGTCTAGTAGAGTATAAACGCCTGTTTTTCTCACATTCTTTTATGAAAAAAAAACAAAAAAAACCTGCTGACGGGTTGTGAAATCAACATACTTAAATCAGAATAAGTTAGAATATGAATGTTCTCTTTCATTTTTAATGTTGAACTTTGACTTTTCATCTTAAAATATTTGTTTAAAATAATATTTGTGTCAAAAATGTAGTTATTTCTATTCAAAAATACATGCTTGCTTAAATATATCATTTAAGCATGTTTATTTTTTTTTTAATATTGGAAAATATATTTAATTTTACATCAAATTTTAAAATTATTTTAAAACTATGCAGTGCATCTGGAAAGTATTCCCTGTGCATCACATTTTCCACATTTTGTTATGTTACAGTCTTGTTTCAAAATGGATAAAATTTGCAAAAATATAAGTATTAACAGCCTTCTTTGCAGAATCTCTCAAGCTCCATCAATTGGATGGGGAGCATCAGTGCACAGCCATTTTTAGGGATCTCCAGAGATGTTCTATTGGGTTCATGTTTGGGTTCTGGCTGAGCCACTCAAGACTTTCACAGAGTTCTCCTGGAGCCACTTCTTTGTTATCTTGGCTGTGTGCTTAGGGTTGTTGTCCTGTTGGAAGAAAATCTTTGTCCCAGTCTGAGGTCCACAGCGTTCTGGAGCAGGTTATCATCAGGGATGTCTCTGTACATCACTGCAGTCATCTGTCCCTCAACCCTGATTAGTCTCCCAGTTCCTGCTGCAGAAAAACATCTGCACAGCATGATGCTGCCACCACCGTGCTTCACTGCACAAATTGTATTGGCTAGGTGATGAGCAGTGCCTGGTTTCCTCCAGACATGATACTTAGCATTCCATCCAAAAAGTTCAATATTTTTGTTTCTCATGCTCTGAGAGTCCTTTAAGATAAACTCCTGATGGACTATAATGTGCCTTTTACTGAGGAGTGGCTTCCGCTCTATGAAGAGTCCTGGTGGTTCCAAATGTCTTCAATTGACTGATGACACTGTGGCCACTGTGCTCATTGGGACCTTCAATGAAGCAGATTCTTTTCTGTACCCTTCCCAGAACTGGTGTCTCAATACCATCCTGTCTCTGAGGTCTACAGACAATTACTTAGACTGCATGGCGTGGTTTGTGTTCTGACATGAACTGTCTTCTAAGGGACCTTAAATAAACAGGTGTGTGTCTTTCCAAATCATGTGCAACCAACTGAATATACCACAGGTGTCCAATCAAGCAGTAGAAACATCTCAAGGATGATGGAAACAAGATGCACCTGAGCTCAATTCTGAGTGTCATGGCAAAGGCTGTGAATACGTATGTACATGTTATTTATTTGTGGTTTTAATTTTAATAAATTGGCAAACATTTGGAACAAACTGTTCCCACTTTGTCATCGTGGAATGTTGGAAAAAATGTATTTAATCCATTTTGTAATAAGGCTGTAGGATAATGTTGAAATACTTTCTGGATGCACTGCATATTTTAATCATTTATATTTTTAATAATAAGTTATTTCTTGTTGGAAATCAACATCTCAATAAATATACATGTTTAAGTTGAAAATATGTCATTACCTATTATTTTGAGGACAATTCTAAGTCCATTAGTTATTACTTAGTCAAAAGTATTAAGTAATAAGTAATCATTCCATCATAATTAAATTTCTTGAGAAAAAAAAATCATCATTGTAATTTAGCAGGAATCCTTATTGTTGGAAGGACAACAAAACCTGACCTGACCTGGCTGATCTAATGGCTGGTCCATTGGTGACTCATTCACATAATTATGTTTAGCATCATTTGAGCAATTGCATAATTATTATTCTTTTCTTTTACTTTTTTTAATGTCACACATTTTATTACATTAGTGGCCCATTTAAGTGGTTAATTTATACCATTGATAGGGAGGAAACTGGCCTGAACCCATACCAGCAGGAATAGAAAAATAAAAGTATGAAAGGTCCCAAACTGCACATACAGGAGTTGAAACCGGACTAAACACATAGACTCTGAGGAGTGTGCAGAAACATTTTATTCTGACCGAAGGTGTAGAAATTGAGTCTTATGTTATTGGCCCTATAGTTGGACCAGGTCTTGAAACGTCAGATCCCATGGAGCAAGGAAGGCAGTCAATGGGACTGAACTGGTGTCAGTGACGAGGAAAGGTAAGACGTCATCTGTCTGTATGAGAAAAGGCCCTTTAAAGGCAGGTGGGGGTAAGTGATTGGTTGAAAAAGGAAGGAAGGTGTGGCATTTGAGTACTTTCTCTAAAGCTTTCATGTACATCTGATCCTGCTGGGGTTGCAGAAATAGTGATTTATGACTAACAGGACTTCAGTTAGGATACGAAAGTGATCATAGTTTTAAAACCACTAAGCACTAAAAGTAAATCCTTAATGTGGGAGTGGCCCTTCACATCAATGACTCTGCGTTTGTGCCTCGTTTTGCTGTAATGCCCCTTGGCTATAGCAGCACTCAAGGTGCTGCATGTTAATGATTGAGAAGAAGGCTTTACACAGGCCTTGAATCGGCTTTCTAAGGCCGAGAATGGGCCGGGGCCAAGTTTGATCCGCTCTGCCGTTCCATCAGGCGCACAAATACTGAGTGGCCTTTAGAAGTGCTCTGACACAGAGAAACTAATAGTGATGATGGTTAAATTGCCACGAGTCGGTGCAGTATTGCTCTCCTGCCGGTTCCTCATCGCTCTGATGGCTGCCTGGGATCAGGATGTGTGTGTATGGGCTGTGTGTGTGTGAGAGAGTGTGTGAATGTGTGTACGCGGGCTGCTTTTTAGAACAGCATCTGCTGTCACTGTCAGCGAGCCACCTACTCTATGGCTCTATTTCTGCTGGAGATGATGTCATACTTAGAAGGGGATCGATACACACACACACAAACACACACACGCGCGCGCGCGCGTACTCACATACACACACTCTCACACACACATACAGAAATCCTGCTGTGCCTGCTTTCTCGTTTGTTGCTCTCTCTTTCTCCCTCTCTTAGTATATCTCGATGTCGCACGCCCACATAAACAGGTTTGTGGGCCAGGAATATTGTATAGTTTGGTGGCCCTGTTTTGGCAGGTGTGTACAAAGTGAGGGAGGGTGGGAGTCTTTATGGCTATAAGCGAGTAAGCACTGCCCTCTCCCACCCTTCCACCCCCCCCCCTTCAGGCTGTCTCCCCAAGCCTTTAACCTTGGCTGGCGAGATGGAGGAGAGAGAGTAATTCTAACCTTAAAAACCTGCTGATTAAAGCTAGTTTGGTGGAATTCGATTCCACTTAATGCCTTTGGCCGTGAGCCCAGTGCCCGGGTCTGAACATCAACAAATACTGTGTCTTCACTCAGGGAGACATGCATTGGGGGTAGCATGCACTGACACACACCACACATATGCACACACTGGCTTTTCTATCATGAGCATAGCGTGAGCCCAAACTTTCCTCAGAGCCACTCTGTTCATCTTTAGCTTTTCTGTATTTTTTTTCTGTTACTGTGATCTTGATGTATGGCTGTGTTTACCAGCCCAGCTCAAGTAATTAATTCCAATCTTCAGGACCTGTTTATTACCTGGGTTTTGTTGTTGTTTACAACAAAGAGTTCTATTTTTAGAAGCAGAATTATGGAAAGGCTTTTATTTCATAGCGCTTCTTTTGTCTTTTTTTTTTTTTCTTTTTTTTTTTTAATGGCTTCAGGCCTTTGCTGCATGCAGTTGATGAAATTGTTGCAGCTTTCGGGCTGAAAGCATGTGGTACACTCTTTAAAATCTGGAATCTGAGGCCTCTCAGACACTTCTGAGGTAGTCATCTTGATGTGTTTAAAGTGTAACACCAGCGGAATTTTTACCCAGCCGCTTTTCTCCATGCTCCTTTGGGGTTTGGGGAAGTCATCGT
Source organism: Acestrorhynchus altus (assembly GCA_034509495.1). Taxonomy (NCBI): domain Eukaryota; kingdom Metazoa; phylum Chordata; class Actinopteri; order Characiformes; family Acestrorhynchidae; genus Acestrorhynchus; species Acestrorhynchus altus. The sequence continues at coordinate 21,335,263 of CM067518.1, forward strand.
GATGTCTACAGAAAGAAGCCACCCAAACATCATAGGATTAACATTGGTGTTAGGTCCCCTATTATTGGCTGGTCCAAATATGGCTCACTTCAGAGTCTTGCTCTCTCCCATAGCCAATCGTTTGGATGTACTCAAATTGATTTGCTAAGGAAACAAGGAGAACTAGCCATTATGCCCAAGGGGCCGATATTTGGGGACTATTTGGACCAGCCCTTACACTAGCTAAGTTAATTTAAATAGATGCATTACTTAGTACTACATTGTACTACATTATACTGCATAGTACTGCGACAACAGGTCTTATCCAAAATCACTACCATGGCATTATCAGTGATTTTTAGAGTGATCAGTATCAGTGATTTACAGAGATTAGTCAACAAGCAGGCATTATTTTGTCATAAACCATCGAAAGAACATACATCCAGCTGCCAGAAGTACAATTCTACATACACTATATATCCAAATATTTGTGGACACCCTTCTAATGAATGCATTCGCCTACTGCACCCACTGCTGACACTGATACAGCGTGTCGAATCCCTGTTGAGAAGCATTGCCAATAGAATAGGATCCACCTGTGGAGCAGTGGAACTGTGCTCTCTGGAACACATTAGACTTCACAGTACAGTATAGACAGTTATTCCTGGCAGGATCAACTGATGAAACAATGAATGAGCTGGTGTCCCAATACTTTTTGTCTATGCAATATGTTTAGACCTAATAGACCAAACAGACTGATGGCTCAACATTGCTCTGGACATCTTCCATCCAGTGTATTAGAGAGAGAGAGAGAGAGAGAGAGAGAGAGAGAGAGCGCGAGAGACAGAGAGAGAGCGAGAGAGTTTGAGGAAAACTTCCAATAGTTTTCCTAGTCCTGAGAGGAGAGAAGGTGGCAAACACATCTTTGGACAAAGGCATGAGTCTGCTGTGAAATCCATGTTATCATAAATCATGAAACAAGCTGTTCCTGTAACCATACTTATATATACCTTCAGTCTTGCAATGTACTCGTGCCCTGTCCAGAGGGTATTCCCGCTCCAGACACACCACAACTCTGCCCAGGAAGAGAAACATCAGATGAGTGAATGCATGAATGTTCCCAAAGTTACATAGACTAGGTGCCACAGTCTGGCTTATGGAGCGCTTGGGCACTACCGGGGAAGCAGAGTAAGGGAGCATGTCATAATTGGGCGTATGGGTTTTGTTCTTCCGTCCGTGACGCAGCGGCCCTGATCCTTTCGCAATCGACAGCGCTCATGGGCCCCTGTCAATAGTAAAGAGCGCTGACAAGCTAGAGCTACCAGCATGGATATGGGCAGACCTGGAGAGCGTGCAGGAGGTATGGATCGGCTTTCCCGGTGAGGGAGGGCCCGCTTGGAGCTCCTGCAGGCTTTGAGGCCCGAACTATATTAGTCTGGCTTTGCCTGGGGCTGAACCAGCAACCCCTTAGGCAGGCCTACATATTGATGCCTCGCTTATCCAGGAGCTGCTGATGCTCCATCCACTCCTAATGAAGCCGTGACACCAAAGCAGCACAGGCAGTTCGACTGGCATGCTAACAAACCCAGGAAATGCTCCAGCTAAGAGTGCAACTCAACTGCGAGAGCAGCTAGCGAGCGTGCCACTGGAGGAAGACGGGCAAGACATGAAAAATGTGCATGTCTTGCTGATTGGTAATAGATTTGTCTTGATTATCTACAAGTTCGGGGCTCACTTTATCAGCCTGTGAGGTAATTCATCAATTTGCCTCCAACGAGTTTTCAAATTGTATGATCGAGCATTCCCCAGTGGATTCATTGTCTAATGCTTTGTAACAAGTGCTGGAGTACTCTGCCTCTAGCCGAGGCAGAGAGGATTCTCTGTTCTACGGCTCTATTTTCAGATACACACCTTCCTTCCACACATACACACACACCACACACGAACACATCTGCACGCAAACAGGGTCTGACAGTCAGACGGCATTGTCGAGGCGCAAAAACAGCAAATTGGCAACATAAATAATGTGCCAGCATCTGATTAAGAGTGCCTTCACACATCATTATGGACTAATGAGAGAATTTCCCATCTTGGGCAGGTTGCTCGCCTTTCCGTCACCGCCTGTCTTGTCTGATGAATGATTCGGTGGGACGCATCCCGTGGAGACGGCTACGATTGGCACATCCCCGTCGGCAGCCGTCACAGCCGAGCATCCTGTGGCTGACCACGCCGTTTAAAGGCCTTTAACACGCCTCACTCCACCTGGACCCTGTCATGTAACCTTCCGGCCAGGGTTTCTCCCAGGGGTGGGGGTTGGGGGCTGGGTGGCGGTGCAGGGATGTAAGATCATTTGAAGGCCTTGCTGAATCATAGGCCTTGGCAACAGAGTGATGTCACTGGAACTCAGTGAAGAAAAGTAACCCACTAAATGCAAGAAATAGAACTGAACTAAAACTAGACTCATTTAATTGCAAGCTGAATAATAGTAACCCTTGGAACCCAAGATTCAAACTTTGTGAGCAGTTACATGGTGTTTTCTAGATGCACATATCAAGACTTACCCTGTCCATAGTGGCCTCGTCATCATTGTATAATGAATTGTCAGCAAGTAATTGAGCTCATGAAACAGCTATAATTCTTTTGTTTTCAACTGAACTAAATCCCAGTTTAAATGCCATAGCAGCCATCAAGTGAATGCTTACTACTCTGTCCACATGTACATGCAGACGCCAGCTGATCAACAAGAGGGGGCGGGGCTAGATTATAGAGGAAGAAAGGAAGAGACTGTTTGCTCTCTTTTATTGCTCACACAGTGCTTGAATTTCAGAATGAAGGTCCTGAGAAAAATAATACTAAAACACACATATATAACAAAAAATAATAAAGGACATTCAGGTGTTTTTTATTTTATTTGGAACACTGACAAATCTTTTGAGCTCAAAACATTCAGAATTATCAAGTTCCAACAAGGTTTCACTAGTAATGTTTTATGAAAACATGGTCAAATTCATATAAATATCTAAATTCTATTCATTTTTACATTTAATGTAAATTTAAATTGATTAGCTTATGATCTCCTGAAAAGATCAATATCTGTCATGTGTGAGTGTCTCTTAAAATGTTTTATGAATAAAAGTACATCGAACAAAAACATCCCACAAAATTGCCTGGGATTCTAAAGGTTGATCAGTTAGCTGAGCACTAACTCAAGTGCGGTCTAGTGTCTTGGTTTTGGTAAAATGGGAGGAGTAGGCATGGCCAGTCCTAAAGTGTTCTGCTGACCAACCACCAAGATCTCAATAATGTTTGTTTTTATGTTTTTAAGGCAAGTGTCACAAATAGTTTATGATAATATGTTGTGATTGGGTGACCTTTTTTAATTAAAATATTAAATATGATTATTCAAATTTTACTTACACTACAGTAAATATAATGACCACCTCCTTTTTTATACACACTGTCCATTTCATCAGCTCCTCTTTTCATACAGAAGCACTTTGTAATTCAATAATTACAGACTGTAGTCCATCTGTAGTCCATCCTGCTTTCACTCTGATCTGGAATGATCAGGACCCCACAGAGCTGGTGTTACGGATATTTCTGGTTGGTGGGCTGTTCTCCATCCAGCAGTGACACTGAGGGGTTTAAACCCTCCAGCAGCACTGTGTGTGTGTGTGTGTGTGTGTGTGTGTGTGTGTGTGTGTGTGTGTGTGTGTGTGTAATGTGTGTGTGTGTGTGTGTGCGTGCGTGCGTGTGTGTGTGTTTGTATTGCCACTGAGGATAAAGCTGTGTCTTGCATGGCAGCAGTTAATGTCACTGTGCTTGTACATTTCAGCAGTATTAAGTGTACACTTCACTACAAGTGTCTCCTGTGCCCAGTGAGCGTGGATTTCTAGCGATGCTCAGCACTAAGTCCTTGTTTGAAACCATCCCTAAAACCCACCCCTGAATGACTGCATGTAAGCAAGCCTAAGACTGTCAATAATCAGCAGCAGAAAAAGCGGGCGTGTTTGGTTGATTGCCCGTAAATCTACTGGCAGGACAATGAGCCGGACGGTCACTTTTCTCCGCTGGTAGTGACCAGTGTAGCATGTGCCTTGTCACGACGCGCATGTGAGGATGACTGGTTGATGGCTACTCCTGTTGTCGCCACTGTTGAACCTTGTGATGGGATGGGAAGTCAGATTGGAGGTAATGGAAAGAGGTCTGCATTGCGTGTGAATATAATTACGCTTTAATTGCTTGCCATTTGATGTGCCGTCATTTGTCACAGCCCACAGACGCATATAATGGCTTCTATCGTTATCGGTTGTCACATTGCCATGCAGCCTTGAAGAGCATCAGAAAAAGCAGCTGAATGATATTCATATTGAATTACTGATAAGCTCGTCAGCTTTTTCTTTTTTTGGACGTCTTTTGTCTATTTTCTCATTTGCATGCCCTTTGTACCCATTACACAGTTCCTCGCAGAGTGGGTTTTGCATGCAGCGTGAGCACGGCTATTTCCTCTCGGCGGCATGCGTGAAATCAAAAAAAAATCTCCTCGTGCTGCGCGTTGCGTGAGCCTTGTGTGGCCTTGGCGGTGGCGGACAGCATGGAGCTTACGCTGATTCCTGTATCAGGTTTGACAGGTGCAACAGTCTGCCTCTTCCTGGGCTCCGTGTTTGTGTCGGAGGAACGCTTTGTATGTATTACAGGGTGGGCCAAACACAAGCTGCCTGGGGCTAATTTATTCCTCCCAGTCCTGCAGTGGGCAAGGCAATTGTGCCTTTCCTCTCGTTCATCAATCCTGTGAAGCGGGACTTTTGGCTCTGCCAAATGTGGGCAGTATCTGAGATCGTGGAGACATCTGCGCATGTGGGCGTCCTGTTATCAGAAAGGCGGGCCTTTCTGATAGTGGGGTTCTGGGATTTTTGGAGGTGCAGCTGTACTCCAAAGGTACTGTCAGCGGTGCTGAACCCCACACAGCTGCAGGCCTCTGTCCAGTCAGCAGAGAAGGACGAGGCTACATCAGCAGGCTGCAGTCTCAGCGAGACTCAGCGAGGGCTCCAGGCTGTGCTTTTCACTATGGCCTGTGGTCACTCATCACTGGCTGACCACACACACACGCTCACACACACATACGCGCACACACACACACTGATTGCGGCGCTGCTCCTGCAGAGATGCAGCTTCTAAACCCTGCAGATACCAGCAGCATGAAGAGACGCTCACTTGCCTGTTCAGAATAAGAATCAGAGGGAGAGGGGGAGACAGCAGACGAGGAAAAACAGAGCAGGGAGGGAGAGAAAGATAGAGAGCCAAAGAGAGAGAGTGTGTGAGAGAGAGAGAGACAGGGACAGAGAGGGAGTTGGAGATAGATTGCTACTAGATGCCTGTGCCTACAGTGTTAATCTATTAACTGCTTGAGTCTTGCTGGCTCGAGGTGGCTTAATGCTCAGGTATTGGTATAATTAATCAGGGCTGTTTGATGTTGGCAAATGACTATTTACTCAAACACCCTTCCTTTTACTGGCTGCGCTTTTTAACTTCTGTTTAGTTAAACAAGACGAACGCAGCTTGCATATCAAATCTCAATTTCCACATCAACCAGTGGAGGCAGCACGACTCTGCCCTCCCCCCCTCAGCCCCTGTTACATGATGCATTCTGCTGAACACACTCTGTGCAGGTATTTGCAGGGACTTTGCATTAGATTGCGTAGGTGTGTGTGTCTGATTTTGAACATTTTCGGGGACAACAATGAGAACCGTAAAATGTCAGGATCAAATAAAATGAATCAAATTTTTTTTTTTAAGCGCTACATTTGCCTTAAGCTAGGATTTTAGCATTTATAAGTCCACCCACTGGCTGGACTCCACTTTAACAACAAATGCTAGTGACATCATTGGGCGGCATGAGAACACTAACTACTAAGAGACACCTCTGGTTGTGAGACCAATTATGCTTTCTTAGACCCTGACGACCAATGCAAACAGCAGCTACTTGCAGGACCAGAGCTGAAACAACTTTGATAAAATCCTTTTTTCTTTTGCATTTTTATATTTAACAGCATTTACCTTTTAATTCAAATGGTCAAACATACTTGTTACTATGTTTGTAACCTGTTCAGATTTAGGAGATTTTTATTACAGTTGGTTGATACCTGAAATGATGACATCATTCAAGATCTCCCCATAAATACATACACATGGCTTGGAACCTAAGAACGCATAACAAAACCACAAAACACACAAACAAGTGTACTGTTGTCTCTTATTTGGCACATTCAGTGAAAATCCAGTTGGTTGTTTTGGAAAATAAAGGTTACCAGGAACAATAAATAATGAAGCATTTAGGCTGAAGTATGCTGCACCGGTATGATTGGATCAGACACAGCAGTGCAGCTGGAGTGTTTAAGACCCCTCAGTGTCACTGCAGTTCACCAATGTTCAGCAAACAGTGTTCACCAGCCAATGTCATGTGGGTGTTCAACACAGACTGTGCAGAGACAGAGGCTCCTGTCTCCTGACTTTACATGTATAAGGAGCACTGCTGTGTACCAGCATCACACACGCTAACACACCACCACCATGTCAGTGTCGCTGCAGTGCTGAGAATGACCCACCACCCACATCATACCTGCTCTGTGGTGGTCCGGTGGGGGTCCTAAAAGGAGGATAACTGCGTATGCAGAGAAACAGATGGACTGCAGTCTGTAATTATGAAAATTTCTAAAGTCTCTCATAATACATATACAAGCTTATGTATTCTGATATTTTACAAAGCAAATCTTTGTGTGTGTGTGTGTGGGTGTGTGTGTGGTGTGTGTGTGTGTGTGTGTGTGTGTGTGTGTGTGTGTGTGTGTGTGGAACACATACAGCTTTGTTTTCCTATTCTCCTCAGATAAATAGTCATTCCCTGTGTGCCTTGTAGAGGGGCTGGAACCATAGAATTGGAGATTTGATTTATTCCTGAAAGACCAAAGCTCTGAGGCTTAAGCGCTTGCAAACAGCCTATGAGACAAAGGCAAAACGACCACAGCCAATAACAGCCCTGTGCCACATACATGTTTCTATATCCCGTCTGCTGCTTACATAACCATGACTGTTTACAAAGTGAGCAGCAGACATGCTCCTCTGCATCCTGAACTGATCCTACAAGCCACACGGGCCAGTCAAATACTTGTCTCCAAGGACACCAAGACAACTGGGATTCACAGGTCCATAGGGCTGCTCTGTGCACAACTGAGGCCCTGGACACTGCTTCATTTCATTGTGATGCCGATGTGAGCACTGGAGTTATGGAAGGGGAGACCACAAGCGTGGTGCAAGCTGATGTGAATTATTTCTCATTTGAAGCTCAATGGAGTGAATGTTGTTGAAGTGCTGCAATTACAAATTTTACATTTGTCAATGATACTGGGTGGGTATTGATCAGGTATATATGTAATCAAGTAACTTTTCAATTCTTTTTTGATGAATTACAAATTTGGTAGTTAATTACTGTGTTGTGGGTTTTGTAAAGCCTTTGACGTTTTAAATATTAAAAATAAACAATTGAGTACAATAAACTACACTAACAAATCAGTTAGAAAATGAACAAAGTACATAAATCTTACATTTTTTCAATTCTTTTTTGAGGTAAAACTGGAGAAATATGTGAAAATGTCTTCATTTTGTTCTTATTGATTTCATGATCATATGTGTTGACATTACAGTAGTCATGGGATAACTGTATGTGAAATGGAATTATCTCAAGGGACAGTTTGGGAACCTGTAAAACTTGTTATCTTGCAAGTGAGTGAGATTGAACCCTGGCCTGCGTGCTCATGGCAAGACAGTGTTTGAGCGAGACCTGATAGTAGTTGCCAGATGGGAGGGACAGTCCTGACATCACCACTCATTCAGCGCCTTTGGGCAGCTACTGCACTGACCACAGTGGGTGGTAATGCCTTCTATGAATTTTTCCTGGTACACACCTGACACTGTGGATCGAGGAATGTTAAATTCACGCACAACTTTGGAAATGGAATGGAACCTATTATTGTGACTCACTCAAACCTGGTACTGTGATTCACTTCACCGTGTCATGAGCACACTGTCCAGTGTTTAGATCAAAGCATAATCATGTGTTAGATTGGTTCAGTCAAATTCCAGACCTCAATCCCATTGAGAACTTGTGGCAAGACTTGAAGCCCTACCCCACATGACTTGCAGCCCAATTAAATACATTTACTTTATGTGGAAAAAATGATGAATCCTTTTTCAAGACACTGTACGTATGTCTCTAATGCAAGGGCATAGTTTTAGCATGGACGGAGGTGACGCGTCCCCACCAATATCCAATGAAAATTGGAATGTCCCCCCAATAATTTGATTCCTGGTCATAGAATTAGAATAGATGGATCCAGCGAATTGTCCCCACCAATTAACATCAGGCTCTGAACTGCAGCCTTACAAACAAATAGATAAGCATCCAAAAACCTTAAGCTGAACAGCATTCGATCGGTCCTGGTTATGATGGATCATTTTATGGGTTTGATTCTGTGAGCTGTATTGACTCCCTACTGTTTTTCTCCTTCCGCAGTGTCTTTATGGATGTTACGTGCACTCCTCTATCATCCCCACCTTCCACCGCAGGTGCTATTGGCTGCTGCAGGTAAGAACCTCGCTCCCCATTTTGGTTACTTGCGCTGTGCGTGTGTGTGTGTGTGTGTGTGTGTGTGTGTGTGTGTGTGTATGTGTGTGTGTGTGTGTGTGTGTGTGTGTGTGTGTGTGTGTGTTTTAGGTTTTCCTAATATGTCACAGTATGTCATGATATTTAAACTCACTGAAGCTGAGCTTTAGTGCAGCTGCTGCTGTACGCTGAACGAATCATTCAGGGGCTTGTTGTGATTGGACGGTTTTGTTCTGTTTCTGTCAGATCATGAGCTTTTTGTCTTTTGTCTGAAAATGAACTTTTTATTTACTGTTTCTGTATAATCTGTATTGTAATGTAGGGAAGTGCCCAGAAAATGGCATACATTGAAAAAGCTGTTGTTGGGTTTTATATGTATATATATTTATATCATATTTATATACTAAGGGTGGCGTGTACAGTTGGGTCATAACAGAATATGTCTAAAGTCATTAGATAACCAGTATGTTAGTTACAGTACACAGTAATCAGAATACAGATCCATAAAAACAACACAGTGAACCATTATATTAGCACCACCGACAGATGAAGTAAAAACCTCAGCATCTGTCTGAGGTGGATATTTCATACAACAAGTGAAGAGTCAGTTGTTGAAGATGAAGTGATGGAAGCAGAAAAAAATGGTAAGCATAAAAACCTGAGACAAGGGCTCAACTGTGATGGCTCGATAACTGGGTCAGAACATCTCCAAAATGTGAGGCTTGTCTGCTGTGGAGTTCCATACGCAGTGGAAAGTGTCTAAAGCATGCAGTGCAGGGGTCCTCAGGACCAGATAAGAAAAGTGGTCTAAGGGCACAGTGTTGCTCTGAAGCAGCACAGACAAATAAGGATATAGTAAGTGAATAAAAACAAAATCTGAATATACTTCTTCACATAGACATGATTTTCAATTTATTTTCAAAGTTATTTCAATTTAACTCTACAAAAACATGTTAATCTTGCAATTGTTGGCATTGCATTCCATGTGTCTTTGGTTGACAAAGGGATTGCTCCCGCCCTCAGTGGCCCAATGCACTGGCACTGTGGTCCGAGGATCGCTGATTACAATCCAGAGGGTGCGGGCTGATGACATCACTGACCCAGGTATTGGGGTTATAGGGGAGAATGAGAAGGGAGGGGCTGTTTGCTCTCTTTTATGCGTAAAGTGTGTTCTGATTTTAGAATAAAAGTTCTGAGAAGGGATAATATTAATACATAGATAAATAACAAACATAAACAAGGACATTCAGGTTGTTTTTTTAATTTTATTTTGACTACTGTCAAGTGTTTTGAAGACATTATTATAAATATACTTGTTAGTTCAATCATTACAAATAACTCATCAAAATGACTGTATTTTCAGCCCAGAAACACTCTGGATGATCAATTTCCAACTGGATTTCTGGAAGGTTTTAGCCGTTATAAGCAAAACAGTTACAAATAAATGTAGGTGCTAATATGTTTTTGAACCAAATATGGTCAAATTCATGCAAATATTTAAATTTTGTAAATACTTAAATGAAGACATATATTAGTAGCCTAGGATCTGAAAATAACAGTATGTGGTTAGTGTGATTGTCTCATATGAATACGTTTCTATTAGTTTGGTGAATAAAAGTACATCAAACATCCCACAAAATTGGCCTCAGGTTCTAATGGTCAATAACCAGAATTAGGTTACACATTACGTTATACACTAACCCTCCCCATCCCAGTGTGCCTGTGCCTACGAGTTTTGACTTGTTACCTTCCAAACTTCTATGAAACTTTTGTTTCACTTTATGTTCTGATTCCTAACAGTGGTCTGTCACGCTGGCCCTCTGTACCCTTTCCTGCAGTGTATTTTTGTGCTCCTGCACCGTTTTTTGTGTTCCATCGCACTCCACACATGTGCTTTAGCAGCGCTAGCGAATGTATGTTTTACGTAACAGTTGGAGTTGTGCCACATGCAGACAGGAGACCCAGTTCTCTGCCGTTGCATATGGTTCTATAGTGAAAGCCTGCAGTTATGTATAGTCTTCTGAGTTCCCAGTTTATCTCCACAGGTTTATCTAGGTCTTTGATCAGCTGCTCTCTTGTTCTGCTTTTCCTGCGTGCCATCTTTTCAGGAGTCTCATGCTCTTTTAGAGGTGAAGGGGTGGGAGGGAAGTGAGATCGGGGGACGTTCTTCAAGGTAGGGAGGTAAAGGGGGGGGGAGGGGGTGCTCCAGTGTTACACACTTTGATCTATTTATATGTGACATCTGTTATAGAGAGTCTTTGTTATCTTTTGCCATTTTTTTTGTTGTTTTTTTTTTTTTTTGCTCTCTCTTATCAAAAGTAAGCAGTACAGCGCTTCTTCAAGGCTAATGAATAAGCTAATAGAGTTTAACTGCCTGATCAAAGCTGATCCTGACACTGTAGTTGGCACACATACATATACACACATACACTCTTTGTCCTCTATCACCCATTGGGCACTGGGTGTTTAAACCACCGCAGAAATATAAGAACACACCTTTGGACCATGCATTGAGTCGGTTTCTGCCTTATATTCTGCTCGAGTACTCTGATTGGTGTAGCAGTCTGACATGGGGACAGCAGTCAAATAAAGCAGTAATTATTACAGTGGATCCGACAATAAAGACAGTACATTTATAGGAAACACACAGTCGTCCATGGAACTGTTTCCACATTCTTCCATCCAGCTCTTTATTGGCCTCTTCCCAACCTTTACTGGTCACTGGTACCAGCCCACCAGAACCATTTCCGTATGCTGCTCTATTATACTGTGGAAAGACATGCATATACGACAGCAAATCTAGGTGCAGATTATATTGATTTGTAGGAGATAAAGACTCTGGAAACCGTGTACACAAATGAAGAAGCATTTAAAAGAGTGCACACAGATACAGGCATCAGGCCATCCTTTGCTTAACTCTTGTGTTGGTTTCTTTCTTGTCTCTCTAGTCAAGGTTTTGGGGGCTTCCAGCTCACCGTGCAGAGTGCTCTTTCCCTGCTTCCTACACTTGTGTAGTTTACTGAAACATAGCACGCTCTTTTGTGCTAAACAACAATGCCTTTCCGCAGTGGCTTTGATTAGGAAGTCCCCATATGGTGGAGAAGTGAAAAGCTGCTGTATTTACTGGGTAACACAGCCAAGTGACTGGTTTTGCAACAGAAAAGGAACGAAAACCCTATACTGTTCTTATTGCCTGAATGGCCACATTTCTGCAAACATCAGTATTCAAATTACACCCAGAATGTAGTGGTATTATGCGTAAGCTCTGTGGCATGTAAACACCTTTCTCAGTGGGGTACTCTGAAGCAATTACTGCAGCTACATGTTGTTTTGTACAACCGGTACATTTACTGATGTTAAAAGGCCCAAATTAAGCAAAACTGAAATGAAATAGTTTAGTATGGTATATAAACATTGTCCAAAAAATTGCTTAAACAGTCCCTAAACCATGCTGCCAAAACCCTGCATCTCCATTTTTACCATTTACTCTTTTTCACTCTTTGAAAACGTCTAAATCTGGCTGTTGTTCTATAAACTGCATTGGAATTTAAGAGGGTTTACAGGTCCTTGTCTTGTAAAGTTAATCAAGTTTTCTGTGACAGTGTGAATACACTGTAATAACATTGTTTCTACATTCGCTCTCCATTTAACCAGCTCCACTGACCATACAGAAGGATTACAGACTGTAGTCCATCTGATTCTCTGCATACTTTTTTACCCTCCTTTCACCCTGATCTTCAATCGTCAGGACCCCACAGGACCACCAGAGAGCAAGTGTTATGTGAGTGCTGTGTTATTTTCAGCACTGCAGTGACAATGACATGGTGGTGTTTGTGTGTATTGCACTGGTGGATCGGTGGGTCGGACACAACAGTGCTGCTGTAGTGTTTAAACACTGTGTCCACTCACTGCCCTCTCTATTAGATGCTCCGACCTTGTTGCTCCACCTTGAAGATGTAAAGTCAGAGACAGAAGTGTCGGTCAACCTCTATTCCTTCCTGATATTTCTGGTTTGTGGACGGTTCTCAGTCCAGCAGTGACACTAAGGGGGTTAAAAAACTCCAGCAGCACTGCTGTGTGATATTTACACACAATTTTACATAGTTTAAAAAACATTGTGCGGTTTCTGACTAATCACTGTGTCATTGTTACAGTAAGCTGAGTCTGGCCGGTGTAGACAGACAAACTCTGGCATGTGGCATAAGTCTCCCGGACCCGCCGTCACCTGTGAAGTAGCAGGGCAGTGAGCTTCAGAACAAAGGTCATCACTGACTGAGAGTGTACATAACCCTGTCCAGGCAAATAAGCGGCGCCCAGCAGGCCGCAGAAGATGACACAAGGGCATGTTTACAGAAGAGATGATGTGATCTGAATGAGGACAGTGGTGTGTGTGTGTGTGTGTGTGTGTGTGTGTGTGTGTGTGTGTGTGTGTGTGTGTGTGTGTGTGTGAGAGAGAGAGAGAGAGAGAGAGAGAGAGAGAGAGATGCTGAAGTCAGCATTGTTCCCTGTTCAGACTGTTTTGAATGAGACACAGTGCTGGTCAGCCAATCACAGCAGAAATCATTTACATGTCATTTCCTAGATTAGAATTTTTTAGACATTACAAGATACATGTTCTGTTAACTTTCGATAATACTAGCATGTTTTGTTAACTTTGCCTAAATGTACCTTTTTGGAAGTAAGATTATATTTATTTCCCCAGTCAGTGTGTGGCCTTGGATGAAAGTTGTAGTAGAGAGTTTCCTGATAGAACAAAAAGCGAGATTAACCCTTAGAACTTCACATGTTTCCATCTGAATTCAATCCCAGTTTAAATGCCATAGCAGCCATTCAGTGCAAGTTTCCTTCTCTGGCCAAGTGTACATGCTCAACCTGCATGCAGACCCCAACTGATTAGTGAAAGGGGCAGAGCTAAGGATGTCCCTGACCGAGATAATGGGTGAAAATGAGAAGGGGGGGGGGTCTGTTTGCTCTTGTTTTTTGCTTAGTGTTCAAATTTTAGAATAAAAGTCCTGAGAATATGTCTGGATTTCTGTCCAGTATTTTGGACAAATTAAATATTATAACGATCCTTTCCAATCTAGTCGTGATCATTTTCCAACAGGATTTCAAAAGTGTGAACTGATTTTAAATCCTTATAGGCAACAACAACAAAAAACCCCTGAAAACTTTTAGGTGTAAGTATATAAAAAATGCTATTTTTTTATTTTAAAGATATTTAATTTCTCTTAAATTAAATTTGAGAAGCCTAGGACCTTCTGAAAATAGCAACATCTAGCATGTTCAATGTCTTCTATAAATTTCAAATTTTTGGTTATTAAATGTGCGTCAAACTAAAACTGTTAATGGGTTCTTACCCTATGTTCCACTCTTATTGTGAACAAACATGTACAGATGTTGTCCTTTATTATTGATGTACATGTTAGACAAGGACTCAACGAACTGGATCAGTGGGATAAATCCCAACTTGCATTGCCAAAATGCGCACCAATATTTTGGTGACATTGAAAGGGGTCTATTGGGTCAGTGTTGTCTCTGGAGAGGCAACACACTAGATCTTTATCCACACTAGATCTGCTTTGGCGGGAACGTAATAGCAGGGAGGAGAGCAGGTAATGAGGATGGAGGTTTGTGAGTAATCTCTACACTCCTTCTTTTTTCCCCTTCTTCACTCATTTAAAACGCTCTTCCATCAGATAGTGTCTCATTCCTCAAGGAGAGCCTCAGTGGTATTGCCTCGTTCGTTCTCTCTATCCCTCTCTCTCCTCTCTTTCCACACAAGCCAGGCCAGGGCTTAGGGGAAGCATTAGCACTGTTACCCAGCATGCACTGCTGTGAGGAGATGCAGACCAAAACTTCTCACTTGTGCAGAATAGACTGCCTGGAAGTGGGAATGACCGTCGAGGGAGCCAAGATGTTAAGAGCCTATTATCAGTTTACCTCTACCGTCGAGCCTTTGTGTCCAACCTAGATGCACACACACAGACATGCACACGCGCACACACACACACACACACACACATACGCATGCACACACACTCCATGTCACTCCCCGTGCCTCTCTTAACTGATTCAATCACTGCACGTCTCTTGTTTAGCACTAATCGAATGTAATTCCTCTGCTCTCCTTCTCCATCAAATCCTACATTAGATGGCTGAGGTGTAGCGGCAGAGGCCAGAGAGTTGGAGATAATTATGATATTAATATAGCTGGGGCTGAGATGCCACCTCATTTGTCCTGCTGGCTGGCAGAAGCCTCACTGAGGGTCAATAGCCTGCTCCCGAGCCTCTCTACTGTGTGTATGTGTGTGTGTAGTGTGTGTGTATGAGGAGAGGAGAGCCACACTGTATCAGATAATGAAATGACTCATAAGCCTGGAAAGTGTGCTGATTAATCATGCTTTTACACAGCTCTCTCTCTCTCTCTCTCTCTCTCGCTCTCTCTCTCTCTCTCTCTCTCTCTCTCTCTCTCTCTCCCTCTCTCTCCCTCTCACTTTGACTGATAGCAGAGAATTATAGCCCCGTATCAAGCACCTGCTACCCTGTATATCCAAATGTTTAGGCTTTAAACTCTGCTCTTAAATGGGAATTGTGAATTTTTCTGCATCATTTCAGAAGTGAGGTCTAAGCAAAGTCATTCAGATGTCTTTACAGCAGTGGTGGTGTCTAATAAAACCATTTTATTTACTACTCAAAACCACCATCCATGTCTTCTGAGATTGTATATGAAATGTTGATCAGGGTAAAGTAGTGGTAATTCTGAAAAAATAAACGTGTTATTTCCAGAATATTTTGTCTATCCTTGTCACATGGAAAATCCCAGGAATCATAGCCATAATATTTTATACACAGTACCACTGCATCTCCGTCTGTTAACATTTTGTGGAAAACGTTCATTGCGTTCACAACTCCATACAAAGACTTAGACCTATTTTAGAGTCATTACCTATAAGGTTTATTCCTGAAGTACATATGAAGTTCCTGAACATCAGAAATCCAGGGTCTCACGTTATTACGTTATTTCAATTTAGACTTGACTACATTACAAATCAGTATCAAAATGAAAACAAAATCTTGAAAAGCTTGAAACATATCACTTTAAATGTAATGAATATAAAAGATATGACTTTTTTCACAATATTCCATTTTTATAGATGCACTAGTATAATCATTTACTTTAATTAAACCCTTTATTTTGATTAATTCATTCGTGCAGTTGCACTAAACTACTGTAAACGGCTTTGTTTATATCTTAGTGATTTATTTATGGACACATTGTTTAAAAAGCTGTAGAATTTTCATAAAAACCTTAATGTTTTGTTTTGCATTTCCAGTCAAAAATGACACCCTGCTTGTCTATGATTATAAATCCATTATACTGTGAATATATGCTCACTTAATGTTGTGATATATTTATATCAACTTAAGTTTAGAACTTCTATTGGCTAATTGGCTATTTATGGCCTGGAGAACCCACTTTTGCTCTCTATCGTACCGGTGCTGAGTCGGATTGCTAGTTTCTGATTGATTCCTAGTTTGACATTGAGAGGTTTATTATCTGGAGATGTCCACGGTGCTGAAAACCTGTCAAACTAATATCAGAAGTTCATGCCCCTGAGAAAGCAGACTTGTATTACTGTCCTGCTGCATTTTTTAAGTCTTTTTAAGT
Organism: Acestrorhynchus altus; assembly: GCA_034509495.1. Classification (NCBI taxonomy): domain Eukaryota; kingdom Metazoa; phylum Chordata; class Actinopteri; order Characiformes; family Acestrorhynchidae; genus Acestrorhynchus; species Acestrorhynchus altus. The sequence goes on from CM067518.1 coordinate 21,351,567, forward strand.
GAAATCGTTCTGCACCTACCTTTCATTACAATTCATTCAACACTTCTCTGAAGATCAGTGTTCAGTGATCAATCTGAGGGAAGGAGCTGCCAACAAAGACTTCCAGAAGATTTCCATTTTCAGTGTAATTGATAATGAGCGGTTGAACCTGATCAGCTCCTCAACCTCTTTGTACTATCTCATAGCCGCCAGGCTGGCCAGAAATAGCCCCAGGCTAGAGCAGAGTCTTCCTTTGTATTCGGGTGGGCTCTTCGCTCACTGTTTATTTATTCATAGCTATTTGTTTATCCACCAGGCCTTCCATGGACCACCCGAAGCCTATGCAGGAGTCCTATCCCCCCCTGCCTGGACATGCTCCCGCCAAAAGTGATGTATATTTAACAGTGCTTACTCGCCCCACTGAATCATGTATGAGCTTAACCTCCATTACACTGGTTTAACTAGTGAAATGGGAGACATAAAGCGGGTGACCGTGTTGCCTTTCTTGCCTGGCTGGGTGGGATTCAGCGGATCCAAAGGAGCAAGCGATGGTGGAATCATTTTGCATTCTCTGTTTTAACAGTCACATCGAGTTGGTCAGGTGCCAGGTTTTAGATTTGTGCAGTTTACCATGTCAGTGGCTCGGTATTAACCCTTTAAACTCTCGTCGAGGTCCTCCTGAATGCGCATTGGAATGTATTCTTCTTACTGAATAATTCATGGTAGCTTCTGGGTAATGAGCCTTAAGATTAAGAACTGACTAATAAGTCTGCACTTTAAAAGGGTTAATTGAGAGGTCTTCTTAGGACATGTCTCTGTGCTGAAACGATTTGTAAAACCAAAAATAAATTAATTTCACTTCAAATGACATTCTATTTTAATAGCAAAATAAACATGCGTCACATGAACTCAAGGTGCCTTTTGGATGGTGTGAATATTTCATGATGAACGGGTCAATAGCAATGGCCTATAATTTCTTGGAATAAGATCTCATTAAACGATACATTAAAAGTTAATAACACTTTTCCTTCTCCTGGAAATCTTTGTTCCATCACCGACTACGTATATGTTTACGTATATGTTATATCTTGTTTTTTAGTTTACTTCAACTGAAATGACTGAAATTCATGTTGATCTCATATATTATATTTCTGTGAATATCAGGGATGGTGCTTTGGGTTTGAGTCAGTGTACATTTATCTAATAAACTGTCGATTGTGGTGCTAGAAGCTAGAACCTGTCGGACAAACTACTTGGAAGATAATGCCCAAGCAATGCAGCTGACGTTGGCTTCTTCGTTCCACTTTACCTAATGTAGCAGTTCCATTCGTTCATCCTGTTCTTCAGACGTCAAGGAGACATCAATTTTAGCTTCAAGGCCAAACAGGTATATCTTCATACACCTCAGCCCAGGTTTGACTTAAATCGTAGCTATGCTACTCTAGGCTTGCAATCGGGCTTAAATCGAGCAGTGGAAACATATGGAATTTCACATTGAGACACACCAGCCTTTCATGAGAAGCTTTAGGGTGCCTTCACACTAGAAGCTAGAACGTGTGCAATACAGCAGTAACATTTAAAGTAGAACAGAAATCGGTTCACAGAGCAAACGAGTCACAGTGAGTCATGTCTCATTATTTTTCCCACGTCCAGTTCAAGCTAAAGAAGGCCGCAGTGACTGGCATGATATGCCTTTGAGGCTTCTGCCATGGATGTGGTCATGAATTCTGCCAGAAACTATGATGCCAACGGTCCCGATCATTACCACCCGCTGCTCAGTCCACTCTGGGTGGTAATGCCTTGTATGATGTATTCTCAGTACAAACATGATGCTGTGGATAAAGGGATGTTAAATGTCTGTACAACTTTGGAAATGGATCATCCCCATCCATCTGGGATCAGACTGTGCTAAAACTCAGAATAACACAATAATTCATGTCACCTTACCATGTGCACTCTGGCCAGTGTTCACTCTGAGTTGCAAGATAACATCTCACAACCAACACTGGTGTGGGCATTCCTAAGCCTTTCCCATGTGATGCGATCCCATTACCTTTGGTGTGTCAGTGGATCTATTTGCTCAGGCCCAGAGTACATAAATATAGAGATGACGTTGTCTACAGAGTGACTCACAACTTTAGAGGCCATAAGTCTTTCTGGTGCTTCAATCAGACAAGTTTTGTGCAAAAGGTCTCCACTCCGACCAAGTTAGTTGCTGGCCACACCTGTAATAAATAACCAATGCATGTTTAAATAATAACTTTAGGAGTACTTTAGAGCTTCGAGCTGAACTAGTGTTTTACAGTGCACCAAGGGCCAAGGTTGGGAACTACTGATACCGAGAATTGTGTGGAAATGGATTGAGATTGGAAAAGGCTGGTGATTCATTGTTTGGACTTTCTGATGCTTTACTTTTTCACCCTCAAGTTGCAAACTTTTAATTCTGTTTTGACTGGCTGGCATTTCAGGGCTTAGGATGTTCAATCATACGGTACCCAAGGACTTAAATAAGCTAGACGCTGGGGCGCAGTCTGGATAGACTCAGGCTGAGTGAAGTGTTACTGTCTGCAGTGTACGCTCACAAACCGGCGGTTGAGCGCAGAACATTTCGGAGAGTTTCAGCCTCTTAAAATGTGTGTGTTTGTGTGGAGCTGTGATTGTGAGTGATGTTGGCAGGGCAGGCGAGCAGCTGTTTGATGTGCAAGATGGGAGTGCTCCACCTCCGTCTGTCAACCGGTGTGTGTGTGTGTGTGTGTCTGTGTGTCTGTGTGCGTCTGTCCTCCCTGTGTTCCCAGCTTTGACATCACAGGTCTTTGGCCTTACATAAAGCTTCTACTACAGTCATACACCCAGCTGTTACTCGCTGTGTGCTACAGGTGCATGTGTACTATAAAGGCTTTTTATGAGTCTTTAACTCTGAAGAGCAAAGCAAATAAACTAGTAAACAAATCTCAGTGGAGACAGAACATGATCTGTATTCCACCATGAAAAAAAAAATCATGCATTGATATCGTTTCTATTTTAGCTTTGAAACTGTGGTTGTACAGCATACAGCTTTAACAGCCATAACATTACAACCACTAACAGGTGAAGTCAATACCGTTGATTATCTTGATACAGTGGCACCTGATGAGAGGTAAGATATTCATATTAGGGAGCAACAGTCTGCTATCAGTCAGTTCTTGAAGTTAATGTGTTGGAAGCTAATTGCTACTGAGAGCTTCACTTCCATCTCCAACGTACCTAGGAGCCAAATAATCAGGGATAACAAGGGATGCCGTTCCACAGTCACAGACATAATCCAGTGGCACCCTGCTCAGGTTCTCACTGGTACACCTCATGGGTTCTCTCCTAATTTTCATAAAGTTAAACTCACGCTTAACTCTGAGGTTAGTGTCAGTGCACCAAGAGTCACCACATACAGACATCTCCTGGAAAGGAGCTAAAACTGCAGCATTTGTAATGTCAAAAATCACCTGAAGAGGGAAGAGTGGAGAGATTCAGAATCCAAGATGTCTGAAGTCCAGTAATGGTTTAGGGGGCCATGTCATCCACTGGTGTTGGTCCACAGTGTTTTATCAAGTCCAGAGTCAACAAAGCATCTACTAAGATTTCATGCTTCCATCCAAGTTTTATGAAGATGCCAATTTCCTTTTCCAGAACTGTGTCTCTTATACCTCATGATATATTGTAATAATTTGAGATAATGGATTTCTGATTTTCATGAGCTGTAAGCCTTACTAAAACCAAAAAAAAATGCTTGAAAGATGTCACTTGATGTTTAATGAATGAATGGTCTTGTAAGCCCCACCTTCTCAGTTTACTGATCTCCTCCGCTTCCACCTGTCTCTATAAAGTGCTGCTAAATGTCCTGACCTGCATGGCTGCCTGCAAACCCCTCTGAGAGCCCCACTGAGAACTCCAGGAGGAGCAGTGACCCTGGGTCCTGGTTGAATGACCTCAGGTTACTGCTGGTCTCCTCCTGTCTCCCTCGGTGAGAAGCTGGAGAAGTGAGGCATGTCCTTGCCATTGCCCCCCCCCAACACCCCATCAGAATGGCCCTTCTCTTCCTCTCGTCCTCCTCTAGTCAGGCCCCAGTGCTCAATGAGTGCGACCTTTTCTCAAGGCCCACTGCTTTACTCACACCACTCCACAGATTATCCCCAATCCCCCCAGCACATTCGCCATGCCATTTTCACTCTCACACACATGACAGAGAGAGAGAGAGAGAGAGAGAGAAAGAGAGAGAGAGAGAGTGGCACAAGAAACAAGATGGCTGGTTAATAATGCAGAGCTTTTGTGAAAGGGCAGGACACTGCCAGCGAGCCAAACTGACATTCAGTCGGGGCATTAGAGCAAGAGATTGGTCTGCCTTACTGTATTAATCCAGCTCTTACCTACACACTCAGCAGGCCGTAGCGTGCTGCTGTACTGCCTGAGTGTTCTGGAGGATCCTGAGTGTGATTAGCGATATTTTATCAGGCCACCAATCACAGCAGAGAGCTCTATTGACTGCAGTGAACTCTGCGTGTCTATGTAAGATAAAAACAAGAGGCCAATAAAGAGAGACAGAGAACTTGTGTATAAATGTGTGTTAGGACTGGGAGGTTTGAAATCAGGTATATTGTCACATTGAAGGCCTAAGAATTAGCGACGTGACTATGCTCTAAATATCTCTAAAAGTAACCAACGCGATGGGCTTCATATCTGAGCCGTTTCTCTAGGTAAGGATGTTCTGGTTGTCTTCCACAGAATGGTAAGAGCAGACAGATGTGCAGATGTCTGGGTGGATGTTTTTAATTTAGCTCCTTGCAGACATGCAGGTCCCTTTCTGGGGGAAGGCAGTGGGTGATCCTTTTGGAGATACGAGGCATTTATGCAGTCATTTCTGAGTGTATGTCCTACTACAATAGTTGCACCCAGAAGGAATCAACAGAGTGCAATGCACGACTACAGCACAATGGTGTTGTGTCGGACTCAGAATGGCAGCAGGTCATCTTCAGTGACGAGTCCCATTTTTGTCTTGGTGGAGACCACCAGTGAATTCGTATGTGGAGGCCCTGTGGTCTGCACCAAGGTCAACGGTCACATCGCACTTCCAGACGTCCTGGTGTGATGGTGTAGAGTATGATATTGTATGATGCCAGATCACCTTTGGTCTTCATTACAGGCACTTTGACAGCTCAACATGACATTAATGTTGTCCTGCAACCAGTGGTCCTATCTTTTCTGAAGGTGCTTTATTCCAACAGGACAATACTCATCCACATACTGCTGCCATCTCATAAACTCACGTTGAAGGCACAGACACTATGTCGTGGTTAGTGACATCGCCAGACCTATCTCTGATTGAGAATGTGTGGGATGGGATATTGGACGCTTGACCCCTGCCACACAATCTGCAGAACTGAGTGAGAATATTCAAGCTGCACGGGATGAATTATTGCAGGACACCAATAGCAACCTTTACGATCTGCATTCTGGATGGATGGATGGATGGATGGATGGATGGATGGATGGATGGATGGATGGATGGATGGATGGATGGATGTGTCTGTTTCCCTGAGTGATTTTATGTGTATTCATCATTTTAGGATTAAGAATTAAGCCTGGTTTTGGGATAAATTGCTGTGTCCGCAGTGAATCACCACTGGAAATATTTTTTAGCCTAGACTTTGTTCATTTTAGAACATTGGATTGAACACCAATCAGCCATAACATTAATGCTGATAGAACAGGTGAAGTGAAAAACATTGATTATCTCATTTTCAAGGGTGAATATATTAGGCAGCATGAGAACAGTCAGTTCTTAAAGTTAATGCAATAAATGCAGGAAAAATGGGCAAAAAAAAAGAAAGAATCGAAGCCAATTTGACCAGAGCCAGATTGTGATGGCTAGACAACTGGGTCAGAACATTTCCAAAACATCAGCCAAGCCTCGTGGGAGGTTTCTGAGACTTCTCAGAAGTGCTGCAAGGAATGACAAACAGTGAATTAGCGACAGGGTCATGGGCATCCAAGGCTCACTGATGCTTACGAAAGCCCCAGCTCACAATGTTCAACTACTAATGTCTTGGTTCCAGTATTAGGCAGATGATTCTAATGTTATGGCTGTTTATGTGACAAATAATCATATATTAACTCTTAGAACCAGAGAGACACATTTTTCAGGCAGTTACATGCTGTATTCTGGGTTTTATAACTCAGGATCAGAGCAACCTACAGACATAACACACATATCATAACAAACTACAGCCCTATCTAACAATGGTGGCTTCAAAGTGTGATGTCACTACTAGTATAAGCAAGTAATCAATTTGATAATCAAAGGATTTCTGATGTGTGAAGTGTTTTTATTGTCCTTACAAAAAAAGTGTTCTACTATTATTATTAAATCATGGTTAAATAAGATTTTAATATAATTTATTTCCAATTTTCCCCCCAATTTGGAAGTGCCAATTAACTGACCCCATTAGGACTCTCCCCCATCACATATAAAGCTCTCAACACTAGAAGAACGAAGACAAGCACATGCTCCCTCTGATACATGAGAGGCCAGCCACCACCTCTCTCCACCTGTCAAACTGCTGCCATTGCATCATTACTGGGCAGCCAACATGTTTGGAGGAAAGCACCAGGTCCCCAGTTGTGATACAGTGGCTAACAGATGCTGACCAGCATTGCTATAGATGTGATGTGGGGAGAGAGCACTATCTACCTACCCAGACAATGCATCACTGAAGATGACCTGCTACAATTTTGAGTCCGACACAACACTGTTGCAGGATAGTCGTGCATTTTGTGTGTGTGTGTGTGTGTGTGTGTGTGTGTGTGTGTGTGTGTGTGTGTGTGTGTGTGTGTGTGTGTGTGTGTGTGTGTTACCTTTGATAATAGGCCCTGGTTGGCTCCTCTGCTTTATTTTTTGTTCTTCTGTAACTGCAGTTAATCTGTGCCAGAGAATGGCCTGTGTGTGATTGTAGCCCGTGTGTGTGTGTGTGTGTGTGTGTGTGTGTGTGTGTGTGTGTGTGTGTGTGTACGTGTGTGTGTGTGAGACTGTGCCCTGGCCATGGACTGTTTGATGTGCTGCCTCTAATTTTTCCCTCTGTGTGTGTGTTCATGTGGTGGAGGACAGGAAGTGGGGAGGAGAGACAGATCAATAGGACACAGCAGGGCCGGCTGTCTGGCAGCTGCATGTATGAATGGAAGGGGTGTGTGTGTGTGTGTGTGTGTGTGTGTGTGTGTGTGTGTGTGTGTGTGTGTGTGTGTGTGTGTGTGAGCTGTCCAAGCCATGGTAAGGTGTGTGCGCGTGTGTGTGCACGAGCAGACTCTTCTGGAGTGTGACACTGCATGGCTTGCTCCAGCGCGCCGTCCCAGCTAATGACCAGAACTGTCGCATTTGTCCGGCACTGATTGCACATCAGAGGCCCAATTAGCTCTGGAGCAGCCTGGCATTCTGATGCTTTCATCTGGGAGTGCCATGGAGAGAAATCAGAGAGCAGAGTGGAAGTGGAAAGGGGGATTGGGGGGTGGGAAATGGAGGGAGTCTATTTTTTTTTAGCTTGTCTTCCATTCACTGTCCCATCGATCTCAATTTCTCACCCATCCCACTCTGGCTCATCAGCATACAAAGCAACGTTCTGATCCCAATTTCTATAATTGGCAATTTCATCATGGAAATCTGTTCCATCAATCGGTCAGTGTGGACAGCCCCTAGGGAGGACAGCCCCTGCCCGTCTGCCGGATCAGGAAAGAGATCAGTTTGCAGGGAACTAGTGATACAGATGAGAATGCAGAAGCACTGTCTGCTACATGAAAGGTAAAGTCCAACTTTTCCAAATTTCTGCCTCATTTCAAGACAAAGTTACACACAGCATAGAATTGTAACACACAGTATCATGCCAAACACACTGCTTATAATAATTCTGAGATGGACTCTTACTATACAGGAGCACTTTGTAGATCTATAATTACAGACTGTAGTCCATCTGTTTCTCTGCATACTTTGTTAGCCCTCCTTCACCCTGTTCTTCAATGGTCAGGACCCCACAGGACCACTGGTGTATTGTTTGGATGGTGGGTCATTCTCAACACTGCACTAAGACAGACATGATGGTGTGTGTTAGTGTGTGTTGTGCTGTTGTGCTGGGTCAGACTCCTTTTTAAGGGAAGATTACTTTCTTAGAGACTTGTAGATAAGGATAGATCACTTTCTGGCAGACTTCTTTTAAAGGGAAGATCACTTTCTGGCAGACTTTAAACTCAGGACAGATCAGAAAAGGGAAGATCACTTTCTGGCAGACTTGTAGTTAGAGAAAGCTCATTTTTTGGTAAATTTCTTGATAGACAGATCACTTTCTGGCAGACTTCTTTTTAAGGGAGGATCACTTTCTGGCAAACATGTAGTTAAGGGACTGATCACTTTCTGGCAGACTTCTTTTTAAGGAAGGTCACTTTCTAGCAAACATGTAGTTAAAGGGACTGATCACTTTTCTGCAGACTTCTTTTTAAGGGAAGATCACTTTCTGGCAAACATGTAGTTAGGGACTGATCACTTTCTGGCAGACTTCTTTTTAAGGGAAGATCACTTTCTGGCAAACATGTAGTTAGGGACTGATCACTTTCTGGCAGACTTCTTTTTAAGGGAAGATCACTTTCTGGCAAACATGTAGTTAGGGACTGATCACTTTCTGGCAGACTTTACTTTTTTTAAGGGAAAGATCACTTTCTGGCAAACATGTAGTTAAGGGACTGATCACTTGGCAGACTTCTTTTAGGGAAGATCACTTTCTATGAAACATATGTAGTTAAGGACTGATCACTTTCTGGCAGACTTCTTTTTAAGGGAGGATCACTTTCTGGCAAACGTAGTTAGGGACTGATCACTTTTTGGCAGACTTCTTTTTAAGGGAGGATCACTTTCTGTAAGCGTAGTTAGGGATGATCAACTTTCTGGCAGACTTCTTTTTAAGGGAGGATCACTTTCTGGCAAACATGTAGTTAGGGACTGATCACTTTCTGGCAAACTTCTTTTAAGGGAAGATTACTTTCTGGCAAACATGTAGTTAGGCACTGATCACTTTCTGGCAGACTTCTTTTTAAGGGAGGATCACTTCGAGTCAGCCTTGTATTAGGGAAAGATCTTTTTTTGCTAGATTTCTGGAAAGGGGATAGATCACTCTTTGGCAAAATTTTAATTAGGGAAAGGTCACTTTCTGGCAGAGTTCTTTTAAGGGAAGAACATTTCTAGTTGGGCAAAGAACACATTTGTCAGACTTCAATAATAATAATTGGGGGTTTTAGGGAAACATCACGTCAATTAGGAAAACTGCTTGTATTAGAGCCTCATGGACAGTGACAAGTAGTTAAGGACGTGACCTTTGTACCCCCTGAAGTGTGTAAAGGTCATTTTTGCTTGTGTGTGTGTGTGTGTGTGTGTGTGTGTGTGTGTGTGTGTGTGTTAACCTTGTGGTTTTACGACACTCCCAGCAGCAGTTCAGCGTGTGGATTCTGTGAGGAGTGTTGTGTCCCCTATGCTGGCTGTCACTGGACAGATTTATGACTGTGTGGCTAAATCTCTGTTTGCAGCCCTGTGCTCCTAATTCCCTCTCTCTGCATGCCTCCAAATGAGCCAGCTTCTCTCTACCTCCATCCTCAGAGGGATCTTTTCCATCTTTTCTACAATTCTCTCTCTTCTTCTGCATCATAGTTATGTTTAATGTTCTTTTTCTCTCACTCTCTGCACTGCTGTAGATTGCGTGCGTGACTCTTGAGCAGTACAGTAGCTCAAGGCCGAGTGGCAGTGTTTGATAGCAGGCAGAAGAAGAGCTTTGTGACGGTTGTCAGGTTACTCTCTGATGGTCTATAAAGCCCAGCTTCACATAAACTCACTCATCTGGAGCCCTGAAAAGTGCTGAGCAACGAAGAGGAGGGCAATAGAACCTGAGTGTGTGTGTGTGTGTGTGTGTGTGTGTGTGTGTGTGTGTGTGTGTGTGTGTGTGTGTGTGTGTGTGCTGTATATGCTACAATGCAAAAGTTACTTTTCAATAACATCCATAAACATTTCCATTAATATACTGTGGTTGTAATAAAAATTGATGATCAAACTTTGACGCAGGACATTTGGCTCTGTCTGTATTTCTTTTCTTTCTTTCTTTCTTTCTTTCTTTCTGTTTTTGTCCTCCATGAGGAAGGTTTGAGTAGGTAACTCTTGTACAATACTATTTTTAGAAGAAAGACTGGCTAGTTTTCCCACCACTGGGTTAGATGGTCCATGTCATACATGGTAGATTTAAAAGCACCGAAATCAAGGTTAAGAAGTGAGGAAAGAAGCAATGATCACTTTTTGGCGAACTTCACTACTTAGGGAACGATTCCTCAAGGTTAGGGTTAAATCACATGTTGTCATGATTCACTACTTAGGGAAATGTCCACGATAGCCTGCGTCCTGCGTCCTGGACTACCTGTCCCATAAGCCCTAGTTTGTGCAGATGGGCACTAGCCGGTCTGACTTTCTGTTCTGCAGCACAGGAACATCTCAAGGAACTGTGCTCTCCCCTTCTTCTTCACCCTGTACAACACAGACTTCCAGGTCAGGTCTGTGCCACCTTCAGAAATGTTCTGGTCAGGTGCATCCCAGAGAGACAGGAAGCTAAATACAGAGATGAATTGAGCAGCTTTGTGGAGTGACCAAGACCAAGGAGATGGTGGTGGACTTCAGAAGGATGAGGACCACTACAAAACCTGTTACCATCATGGGTCAGAACGTTGAGCTGATTGACACTTACAAATATCTAGGTCCTGCTTGACAGCAAATTGGACCGGAAAGCCAGCAGTGAGGTTGTGAGGAGGTGAGCAGAATTAGGAATGTGTGCAGCAAAATGTTGACCGTCTTTTGCCAGCCTGTTCATCGTCTGCTGGGGAGGCTGGATCAGAGGTGGAGATGCCAAGAAGATCACCAAACTGATCAAGGAGGCTGGCTGTGTTCTTGGCTGCGCACTGGAGAGCTTTGTGTGCTGGAGAGGAGAATTCTCAACAAAGTGATTGCTATCCTGGACAACACATCTCACCCCCTCCATTACTTATTTATTTATTTATTTTAGAAAGTTCACTTTTTGGTAGAATTAAAGGGGAAGGTGCCAACTTTCTGTTTAGGTCAAGGAAAAAATATTTTTGGCACTCTTATTTTTGAGCAGAGATCAGATTTTTTTTGCACACTAGTCGCAAGACTTCACTGGTTTGGACATCTTCATTTTTGGTATTTGTTTCTAATCTTGGACAGATTTTTTTTTTAGCAGATTGGTGATGAATAGTTCACTTTTTGCCAGACATCATTAGTCAGGGATAGTTCACTTTTTGGCAGAAATTATTGGTCCTAGATAAATCACTTTTTGGCAGACACCATTAGTTTGGTCCAATTTTTGGGTCCACATTGCAAAGACCATATAATTTTATTATTAACATTAATTTTAATCATTTTAATTTTAATTTTTATAATTTTATTATTAAAATTATTTATAAAATGCAACAGAACCACATTTTTGTCCTTTGGCCAGACCCCACCTTTCGCACCAACTATGTAATTTTGAACTCAACTGAAAAGCCCAAAGGCCCAATCCAAAACAATGTAGGTGTAAAAGTACCCCGTGCAGCCCGTGCTTCATGTGTAATGGATGTGTGTGAGTGAGGACATGACAGAGTGAGAGGGAGAGAGGGAAGTGGTTCACTTGCCAAAGGGAGATGATATCATCGGGCAGAGATCAGAGAGTGCAGACGAGTGTTGCAAATCACACCTTGTTAACGAGCTGCCACATAAATGAGCTTGCTGGCCTGGGCTGGGGGCTTGGGGGAGGGGATTAGGGCTCTGGGGAGGGGGGTGGAAGAATACATAAAGGAGCCCTGTGAGAGAATTTACTGCACCTGAGCCTGCAACCTGCATTCACACACCCACGTGCTCCCCTGGCCTGTCCCACAGAGAGAGCTTTAGCTCTCCATAGGGACCTGGGCCCTTTTACAGAAGACCTGCTCAACCAGCATGAAGCTACAGTGAATGCCAGAAGTGAGTCATTAGTTAACGCAAATGCACACAGGAGGTACATACGGGGCTAATGTAGGTAACAAGTAATAGAAGAATTTTATGGAGAGTAATCTGAAGAGTGGGGACAGAGGAGGAGAACATGAAGGGATACAGCATAGATTCAGCATTTTTTTAATGTTATTGTTTGATGCCACTATCTGGTGTAGTAATGCCAAGGTAATGTTGCAGTATGATGCCCATATCCAGCACTGGATACTGCCTGTATCTATCATCGTAATGCCAAGGTAATGTTGTTGGGTGATGCCCCTATCCAGCATTCCAACACCAAGGTAATGTTTCTGTAGGATGCCTCAGCATCCTAATGCAAAAACCAATATAAGCTGGATACCTGTATCCCATCATCCTAATACCAAGGTAATGTTGTTGGATGATGCCCATATCCATCATCCTACAATGCCAAGGTAATGTTGTTGGATGTGCCCTATTCAACATCCTAATGCTTGAGTAATGTTGTTGGATAGTGCTATTCAGCACATCCTAATGCCAAGGTAATGTTGTTGGATGGTACTTTATTCAACATCCCTAATGCCAAGGTAATGTTGTTGGGTGGTACTACTCCATTTAACACCAAGGTAATGTCCCTGGATGCTGCCTGAATCCAGCATTCTAATGCCAAGGTAATGCTGTCAGTCATTGTACAGAACACCACATCACTGCTTAGCTATCTTTCTGTAAGATGGCCTGCTTGCATTTATGTTGGAGTGATCTGTTGCTGTTCCACCAGAACCCTGAAGGGAAAAATGCATAAAAAGTGGCTACTGCTTTTACACACATCATGTGGAGGCAGTTGTTTGCCTTTTTACTTGTTTAGTTGTGTGCTTTTTCAACAGATGATAACAGGAAGAGTTGATTTTGCAGATTGGTTCTGAACTTTGCATGGTGGCTCAGGGCCTTTCTAAATCCAGCAGGACACGTTCATGTTTGTGGGGGTTAGGGGAGGGGGCAGATTTAGGGAGTGGCTGACGGCTCTTTCAGACAGAAGCATTTGAAAAACATTGCCACTGTGCGATGCTAATTGTATAGAGGCCCAATCGATAACATAAATAGAACAATCAGAGACGTGCCAGGCTCCTGTTCTGAGAGTCTGGCTGCAGAGCAGTTGCTTTAAAAAGGCCTCGCTCACTCTGTTGTAAGGTGAGGAATCTGTCGACACTAAACTTTTTGTGACTAGTCAGGGCTATTGATCCTGTGGGCGACAGTCTCTCTTTCTCTCTCTCTCTTTCTCTCACTGTTACGTGCACCCCTCAGGTTTCTCTCCCTTTTCTCTCAATTTCTCATTCATTCTCTCTCTCTCTCTCTCTCTCTCTCTCTCTCTCGCTCTCTTTCCCTACTCTCTCTCACACACTTGTCCCTCTTCTTTCCTATCTCATTCTGTCTTTCTATTACATGCCCCTCTCAGCTCTCTCTCTCTCTCTCTACTCTGCTCTATCCCACTCTTCCTTCTCTCTCTCTCTCTCTCTCTCTCTCTCTCTCTCTCTCTCTCTCTCTTTCCTTCTCACAAACACACAATTTCAGCAGTCTCCTGCCGTTCATCAGCATTAGTGTGTGTGTGTGTGTGTGTGTGTGTGTGTGTGTGTGTGTGTGGCATAATTTTAATCTTCTTGGTGAAATATACATTCTGTATTTTTTTGCAGTGGGCCTGCAGCAGAGAGAGAGAGAGGAGAGTGTCTTTATTAAACACTTCGTGTGCATGACTTTCTGTGATGGCAGTGGCGGCCTGTGGCTCGGCCTGTGCTGGTATTAACCTGTCTGTATAAATCAGGAAGCCCTCCCAGGCCTCCTCTTTCCCGTCTGCTTATGTCCCCTCACATCCCTTCGTCCCTTCATGCATGCACACTCAACAAAGTACTGCATTTCTCAAGTCAGTTGTGTTTCGTTCAATGTTACTTAATGTGGCAGGTTGACTCATATTCACACACTAAATGAAATCAAGGGCTTTTTAAGCAGTTTGTTGTTTTTGTGCTTTTGTTGGAGTAACTCTCTAAGGCTCTACTGTCCAGGGATTGGCATTCTATTACATTTGCACTGAGGTTCTGGATGCATTCAGTAATGGTGACATTGGAGCACCATTTCGAAGAACATGCTCCTCGCCTCGGTTCAGTAATGGGGGCCCATGCTAGATGGTGTTTGGCATGGGGTCGAAAGGTTAATGTTTATCTGCTCCAGATAAACAGGGCAGTACTTCTCTACAGGTACTAGACAAGCTCTCTGTGTGTGTGTGTGTGTGTGTGTGTGTGTGTGTGTGTGTGTGTGTGTGTGTGTGTGTGTGTGTGTGTGTGTATTTTATGCTCAGTTTTACATATGTGAGTTTCTTTTAATGAGCCAGAAGGTGACAATGGCAACTAAAACTCCCTCAGACTGGGTGGAATAAACCTTGAGAGGAAGCAAGACTTATCTCAGACCATCCATATACCTCTGTGGACACAGCATCTGAGGGTTATACTGATAAAGCCATTTTAACTCGGGCCAGTAGGGGGTGTGCTCCAACTCCCACTCCCCCTGCCAAACTCCATCTATGGCCCAGGCACTGGGCCGACTGGCAGGGGCCCTCTCTCCGGGCTCCAGTCCTGAGCCAGGGGCCCGAGCGTTTGCGGCTGGCAGGTGACAAATAGTTTTTTAATTGCCTGCACCAGGAAAATCATTAGTCTCTTCCCTTTCCATGGTGGGAGCAGGGCAGGATGTGTGTGTAATAATAATAGCCATGCCGCCGCCTCCCCGCCGGCTATTTTTAGAGCAGGTATTTTAAGGCCTCGGCCAGTGTGTGTGTGTGTGTGTGTGTGTGTGTGTGTGTGTGTGTGTGTGTGTGTGTGTGTGTGGAAGAGAGGGAGAGCATGGGAAATGGAGGTGCAGCATTAGGGAAGACAGCTTGTTCCCCAAGCCCATCAAGTGCCTAACGCCTCTCTGTTTCTCTCTCAGCAGGTGCACATCTATTGGTGAGAGTGGCGAGGAATCTGTGTGTGTGTGTGTGTGTGTGTGTGTGCCCGTACTGTTTGCAACACTGCAAAAGCCTGATGAAGCTGTCTGCTTTATGTAGCGAGCTGCACACTCCAACTGCTTTGGCTGGGATCGTGCTTAGTGCACAGATATTTTATTGATCTCTCTCTGTTTCCCCCTCCTTTCTCTCTCTCTCTCTCTCTCTCTCTCTCTCTCTCTCTCTCTCTCTCCCTTCTATCTTTCACTCCAATAATCTGTGTCCAGCTTCAAATCTATGTAACTTCCTCCCTCATTCTCTTCATATTTATTTTCCTCACCATCCTTTTCTCTCTCACCCTCTCTCTCCCTCACTATATCTCTATACCAGTGTCTCCCGCTACCTCAGTCTAAGGCTTTCTGTCTTTATTTGTCCCCAGTGTCTTTTCTTTCTTTCTTTCTTTCTTTCTTTCTTTCTTTCTTTCTTTCTTTCGTTCTTTCTTTCTTTCGTTCTTTCTTTCTTTCTTACATCTGCAGAGCATGTGCTCTGAAAAGCTTGGTTGTGTATGGCACAGATGTGTGTAATGTAGTTTAAAGTTGTAACTTCAGTTTCAGAATACAGGGCTCACTCTGTCTTTATTTATTCATCTCCTATTCTCTCTATCTCTCTCTCTCTCTCTCTCTCTCTCTCTCTCTCTCTCTCTCTCTCTCTCTCTCCTATCAGTGCCCTTGCCACCTTGCCTTGTGTGTGTAGATGTAAGCTGACTGAGTGACTGCACATTTGTAGGCCAAGACTGACCCCATATGTTCAGATGGAAAAGGCTTGGGTCAACTTGATCTGTGCCAGTCGCTGAGCCATCCCAGCTGAGCATGTAGAGAGAGCAATGTACAGAGAGAGAGAGAGAGAGAGAGAATGCAAGAGAGAGAGAGGGAGAGAGAGAGAAAATGCAAGAGATAGAGAGAGAGACAGAGAGAGAGAAAGCGAGAGAGAGAGAGAGAGAGAGAGAGAGAGAGAGAGAGAGAGAGAGAGATGGAGATACAGAGATACAGACATGTACGTGCTTCTGTGTGACTGAGTGTGCTCCAACACAGTGTAAGGAGAAAGAAGGGATTGGGAAAGTGGGAAAGTGGGAAAGTGGGAAAGTGGGAAAGAGGTGGACAATCTGTGAGAATGAGATTGAGAATTACACGTGTATTTAAATGTAATTTAGATATTCTCAAGTTACTTTTTTGTATTTATAAAGTAAATTCCAAATTGTAATAAGTATTAGCAGATCGTCACTGTTTACTTTGACTGGATTTGAGGTCAGCCCTCCAGCTTAGGGTTAAGGGGCTGCTGAGGACGTAGACCACAGAGCCGAGGAGCCCCATTCTCCCTCTGCTCATGTTCTTGCATTTTGTCATTTGGCGTATGATCAGAGAGGCTCTGTACACAAGGCAATCTGTTATGGAGCTGTCACTTTGGCCAGAGCCCTTGAAGCTGGTCCAGGGGTTGTCTGAATGCCCTCTGTCTTCCTCAGTACGTGAGTACTGCCCTGATATGGCCACTGCCCAGGCCTGTCGTCCAGCCATGAAAGCTTTTTGTCTGTACAAAGATGGACAGCCTGGGGTGTCCATGACCTAGAAAGCTTCTGCTTGGGTGTCAAAGGGTTAAACCAACACTACTTCTTCTTCTTCTTCTTCTCCTTCTTCTTCATTCTCCTCCTCCCAACCAGCTGTTTCTGCTCTCCAGTCTCACCCCTCGCTCCCTGCCCTCCTCCTTGCCTCTTGGACCAGTAAATGAATGCTCATTTGCAAGTTAGATAAATCCTTTGAATGTATTATTGATGCAAACAAATTAGCCTGGAGGCCCCAGACAATACCTAATGGAAGCGAGGCCCTCTTCCTGCGGTAAGCCTCCCCGCACGTGCTCAGTGGCTGCTCCAAGATTGATGCCTGCTCTTCTGGCCCTTAATTATTCCACTCAAAACTGATTCACACTGTAGCGATACAGGTTTCAGCGGCAAAGTAATACTGCCTAATGCAGTCTTTCTAATGCCCTCTGCTGAGCCTTTACTCATCTCATCAATTCATAAAAAGAGCACTCACCCAATTAACAGCCACAGCAGAGTGTGTGAGCTGTGTGTGGATATGTGTGTGTACCATGTGTGAGGTGTATGTGTGTATGTCACACGTATGTCAGGTGTATATTTGTGTTTGTGTTGTTTTATTTTCCACCCATCTATCTGTCTGTCTGTCAGTTTTGCATCTATCTATCCAACCATCTCTCTCTCTCTCTCTCTCTCTCTCTCTCTCTCTCTCTCTCTCTCTCTCTCCCTCCCTCCTCTCTGAAGCAGGTCAGGGTTAGCAGAGAGGGAGAGAGTCCTCCGCGATTGATTAAGACTGTGTATTGATCCTGATGTGTGTATATGGAAGGTTCTCCAGTGTGCTCCAGCTCTGCTACTCTCTGGGAGCCCAGATGTGGGTCCTTGGGGGCCACATCAAAGAGCTGTGCTCCCTTGCCAGTCTGCTCTTTGAAGCATCGTAGCTTTTGATGACATCACTCCCCCTATTGTCCCGGGGTTGAAGAGCATGAATTGGAGATGGCATAAACAGTACACGGGCGCTGCGAGGGAGAGAGTGCACAGTGCTGCCTGTTTCATAAGGAGTGTTTGGGGTGGTAGCTGAGCTCAGTGGCGTTTCTACAGAACAGCCTCCATGACGAGTCAACAATGTCAGCAGTGTGGATTAGGAGAAAACATCTTATAAACCTTTTATATGAGGTATATAACATCTACAAAGTTCTCCTTTATGGTAAGAGGAGCTGATACAGATGGACAGTGTGTGTAGACACAAGGAGGTGCTCTTAATGTTATGGCTGATTGGTGTAGTATGTGATATAGATATTTTTGAAGTAACCGTCTCAAACCTGTTAATATCAAACAATCCGTCTGACAGGAGTTTTGAATGACAGTTGTGGAAATGATAAGAGATGGATTAGTCTATCAATCAAGTGATTGACAAGTAATCTATGAGGTGATCGATTATGGGAGGCAATTGTTTGTTGCACTAATATTCAGCTTTATGTTAAGTTCACAAGGGCTGTTCTTTAACTTTAATGAGTCTTCTGTGATGGCAATGTCATTTCCAGTCTACTCTCTCTCTCTCTCGCTCTCTCTCTCTCATATATATATATATATATATATATATATATATCTCCTCACTCTGGTTTCAGCTGACTCGACGGTTTGCTGGCTCTGTATTTACCTTATCTCACGATCAATCTTTCTTTAAGCAGAATTCATAAACATTTCATCAGGCCAGGCGTGACAGCCCTGTGATGTGAACATTCAGGAGTTTGACATTTCCCAAGTCTGCAAGTAGCGTCCCATGTCCTCTCCCTGCCTCTCCCCAAGCCGCTCCTCTCTCCTCGTCCTCCTCAGCTGTTCTGAGTTATTTGGCAGCGTGTGTTGTGGAACGCCGCAATGTTTAATTCATCCGACAGAGCGCCTGCCCAGTTGGACACCTCGGACTGTTTGGAGACGCGGTGCGCCTAACTGCTTAATGAATTCCCTGCAATTTCTGTCCTGTTTGCCTGATTAATGCTGAGTGCGTCTCCTCCGAGCCCTTCCTCATTATGGTGTGGACAGAAGTAGAGGATTTTTGTTGTGCTGACTCACATGACTAATGCACGTGTGTCCAGCACGTTATAGGAAGCTTTGTTTTATCCTGAGGATTAGGCACACTGGAGCGATCATCAGCTGTTCTGCATATTTGTAATGAAGGACTTCTTTGACGGAGTCGATACAATAAAAATGAGGGGCCAGTAGCCTAGGGGTATGCGGTGTGAGCCAGGGAACGGAAAGCTGAGAGTTCAAGTCCCAGAAGTGAACTAACCAAGTATGCATAGTTGACCAAATTACAAATTTTCCAATAGGTTTGGGTCAGAATATAAGAACTAACTTCCTGAAGTTGGCATTGAACGCACACACTAACATACTCACACTATTGATTAGGGCAGGAGGAGCACAGCACTGAGTGAGCAGTTGAAAATTAGGTACCTTGCTCAAGAGGGACGTTATGCCAGTCCAGGGGATTGAACTAGCAACCTTCTGGTTTCAACCCCCCTTAAGTGTGTAACCTCATGGCCCCTATGCCAATTTTATGGGATATTTTCATAGTTTGATTTATGTATTCCCCATATTAAACAAATTAAACAAGGATTCAAATTATAATATTCATTTTCAGACTTTAGGCTACTCAAATTTGTCTTCCACTGAGATATAAATAAGAGAATCAAGAAGCTTGTAAGCAATAAAACCTGTTCACACCTCAGAAATCCTTTTGGAAATGATTAGATTGACAAGGATGTTTATAACACTAAGTTATAAAATGCGTAACACAAGCCCAAATAAAAAAAATGAATGAATGTTCATTATTATTTTTGTTATTTATGTATATAAATTCAATTTACATTTATGTATGTAAATTTCAATCATCCCTTCTTGGGAATTTATTTTTATGAGCAGTTCTTCCCCTATTTTATATATAACCCAATGTCTTGGTCAGTGACATCATCCCCATCCCCTCTCTCTGGTTACTCAGAGTCTGCATGCAGGTTGAACATGTGGACAGAGCAGTAAACATGCACTGGGTGCTGCGATGGCATTTAAAACACAAGCCAGTGAAGACGCAGTGATAAAGAAAGGAAGTTACTTCTACCATCTCACCCACAAAAGGTTTTCCTGTTGGCTGCACTTTGGAAAGGCCAGTGGCAAACTGGTTAGAAGTTCAATTTATTAGAGCAGCAAGGCGGCAAATCGGAACAGCAAATCGTCACATCTGAGTGGTCAAGTGATGCGATACTCAAGAGAGTGTGAAGTCTAGGTGAAAAGGCAAGCAAGAAGTATTTCTCAGTTTATTAAAACAAGGCAAACGATTGTGAATGGATTCTAAAATTTCAATCAGTATTCAGTGTTGGTGTTTTGTTAGGGTCTGTATTTGATAGAAAATGTTATGGATGGGAGTCTTGTTTTTTTTTTCTCATAAGGAAACCCATCCTTTACATTTAAACAGACTGTAAGGGGTCAGTACAGAATGTAACTATTATTCATCACATGCACTGCATGTCCAAATGTTTGTGGACACCCCTTCTAATGAAATCATTCAGCTACTTTAAGCTACTTTAATTTGCTGGCACCGATATTTAAATGTCTAGTCCCTATGGCAAAGAACTGCCAATAGAATAGGACAGAAAAACATGAAGCTGTTTGCTGGCACGGGCTAGAGGGGTAAAAAGCCCCCAGCAATGAGCTGTGGAGCAGCTGAAGTATGTTCTCTGGGATGATGGTGCTCCACCCAACCAATGAGCTCCATACGTCTGGGATGAGTTGGTGATTTAGGGATGGGGTGGGGTGGTGATCATTCAACATCCTGACCTGACTCACTTGATTTGATGCTTAATGCTCCGGAAAGACTTCCCTGGACAGTAGAGATATTTCGTCCTACAAAAGCAGGATGATGTCTTTATTAAAACCCTTGATTTTGTAAGAACCAATTAATGAGCAGGTGTCCTGACACTTGTGTCCTTAAATTGTATATCAAATGAGGAACCCTTCAGAGCCTTCGAAGATGATGTAATGGTTTCTAGGAATTAAAAGATGCATGTCTATAAGCTTTGTTCATTTTAATTAAACAGAATGACTTTTATCAGGAAATTTTCTCTACAAGGGATCTATATAGATGATGGATAATGCTTACCAAGCTCTCCCATTGATTAGAACTTCACCGGTAGAAACAAAGGCTAAAAACAGAATAGATTAACCGCCAGCGTGGTGGAGACTGACTGAGGAATCGCCCAGATTCATGCAAAGAATTGCCAATGTAGGCCTTCTACAAGTCCAGCATGCATCACATAGGGTTTACATAAAACATGTAATCTCTGTCACAAGTTTGGAATGTTGCATTTAATCTAGAATGGCGAGAACAATGTTGAGACGCATTGCTGTTACATGTGCTAACATGGAACTAGAATTCCATAGGATGGCTCGTTGAAATGATCATTTTTGCACAGGTGTGTTTTTTGACGTTGGTGGCCTGAAAACCTAGCTCTGTCATGGTTCACTCCCCCATATCTGACCATTTAATTGTCATTAATTGTCATTTAATTGCCACGTAAACTATATATATTAGTAAAACATTAACTGTCATACCATACTAACGCTTAGTCATTCATCTTCTCTGATGACCCTTTCTTTCTTTCTTTCTCTGTGTTTCGCCACTGATCCCCTCTCTATCCCCCCCACCCTCCTCTCCACCAGCAGGTCAAACTTTTTAAACGCGAGCATCAGTAACAGGCGCACTCAGGCAAAAGTGCCACCTCAGCACCTGTGCCTTAATGATTAATACCTCATTGATGGTCTCAATTAATTTGCTATTACGCAGCAGAAGGCCCGCGCTGTTCCGTCTCTGTCCTGGCCCGCCGCTTGCTTGGCTGGAAGAGATTTCCGATGGCAGCTGGCTGGAGAAGATAGGCTCTGTGCTGCTGCAGCATGCTCTCTCAGACATGCTAATGCACTCCGTCTCATACTAACCGCACAATGTACGTGAGCTACGAGGGAGCTGCTCACCTTGACCGATCACCAGATAAGAGGCTGTGAGAACAGGCTTCAGCTAAAGAGGAGCCACGCTTTCCTTGCATGAACATGCAGAGCCTGAACAGAGGTGCAACCTCGGAAAGTGCGCTGTGCTTCACATTTTTAACTCTTAGAACCCAAGATCTGCATTTCGTGGGCAGTCACAGGCTGTTTTCTGGGCTTCATATCTCAGGATCAGAGGAATCTACAGACATGATACAAATATTACAACAAACACGACTTATCTATCCATGGAGACCTCATCAGTGTCTGATGAATTAACAGCAAGTAATCACTCATTTCCAATTAAATCCCAGTTTAAATGCCATTACAGCCTTCCAGTCCATGTTTACTGCTCTGTCCATGTGTACATGCTCACTCTGCATGACATCTCAGACTCAGATACTGAGCTGTAGAGAAAGTTTACATTCTTTAAAGTTTAAATTTAATAACTAGAAACCTAAAGAAAAAACAGCTGATTGCGCTTCATGCCGTTGCTGTGCTATTACGATGAAGTCAGTAGGGTGAAGGTGTTTTTTGCTAAATTGTTCATATTGTCTTATTATCTGGATGCTACAGTATTCCAGATGTTATCTGTGGTTTCCCAGGAGGTTGCTATGGTCTCGTTAAATAGCAGGGACCTTCTCGGTAGTAAGCAGGTGTTATTAATGTTATGGCAGATTGGTGTAACATAGGTCACATGTCATATAAAGAGAATATGACAATGGTGTAAACCTGTGATGGCATAAATGAACTGAAATCAGCCATAAGCATATGAATGCTTTTTGTGTTAATTCTAACAAGCCTAAGAAATTTCTCAGATAAAAATTATACGTGTATAATTTGAGATGATTCAACAAACTTGTTTTAATCATGCCTCCATGGTATAACACCCTCCTATTGCAAATTTTCAAAAGCATTTTTCTTCAAGTATGATAAATTAAAGTCCTCCCACGTGTGATTCCTTAGGCATCTTTGCTCTTTTAGCTTCAATGCCCATGTGGAAAGCACTGCAGTTTGTTGTGCATTAAGGCGAGATAACATGCGAGATTGCCTGGCATGAATTCATGACGCATTCAATTTAACCTGCATTAATTCTTGTATTTGTAATCATTTTCATTTATCAGCAATATACACCAGCCATAACATTAGCACCACTGCCAGGTAAAATTAAAAAAAATGTTTTCATCTACAGTGGCATCTGTGAAGGAGCATATATATTATGCTGTATGCAGGTGAGCAGTCAGCTCTTGAAGGTGATGTGTTAAAAGTAGGTCCAACTTGCAAATTGTGACCGCAAGATGACTGGGTCAGAGTATCTCCAAAACATCAGGTAAGTTTAGTGGGATGTTCCCAGTATGCAGTGGTTAGTACCCCATCTATACCAATAGCCCTTTGAGCATCAAGTACAGCCCGGCTTGACCCACCATCCCTCAAGATTCGTGGAAGACAAGTATCCAGACTCTTTTCTGTGGTGGAACAAGCTTTCCCAGGTGTCTGAACAGCTGGGTCACTTGCTGTCTTCAAATGTCTCCGTCCATTCCCAGCTGTGTCTCATTCGTAACCCTGCCCCTTTCATTATCCTGTTAAAGGCTTGTCTAATGTTGTCCATGTACTTAAGACCCTTCGTTTCAGCCTGTCTTGGTCAGTCCTTTGTTGGTGTTACCGTTGTGGTTGTTTCTGTTGTAGTTTCAGATCCTGTGGGTTTATCTGTTCATTACCGTGTGTTTAGTACCATGCGTGTTTGTCAGCATGTCCCATTTGTTTTGTATTTCATGGCATTTTGTTATTAAACCCAAGGAGCAAGTACCTCCACTTCCCTTGTCTTCGTCTTCATCATCTCAGCTCACTAACTTGACATCTGGAATTTTAGCTTCTACAACCTAGGTTATTTTCCGAGTGAACAGCAAAGCACATTCCTAAGTCACTCTGGATAAGAGTGTCCGCAAAATGCCATGAATGGAAATGGAAATGTAGTATCTACCACACATGGTTTCAAGAAAAGGAGCTCCACTGAGGTCCCACCTCACAAATTACTGGACTGAAAGGATCTGCTGCTGACGTATTGTTGCAAGATACCACAGGACACCTTCAGAGGTGTTGTGGAGCTCATGCTTTGAATTTTCATGTACCAGCTATAATTGTTATATCAAAAGGCAATTACTGATGAAATGTGTTATTGATTGGGGCCCAATTTTAATGGCTTTCCAAATGCTAAATATTAAAACAAATACCAATGTAATTAACTAATCCTGAATTAATGAGATTGTTTGGGCCAGGTCTACAAATTTGGTGAAGTGCTGTTGGAACTGAACAAATCCATCACCATTCATCGCCTAAATCCTGTGTCTTTCTATCAGCATATCAATACGTTTGGTGACAAGCTGCAAATTCTGACTACTGACAATATGTTTTTTAATGTTATACAGTGCTTTATCTAAAATAAAAAAAAGTACTTCAAATGGTTCTTTGAGCAAAGCCATAGAAGAATTTTATACGTAATGTGAGATGTGTGAGTGTGGAAAACCGTTTGAAGGGCTAAAGAACCTTCACTGGGTGTAAATTGAAAGATTCTTCACCTGCACACATTTTTATATATTAAAAATATTATTTTTTTCATGGAACCAAAAGTGGTTCATCTATGGCATCACTCAAAGAAGCCTTTGAAACCCTGAAACAGCTGAGATAAAAAGCGATACATTCAGCTCATTAGTTTCGTCATTCTATAAAGCTTGTTGAATATGAAGGAATGCATTTGTGGGCGGAGCATAAATAGATTGACTGCAATAGTAGCACTCATAATCAGATTAATAGTTAGTTGTGTTGTTCCAGCTTCTGTGACCCTGTTCTCGCTCTATTTATCACACTCCTTTCTTCTTCATCCATCCTTCACTTCTGGCTTCCTCAAAGAGACCTAACTCGCCCTGCTGGTCGCTAGGCAACTGCTGCTTGCTTCTGTCTCCCATGGGTTCTGGTTCATGGGTTAATGCAGGCACTGGGTGTTTGTGTGTGTGGGTGAAGTGCAGAAGGAGGGCTCCCCCTGAGAGTTCCCCCTCATGCCCCTGAGGCCAGTGGAGCTCCAAAGCTCCTTTCTTCAAAAGCGATGATCAAATTTTGTTGATAACTTGTTCAAAACTTATTTGAAATAAATTACTTTTCTATCATTGAAATAATAAAGGTTCATGGTGTTTTGGAATAAAACAAATATATTTAGAATAAAACACAAAAAGTATCTTTAGAGTTTGAATATTATATTAGTTATTATTGCATTGAACAGCAGAGTACCAGGAATTCTCATGTCATTTTGTGCTACTTAACTGCTAACATCACACACATTCTGGGTTTTTTTTTTTTCATTTATCATTGATCAGTTCACTTGTCAGGCAAGTCACATTGGAGTGAAACTCAGGTAGAAGGCAGAGGCGCACCCTCAAGACCCAGACCCTTCAAGACCTTCAGTTCTGGAAGCTACTCTGCTTATCTGTTTTGTGGATTCAGTTCTGCACACCAGTCTGACTTGTTTATCTAGATAAATGTTAATCAGCTGAAGTTTGTATTTAGTCACTATCACACCTTTAAAAGATATTCAGGAGTTCAGTTTGAGGCAGACACACACTTTTTAGAACCCAAGATCTATACTTTGCAGGCAGTGACATCTAGGCGTCATATCTCAGGATCAGAGTAACCTACAGACATGATATACATATCTAGGAGACTCACCCAATCTATTCATGGTGGTCTTATCATCGTGGGATAAATGATTGGCAAGTAATCGAGCTCAGAAAACAGCTAAAAAACATTCCAAAAATTTGGCCCAGGATTCTTATGGTTAATAATAAATGCTACAAATGGATATTGGAGTGATGTGTAGAAGAACCATTTTTCATTTGATGAGGAAACATGTTTGTACAAGTATGCGAACACTTTAAATTGATAAAGAATCTTTATATCCTCTTAGTTTAACCTTCCCAAGGTTCTTCATGCAAACCTCTTTTTTACAAGAATGGCTCTTTAAGGCATCTCAAGTCTCCCTGAAGATGCTGGACTCTATATTGAAATTGAATCATTTACAATATATAGGAATTGAAATGCCCCTCCCATTTGATATACACAGTCTATATACAGATCACCACCACCCCCCAGGGTGCCAGGGTGAGATGTCAGGATGTTTTTCTATGGTATCTCTCTTTTAAGGGCAAAATATATATGGTTTGCAACAGGCATGTTGCTTTGTTTCTCATGGGTTTGGTTTGGGTGTGGCTGTAGCACAATTTTCATTTCATACAAAACCACCAGGCCTGTTTAGACCTTTAGAGAGAATATAATAATCTAATCTAATAATCTCTGGAAACAAAAATACACACTTATATGTGCACAAAAGATCTTTTTCTTTACGATTTAATTCAAAAGGACCTATATTAATTACATTTAAAGTAACATATTAAGCCTTTTTTATTTAAATTTTGTAAATGATTAGTAAAAAAAAAGATCCAGTTAGAATTTATGGAGATGGAGATCTCATTTATGGAGTTAGACAGTGTTGTACCAGTTATGCACAGTACTACATTTGTGTGTAAAAAGACAAAATGTCCTTCTCCTAAATTTGCTCCGTCCGTAAAGTGTAAGTCACATTTTAGCTAGAAGCAGTTAAAGCCAAGTGCCACCTCTATAACATCACTCAATAAACACCACCCTGTTATGGACACACAGACAAAGCTATAGAGGACTAGTGATGCAGGTGAGCCACCACATGGTGACTGTATAGAGTGTAAGCTGTAGAGTGGCAGCTCGGAGTCTGTAGAAAGTTTGAATGACTTTGCGGTGCTCTTCGCTCTTCCAGCAGCTCTAGTTAAGGCCATTGAGCATTAGGACCAGAGCCACCAGCTCCACCGAGGCCATCACTGCAGACTGATGGCTCCCAGACGGCCTGCTCTCAGTCTTCTCCACACACACAGACACACACAATACACGCTGGCCAGCACAATTAATGGACAGGGAGAGAGGGACCCTCTGTGTACCTTGGAAGGGCTTTCTCATGAAAAAGCGATAAAAGAAAACTTCTGGCAGTTGGTGGCAGTTGGCCCACACATTATCCTTTACAGACTTCATCTATATAGGTATTCTGCTGCCTTCAAGGGCTGTGGGAATTGACACCAAGTTATGTTACTACTCCAACAATGTCACTTTAATTCATAATTTCCCAATTATGAATTCATAATTCATAATTTCCCAATCCCAAAGCTTCAATTTTTGGACTTGCTGGCATTTCACTTTGCATCAGGGCACAGGAAGGAGCATTCCTGTGTCCAGTGCTTGTTGATGCTTTAGCTTCGGCCATGACCTTTCGTCTGCAAGCTGTGGCAGCATTATGTACATGTATACAGTGGCGGACATTATTAGGAAGGTTGGGGTGTGTTTGGGAGCGATATTCAGCCCGAGTTGCATCCTTTTGGAATACTAACTACCGAAAAAACCCAGAACCATACATACGTTCCTTAAATGACAGACTATTAATGCTTGTTTACTAACTTTTTGACATCATTTCAGAGCTTTTAGCTCATTAGAGGAACCCAACAAACAGCCTACTCGCTACATGCCTAAGTATTGGACATATCAAACGTGTGGTTTTTGCTGGTTCGTGCTGTTTTTTTCCAGCAGGAATAAAACGGAACTTTTTTAAAGAACATGCTTACATGAAAAACACATTTACAGCAGGTTACAGCTGCAGAGTTCTTCTCCCAAGTCCCTTAACAAGAAGTAGCTAAATCCATTCTGCATGTACATTATTCTGATTTTATCCCTTTTCTATTGTAATCGAATGAACCACTGCATACATTCAGAACAGTGTATTCATATTCAGCAGCACTTAGAGTTAATGAAGATTATTATAGGCTGTTTTGCTGGTGAGTCCCACACTCAGAGAGGGAACTCAGAGGCTTTTGGGCTGGAGTTTGTAGCAGTTTCTTGTTAAGTGCATGAAGCCTAAAAACACCGAATCAGGGTGAAAGATATTTTTACACAATTTTAAAAAGTACTGTATATATGAAATATAAGAGGAAAGATGACATATGGTCACCCAAAAGTCCCAGTTCCCCAAAATCTATAGTCATGTTCACGCTCTGGTTCAAATCAATTAATGAATCAACCATTTGGACCAAATCAAGTGAGAATGAACTTCTTCTTACCGGTCAGGCCTGTCTGGGGCACGATCAAGAACGTAAATACAGAAAGAACTAGAACAGTGTTCTGAACTAGTGTACACTAGTACACAGTGCAGTGTTTACTGCTCTGTTAATGTGCACATGCTTGGCCTGCATGCAGACTTTGACTGATTGATGAGAAGGGGCGGGGCTAAAGACATCACTGACCTAGACATTGTATTATATAGAGCAAAATGAAAAGGAAATGTGTTTGGTGTAGTCTATTTGGTTGTTTAGGGTGTTTTTATTTTATTTTATGTGGACCACTGTCAACGTTTTTTGAAGAACGTATTATTATGAACATCCTTGTTAATCTAATCATCACACCCTGAATGATCAATTTCCAAAAAGGATTTCAAGGATATAAAGAGCTTTTTAGCAAAAAAGTATGGTCACATGATGTAGGAAAACAAGTGTCTGGCAGGTGCGTCTCCTATTTCTATGTATGTATGTATGTATGTATTTGATTATTTATTTATTTATTTTTGCAAAAAAACAAAAAAAAATAAAAACGTAAATCTACAAAAACATTCCACAAAATTGGCCTAGCGAACCTTGACAGAGCAGATGAGCAGCATAATGACAACGAACCAATACATAGATTTTCTGTTTGCAGGATCTAGAACTTTAGCAAATACAAAAACATACTAACACTCATACACATACAGGCTCTCTCTCTCTCTCTCTCTCTCTCTCTCTCTCTCTCTCAGACTCACTGCACCCCTTACTCTTCAGCGAGCTGAGCAGTGCTGCCCCTGGAAGCTAAGTTATTTAAAGCCAGCGCTCGACTCCATCAGAGTGATTATGTGCTGTTGAATTAAACATCACAGGCCTGAGCCTCTGGCTCCTGCAGAAAGCGGTGCTCTGCCGTGCGCACTCTCGGCCCCGTCCCGTTCCTCAAAAGTTGCACTCCTGCACTCCACACACACACTCTCTCTTTCTCTCTCTGTCTCTCTGTCTCTCTCTCTCTCTCTCTCTCTCTCTTTCTCTCACTCGCGTCATCTCTTGCTCACTCACTCATCTGTAGCTAGAAAGAGTCAGAGTGGTGGACTAAAAGAGAGCGAGAGGAGCACATCAAAGTCAGGGAAAGAGCTGAGAGGGAGCTTTCAGGTGGAAAGGTGCATAGGTCAAGTGGAAGTCCATTTCGTCCACTAAGGCATAAAGTGAAGGGGCTGTCAGATGGTCGTCCTGCAGTGAGGCCCCTCACACTTCCAAAGGAGCATCCCGAGAGGACTCACACACATACACACACCCTGCTGTTTCCAAAAGCTTTGCTTCGCGGGAAGAGTGGGTTTGGGGGTGTCGTGCTGGAATGCAACAGTGTATATAGGCCTATATTTGTGTACATATTAATAGAGTGGATGCATGAACAGGGTGAACAGGCCATTTCACAGCGAGGGTCCTGAAAAAAGGAGCTGGTGGCAGAGCAGACGAATAAAAAAACAAGGGCCTGACATTGTGCTCTTAACAAACTGGCTGTGCTCAACAATGCTCCACACTTTTCCAGACATGCAAACAAAAAACATGGCCTGCCTCCCATAGTGTAGGTTCATACAGGGGGCTCTCTGCATTTTAGACAGTAGCCACAGGGTGTATGCTTCACTTCAACACTGTTGGTGTGTGTGTGTGTGTGTGTGTGTGTGTGTGTGTGTGTGTGTGTGTGCGTGTGTGCATGTGTGTGCGTGTGTGTACCATAGTACCACCACAAGGCAGGTATTTTGTGGGTGTTGGGTCATTGTCAGCAGACACTGTGGTGGCATGTTAGTGTTGCTAGTGTAGTAGTGCTGCTGGAGTGTTTAAACACCGTGTCCACTCACTCTCCACTCTTTTAGACAGTCCTACCTAGTTGCTCCATCTTGTAAATGTAAAGTCGTAGAAGCTCCTCTGTTTGACTTGGTCATTCTCCTGTAGTGCTTCATCGGTATTAACAGGACACTGCTCTCAGGATGCTGTTGATTGGATGTTTCTGATTGGTGGACTATTCTTAGTCCAGTGACCCTGAGGGGTTTAAACACTCCAGCAGCACTGCTGTTTCTGATCCACTTGTGCCAGTGCAACACACCGCCACTGTGTCACTGTCACTACAGTGCTGAGAATGACCCACCACCTACATAATACCTGCACTGTGGTGGTCCTGACCATTGAGGAACAGGGTGAAAGGAGGCCAACAAAGTATGCAGAGAAAGTCAAATCTGTCATTATAGAACCATAAAGAGAAGAGAAGCTGATACAATGGACAGTGAGCATAGACACAAGGAGGAGGTCATAATGTTTTGGTTAATTGGAGTGCAGAGAACCATGACAACGCATGGTTCAAAACAGTTCTTTGGAATATTTTGTTAATTTATTACAAATAAAAGACTGAAAAAAAAAATCACAATTACGTAAATATTCAGACCCTTTGTTATGACACTCGCAATCGAGCTCTGGTGCATCCTTCTTCAATCAGTGGTCCTTGAGATGCCTCTTCAACTTGATTAGAGGATTGATTGGATATAATTAAGAAAGGCATGGTCTCTGTCTGAGTGAAAACAAGCTATGCGCTTCAGGGAATTGTCTGTCAACTAGACCTGGGGAAATATATATTGAAAGTGCCCAAGAGCGTGGTTACCTCCAACACATTCAAATGAAAGATGTTTGGAAGCACCAACAATCATCTTAGATCTGGCAACCCAGCTAAACTGAGCCCATCAGGGACTAAATGGTTTGGTCAGAGAAAGAATCAAGGCCCAAATGGTCACCTAGAATTCCTTTGTGGTGATGAGTGCACCTTATTCATGGAAGACCATTAGTTCAGTACTTCACCACTCAGGCCTTTGTGGTAGAGTGGTCGGACAGAAGTGATTCCTCACAAAAAAGGGATATGAATTCTCTGGGTCTGTTTAAACTAAAATGAAACTATTAGGCCACATTTCCATTGTGGAGAAAACCAGCTTTTTTCTGCAACAGAGACGGGGAGTGTAGTCAAGAGAGGGAAAGATGAAGCATGGTGTGAAGGTTTCGATTTTAACTAGACAACAAGCCAAAGCATATTGCCAAGAAAACCAGAAGTAGCTTTGATGAACCTCTGTGAAAATCCTTGACCTAACCTCAATAAAGTATCTCTCGAGAGATCTGAAAAATGGCTGCGCACCAATGCGTCTTAACCAATCTGGCTGAGCTTGAGTGATTCTGCCGAGAAGAACGGAGAACCTTCCAAAGGA
This sequence comes from Acestrorhynchus altus, assembly GCA_034509495.1. Lineage (NCBI taxonomy): Eukaryota > Metazoa > Chordata > Actinopteri > Characiformes > Acestrorhynchidae > Acestrorhynchus > Acestrorhynchus altus. The sequence goes on from CM067518.1 coordinate 21,382,567, forward strand.
AAGGTGTGCCAAGCTTGGGGAGAAGGTTTGGATTTTAACTAGACAACAAGCCAAAGCATATTGCCAAGAAAAGTCAGAAGTGGCTCTGAGAAACCTCTGTGAAAGTCCTTGACCTAATCTCAATAAAGTATCTCTTGAGAGATCTGAAAATGGCTGTGCACCAACACTCCTTATCCAGCCTGGGTGAGCTTGAGTGATTCTGCTGAGAAGAACGGAGAACCTTCCAAAAGAAAGGAGTGCCAAGCTTGTGGCATCATTTCCAAGAAGGCTGTACACCGTCATTACCAAAGATGCTTTTACCAAGTACTGTATGAAGGGTCTGAATACTTGCATAAGATGAATGTTTTCATCTTTTAAACACACCAGGAAGCTGTGGATTGATGGAACAAATACTGCCTACAAAATATTGTTTACATTTTTAATTACGTCACCGTGCACTTTAATGATAAGATAAAGATCAGTAAGTAGACAAGGTTTGCAGTAAACAAAATATAAAATATAAATAAGATATACTACACGGGTAAACAGATAAACAAGAATAGATAGATGAATAAATAAAAGATAGAACAAAGAAACTAAACAAATTTACAGTTTACACATGTAATTGTATGGTTATTGCACATTTCCAATGTAATAATTCCAATACGCCCAGAAATTGTAGATATTGCACAGTAATAATTACAGATATTGCACAGAACTTGTGTATGTATTGTATGTATTGTACCATTCTGTCAGCAGTATTGCACATTAATTAGAGATAGGGAAGGTAAGGTGTGCATAGGCCCACTGCGCTACACACAGTTTGTCCTCCACATTTAACCCATCCACACACAGCGATACACACATGCACACTAGTGAATTCACACAATAGGGGGCAGTGAGCACACATGCCCAGAGCAGTGAGTAGCCCTGTCCATGGCACCTAGGGAGCAGATGGGGACTTAAGTGCCTTGCTCAAGGGCACTTCAGTCATGCCCTGCAAGTTCAGAGATTGAAACCTGCCAGTCACAATGCTGGTTCCCTAACCACCAGGTCACAGCTGCCCCAAAAAGGTCCAAGTGGTGTGTTTGTGAAAGAGTGCACTATGATAGAGTACCTTGTGAGTCCATAGTGTGTTCTTGACCAAGAGTGACTAAGGTTCTGCTTGGGGAGGTTTTGTTTTAAAGCCAAACAGCAGTGAGGAGAAAGGAGCTGCAGTATCACTCTTCTGTATTGGAGGTGGAGGAGCCTGTCACTGAAGCAAGCGCCCAGTGCTGCAAATGCCTCCTGTAGTGGGTGGCCAACATCCTTCTGAAGGTTACCATATGTCCAAAAGTCTGTGGACAGGCCTTATTAGTCAGTTGTTCCATGGCGCACATACAGCTTATATCTTCATTAAAAAGGACCTTCACAAGAGCCTATGGTTCCATAATCAAGCCTTTCTCTAGTGCAGGAGTCACCAACCCTTCCTAAAGGTTTCCATCCCAAACCAAATCTAATGACGTTTTCACACCTGCAGTTCATTTGCTTTCGTCTGAATCATTTAAGGATTTTGTGAACTTGGAGCATTTTCCCGGGTGGAGTGGATTGCTTTCGCACAAGGAAAAGTCAAGGCGCACCAAAATGCATCACACAAACGACATGAGAACGTTTCCTCCACTGATTTGTCAGACTTGTTTGGGGTGGGAGCAGTTTAATGTGGAGCAGTGGCAGAGAGAGAGTGTGTGTGTGTGTGTGTGTGTGTGTGTCTGTGTGCGTGTGTGTGTGTCTTTCTGGCTGTGTCTGTGTGTACACATGTTTGTGTGACTGGGCAGCACCCTGTAACTCAAGTTGTTCACACACACACACACACACACACACACACACACACACACACACACACACACTCTTACACAAACACCTACTGGTAATGAGAGGTAAAGCCCTCAAACAAAAGGAGGGAAGTTTTTGCGTGGCATGCAGCCCTGAGGCAATTGACCTTGAAATGAACAGCAGCATTGGGGGACAGCGAGCTATGAGTACATTTAAAAGCCGGGTCTGGGTGCCAGGGGCCAGCCTGCTGCTTAATGACAGATACACAGGACCATCCATCACCATGGCACAGTCAGGGCAAGCGCCAGGGCAGGGCCTTAATCACCTCTCTCTCTCTCTCTCTCTCTCTCTCTCTCTCACACACACACACACACAAACATACATTTGCGCTCTCTCTCTCTCTCGCTCTCTCTCTCTCTCTCTCTCACACACACTGTCATCTCTCAAACACGCACACATACACACACAGACACATCAGCATGCTCTGCATCACTCACTCCTATCATGTATCAGTGTACATGGCCATAGGCACAAACGAATCACATTAATAATATACAGTGCCAGTCAAAAGTTTGGATACACTTGATGGCACATTTTTCACAACCTTTAAGATCTTTCATCTGAAGTTTAAAAACACTCCAATTCTCTCTAATACACTTTGTGCCCTGCATTAAAATTCTTGCATGACAGTGGTGTCCAAAAAGCTCTACCATTGCCAATAAAATGGGGAAAGTCTGGAGTGGCTGAACATGAGCCAAGCACTGGTTATAGGGGTATAAAGAGCCCCAGATTTGGGTTTTGAAGCAGTGGAATTGCATTCTGTCCATCCTGTACAGAGTTGGAGTCGTGTTCATAATCTAGAACTAATTATTCAATATCTGGCCTCACTCATTCTCTCTTGGCCTTGCTTTGGGTAGATAGAGTGGAGCTGCCTCTCTTCGCTAACAGTTACTGTGATGCTAATCAATGTGAACATCTGTTAACTGACATAACCAATCTGTACCATTGCATTCTCCTCCAAGCGTGTTGAGCTCTCCAGTGATGTTGTGGAAGCTGCAGTTGGAAAACATTCCCTGCCGTGAGAGAGCCCCTCTTAGCCATCCCCTTCCCAGGTTTTGTAGCATCGTTCGTGATGTGAAGACCTAAACAACGAGTTGGACAAATGCAGAGACCTCTTTTCACCTTCACCGTTATTCTGAAATATAGTTATGTTATCAACATGCTTCATTAAATACACTTCAGGTCCTTCAAGGTTTCTTTAAGGAAGGCAGGTTGTATATACAATGTATGTCCAAATGTTTGTGAACAACCCTTGAAGGCATTAAGCCACTTGAAGTTGCACCCATTGCTGATACAGATGTGCAAATGCACACAACTTCTTTGGTCCTTTTTAAGAAGTACTGCCAATAGAACAGTACTCTCTGGAGCAGACTAACCAGAATCCTTTGGCCCCATGCCTAATGCCAGGTGTTGGGTAGGTTGGCATAAAACCAGCACTGAGCTCTGGAGCAGTGGAACTGTGTTCTCTGGAATGATAGTGCTCCATCCAGTACTTTTGGGATGAGTTTGGCAGTTGGGAATGAGGTGGGGTGGTGATCATCCAACATCCTGACCTCTCTAACACTCTTGTCACTGAATGCAATCAAATCCTCACATCAGTGGTTCAGAATCTAGTAGAAAGCCTTCCAAAGGCAGTAGAGACAGCTACTGAAATATAAGCTGCATTAACTCTTTATACATGTGAATTCAGGAGAGACAAAGAATAAGCAGGTGTCCCAATACTTTTGTCATTTTACTCAACTCAGAAATTCTGTTGGAAGTGTGTTTTTGAGTTATTTGTAAATATTAGATTGAAAAGGATATTATTTCAATGAATAAGTTATAATGATAAGTTCTTCAAAATACATCAAATAAAATAAAAAACAATGTAAATGTCCTTTATTATTTGATATTTATGTGTGTATCTGTATTATCTCTTCTGAACACTGTGAGCAAAAGATAAAAAGATAGCAAACAGCTTCCTTTATAATTCAATATCTGAGTCAGTGACCCAGTCATTAGTGCCACCCCTTATTCTGATCAGTCAGAGTCTGCATGCAGGTCGAGCATGTGCACGAGGACAGAGCAGTAAACATGCACTGAATGCTGCTGGGACGTCTAAACTGGGATTTAATTGGAAATGAGTGATTTTTGTTGTTTTCTGAGCTGGACATGTTGTTGGTAGCTCATCACACAACGATGAGATGCAATGGTTAGATCATCTTGTAGTTATGATATGTGTATGGTGTCTGTAGGTTACTCTGATCCAGAGATATGGAGCTTAGAAAACAGCATGTAACTGCCAGCAAACTGCCGATCTCAGGGTCAAAGTGTTAAACACCATTTAAAAGGGTTCTTCTAAAGTAACCTTTTAAAAAAAAACCTTTTCTGAGATAGAACCCACGCGTGCGTTGACACACTCTTACCCTCCTGTGCCGACCTCACATCTGAATGACGTCCTCCTCCTCCACTCATGCTCACTCCATCCTCAGTTCGCCCCATTTATTATGAGTTAAAAAACACAACGGCGGATGAAGCAAAACACGAACGCTTGTGACAACCTATAAAGAAAGTGCTGTGTTTTGGATAAGGCAGGAGGAGGGAGACTGGTGGGCGCGTTACAGCCAGCGGGGATGTTCCTCCACCAGGCTCGGCACGAATGAGTCAGAGGATCTCTCTCGCCGTGCTTATTTCCAAGCATGCTTCAGGGCTGTGCTTCCCAACTGAGCACGAGGTTTGGCCGTGCCTTTTTTTCGGCTGTGCTTTGAAGCTTTTGGCTGGCAGATATCGGAGAGGTGCTTGGGTTTCTCCTTCACTCTGTCCAGGACCTATGACACTTCTGATGTGGAGCACCACCACCTTTCTCAACATTAATCACTGTCAATCTAGACACAAACAACAACAATTCATTGTAAAACTGAATGGGACATGCCGAAACCAAGCTGAAAGTGACATAATAAAGAAAATCACTGGTAGATAGGCATGTTATTGTTGTTGAGTTACTGTTATTTACAGTACAGAATGATTGATCACCTCAGTGCTGACCTTTCCAAAATAAAATAAAAGAATAAAAGGCATTTTCATCAATATTTTGAGTTATAATCCCATAACTAGTAGTTCTCAGACTATGGAATTGTCCAAAATTGCTTGGAATCAAATGTAATGAAATGGCCTTCAGAGTTCACAAGCACCGTAAGCAAAGCAGCCACGTCACAGAACAGTTTTGTTGAACAAGCTTTGAGTCTTATGTGGGATTTTTTTTTCAATAGACATTTTCTACATACAAACACATCATACTCATAACATCAGGTCATAGCCTATAGCTGAGAGTGTTATCATATTCTATCTAACCCAAAGCTACAATACAAAATAACACTATGTGCAAATCAAGAAGGTTTCACTTACACCTATCCAACACTGCAACACATTCCCTAAAGCTAAGGATACCCCAGTGAAGACCCACACAGCTCAGCTAAAATCAGACAGCTGAGATGAATATTTTACACAACAAAAGCAAGGAAAACCAACAGCAAGAACTGAAAAAGCTAAACTATCCAGCATCCTGAAGTAAAAAAAAAATTGATAACTTGATATGCGGAGGTAGGCATTAGCTTTGACATAACCAGTTTAGAGCCCTATTTGGATGGGGTTAGTTTCACCTGGGGAGGTGGAGTAAAGTATTTTACTACAGGACGTCTGTGAAGTTTATGACCGATTCACGTGGGATAAGAAAACTCAGTATAAATGACGGAGATGGAAGTGGCTGCTCGATTTGCACTGACATCTCCTCCAAAAGGAGGAGGAGGCTTGACCACTGAAAGCATTAGAGGATGATAGAGGATGATAACCATCCTTATCGATAACCCCCTGACCAGTGGAGGACACGTCAGCTTTCTGGACATCGTCATCGATAGATGAAGCTTTGCCTGTAGGTATAAAAAAAGAGAAAAGAACACTAATACATACAGGATACAATCGTACAATGAATATCAGTTTGAAGAAAATGAATAAATGATCTAATGACCCACAGTGAAATGAAAATGTAGTTGGAAAATAACTTCATGGGTTCTTCTAAGCAGCTGCCTAGCACCCGTTTCCCTTTTTTTAAATAAAGAATATTTATAAAGTATGTAAAGATGACTTTTGGAGATCATTCCATCTTCAACTTGCTTAACTGATCAGAGTGACAGTCATTTTGACCAGAAGTGCCCAAAGTTTTGCATGCCACTGTACATGCACATCAATGCAAACTGAGTTGTTCCCAAGTTATCCCAGTGGGAGAAACGGGAACAACTGGTTTAAGGGGCTAAAATGTTCTTCACACTTGTCCCAAATGTCCCAAGTTTGGACCCAGTGCTGATCCTGGGTTTGGGGGAAGGATCGACAAGCCATACAGGCGACACATTGAAGTGGTCATGCAACAAAAGGAACCAATCAGACAACACCTTAGGCAGTACCAGGAGTGGATAGCTTCCCCACTTGCAGTAGACTAAGCAAAGCCCAGGCCACCGATTTGAGGAGGACCAGAGATTGGCTTAAAAACAGCTTTTACAGTTGACCAAACATACCAAACTCTCAGGGCAAGTGCTCCAAAGTTCGAAAAAATGCTAGACACCCTTTATAGCAAATGATTGTAATGATTTTCATTGTCTTTTCGAACTTTGAAAACTTAGAAAACGAAGACTTTAAGTTTCCTCTGGGCCGCTCCATGCCTTCCCCCACCCCGTTAGTACCAGGCTTGCTTAAACTAAAAGAAATATACTCATGAAAAATTATGCATATAAAGAAATCACCCTGACTGTCTCACTTGCTGTTACCCTTCTCCTTCCCTTTCTCCTCATGCGCACACTGGTCCAGCTTAATTAACATCCGTTCAGGCTAATGGTGTTCTTATCGTCCCTGTGAGTGCTGAGCTCTGCTCGTTAACCACAGAGCTTTTGTCATCTGTGACGGTTATCTGAGATGTGCTGGAGCTCAGCTGTTCTGAGGTCAGAGGTGCTTACTTTTGGGGAAATCCACTTCTGTTCAGAAGCACTAAGGGTCACTGAAGCGAGGGTCAGCAAGAGGCGAACAGGCCTGGAATCCCTCCACATGCTGCTGTAGATACACTGATCAGCCATAACATTAAAACCTCCTGCCTAATATTGTGCAGGTCCTTTTTGCGCTGACAAAACAATTCTGAGCCTTCAAGGCATGAACCCACAAGTTCCCTGAGGGTGTCACGTGGTATCTGACACCAAGACATTGGCAGTGGATCGTTTAAGTCCTGCAAGTTGTGAGGTAGGGCCTTCAAAGATTGCAGGAGCATATATATATAGGGCCTATATATATGAGCAGCTTGGGTCAGGGATGACCTCAACAGTGTACAGTCATCAGCCATACCATTGAAAACACCTGACGTATATTGTGTAAGCCCCCGTACAACAGCTCTGACCTGTAAAGTCATGGACCTGGAAAGGTATTCTGTGGTTCTTGGCACAAGGCAGGAGATAAAAGTCAAGTTGTGAGGCAGGGCTCCCGGATTGCATCATTCAGTCTTTGGCCTCATGACTGTCTTAGCCCACCAATTCCCCATTCCATGGACCACTTTTACTGGGTACTGATGGTACTCTGATGGTAACCAAAGCAATCTGGCCCTCAATGTCCCTTAGTCAGTCTTTACACTTGCCCATTTGTCCTGCTTCAATTCATCAATTTTAAAAACGAACTGCCTGAAATGTAGATTGCCCCCTTGGCAGGTGCCATTGTACCCAGATACCCATTGCATTCATGTCATTCACACCTCAGTGATTGGTCAATAGGTCAGTAAGGTTGAAGGCTTCACACTACACTTAAAAATACAAGATCCTTGAGGAACATTTGGAGCTTCCTCTTAAGGTGCCCCAAGAAACCTTTGTCCTTTTCTGAAGGTTCCTTGAAGCACCTGAAGAGGTTCCTCCACAGTTTCAAACTGAAGAACTTCCCAAAGTTGCTGACAGAGCCTGTACTTTTAATATTGTACTGTATGGCTAGTATCACTATTACCAGCCAGTAATATTCAGGGGAATTTGTGCTAAATAGCTAAATCACTGTGAGAAATCAAAGTTAGTGAGCTTAAAGTGAGCTTAATATGTGGCTTCAACAATGCACTTCTAAATGGCGTTAGTTCTCATTCATTCTCCCTAAAGTGCTCTCACCCACACACGGCATATCAAGCCATTTAAGTCAGATATAGGCTCATTCACTCTGCTTTGCTTGTCTTTGGCGTCTAGAGTTGTGTTGTTACTGACTGGAGGCAGGCCATGGCGGCACTAATGACCCCAAAGCTAATGCAAGTGGATATTTATAGCACTCTGGGCTAGCTGCGGGCCAGGACTCAGGGCCACGTTGGCTGAATGTGTGTGGGCGTTCAGGAGCCAGTTGCCAGGCTACCACCATGCCTCAAGGTTGACTTGGTGTGTAGTCATGCACTGGAAGCACGAATGCTCTTCTTGGCTTTTCTTTAGTGCATTAACACGAAGCACAAATACAAGCCAGCACTGCAAGTTATTTTGGGATGCAATTGATCAAATGAACCATTGCAACAACCTTATTATAAGGTGTCAACTCCCGTAGAGTGCAGCCAAGGGTGGCGGAATTTGTTTTGTGTTGTTTCATAAATTACAGTGCGATAATGCAGAAGTGTGGAGTCAGGGATGCAGCGATAAACCAATGTGCAATGGTGGCACTGCCCATCCTGTACCGCCCCAAGGGGCACTTAGCATAAGGTGCTGATTTCTAATGAACGTCTTTAATAATGAAAAATGCCACTTGCGCAATACCCAGAGCATGCACACGCTGCAACTCTATCCTGACCTCAAGCCCCTTCGGCCTGGAAGCAGGATCCGGCCCTCGCCGAGGGAAGCACCACTCAACCCAACCCGGGGAATGCACTCCACTATTAATCAATACCTTAATGAGATCTCATTTTCTCCACAAAATAATATCCTGGTGAAAACTTTCCCCTTCAGTGCCTTTCTGTATATTTGGGCAAAGCCCTGTGGATATTACACAAAGGAGAAAAGCGAGTGGGCTTGCAGGAAATTAAATTATATTAGCCGCCTGATTTATACAACACTCCACAATTTGGGTGCATTGTTTTGCTATGAGAGAGGGGAGAGAAAAGGTTAAGTGTGTGTATAAAAAGCACTCTAGAGAGCGCGAGAGAGAGAGAGAAAGAGGGGGCGAGAGAGCACGAGGAGAAGCAAGTGCTCAACGTCACACGCTTTTTGGCTCCCTGGTGGATTTACAACAGATAACAGATTCATGCTACTGAAGCGCGCAGCTCCACCGATTACTTGTATTCGGATTGGTTGTAATTCTGCCAAACATGCACTGTAAAACAGCGACAAACACGTCTGTGTTACTGAGATCTGAAAAGCATTGTGTGTGTGTGTGTGTGTGTGTGTGTGTGTGTGTGTGTGTGTGTGTGTGTGTGTGTGTGTGTGTGTGTGTAGGGCTTCACATTACAGTATTGCTTAATCACTATCAATATTAGCCTCTAATCAGTCACAACACTGTCTGTTCTGGGAGCAGATTGACCCCTCACAGATGCTCCTTGATGAGTATTCTGCCAATGTTTTGTGCAATCACAGCACTTATCTGATCCAGCAAATGTTCAGAATATTGCCCACTCATTAACTGTGTCATAAGAGTTGCACCCATTGCTGACACAGATGTGCAAATGCACACACACACACAGCTTGTCTAGTCCCTGTAGAGAAGTACTGCCAATAGAATATCACTCTCTGGAGCAGATAAACGTGAACCTATAGGCACCATGCCTAATGCCAGACATGGGTTAGAGGGGTAAAGCACCCCAGCACTGTGATGTGGAACAGTGGAACTGTGTTCTCGGGACTGGTTCATCATCCAATATGTTTGGGATTATTTAGGGGGTTGGGAATGCGGTGGAGTGGTGGTCATCCAACATTCCGACCGCACGCTCTTGTCACTGAATGCAATCAAATTTCCATAGTAATATAAAAAGCCTTCTTTGGACAAGTAGAGACAGTTACTTCTACAAAAGCAGGATAAACTCTTTTTAATATGCTTGATTCCAGGAAAACACTGAACAATTTTTTAGGAATCCTAGGTGGGGAACCATTTGACTCAGTTCTTTGGGAAATGGGTTCTACAAGATGGAAACATTGCTTTGAGATTCTGGTCCATTTGGGAAGCATGTGTCCATGGTTTTTCAGGAATGTGATATGGTAGAATGAGAGATATTCTAGTAGATTTAGATTCAAGAACTCTGAACTCATTGTCATGTTCATGAAAGCAGTTTGAGACTTTATGGCATAGTACGTTTCTCAAGCCTGCGTCTGGAAACACCACTGCCCTGGATGCTTTTGTGGATTCCCTCTTTTAACACTCTGAAGGGCATGTTAATGAGCTGATTCATTGAATCAGGTGTGCTGGGACCAGGAGTGCTTCCAGGTCCCGGATTGAGAACACTGACATAGTACGTTACCATGCTGGAATAGCCATATTAAGGGGAAAGTCTGGCAATGAACACATGCACGTGATCAAAAGAATACTCAGATAAACTGTGGCACTGAAGTAATGATTGTTTCATATTAACCTCCCAAATCGTGCCAAGACGTTCTCCACACCATTACACAACCTGGACTGCTGACACAAGGCAGGTTGGGTCTGTGGATTTGTGCCGTTTTCTCCAATTTCTGACCCTACCATCTGTGCTCCCCAGCAGAGATCCAGATCCATTAGACCAGGCTACATTTAGTCTTCAACTGTCTCTCAGCTTTCTATTCTTGGTTGACAGGAGTGGAACCTGACATGGTTTTCTGCTGTTGTAGCCCACTCACCTCTGAAACACAGAGAGGTTATTTGAGTTACTGTAACCTTTCGTCAGCCCCAACCAGTCTGGCCATTCTCCGTTGTACAGTTTTGAATAAATATATATAGGAGGGATATGTACTGCACTAACCCCGCAGTGAGGAGGCTGGACTCTAGCCTGGCGAGCTCTCACTGTGTATTATTTACGGGCTTTGTGTGGTGGTATGTTACACCAAGAGAGATTTTACCCCTAGGAGTCACCAATCACATTGGTGTGATCAAAGCATGGCTGGCTCCATATGTTACGGAATAAAAACAAAGTCACATTGAGCCTTGCTGTAAGTCTGTATTGAAGTCCTGCAGGTGAAAATACCCAGATGGGATGGGGCTGGTTTTGCATTCATATATTTTCTTGTCGTACAAAAACACAGAAACAATGTTTGAATCTGCTGATCCTGTTCTGCAGTCTGAATACACTAGGGAGGTCCAGGGGCACACTGAGTGGAGGAGTGAGCAAGAGGAGTACAAAGGAGACCAACATAGACAGAGATATGGTGCTTTAAATTTGGAATTGTATGAGAAAATGTAAGTGGAATGTAAACACAGAGCAAGATAAAATTCCCAGGAATTCCTAGGGATAAATAATATGATTATCAATGATGTGACTTTTATACATGTACACGTTTCAGTAATCAAAAGCACTTTTAATGAAAAGTTACTTTTGTCTTTCCAGACTCATCATATGGTCTTTTGCTTGCTTTGTGTGTATGAGTGAATCTGTGCAGGGTGAAGAAAGTGAGTCAGTATGCAGGTATGCTAGGGTGTGTGGGTGGTTGTGTGTGTGTGTGTGTGTGTGTGTGTGTGTGTGTGTGTGTGTGTGTGTGTGTGTGTGTGTGTGTGTGTGTTGTGTTGTGTGTGGGCCTGTTTTAGAGAGGACATCTGTTTGTGCTTTGCCTGTATGAGTGAATAACCTGTGGGTGATGATGCAAACATCATTATACATTATAAGTCATGTCTTTTCTGCAGACCTATCATATCTGTGTGTGTGTGTGTGTGTGTGTGTGTGTGTGTGTGTGTGTGTGTGTGTGTGTGTGTGTGTGTGTGTGTGTGTGTGTGATATAACATATGCTGAAAGGGAAGCAAGTTCATAGAAGAACCACTTTAGGTTTCCTAAAGAATCTTTTGAAGAACCTCTTTAGAGTTTAGGACCACATTTTGTGAGATGTATGCATGACAATATTCCCGTTTACTCTAACATTCAGGAAGACAGAGCATTACTAATTCAAAACATGATGTGTACCAAACATTAGTGAGTTATTAATCATAATCAACAATCGAACTATTCAATTTGCAGACCAGAATTCACAAGAAACACATAGAGATGAAAGCACCTGCACATACTTTAATTGTTCTGTTTTAATCAGAGTTTCTTGAAAGACGTGAATTCAAGCCAAGAACCCTGTAGGAACCATATGTAACAATTTACTTGCTACATTATACTGGCATAGCCTTAAAGAGCAATACTAGCAGCTTCTTTCTCCGTGGTTCTTCAGGGCTCTGGAGGAACAGCCACTGATCACTGACATAATCACGAGGGAATCATTTTAAGGAAAAATGCTACCCAAACACTATAGACGTAGCTAAGTTCATCTCTAGGATGTCTTTGGCATGCTGGGTATGGATCGCATCCCATATCACAATTACATCGGCGGCCTTGGAATTGAGGAACCAGCCTTGTTACTGGTTCATTCCCTGAACTGGCAGGACATGAATGAAGTGCCCTTGAGTACTTAACTCCCCAGCTGCTCCCCGAGCACCATGGGTAGGGGTGCCCACTGCTGGGCACGTGTGGTCACTGCACACTATTGTGTGAATTCGCGAGTGTGTAGGCATGTGTTTTACTGTGTGGATGGGTTAAATGAAAAGGAAGTTTACAACAAATAACTACTACAAGTTCATTCCTGTGTAAAGCTTATTTAATGAATTAAGATGAATCACACTCCTGAAAATCACATAATCATAAGTTCACTGTGATTCATATGTAACATAATCCTATTATACTTTCTGAGAGCACTGTTCTCAAAGCAGTATCATATTGGACAGTACCTTTCTTAAACTGCTGCTCCGTAATGATGTTAAAGGCAGTCGATCAGAGGTGTGCACCACTCGAAAAATGGTGGTAACATTCCTGGTAAAACCCAGTTCAACTATGTATATCTATTCCTCGTCCAACATCACTACTGTGGCATTAGTACAGTTTTTACGCCAGGCCTCCTGTCCCCGCTGATGTCATGTCACATGACTTAAACCTAACACTACTATTTTCTGAGATTCACTCGTGAGCTGATGTTATTTTGTGTAAAGCAATAAACTATCCAACAACACAAACAGCTCCAAGACTTTTTTTTACTACATTTATCAATAATTTCATTGGTGCATCTCTTTTACGTGACCATGTCATTGCATGTGACAGACAGACAGACAGACAGACAGACAGACAGACAACAGATAACAGTGCCCCTTAATGCCCCTTATTAGAACCATGTCGTGTTCATTTTATTGCTAGTTGCCATTTCAGATGCTACAAAAGTTTGACAGCATGACTTTCACAAATGACTCTGTGACATACACTCCTATAACATCAAGCAAACTGTGACAGTTACCAGTAACAGTAACTCAACACTGTAACATTACTGGACAATGCATGACAGCATATGACATGTTTATGGCATACTTGTGTCAGTGTTATGTAGCAGAGGTCAATTAAAGTGTTACCTTGGGGCCGCTATATTTTTATGACCATATGTCCATGGATTCACGCCTCTGTATCATGTCTGCTGATGTGTGTAAATGTGTGTGCATGCGTTTGTTGCCATGTGCATGTGTTCTCTGAGGGTTTGCCCACTCCCCTCATGCTAGTTAAGGATTGAGGGCACTGCCTTGGTGATTAGCACAGCTGGCCGTGCCATATGGGGGCATGAACACAGCAGCAGTAGCAACAGCAGCAGCAGTGCTTGACCGGCCACTTCACTGACCACAAAGCACCCCAGCACGAGTGCAACAGAGGAGACTGGCAGCAACCACGGCCAACTTGTCCGGCACTTACCCATCGCCATCTACATGAAAGAGAATAGCACACTACTGCTCGCTTTAAAGGGAAAAAAGGCCCTTTTGAAGAGCGAAGAAGGTCCTTTTTGAAGAGATTTCCTTTGGATTTGAATTTTAGATCAAATCTCCTCTTTAATCCATTGTAGGTGCTGTTCAAACACCTTGACACTTTCCCTATGAATATCAAGCACCTTTCGGAAGAGGCGTTCGAGTCACAAGTGCATGTGGAGAATTAAAGAAATGATTGATACTAAGAACTCTGAGTTCAGCTGTTCAACTTGTGCCGGTGCCCTGATCCTGCCTGTGGTTTGATCCCCAGCTCCTCCCATCAGTCTGAGGGCATTTTGGTGAACACTGTGTAAGTGTGAAGCTTCCTTGCGATTACAGTTTGAACTCTTCTTGAAGGCAGTGGTGAGTGGGCCTCTTTGGCCTGGGCTTAGATTATCCATCTGCTTCCACATTCAGAGAGGGTTTTAAAAAAAGGTGTGTCTGAATGGAGTGTATTAGTAGGATGATGAATGGACTGGGGATTGTTTTTCCCCTGTCTTACACAGTAATTGCACATAGAGCCAGTGTGGTTGCCATGGTTTTCGGTGTTGTTAATAGCTGTATCATTGCCTCTCTTTGTGTCTTCACACAAAGCTCATGTCTCCTCTTCATGCCACGCTGTTAGTGTCAGTAGTTTTTGTAGAGCGTGGAGTATTACAGTGTTCATGTATAAATCATCACTGTCATGCAAAAATGTCTCTCGTGATATTTTGACATGTAAAGAACAACTGTCTTATTCAAATAACGACAAAAAGGAGACACAAAAAGGTTTGTGCATGACAGCAGGCTGAGTGGTGGGTCCACAGCCAGGACATGGGTTCATATAGAGTATATTTTCCATATGAAAATGACTGTCATCAAATCGTAACTCTTAAGTTCTGCCTCATTTGAAAACGCTGTCTGTCCTTTACACGGTGTGAATGTATCATGATGAATGAACCAATAGAATAAGACTCTCTAGAGCAGATATAATTACAGGAATCTATTGGCACCATGTCTAATGCCAAAAGGAGGCTATGTGGAGCAGTGCAACTGTATCCTCTGAAATGATGTTGTTCCATTCACTACTGTCACAACACCCTGGCCTCACTAATGCTTTTCTTGCTGAATGCAATCAAATCCTCACAGCATGCTTCACAGCTTAGTAGAAAGCATTGCTTGGTCAGTAGAGACAGTTGCCCATAGCTGACTTGTTAACACGTGGTAGCGATGTTGGACGAGGCACATAGCCGACTTGTTAACACGTGGTAGAGATGTTGGACGAGGCACATAGCCGACTTGTTAACACGTGGTAGCGATGTTGGACGAGGCCCATAGCCGACTTGTTAACACCACAGTAGTTTTATCTTTAACAAAAACTCACAATATGTGTAGATTTACGGTGTACTAGTATAGTCAATAAAATAGCTAGATTTGTTGTACACATTTTGAGCCCTGGTTCAACTCTGACCCCTCTGAGCCTGTGAATTTCTGTCCAGTTAACCAAATCTAAACCAAATCTAGACTTTCACTTTAGCTTCAGTAAGCGAAAGGGAGTAGTTGTAACCTTTTAAAACAGATCCCTGCATTTATACATAGTCAGGACTTTTTTCCCGTGAAATTTATGAGAACATGCACATGTACGAGTGTGTGCGCACATATGTGTGTGTCGCAGAGCAGTGGGCAGCAAGGATGGTCCAGTCAGTGGCCTCTGTTTAGATTAATGGTGCGAGCCAAGAGGCAGCCCAGCCCAGCAGCGCCTTGATTTATTCACCACTTACCACTGATGAAGCTTCAAACACCACACACACTCACACACTCATGTTGGCAGTGCATTTTTCTTTATCAGGGCTTGTATGTGTTCACATGGGTTTGCACGTACATATTTCGTCGTGGGGGGGGTTTCGTCTTTATAAACGTGTCTGTGTGTGTTTTATGGAAGGTTAAAGGGGGGTCAAGTGTGTGTGTGTGTGTGTGTGTGTGTGTGTGTGTGTGTGTGTTCTTTGAGTGTGATAATGAGCATAATCGCACTGCCAGTGTGTGACTGGTCTTAATGCAGCTGTTTACACTGCCTTATAACAAAGCTCTCTGCGATTATGGAACGGAAATGATGTTATTAGAAAGGGTTCAGTGTGCTTTCAAACTGCACCTATTATTCATACCTTGTCAATTTAGGACATTTATCTGGCTAACACTTGCTGCATAGAGACTTACTGTAAATAGGAGGATGCAGTGGAGTGCATCGCCCATGTGTGAAGGTGAATATGACCTCGTTAGAGCAGGGCAGAGGTGTCCTGTGCAGCATGTGCAGAAACTACATAAACACACGCATACACAAATTAGCTCCCCGTTTTTGTCAGAGCTGCTGTGTGGGTCTGCTCAGTGCATAGTGTGTGTATGTATGTGAGTGTGTGTCTTAGACTGTCTCACATTCCCAGCAGTTCTTTACATGGTGGTGACATCCCATTTGTGCTGCCAAAGCTGGCCTACTGTCTCCGCTCACTGCACCAGAATGAGCTCCACTGTACCATCCTAGAATGATCTAACAACCTAACCCCTCTCTATCTCTCTCTCTCTCTCTCTCTCTCTCTCTCTCTGTCTCTCTCTCTCTCTCTTCTTCTCTTTGACTTTTCCAGAACCCAGATATCGTCTTGGTGCACTACCTGAACGTGCCTGCCATAGAGGACTGTGGGAAACCATGTGGACCCATCCTGTGCTCCATCAATACTGACAAGAAAGAATGGGCCAAGTGGACAAAGGAGGAGCTCATTGGCCAGCTCAAGCCAATGTGTAAGTAGTATTTTAAGGTCACTCTGCAGCTACGCTGACCCCGGGCCACACATTGAACAAGCCACAAGGTTTAAAAATGAGAGGGCTATGGAGATTTTCCCAGTTTGATGCTGGTCTTGGTTGGTTTAGATCGAGATTGTAGACATTTCAGACCTGACTCACTCACTCCCAAACTGTTCCCTCCTCGCTCACACTCCAGTACTGAGTGACACTCCATAGTCACACTTTGAAGTCACACTCTTTGCAGTAAAGGGTGCTTCCAAGTAAGGGTGGGAGTATAAACTGATGGGTACATTTTGGGAAGCCCTTTTTGCTTTCAGGTGGAGGAAGCTTCCATTGCCATGGCGACAAATAGACACTGGTCTTCCAACGACTGCATGAAACTTGTTTTCCACTCTCAGCCTAATCAGCTTTTAGGTCTCAACTGTCCCCGGAAAGTGCAGAGTGTATCACAGCACAGTGATACAAGTTCACCAACCCCATATTGCATGACTTTGTTTAAAGACTCTGAAGAAGATTGTGGCTAGATTCTTGCCCCAGTGTCTTATGAGAATAACCAAATACAACACTTTACAAATGTCAGGTCCAATGTTATTTTCAGTAAAGTGTTTCCTCCATTCAGCCTTCTGACCTGCACTTCCGTGGAGTGTTGTGGATTAGTGTGCTCCGCTGCTCACTCGCTGTTGGAGAGTTTAATAGCCCACTCCCTACCACACTAATTACTTTGGGACAGCCCTTACTGTGGTGAGTGCTCCATATGAACGCACAAACTCAGTCAGAGTGGATCGGCAGAGGGAGACGGGAATGGATTGAGATTGGGGGACTCATGCATACACTCACTCACAACACATTTAGAAGACTGAAGGTTCTCCGTAATTTTCAGGGAAAGGGAAAACAGTTAGCATTGGCTTGTGTGTGCATCACTGAAAGGGAGGAAGCTGGTATTAAAGGGGAATTTCACAGATATTTCCAAATTTCTGCATAATTTAAGTATTCTGAGTATTGAGGCTAAGAACCATGGGTAACTAGACCTAGGATGGATCAACTCTGGTCTTGGAATGCCAGCTTCCTGCACAGTTTTCTGATTTCCCTGCACTTACAGACATACTAAAGCTGGCAGTGTGGCACTCCAGGACCAGAGTTGCCTACCCTGCTATGGACTGTTCAACACAATACAACACAAAACAACTTTGATGATGGTTAAACAGTGGTAAATCTGAAATCTAAGTTTTCCTTTAGGAATATTTTTGCTCCACAGCAGGCATCACCAACTCTGCTCCTGTAGATCTGCAGACGTCAGATCAGGGGTGTCAAACTGTATCTTTAACAGGCCAGTGTGGATGTGGGATTTCATTCAAAACACCAGCAGTGGCACCTGATTCCACTCATTTAATCATTTGGCTGGTCTTCAAAAAACTGATTACACATGCTTCTGCTGGGCTAGAATAAATACCCACTGCCACAGTGGCCTAATGTGCATGTGATTTGACACCCCTGCTTTAAATTCAACCCTAATCAGCCACCTGATCCAACTACTTATGACCTTCAAAAGTTCCTGATCGGCTGAACGGGGTGTGTTAGATTTGGGCTGGAGTTGAAACCACTAGGAAGGTAGCCCTCCAGTAGCAGGGTCGTTGAGCCCTGCCTTATAGTGACACTTTAAATATATTAAAACTGTAACATTCCGACCACAGGGAGTGTATTCATAGCATTTCTAACATTCTTTGATGTAGCTTTAAGCCAGTACCTATCACCATTGTAAACAGCTCATCTAGAACAGAGGACTTCACATCAAAGTACCCCTTATTTAATCACGCAGAAGTTTGGACAAATCAGTGGAATTCCCAGCAGAAAGGTAACAGTCTCAAATACGTCCAAGCCTATAGAAAGTATGTGAATGCAGGGTAAATTCAATGCTGCTGCCCACGTGAACATGATCAGAGTAACCATGTAGAACTTGAGCTTGGCTCTTGAGATGACTGCAGGCTAAAAAAAATGGAAGATTGGTGCTTTGCATCAATATCACTGTTTGTCCTGGTTATCAGTAAATGGCATGGCCTACAGCATGTCCTGCAGGTTTGGTGCTGGTCTGCTTCTGTGTTGTTTGTTAGGCAGCTCATGGGTCAGTCTCAGCTTGGAAAACATGCCTGCAGCCTTGGAGAACAGAAGATGACTGATACATGCCACCTCCAGCTTCTCTCACCTCTGTTAGCTTGCTGCAGCTTTTATCTCGGGCTCCATTCTCACTCGTAACAGGACAAGAAAGCAATCTACAGAACCAGCTATATCAAAGCACAGAGCTTGACCTTGACCCTTGAGGCCACTCGGCGGGTGTCCACCGTGAGATGTCCTGCTGATCCGGGGTCGGTGAATGCCTCTCGCGTCTTTCCACGCCTGTGGAGAACACATGCTACGCTGGCTTGCAGTCAGTCAGTCAGCGGAGGAGGGCAGTGATGTATTGATTGATGCGAGAGTGTAGGAGGAACTGCGTCTGACTCACCAGAAATCCTTCACACATATGCTTCGGAATGTTGCTGGAGTCTGCTTATAGTAAATGCACAGAGCTCTCGCGCCACTGCATATGTATGCTTTGTAAAAAAAAAAAAAAAAAAAGCACCCAGGTCATGATGTGTGTTTCGTTTCTAATGAGAGGCAAGAGTACAAACAGCATCGAACCAGCCAGCGAATGATCGTGTTTGCCTGGAGTCTTGTAAGGACATTTCTCGAGAGCTGACGAGATGCATGGATCGTTTGAAGGAGGACGTTGCTGTCAATGTAATAAATATATGATTCCACCTCCTCGCTGTCAGCACTTTTTGGAGGCAGGAAAGGCAGCAGCTGCACGAATGCAGACGAGCCTGCCCCGCATCCGTGCCATCCCCTTAAGAGTTTTTGTGGAAATCACTTACATTACCCCCCCTCCACACACACACACACACACACATATACACACACACAACCTCAGGCTCCAGGACACACAGCATAAACAAATGTGTTCGTTACACCTGATGCCTAAACTAGATCCAGAGCTTTCACAGAAAGTAAGTTATGAACTTTTGGAACGGCATGGACAGCAGCGAAGGGGTGAGGTGTCTTTCATCAGCTGGGGCTGTGCTGAGAGTCCACTGACATGGCTACTGCCCTCCCAGCTCCCCCTTTTCTGTGTCTCAATGTGTCTCAGTGTGTCGCCGTGTCTTGAAGAGCAACAGTAACACCTAGTGGCCATCCCACAGAAGCGCAGCCTCCTGTTACCTTAGATGAGGCAGGCAGATAAATCGTACAGTGTACTATATTATCTATGCATAATTCATGTGTGCATTATACATCAGGCCTACAAACAGAATATGCTCCCTTGAGTGACCCATATCTTACACAAACAACTTGCATTCATCAGCAGCACTAGGTAAGTGTTACACAGGAGATATGGAATATGTATGTATCTCTATATTTCCCGGTGCGAGCGTGGAGGAATCTCGGAATCCTCTGAGGAAGCCTCCTGATGTGCAATGAGATGATAGCTTGAGAAATAGTTGGGGGTTTTTTTTCTTTCACATTATCCATGAACGTATGCTTCGGCATCAACATTAGAAACACTAGAAAGTGCAGAAGCTCTGTATTTACATCCTACCTTTTGATACTGCAGTGATGCATTTGGTGTTTCATTAGCGTAACAGTATCTGGTGTGCGGAGCAGTCTTCGGATGCCTCAGTATAAATGGAGATAGCCGAGCTCCTGATGCGGCCGGGTTTAAGTTATGAAGCACTTGCTATTCCAGCAATGGAACTGATGAATTTTTTACTATGCGTTCATAGCCATCCAATTATCCAATAATTACCCATCGCTGAATAAGCAATAAATTATTTGAACATTCATTATTTTGGCTACATTCTCAGCTGCCGTCCCTTTCAGCTTGAAAATGAACACAAAAGCATGCCTAATGAGGCCTAAGCTGGGGCCAGGCCCTGAGGAGGAGGGCTGCTATCTGAGTAGGAGTGGTGTGGAGTGGTAGTAGGGTCAGATGAGAGGCCAGGGCAGGTCAGCCCTGTCCGGTCATGTCACGGCTGCATAGCAGAGCAGGCCAGCATGACTCACTCCATCCAGCCAATATAATGAACAAACCCGCAGGCCGAGAAAGCCTCTTGCTGCATGAGTAGCTCATCAAAGGGCACAGACGTTAACACACGATTTTAGGTCCACACACACACCTTCACACACATTGCACATTCCAACATGTCCTTCATCATGTAGCTGTGAGAGTGTGTTATATATCAGGCAGTCCAGCATTTCTAGTTTTCATGTTCAAGTGAGTGTTGGTTCGGGTAAGACAAGTGACTTTAGTGACTTTGAACGTGGCATGACAGTTGGTACCGCACATGCCAGTTCCAGTGTGTCCCGAATGGCTGCCATCCTGGGTTTTTCACACACAACAGTTCCGATGGTCTCCTGAGAACAGTGCAGAAAGGAAAAAACTAAGAGCAGAAAAGAAAACAGCTTGTGGATCACTGGGGTCAAAGGAGAATGGAAAGAATCTTGAAAACAAACAGATGGGCCGCAAGCTGGCAAATCACATCTGAATTCTACTATGGTGTTCAGGATGTCATATCACAATTCACCACTCATGGACTACAACAGCCAAAGACCACGCTGAGTGCCAGTGATATCCGTGGCATGGATGGAACTAATAAGTATATCTTGGCTGGGTACAGATACATCAGGATTGGAGTGTTGCCTGTTCCTGAGTGGCGTGGGTGTCATCATGCATTGACCCTGTACTGACATCGGAAAATTGCTGGTTCAATTCCTAATGATGCCCCAGCCATCCTAAGAGCATAATGGCCTTATTCTCTAAGTGGGTAGGGTTCCCTCTTTATCTACCCATCATTCACTGTCAGGCTAGCCAGAACAGGTATCTGTTAGATAACATAATAGAACTCGTGGATATCGTCGATGCCCATGTGTGTTCAGCTGTTCAGTGATAGTGGTATCAGTGGTAGTTTCAAAAAGAACCAGTTTCAAAAAGAACCTCGTCCTAGTTTTCATCCTCCCAGTACTGGTAGAATCATGTGTTGGGGCAGCACTAACTTGCTGGAGACAAATTCCCATTGTGACAAATTCTCATAATGCTTAGCCTGGCATCTATTTATGGGTAAAATCCTGCCTTTCAGCAAAAAGATCCAATCAGCTTGCTGGTTATACAATGAGTGTAGCATTAGTTGGGATATCCTCAGATGATGTGGAGATATGTGCAAGCTGATATTGTATGGTGGTGGCATGCTAGTGTGTGTTGCACTGCTTTTATTGGATCAGACACAGCGGTGCTGCTGGAGTGCTTACACTCCCCAGTGTCACTGCTTGGGACCAAGAATAGTCCAACAACCGGCCAACAGTGTCCTCTGGACCAACTTGGTAGGAGTGTCTAAGTGGACAGTGATCCACCGCCATGTCAGTGTCACTGCAGTGCTGAGAATGACCCACCATCCAAACAATGCCTGCTCTGTGGTGGTCCTTTGGGGGTCCTGACCACTGAATGGGGTGAAAGGGAACTAAGAGGTGGTTTTAATGCAAGAGTTTTTACACCCTAGACAAAGTTACATGTTTTGATGATGTTCTGAGTTTAAATCAGGCTCCGCAAATACATCAGCACCCAGGACAGCCCTTCCACATCGATGCTCAGCAGGCTCTGGGATGTGTAATGAGATTGATGTACCCTAAACATAGTCTGTGACGCACACCACAAATAGGCTGTGATTGAAGCCACCAGTCTGTCTGTGTGTTTGTGAAGTAATGTGAGGGGGTAGGCCTAGCTGAAGGGAGCAAAGCAGAATCTTTTGGCCTGAGCTGTCACCTCTTCTTACTTCAAAATGATGCTGAGCGAGAAGGAGAGCAGTGCTCAGGCTATACGTCACTGTCCATCGCCCTCAAGCAGCAGGGATGAAACCTACCCCGTGTGTGTTTGAGTAAATGTGCCTACAGTGGAGCGTACATCAAAGGCACATCATGGTCGAGATGTGTTTCATGTTTTGAGCCTAATCATGGTCCTAATCTGCTTGGATACTTATCTAGAGTAGCAACAGGTACAGATCGAATCATTTTCTAATTTCTGTGCGTTCTCATAGCAAGACTAGCAGTAACACACACACACACACACACACACACACACACACACACATTCAGACAGCACCCAACTCAAGCAATGCACCATCTAAACATTCCTCCTCAGAACCACATTACTGATGTCATTTTACCTCCAGATTGGTGCACATCTAAACTTCTGCACTCTCTCGTGTGAGGTGCATTTGCACCGCCTCGTGCTTCGCTTGGCCCCTCACTCCATTCGTTTGATTTGTTTGCAAGCCCATGTCAGAGTGGGTGTAATGTGTTATGGCATGTTGCAAGGTTTCTCTGGCCAAGCGTGGAGCATTGGTGCTCGTTGGATCTCAGCCACCTGCTGTGTGTGTGCGTGAGACAGCTGTTGTGTTCTCTCTTCCTGCCTATTCATATGGCTCATGAGTTCCAGCAGTGCGCTTTCATCTCTTCATTTCTCTGCGTTTTTCCTGCTCTTCTCCTCTTTTAACTTCTCTTCACCATGCTCCCTCCCCTTCAAATGCTTCTCTCTGATTCCAGCCTGTTTCGTAGGCAAGGAGTCAAAACAGACCGAGCTCACATTAAGGCCGCCTTGATGCCCGACATTCTAAATGTGCTCTATTCTGCTCTGCTCCAGAAATATCACTCTTTTCTGGGAGAGAGTGGGGCGTGGCACTCATGTTGGCAGGCCTGGTGAGAGTGCAAGCTTGGATATTAGCAGCAGTGCTGGCTGGGGAGTCACTTAAGGGAGGAGAAAGGAGAAGAAGAGTGTATGCTGTTCTGTACTCATCTATCTTTTACCTTTGTCGCGGCACCAGGTTACAGCTGGAGGTGCTGGATAAAGCAGTATGTTCTGATGTTTCCTGAACTCGTGAATTTCTGAGTTTACCGTAAGGAACCACTCAACTCATGTTACAAAGAGAATCACCAATGCTTAGATATTTAATTAAGCTTTAGAACACTAGGCCAGTTTTGCTGGATATTCTTGTAGTTTTGTACTTTTATTCACCAAAAAAAAAAAAAAAAAAATTTTATTTTATTTTATTTTATTTTATTTATAGGAGGCAGGTGCCAGATGTTATTTTCAGGAGATCCTAGGTTACTCAAATTCATCCTCATATGAGATGTATAAATGAAGAGAATTTAAATATTTGTTTGAATTTTATCAATAAAAATAAATTACTTGCGACTAAAAACACTTTATATCTCCTAAATCCTGTTGGAAATTAATCATCCCAAGTGTTTTTGAGCTGCAAGAGTTTTCATGCGTTATTCATAATGATGAGATTGACGAGGATGTTTATAATAATGTTGCTTGAAATACATGACAGTGGTCCAAATAAAAAAAAACTTCACGTCCGTCATTATTTTTGTTATTTATGTATGTGTCTGTATAATCCCTTCTGAAATTTGAACACTGTGTGAGCAGAGGAAGCAAACAGCCCCTTCCTACTCAGTGATGTGTTCAGCCCTGCCCCCTCTCACAGAGTCTGCCTGCAGGTTGAGCATGTACATGTGGACAGAGCAGTAAACATCCACTGGAAGCTTCTTTGGAAGTTAAACTGGAATTTAATTCAGTTGCAAATGAGTGAATCTTAGCCGTTCATCACACAATGATGAGATGCTTAGATAGGATTAGTCTTGTAGTTTGTTATGATGTGTATCATGTCTGAAGGTTACTCTGATCCTGAGCGACAAAGCCTAAAAGACAGCATGTAACTGCTGTGTGGATCTCAAAAGAAGCAAAAGAACACGAGGCTCCTAGTGGCTCCGTGGCCTAATGCACTATGATCACTGTGCACTATAGTCTGAGGATTGCAGGTCCGAATCCTGAGTCATGAGTCTATCCATGGGTGGGTAGATCGCTGTCTCCATGGGAAGGTAGATTGTTGTCTGGCTCAGGCGTCTGTTAGCCATTGCTGAGGACCCGGCGATTCCCTCCGAGTGCATTGGCTACCCAGTAATGATGCAGTAGCTGACTTCACATGTATCTGAGGAGGCATGTGCTTGTCTTCACACTCCTAGTGTCGGGAGCATCATATGTGATGGGGGAGAGTCCTAACGGAGTTGGGTAATGGCACTTCCAAACTGAGGGGGAAATTGGGAATTAAAACTCTAATCAAAAATCAATTTCTGTTAAATGTCTTGAAAAACATTGATATTATATATATTAATTATTCAAATACACGTGAGATACATGTTTTCAGAGTAGTTTACACATATAAACAAAAGGTTAATGGTTAAGGAGGTCAAGGTCAGACTGGGTGTATGTGTATGAGCTGGATGGGGTGGTAGGCTTGGCTGGTGGTCTGTGCAGCGGCTGACAACTGTGTCTCCTCTCTCCCTCGGCAGTTCATGGCATCAAGTGGACTTGCAGCAATGGGAACAGCAGCTCTGGTTTCTCAGTGGAGCAGCTGGTGCAGCAGATTCTGGACAGCCACCAGACCAAGCCCCCTCCCCGGACTCACAACTGCCTCTGCACAGGCACGCTGGGTAAGGGACAGCAGGGAAAGACAGAAACAGGCAGAGAGGGATGACAGAAACAGAGGCTGCAGGTCTGGGTGCATGCAGGCTAGTGTTATACATGTTTCCAGGGAGAAGGTTCCAGGGAAGTGGATTTGGCAGGCTAGTCACAGCAGAAATGATGTGGAATCTCGTGTGAAATCAGCTTAAAAATATTCAGTATATCTAAAGTTTTAATTTGAGAATGACTCACATATTACTCGTTTATAGACATATGGAGGCATTCTATCTATACGTATGGGTTTACATGGGGCCCTGGGGAAGTTGCCTTTCACAGGAGCACCTCTGTAATTTTATTTCCATCCAGATCAACCCTGTTTTTCTCTCATCCTCTGAGAAAGTTACCTACTTTTTCACACAGTCTACAGTCGTCTGATCATTTGAGTTCTGTCTGGATTTTAAGGCAGATGTCACCTGCTGCTGCTACCTGCCATATTTAGTACAAGCACACATTTCCAAGATGCTCCAGTCGACTTTTGTAAAACAAAACTTACAGACCAAAAATTGGAACTGTATTTCATCTCCGACTCAGAAGAGTAAAACATTTCTTCCAGACATCCAACTGAAAAACTGACACAGAAGCAGCAGGGCTTTATTCTGTTTGGCTGATAGTTTTGATAGTTAAAACTATAGAAATAAAAAAACGAATAACTTAATTTACTTTTTTAAACCAGTGAAAAAAGAGATACATTTGATATATTGTCAACATTTTCATAGGTTTTCACTTGCCAAGATAACACTTGAGCTTGTTTTAGAGTGCTCCTGCTGTAACACACCCAGTTCAGCTAGGCAAGGGTTCATTCGTTAGTTCAGTAGGTGGATCAGGTGTGCTTTAATTAGGGAAAACCCTAAATCAGCATGTATGCAAATCCGATTACTACTCAAAATGGTTCTGAAGGCAGCTCTGCCTCTGAGGCAGAATTTGGTTCAATTGGTTCAGAGAATAACCAATTAAACCAATTTAAGCAATAACCAATTAAAGCAACCAGTAGGCAGAACTTTAGAAACATGTATCTGCGCCTCAGAGCTTTATATGAGGATGAAAGTTGTGCAATTGAGTTAAGGTTTTGTTGTTTTTTTCTAATGAAATACTTTAAATATGATGTTGGAACACACCTCTAGGGGGTGCACATGACACTGTCACAAACATCATCTGTGCTGGTATGCTGGGAAATGCTACCTTTGAAGGTAGCTGGGTGGTTGGGAGCACTATCATGTTTTCATGTGACAGTGTCATGCAATTTCCTAGTGGTGTGTGCCAGTAACTGCAGTGGCAAGCAGTAAAGAAAAGACTGGATAGAAGCTCTGGAATGATGCCTTAGTCCACTTTATAATTCTATTATTTTATGAAGTAATATAAAAATAATTTGAATAATTCTGAATTTCACACCTTTCATCCACATATAAAGCTGTGAGGATCAGATCCATGTTTTTAAAGCTCTGCCAACTGGTTCTTTTAATTGGTCACTCTCTGCACTGATTGAGTTTGTTCTGCCTTCAGAACCATTTTGAGTAGTAATTTTGTACATAGCTCAAAATCAAGCAAAGCAGTGGCACTCCAGGTCCGACGTTCAGAAGCTGTGGTTTACAACATGCTCAATAATTATTAGACCACCAGAGAGACACATTCTCAATAAAGACATGTTTTTCTCTGATCTGGTTCAGAACACACACCTTAGATATTTACAAAATTTTCAACCGTCCAGACATCTTACAAAATTCACATCAGTCACATGTGAAACATCTGGTGCTGTAAATGCATTAAATGCATTACAAATGAATATTAATAAATATTCAATAAGCTAACAAACTGGACTAGACTGGCGAAAGGTGAGTAAGGTCACTACAGGTAGAAATAGCATAGCCTGTTGTTGCTTGATAAGACCCCCTGTAAAGTTTGAGGCTTGTAATTAAACAAGTTTTTTGGCCTGAGAACTGATGTTTGTCCTCTTTGTTTTTGCTATGTTTCAATCAGGTGCTGGCAGCAGCGTGCACCACAAATGTAACAGCGCAAAACATCGTATCATCTCTCCTAAAGTGGACCCGCGCTCGGGTGGCTATGGCAGCGGCCACTCAGAGCTACAGAACAGCGACGTTTCAGAGGGCAAAACAGAGCACAGCCATGGCAGCAGCAAGGCCGGCACAGGGGCTGCAGGAGGCGGTGGTGTGGCACGGGAAAAACGCAATGGAAAAGTGCACAAGCCTGTACTCTTACACCAGAACAGCACAGAAGTGTCATCTACTAACCAGGTGGAAGTGCCGGACACCACTCAGAACTCGCCCGTGTCCATCAGTAGCGGCCTCAACTCCGACCCGGACATGGCTGACAGCCCAGCAGTCACAGGCATGGGCCACGTGGCCTCGGTAATGAGTGGCCTGTCCCAGAGTGTCTTCATGTCAGAGGTGACAGGGGACCCAGTGTACAGCATGTCCCCCACCGGAGGTCCCAATGCCCACATCATGGGTCCAGACGCCACCTCACATGGACTGGTGCTGGCCGTCACCTCGGATAGTCACAAGTTTGCCTTTCCTGGGAGTGGGGGTGCAGACACAGGTGGGGCAGGTGCAACAGATGGGCTCTCCATGTTGTCTGCAGCCGGAGTATCTGAAGAACTTGTTCTGTCCAGCAGCTTGGACTCAGGAAGCATCAAGCTACCAGAGACCACCATGAACTTTGACCCAGACTGCTTCCTGAACAACCCCAAGCAAGGCCAGACATATGGAGGGAACGGGTTAAAGCAGGAGAACGGCTCATCCAGTGCCTCCTCCTCTAATGTGGCAAGTACCAACGGCCTGCAGCACTCTCCTCCCATGACTGACTCCAGCTTTGGCTTCAGCGCCACCCTGATCAAGAACATCAAGACTGAGGACACCTCCTTTGAGCAGCAGCTTGCTAAAGAGAGTGGCTACCAGGTTGGGGCAGTAGTGAGCTGCAGCGTGTCCAGTGGCTCTGCCTCCCAGAACTCACTCACACTGACCCCTGCAAGCTCTCTCCTGCCCTCTGGTGGTGGGCTAAGCCCCAGCACCACACTAGAGCAGATGGATTTCAGTGCCATTGACTCTAAACCAGACTTCTCATCTAGTGCATCAGTGACTTATGACCAGGCGATGACTAACGCTCACCTAGCCCACCAGAGTCACTCTCCAAGCTTCTTCCTTCAGGAGCCACCACAGTCAGCCCAAAATCAGCAGGGCAGGCCAAACTCGGGCCAGAAAAGCCACCTTCTGGAGCACAATTCCCATGACAGGGCTTACATGGGCCTACAGGTGGTCAAGACTGACTCACCAGGCAGCAACGGGCACCTCCACCACCATCACAGTCACCAGAACCAGCACAGGCCCAACTGCAATGGAAGCTCACCTGTTGAGCAGAGCTCAGGGCAGGCCAGCTCTCTCCAGCTGCTGCAGTATCCAGGAGGTTTCCCCAGCCTTGGGTCAGAACATGAGGAGGTGGTGGGCCATGATCAACCTGCCAGTGCTGGTTCTGTCCAGGCTAGTGGTGCTGAAACGAGGGCAGATGGCTTGCTTAAAACTGGGGAACACCTGCAATCCTGTGCAGGGGGCAATGCGGAGGGAGGATCAGATCATTACCTCCAGCCAACTTCTGAGAACGGAGCAGCAAGGAGTGAGTCTGTGGCACTTAGCAATGGAAATTCCAGCGACAGCACCAATGGTAACAGTCAGCAACAGCTACAGCCACTGCTCCAGGGGGCAGGGCTGGTACAAGGCCTCTATAATGCAGTGGGGAGCCACCAAGCAAGTGGAGGTGGAGGCACAGGCATGGAGATCAGCCTGGACCACTTTGACATCTCCTTTGGCAACCAATTCTCTGACCTCATCAATGACTTTATCTCCGTGGATGGTGGAGCCACAGCTGTGGGGCCTGGTGGGACACTTTACACCCACCAGCTTGTGGCCCCACATGGGACAGATGGGCAGGCAGGCTCGGGAGGTGGCCAACAGCAGAGCCAGGAAGATGGGGCCAACAGAGCAACAGGATTCAGCACCTCTGAGCTGTGCCTCCAGCCCTGCTGTAGCCCTCAGTCTCTGGGTGGGGGAGCAACTGGTGCAGGAGGGTCAGGGGAGGCAGGGTCACTGTCTTACATGCATGTAGCTGAGGTGGTGTCTGCAGCCGTGGCACATGGCACTCTGGGCATGCTGCAGGCCACAGGGAGGCTCTTCATGGTGACTGACTATTCCCCAGAATGGTCCTACCCAGAGGTGAGTTTAATTGTACCGACTACATTTTTAGGAGTAGATGGATGGATGGACAGATGGATGGACGGATATTTGGTGGCTTGGTGGTTTGCATGTTCACTTCCCAATGCTAGGGTCTTGGGTTCAAGGCTCTATCTGAGTGTAGTTTCCCTGTTCTCCTCCTGTCTGCTTTGATTTTCTCCGGGAACTCAAGTTTCCTCAGACATTCCAAAAGACAAATGTATGAGGGAGTGTGTGCGCAGGTATGGATTGGGCATACATGAACCCCACTTAGTGCTCAACTGCTCATTTCCAGTTTAGAGTGTGCTGTGCGCAATTGGCTGCCACCTTCACTGGTGTGTTGGGTGAGTGATTGTAAAGCGTCCTTGAGTACCTAGAAAGGTGCAATGTAAGTGTAACTTATTCATTCAGAATTCATTCATTTGCTTTAACCAATAGTGCAAATTGTTGGGAAATGCAAAACACAGGGTAATGCAGTGGTCCTCTAGGTCCAGGATTGGGAACCTCTTGGACTCATTGGAAAAGGCCTCCACAGTGTACAACCACAAGAGGGCATCATTCTATCACAAATATTAGAAGCTTTATACATTATACCCATTTTCCACATGATGGCAGCAGCGCCTTTAAATCTTCAGGTTACCTGTCCATCATTTTAATGTATAAAGATACAAAGAGATAGAATAATTTTGTATAGTGTATTTACAAAAACAGATGAAATAGAGTGCAGTAATAACCGATTCAAGTAACTTGTATAGGGTTATAAAAACATCAGTAAATATATACTCTGCATTAGTAATTGTCTAGCATAGCCTTAGGCATGTTTAACTGCCCCCCCTGCATGTTTAGAGGATTACTTGATCCCAGCACACAAGTTATTTAGTAAAAGAAACAGTACTATCTAGAACCATGCATAAACAAATACATGGTTCTAGATGTGTGGTGCAACATCCTGACCTCACTAATGGTATTGTTGCTGAATGCAGTCAAATGCAGCATAAAAACTCTTTCAACAGTGAATGAGACGGTGTCCCAATACTTTTGTCCATATAGTGTGCATAGGGTATTGCAGGAAGAGAACATCTGAACAAAAACATAAAACCTGCATGTCTGTCCATATGTGTGTTGCAGGGTGGAGTGAAGGTGCTGATCACTGGTCCATGGCAGGAGGCCAGCAGTCATTACAGCTGCCTGTTTGATCAGATTTCTGTTCCGGCCTCCCTCATCCAGCCTGGAGTTCTGCGCTGCTACTGCCCTGGTAGGTCTTCAGTTACATCAAAGTTAAGTCAAATAAACACCAAGCTTAACTGCAGGCAGTTACATGCCATTTTCTGGGCTTCATAACTCAGGATCAGAGTAGCCGACAGATATGATAAAATATCATAACAAACTGACTTAAAATTCACTCGTTTCCATCTGAAAGAGTTTAAATGCCAAAGGAGCTTCCAGTGCATGTTTACTGTTCTATCCACATTTACGTGCTCAACCTGCATGCAGACTCCATCTGATCAACAAGAGGGGGCAGGGCTAGTGATGTCACTGACCCAGATATTGGTACAAGATTTACTTCATTTTTGTAATTACACAGTGTTCAAATTTCAGAATAAAAGTCCTGAGAATGGATAATACTGATACATACATAACTTACAAACGTAATAATGGATATTCAGGTTGTTGGTTTTTTGCTGTTGTTGTTGTTTTTTTGTTTTTTTTACTTTATTTGGACTATTGTTAAGTATCTTGAAGAATAAATATACATCAAACTATGAAAAATTCCTGGAAAATCTGCTCCCTCCCCATAGCTTATTATTCAGTTATTAATCTTAGACATACTGTTCATTTTGAATTATTTGGGAAGCACTGAAAATCTAATATGTTGAGCTATCCCGAAGCAAGCTATTGTACAAAAGCTATTGAATGCCTACTTAACGAGGAAAGCAGTAAAGAGAAAAGAAGGAAATCTTGGGTATTTCTGTTGTCCAATTAAAAATGTTTATCTTCATTTTTGTCCATTTTCACCTTTCTGTATTTAAGCCTGTTCCTGCTCTGGATGAATAGAGCAATAGAAGTGCTCTTAATTACTGTTCATTACTCTTCACAGTAACTTTAATTCACAGCTAGGACTGTTTTTGCCTTCTCCTGTGAAGTTGTCATTTTGGAGATATGTGTTTTCATGCTGATAATAGCAGGGAGTAAAGGTTGCTGAACACTGAATGCACCGCTCTGCACCAAGCTATGAAGCACAAAGGTCAGAGCGCCAATGCATATTCTATATGTGAGCTCCTGCTCAAGCTCCAACTGAAAACACACTCAAGTTCACGTTCTGTTTTACATTCTTCCTTTATCGATTCAGAGTTTTTTAAAGATCATCATTTATTGAATGTATCAACTCTTTCTCTCTAACTCACTGTTTTCTCAATAACCAATTATGAAAAGTCAAAAGTGATATAAATGTTTACTAGCTAAAGCGGTGTAACAGATGTGTTTATGTTAAAGACTCAAGTACGATTAAGAATCAAGTAACAAGTCATATCATATATTATTTTTGTATCAGTTTGTATCTAATGTAATATAATAATGAAAATACTGCTCGGTGCACTGTTGATGCTAGTATGTATCCCTCCATTACAAACAAAGGTTTGCACTGAGCTCCTTGATAAGATCTGTGAAGTTGATTGATTTTCTGGAAGTGGAACATGGTCAGAAATACCTGTAGATGATGTCATATCTGAAGCATGAGTGGAGCTTGATATTCTCCTCTCTCTGATATGCAAGTGATTAAAGTTCTGTTTATCAGTTTGGGGAGTTGGGGTGTTCTACAGGCAGTACTCAAAGTGGTACTGGTACTAAAGTCCACAGAGGCAACTCTGTTCACGCTTTGAAATGCAACCAAAGACAGATTACAAACCTTTGATTCAGACATGACTCGTCTGCCTCTGAATCCTGAATAAGTAAGCAGCAATTCGTACACAGCCTGAGCTTACAGGCATAACCAAATTCTTTAGCCCATTTCACACGATTAGTGTGTGGGGAATATGAGGACAACACTTAAGGATGCTGTAGAATTGAATGCAGCTAAAATCGTGGCCCCTCCACTTCTCGATGGAACCAGCAAGCTGATTGTCTCTTTTTGCTGAAGAACTGTTTCACTCAGGAAATGAGGCAGATGCTCACAGAATGCAACCAACACAGGTTGTTTATTATTAAAGGGGAATCCAAAGGAATAATCAAGTTCCTCTTGATGCAAGTTCCTCTCTGTAGTAAAACAGATGCATAACAAAAAACAAAGGAGAAGAAGAAAAAAATAAAGATAAGAATATACCTATGTGTAAAATAGAGTGCTTATTAACTTACTCAATACATACATTATACACACACTATTGCATTATTATTGCAGTTCTGTGTTTATAGAAGTTATTTGCATTCTATGTACATGCACTGGTATAGACAGATGTAGCTGTAGTGTGAGAAGGGGGCAGGGGTTCATAAGAAAAAGAAAAGGAAAATGAGGGTGATGTAAGATGCATCCTTGTGTTGTTCCATAATAAAAAGTTGATCACAAAAAAAAAAAAAACCTTTGTGACAGACCTAGTGTACAGTATAAAGACCAGTACCACACTGAGCACTGCTATTTCATACACATTTGGGGTCCTATTTTCACTCTTTCAATATTTTTTTAATCCAATATCATCAAAAACGTCCGGTGAAATGGAATAACTTGTATTTCCATGGAAATTAAAATAATGAAGGATGGTCTCTGCCTTTTAAACACTCCTGGAAGTGACAGACCCAGCTCCTGTACATTTATGGCATATTGATGATTAACCATAATGATTCAATTGTCCTTCTGTCTATTAAAAGTCCTGGACTTATCTATGTCACTTACGGGTTGTGACATTTTTTCCAAACATGTCAAAAGCTGCTGTTCACATAATATTACCCCAGTGGCTTTTCTTTTAATTGAGCAGAGTTCCTGCAGCCTCGAGGGCCTGCCTCTGTCAAACCAAGCATGAGAACTGCTGTCTGAACTCTCATGGGCGCTGATAAGATTTTGTGGTGCTGCCGCTCGAATGACTAATGCGCATTTTACTCTTTGTCGCTCCACAGCTCATGACACAGGGCTGGTGACTCTGCAGGTTGCAGTCAGTAATCAGATCATCTCTAATTCAGTGGTGTTTGAGTACAAGGCCCGCGCACTCCCCTCGCTGCCCTCGTCTCAGCACGACTGGCTCTCTCTAGACGGTAAGGCAACTTTTCCTTACTGCTGCTGATTTGTGCTTCCGGCTTGCTCTTAACCATCTGTAGTAAAGGGTGTTAGGTGTTTATTGGTGCAGCTGTAGGTGCTGACATTAATGTGATCTGTAGACCATGCAAGGGGAAAATGAGTGGTCCTCGTGGAATAGAAACAGTCCGTAAGGACCACAGAGATCTGTGGATGAGTGGGTGGACCATTAAAAGAGAGTGACTGACAGATTGTTGGAAAGATTGGAATCAATATGGTATCATATCAGAAATTGCACATTGTCACATGTTCCATTGGGTAACCTCATTAGAATTTGTATATGCTGTTTTAATGGGGTGCATGAATTAGTAGAGAAAGTTAGAGTTCCTTAAGTTAGTAATAGAATGGTAATATCTCTGCCTGGGGCTTTTCTAATTACCCCACATTTGTATTGACCGATTAAATCTGTGTTGTTGAGACTCAAAGAGGGTGTGATGGAAGAAAGTTCATGCTGTATTTCTGACATTCAGTATTTTCTACCTCAAACGAGGTTAACAATGCTTCTGGCCTCAGGGGCTGACCTCTAGAGGGTGACAAACTGCAGTTTTTATACCTTCCAAAACTGTATCTTCAAACCAATCATTTTAGGAAGTGTCAGACCGTTGCTGTTGAAGGTTTGACCCAAATCAACAGTCATTTTCTCTGAAAAGAGAAGCATCAAAAGTGTTTTTCCTCCTGATTACAGGCACTGAGTACACTTAAGATTATGTTGATGATGTGCCCTATGTCCTTTAATCCGCTGTGGTGTGCCAGAGACAGCGTGTACAAAAAGCTGATTTATATAGAGAGGTTAAAGGCTTTAAGAGTCAAAAGTGGAAGAGCTTTCCTGCTTCTCCAGAAACATTGATGGGTCTTGTGTAACGTAAGAGATTACAGCTGAAGGTCAATTGCTTTTTCACTTAACCTTAGGGCACAAGAGTTCACCAGTGATCTAGATGCACAGGTTCAATTTAAATGTTTGTCAAAAATCCATCATTTGTCATTGAGAGATTGAGTAAAGTGCACCAGGCTCTCAAGAATTGTGGCAAAGCTTCAGTACAAAATTAGGCTCCTTAAAATTATCACCAATTTCAATTGGTTTTTGGTTGAGATCTTCACTTCATCAGAGGCGTTGCTTTGGATCACAGCTGTATTTGTTGTATATCCTGCTGAATTTCCTGCAACTTTTAGCACCCTCATAAGTAATGATAAAAAACACCAATCAGGATTATTCTAATAAATACACATTGGGCACTTTTCCACTGCAGGGCCAAATGCTTCTTGAGGCCACGCGATTCTGTGCCCATGCAGATGCATTTGACCAGTTATGGTTTCCGACACATTAGCCTCGTAGTCCCCCTTTGGACATATCAAGACCCTGTGTCTTATGCCACAAAGGCACACAAACGTGAAGCCCATCAGCAGATCTCTGCATCTTTAATTCCTGCCACTGAACAGTCCTATTGCCCCATTTTTTCTTTTCCTTTTTTTGTCATTAAATTCTGTGCTACACTAGTTCCAAGACATGTGATGTAATTCTGCAACATGTAATTTAGATTCTGCAAATCACAGACAGACATAGACATTGACACCACCTCCTTTTTTTCTGCACTCAATGTCCATTCACCCTATTTGTCATTGGTCAGGACCCCACAGGACTATCACAGGGCAGGTATTATGAGGGTGGTGAATCTTTATCAACACTGCAGTGATACTGACATGGTGGTGTTGTGTTAGTGTGTGTTGTACAATTGGATGAGACACAGCAGTGCTGCTGGTGTTTTTAATCACTGTATCTGCTCTACTAAACATTCCTACCTAGTTTATCTAAAGTCAGAGACAGAAGCTCATGTATTACTGCACAGTTTATGTTGGTCATCAGTGATCACAGGACTCTGCCCACAGGATGCTGTTGGCTGCCTATTTCTGGTTAGGGCACTAAACTCAGCTCAGCAGTAACACTGAGGGGTTTAAACACTCCAGCAGCACTGCTGTACCTGATCCACTTGCAGCAGTGAAATACACTCCACCTAAATGAGCCACCCCTCACACAAAATCTGGTGTATAGTGGTCCTGTGGGGTCCTGAGCATTGAAGATCAGTGGCTCAACGTGTGAATTTCACTTCTAGACTGTAGGGAGAGACCCTGAGTGAAGAATTGCTGATTCTCTCAGAACTCTGCTCCCAGTCTGAAGTGTGTACACTTTGCTTAAATATGACAGCAAGAATGCAATCAGGGAGTCAGCTGGGAGAACAGTGAACAGGTTAAGACATAATACACAATGTTTATCAACTATAAAATCAGTCACTGACTATATGGGAAATCAATGGAAACATCAGGACCACCATTAACTATTTGTTATTTCGATGGTGGACCATTCTTAGTTCCACAATGACCTAATGCTCATATCTTTTCATTCTTATTATTCTACAATGAGAATAATTATAAAAAAATGCTGGGAAACCTTCTAGCCCCCACTGGCCCTGTGAAGATAAATTGTTGGTGGGAAAAAATGAGATGCATTCTCTATCAGAAAGTACACCACGGTAGTGTACCTATACACCTAGTGTACCTAGTGTATCTAAAGGTGATACTGAAAAATCAAGAATCATTATAGATGGCCTTTTCTCAGCTCAGTGTGTGCGTGCTATGTTAATGCAGCCTAAAGGCCATGCCAGATAATCTCATCACTGTGAGAGACTTGCCCTCAAAAAGCCTGGCAAAACAAACTCAGTCCAGCACACATGCTTTAGCACTGGTTGGCCTGGCACGAAGAAGGGCTGTGGCATCAAAGAGTTTATGAAAATATTGGAGCATATGGACAATGTGACGTGTTTGCCAAGTTGACGTCCGCAGCACTAATCTGTTTGCACCGATCAGCTGATGGGAGCTTTAGCCAAGACATGCAATCCTAGTGAACAGTCTGGGCAGTATGTGGCTAGCGCATGTGTTCCAGTGTTAATGTGTGGAAACCAGAGCAGGACAGAGATTGTGGGGCTGGGCCAAGCCTGGAGCACAGTAAGAGACACTGAGGCAAAGAACATACAGACATATATATCAGTAACACTCTGTACACACAGTTGTGGACTGTATGAGACATGTTGTTGATAGGTCAGGTCAGGCAGGCATCAGTGTTCTCCACACTGATCACCAACAGCAACTAATACACACCAAACATTCCTGATTAGTTTGGCTGAATGATATTGATCATCGCTGTGCAGTGTTTCATTCTTTGTTTCCCTGCATTCACTGACTGTAGTCTACCCTGTGAGCACTGTGATGCACAACAATCTGTTCCCAGAATCCTCTTTGCTGAATTATATTCATTATGAAGAATCATGGGTCAAGTAAAGGTTTTCATTGATTTCATTCTACTAACACCCAGTAGGACTGCATAATATGTTAATGACTAATCAATATGAGGGGAATTTATGATGTGCAATACCCAGTAGACATCAGTAAGTAAATAAGCCCTCTGATAAATTATTATTATTTAATAGTGTTTCCTGGCCAACATTAAAGGTTCCAAGTGAGTTGCAATTTTTGACTTTTTGACAGTATTCCACTTTGGTAAATGTTCTACATTTCATGATGAATGGACCAGTAGAAATGCTCTAGAAAAACATTTTTGCTCTGGGGTTCATTCAAATTTAAGATGATTTTTCTTTTCTTGTAAAGTTGTCATTTTGGAGATTTTGGAGGTTTTGCATGACAGCAATGACTTATATCACACAATGTGTCACAGAATGTTGCCATACTGACACAAAGTGGATCAGAGGATGAGTTCATACCAGGAATACAAGTGGATAGATCTGGATCATGTAAAAATAAATAAAACAATTCAAAATAAATTATTATTATCGCTAATAATAATAATAATTAGTAGTAGTAGTAGTAGTAATAGTCGTTGTAGTATAGTAATAATAATAATAATAATAATAATAATAATAATAATACATGTTACTGTGTGAGAAACCTGTGCAGGAGAAAAAATATATAAAGCATAACATAAGATACAAAACAAATGAGATAAAGATTAAAGTAGGAATATACGTCATAAAAGTACTAACTGATAAATCAGAAGGCAATAGATAAATAAATATAAACAGTAAAATATGAATAATCAATAACTAAAAACAATGATAGGAAAGGTAGTAAAGGTTTATATATTACACACTCAAGATGCCTCAGAGTAACCTACAGACATGATACACACATGACAACAAACTAATGGGTTTTAAAGGTTAAGATAATGTTGTCATGTCAGGTAGGCACTGAGAGAACCTATAAATTCCCTGGAGTCTCAGATCTCTGTCTATAATATCAGAAGCCCACTTTTCCAGTCTTCTGTGCTTCGCATGTCTGTTTTTGGAATTTGGGAGGAAACTGGAATAAACTCACGCAGGCAAAGGGAGAACATAAAATACCCACCCAAACAGGGCCTCGAACCCCAAGACTCCTGCGCTGCTAACCACTGTGCCAGCCTAAACAGCAATAAACCAGCCCTTAACTGTTCTAAAAACCTGATCCTCCTCAGGAACTCAGAAGCATGTGCTGGTGCCATACCCCCTTTCTGCAGCCCATGTTAACTGCACTTACACACTGTAGGTACGGGTAAGTTCTGAAAGTAGCAGATAGATGTTGCAAAGGAATCCATGCAAACTGAATTAGGAGAATATAGTGTGTATATTTCTGTGTTTGTGTGCTCCTCGATGTGCATGTGAGTAAGCCTGCGTCCCTGCCGGCTGGTTTCCGTCTGCTGTAGGCTCGAAGTCTGGAGAGAGCCTGTGTCTGTGTGTGGTTCGTCTGTGAAGGTGGAGCGAGTGGTGTTGCTGCGGCGTGCACTGACAGCATAAAGTAGGGCATGCTGGAGGAGTGTGTGTGGAAAGGGACAGCTGCAATGCAGACAGCCCTAGAGGGAGAAGCAGCGAGTAATAGCGGGCTTGTGCCTTAACTCACAAAGCTCTCTCCGTTCCCAGAGCTGCTTCACAAGTTTCATTCACTTTACACTCACAGCTCACACTCATCACTAAGCTTTTGCCAACAATGTTTAGCAATTAGAGTTGGCAAGAATAGAGTCTGGTGGGTTGGTGGGGTTCAAACGGAATGTTGAGTCATATGATTTATATGGAGTTCATCTCTGATTCACTGAGTTATGATATGTTTGCACATATACTGGGTGTTATACTCAGGACTTGAAGAGAAGAAGGGAGTGTGCTAGAGACCACCTGTAAAGGAAAGTCCAATACATTCTTTTAAATGCAGTGAAATTGTGGGTAAACAAATGTTACTAAAGGGAAAGGTAAGCATAGCGGTGCTTTACACAAGGGCACCTCAGCCGTGGTTGTCATAGGTATTGGACCAGCAACCTTCCTGTCCCAGGCCCACTTCTCTAATTCACAAGCCATGCACCAATCATTCATAATCACATGTGTTGGAAACAGGAAAAATAGGCAAGCATAATAATCTAGGGCCTAACTGTGATGGATAGACGACTGGGTCAGAACATTTCCAACACATCAGGGAAGTCTTGTGGGGTTTTCCCAGTATGCACTGGTCAGTTCTTACCAAAAGTGCTC
Source organism: Acestrorhynchus altus (assembly GCA_034509495.1). Taxonomy (NCBI): domain Eukaryota; kingdom Metazoa; phylum Chordata; class Actinopteri; order Characiformes; family Acestrorhynchidae; genus Acestrorhynchus; species Acestrorhynchus altus. Next base: position 21,421,801 of record CM067518.1, read on the forward strand.
CAAGAAATGACAACTGTTGAACCAGCAACAGGGTCATGGGCATCCAAGACTCAATAAAACAATCCACATAGGCCCTTAAAACCACCACATATAGGACTTAAAAGACCTGATGCTAATGTCTTGGTGCCAGGCACCACAGGACACCTTCAGAGGTGTTGTGGAGTCAATGTCTCAAAGGGTCAGAGCTGTTGTGCTGGCAGGAGGGGCACATATGCTATATTAGGCAGATGGTTTTAATCTTATGGCTGATTGGTGTAATATAATTGTGGACAGTTTGCATATTATCACTGTCAATCCTTGCTGGCTTGGACATTTTTCCAGGCTCTTCATTAGAATGAGTCTGCATCACAGCTTAGATCAGTGTTTCTCAAACCTAGTCCTGGAGGCACCCTATACCCTGCATATTTTAAAGCTTTCCCTGCTCCCACCACATCTGATTCAACTTATCAACTCATTAACATGCCCTTCAGAGTTGCACTGGGTATGGTAAAACTTGAAAGCAGGGGTGCCTCCAGGACCAGGGTTAAGAAACACTGGCTTAGAGGACTGTTGTGACTCTATATAGTGACTAAGAGGCTTTCCAGGCCGGACACTGAGTTACTCTGCATCGCAGCTTGCAGGATTTTCAGGACGACCATCCTGCGTGATTTTAAAATGCAGCTCTTTCAGACCTTAGCTGACTCATAAGGACTGTATCTGGGCCAGCTAAGGACTTCACCCCGCAGCTTTGGGACTTTTTCTCTGAGGTTTTTACTGACTAAACTCTTCACTGACTGAACTCTTCACTGACTGAATTCTTCACTGACTGAACCCTTCACTGACTGAGCTCTTCTCTGACTGAACCCTTCAATGACTGAGCTCTTCACTGACTGAACTCTTCACTAAATTAACCCTTCACTGACTAAACTCTTCCCTGACTTAACTCTTCTTTGACTGAACCCTTGACTGACTGAAACCTTCTCTGACTAAACTCTTTACTGACTGAACCCTTCTCTGACTGAATTCTTTACTGACTGAACTCTTCTCTGACTGAACCCTTGACTAACTGAACCCCTTACTCACTGAGCTCTTCCCTGAGCTTTTTACTGACTGAATCCTTCTCTGACTGAATTCTTTACTGACTGAACTCTTCTCTGACTGAACCCTTGACTAACTGAACCCCTTACGCACTGAGCTCTTCCCTGAGCTTTTTACTGACTGAATCCTTCTCTGACTGAATTCTTCACTAACTGAGCTCTGCATTGATTGAATTCTTCACTGACTGATCTCTTCACTGATTGAACTCTTCACTGACTGAGCCGTTCACTGGTGTCTTCTCAGACTGAACCCTTCACTGACTGAACTCTTGACTGAGCTCTTCCCTGACGCTTCACTGACTGAATTCTTCGCTGACTGAACTCTTCTCTGACTGAACCCTTCACTGACTGAGCTTTTCACTGACTGAGCTCTTCACTGACTGAACTCTTCACTGAAATCTTCGCTGACTGAACTCTTCTCTGACTGAACCCTTCACTGACTGAGCTTTTCACTGACTGAGCTTTTCACTGACTGAGCTTTTCACTGACTGAGCTCTTCCCCGAATTCTTCACAGACTGAGCTCTTCACTGACTGAGCTCTTCCCCGAATTCTTCACAGACTGAGCTCTTCACTGAGGTCTTCACTGACTGGACTCTTTAACTGAGCTCTTCGCGCCTTCATTTGTCATAATGCAGAATGGGGGCGGGTCTCGGTCTCTCAGTTCTGTTGTCTCCTCCATCTCTGTTGTTTTACTCTATTTTTCTACTCTATAAGGTCCGTCGCTCTCTCTCTCTTTCTCTCTCTCTCTCTCTGTCTCTCTGTTTGTATGTTTTCTCTCTCTCTCTCTCTCTCTCTCTCTCTCTCTCTCTCTCTCTCTCTCTCTCTCTGCAGCACTGCAGCTACGGAGTCACGCGCAGGACAAAACACGGAAGCGTAAACGGGGTAACCATGACGATCGCCCGCAGAGCTTTTCTGTGTCTCTTTTATTTATTTATTTATTTATTTATTTACTTCTCTAACCTGTCTGTGACAGTGCGGAACCACGTCTGAGTGCCCCTCCCCACCGTATCTTAGTGAGCTTCCTGTTGTTTTTGGTTTTTGTTTTTTAAAACACGGCGCAGGGGCGACTTGACAGGTTTTGCGGTTTAAAAATGGAAACGATTGAATAGTCGATTAAATAAATAGATTAGTTACGGGCGGGTGTTTACCTGCGGCACGTGCCGCTTTTATTTATTTATTTATTTCCGTTTGATTTTCACCCCACCTCTATTATCTTGTAACCACGCCCACCCTGCCACAATTGGCCAAAATTACCAACGGATACGCCTCATGCAAAATACTAACCAATAGTAGCGAAGGAGGCGTGGTTTGTGGTCCAATCATGACATTGTGGAGCGTGGCCTCGCGGAATAGAGGCAGGTTTAGAATAAGTGGGCGGTGTATTTCTATTTTTTTGTTACCGCAGGCTTGTAGGGGACGGAGTGGTGGAGCTGGACGAAGGGAGGGATGAGGGAGGAGGAGGAGGAGGAGGGAGAGAGATGGAGAGTAGCGAGCTGTGGGAGCGCGTGAAGTGAGGGGGCTTTCTTCTCTCCAGCACGTCGCTCCTGCACTTTATCCTGGTGTTGGCTGGTGACACACACTCAGATAGGAGGAGGTCTCTTTTCTGTTTGTGCACGCGCTCACCTGGGGCAGTGCGGGTCAGGATGCTGATGAATGCCACCTGCTTCTCCTAAAGACCAGGGGAGAGAGAGAAAGAGAGAGGGAGAGGGACAGAGAGAGAGAGCGTTTGCACTGCAGGGGCACTCCATGGACAGTGAGCTAGAAGGTTGGACATGCTTTAGTAAACCTAGTTTGTGTGTGTGTGTGTGTGTGTGTGTGTGTGAGAGAGAGAGAGAGAGAGAGAGAGAGAGAGAGAGAGAGAGAGATTGTGTCTGTGTGTGTGTGAGAGAGAGAGAAAAAGAGAGAGTGTGTGGGTGGGCGTGTAGTCTTGCCTGTGAGGGGGAAACTTGGACTTCTACAGTGCTTAGATGTTTTTAAGAGTGATGGGCCACTTCAGAAACATGCTGTTTATGTGCCAGTGTGAGAACCAAGTGTTATATTGCTGCTGTCCAATGAAAAACATGCATCTCCGTTTTTGCCATGGTTCGAACCCTGTTCTTCACATTGAATAAATAGTTCTGGATGAACAGACCAATGGAAATGCTCTAAAACCAAAGCTCTTATTTCACATTGACTTTCATTCAAAGTTAAGAACATATTTTACCTTCTTTTGTAAAGTTGTCATATTTGAGCTTTTTCATTGGACAGCAACAATATGGGGGGGATCTTCATTAGTACCACTAAATAACTACCACTGAACTTATTTGCTGTCCCTTTGCTTGTATCCCACCCACCAGTCACAGTCAGATGTTGCTACTGGCACCATTAACACTCTTAACAGTTGAGTTGCACCTGCAGTTGTTGTTAGTTTGGAGAATCAGTGGAGCCCCGAGTATCATCTCAGTGTGGTGGAAAACGGTGGGTAGTGTGATGTTTTTCTACCTCCTTCCCCCACACAGTGATTTCTCCCCAGTGGGGAAATGTGCTGTGATTAGATACCATTGGTTCAATTGTTATTCTACCCCTTTTAGGCCATGTTGGGCTGACGATAACTGAAGAGAATTAACAGTTAGGTAGTTTGATTTCCCATTACTCCTCTCATTAGGTACAATCTCTTATGCTGGGCTTTTCTGGAGTTGCTTGGTGGTGCTTAATTGTTGAGGTTGGGATCAGAGTTTGGAGACTGGTGTTTTCAGCACCACGGACAGCATCGCTATTATTGCTCCCTGTAGAGCGGTGGACTCTACAGCTTCAGCACTTTTGCTGTTATAACACACCTAATGCAACTCATCATTTCCTTAATAAGCCTTTTATAAGGTTATAATTGATGTGCTGAAGCAGTGAAAAACTCTACACCATCCAGGGGCATGGAGACTTTATGAGCAGGATGGTTCTGGAGTATCCCCTGCCCATCAGTTTTGTGTTTTCATGCCCACATCAGCTCAGGAAGGGGTCGTTTATTAACTCATTTACTGAAGTTGTACAAGATACCAGGTTCTACATGAAGCTGCTGTCATGCATTCAAGACATATCTTACAAGTCCACAAGTTAATCACCTCTGACCCACAACTACATATGACTGTAAATGTCATTCAGTCTCAAGTATTGTGCCTATGATGCACCATGATGGTGCTTGTAGGCATTTCAGTAATTACCTTGTGTTAAACACATGCTGAATTTCTCATAACAAGCCTAAGTAATTCACTGTAGTCTCATCTTATTGGATAAAACATTCATTTCCTTTTGAATAGACTCGTCTGTGGGTTAGAGAACCAGCCTGTGACTGCAAAGTTGCTGGTTCGTGAACTGGCAGGACATGACTAAAGTGCTCTTGAGCAAGATGCTTACCTCACCAGCTGCTGCCCGGGTGCTGTGGATAGGGCTGCCCACCACTCCGGGCATGTGAGCTCACTGCCCCCTAGTGTGTGAATTCACTAATGTGTATGTGAGCATTTGGCTGCATGGCTGGGTTAACTGTGGTGGATAAATTTCCCTAACTGCAAGCAGAGTTATTAGGTGTGCACATTTAAGTTTACATTTACATTTATCCTTTCAGGCAGGTGTAACAGCAGCCTCCTAAAATAGTTCCTTTAAGCTCACTTTTCCATGAACTCGAAGCACATATTGGTGGGTCTTGCACTGGTAAAACACAGATTTGCATGTATGGACCCTACAGTGATGTAGGAGTGTCTGTAATGTTCTACTCACATATATAGCACAGAGTGGACTTGACATGTTGCTTTTTGAGAACAAACTCACAAGATCATTAGGACTAAGAACTATTGAGATGTGTGCCAGCTTTGTTAAGGCTCATGCCATGAGAATGAAAGATTTGACAACTTTACCACCTACTTCTCACCTTATGTTGAAGTAGAACAAAGAGCACCATTTATTTAAAATACAAGAACTCTAAAACCTACACCTGTAGGTCTGACTCTGGCACTGTTTTTTGTGCAGCTCCACCACAGTTCCATAGTGCGGTAGCAGCATTCCGGCCTGGAATGGCAATGAAAGAGATGGCATTCTCCCTATTGATGTCATTTCAAAGCATATTACAGGAGGTTATGCAAATATGGCTCATTATGTAGTGGCTGGCGAGAGTTCTTGTGCAGCTCCACCAAAGTTCCATAGTGCTGTAGCAGCATTCCAGCCTGAAATGGCATTGAGAGAGATTCCATTCTCCCAATTACTGTCACTTTAGAGCATTTTTGTTGGTCTGTTGTTGAAGACATGGCCTTTTCAAACGGTAATGAATGTCGTAGTAAATGGTCAAGAAACAGTGAGAGAGACTTGGATAGGCCACTGACAAAGCAATTGTTTAAAAGGAGTTCTTTAAAAGCATGCTGAACATAGCTGCTGCTAAAGCCAAGCGAACTGGAAGTAGATACCGAAGAGATTGGGTGGACCTTGGGGTCTTTAAAAATAGAACGCTGTGGTTAAGAGAGAGAGGCTGCAGGGAAAAAGGCTCATTTATGGTTAGTCATTATAGTTTATGCTGTAGAATTACTCTGGTCTGCACTCACATCCATTACAGCATTGCAGAGCACTCTCAACTTTTCCTTCCTTCTATTAGTGGTTTGTTTATCTAGAGTGAATGCTGGTGGAGCACATGGACCTCAAATTGTCTGATCTAATGCTGGTGTCAAGGAGCAGTCAGCGGCTCAGGCCAAGAGTGTAAATGGGGGAGTCATCCGAAGCATATCTGTAGCTACGTTCCCAGATTCATCAGTTGTTCAGGACGGCGAATCTGCATCATCTAGAACAGATACAGTTCTGGGTTTGTTACATGCATTTCTGTCAAAAGAGATTGGATTGAACTCGTGGTCTCCTCACATGTTCTAAGCATAGCCAAAACTTGGGCAGTAAAACTGCAACTCTGTTCAGCACTGTGAGGAAGTGAACAGCACTATTTCTTACTGTCTCACGCTGTGTTCCTCAGGGGTCCAGTAGTTAATTTGCATAAATTGCGATAGCAATGAAGGGCCATGCTGAGACTGATTAAATATTCGGTTTGTTAAAGCTCGATTGGCTGTCCTGAACTGAGCTCTTCTTGGAGCTTGACCTCTTTTTAAAGGCTGTCATAAACCAATCAGGCTGTAAAGGTCTGAGTGGAGCTAGGAGGAAATGGCAGCAGATGGAGGATGTTATTACAGGTCATTTCAGATCCTTCACTTACCAACCAAAATCACAGCATTTTTAATTTTCTGCTCGAGTCTTATTACTAGTGTTTAGAATTCGATGGTTATTTTAGTTCTACTGCTGTCACATTTAAAGCATATAATAAATTGCTTTTGATGAAGATTTTCATTTTTTTGGGCATTAAAAAAACGGAAAGGATGTTTTATTTTCTGTGAAACTGGGCTGCACACATGACAGTAACTTTCCAATGCAGTCTATTCATTATAAAGCATCTGTTTTTATATTTCATAGGGATATAAACAGAGTGGGATATGGACTGAGACGATATTTATATTTTACATTTTTTAAATATCGTTCCGTTTCAATCTTCAGAAACCTTTTTTTTCTGCTCCCTTGCTCTGCTCTGCCCCCTGCTCTCAGCTCCTCCTCTGCCCTCCACCCACATTCGCACTCTCACATACACAGCATGAAGGGGCTATAATCCTTTTATATATATATATTTGTGTGTAGTGTGCATAAAGAAGAATTGAAGATCAAATTTCATGAATTAATAAATACAGAATAAGGATTTCATGGGGTTTCCTCATTTTTTTCACTTTTTATTTCTCATGTCATATTGTATGTCATATATTGCCATTCAGCTAAAACATATCAGAATATTACTCTGCGTCCATATCAACCAGCCCTAGTAGAGACACAATTCTCCTATTCACGAATCAAAAAGATTTGTGACTTGATCATTAGCCCCAAAACATCGAAACAATATTTAAAACGAGCCCAATCAGACTAATCTGGTTGCATGGCTGGACTGTGTATTAGCAGGAATCTGGAGATACGATACAGATAACAATGCAGGGTCATGATTCAGTGTGAGAAAAGTTTGTTTGAAATCTTTGCAAATTTATAAATAATATAACACATATGGTATTAAACTATGAGGTATTCACAGCCTTTGCTCAATACAGCAATTACAGCCTCAAGTCTGTCTGAGTGTGATGTTACAAGTTTGGCACCTGTTTTGGGAATATTTCTCCCATTCTTCTTTGCAGAACCTTCCATCAGTTGGATGGGGAACATCAATGCACAGCCATTTTTAGATATTTCCAGAGACGTTCAGTCAAGTGTGGGTTCTGGCTGGGCCACTCAAGGTCATTCACATAGTTGTCCCAAAGCCACTCCTTTGTTATCTTGGTTGTGTGCTTAGGGTCATTGTCCTGTTAGAAGATAAACCTTCATCCCAGTCTGAGGTCCAGAGAGCTCTGGAGCAGGTTATTATCAAGGATGTCTCTGTACATCACTGCAGTCATCTTTCCCTCAACGCTGACTAGTCTCCAGCTGCCACCACCATGCTTAGGAATGGTTTTGGCTAGGTGTTGGTGCCTTGTTTCCTCCAGACATGATGCTTGGCTTGCACTCCATAAAGTTCAATCTTCTTTGTTTCTCATGGTCTGAGATTCATGTAGTTGTATTTGGCAAACTCCAGATGGGCGGTCAAGTGCCTTTTATTGAGGAGTGGCTTCCATGTGGCCACTCCTTGTGGAAGGTTATCCTCTCTCCACAGAGTCACCATAGGCTTCGTGGTCGATTCCCTGACCTAGGCTGGGCAGCCAGCTCTAGGAAGAGTCACAATGCAATCCTGTCTCTGAGGTCTACAGACAATTCCTTAGACTGCATGGCTTGGTTTGTGCTCTGACATGAACTGTCTACTATGGGAGCTTATATAAACAGGAGTGTGACTTTCCAAATCATGTGCCATCAACTGAATTCACCTCAGGAGTCCAATGAAGCTGTAGAAACAAGTTTAAACAAGATGCATTTGAGCTGAATGTTGAGTGTCATGGCAAAGACTGTGAATACTTATGTACATGTTATATGTTATTTTAGAAATTATAGAAACAAGGTTATAATGTTATGGCTAATCAGTATACCACTGACACCACCTGTCTGAAAACACTCCCTTGTTGGTTTCAAGTTGCTTACTGGTACATTTGGTGGTAAACGTAAACACTGTGCTCTGCATTTAACCCATCCATGCAGTGAAACACACACATACACACGAGTGAATTCCGACACCAGACAGCGGTGAGCACACATGCCCGGAGCATTGGGCAGCCCTATTTACAGCACCCAGAGAGTAGCTGGGGAGTTAAGTGCAAGTCGTCTTCACTCGTCTCCTACTAGTTCAGGGAATCAAACCAGTAACCTTCCAGTCACAAGGCTGGTTCTCTAACTCTGCCCTGAAGATCCTGGTGAAGCTTTGTCAGTGTTGCATATTCAGATTTTAAAACCCATTTCACAAACAAATGATTTTAATCAGATTACACATTACATGTGTTTTTTTTTGCATGAACAGATTTGGTGACTGACTTGGTGTCTGATTAAAAAGAGTTAAGTGCAGATTTTTCGTGCGAAATGTAGGGAGTAGAAGTAAAAGGTTAAATGATAGAAACTCTTGAGTAAAGTGCAGATACTTCAGGAATCTGCTTATGTTTCATTGGGAATCTGTTTTGCTCGGCTCTATTTTGAGCCACAGTAATGAATTTGTTTGTGCGTTTGTAAAGTGCGTCATATCATGAGACGTAAAGTAAGTGATTGAACCAGGGCACGTCTGTGAGGATGGGCACAGCAGTTTGTCATAGAGGATCCCAGTGTCAACCTGATATGATTTGCTGCTTGTTTGTATGGAGACTAAATTGGAGGGGTCCATTCAAGCAGAAGGAGAGGGAACATTAAAGCCTGCAGAAGTTCATTGGGTGCACTGAAGGGCAGAATAAACCTATATGGATCTCTGTGTCACTAGTTTTGTTTTACACTGTCCATTTAACGGACAGTAAAACAGAGAATGCTTTCTAGACTTCTCATGGGTGACGCTGTGTTTACGCTGTGTCTTTAGTGCATTTTGAGTTTGAGAATTGTTTATAGACCGTCCATCATCACCTCCCTTCCAGTGGACTGTGGGAGCTGGTGTTGTCAGCCCTTTTTGCAGACTTTAGATAGCAATACTCCTACCTCCTCGAGAGTGTTCTTGACTCGGATAGGTGTGAAGCCTTTATTCTTTACCCAGGAAAGAATTCCGTAACGATCTACTTTATAGGCTTTCATTGCTTTCTTTCTTTTTTTGAATGTAAGATTGTTGATTTTGCCTCACCTGGAGTTTTTTGCAGCCTAATAATGACCTCCTTGAGTTGCATTAACCCCCCTTTGGACATCATGTTAAGAGTTCCCATTAATGGCTAACAAATGCAAATTCACCACATTGAATAAACACAGTTCTCCATAATTGGTCATGAAATAATAAGGGAACAGGCAACACCTGGCCATTAAACTGCTTATCAGTCAGTTGTCCAGTTACTTTTGACTCTGGTTAAATGGATGAACTGTGTAAGTCTTGCTTTACTTTCTAAACAGTTAATGCAGTATTTTGTTTAACTTCTCGAATTAAAGCTACACTTAACACTACACTAAATATATTTAATACACTAAATGTCCAAATGTTTGCGTACACCCCTTCTACACCCATTGATGAACCTGACGTGCAATTGCACACTCACAGCTTGTCTTGTCCCAAAAGAGTACTGCCAATACAATAGGACTTTCTGGAGGAGATGAACATAAACCTGTGCCTAATACCACGCGTGGGTTACAGGGATATAAAGCATTCAACATTGATGTCGTTGAGCTGTGGAACAGTGGAACTGTGTTCTCTGAAATTATGACTTCACTAATGCTCTTGTTGCTGAATGCATCCAGATCGTCCCAGCAATGCTCCAAAATATAGTACAAAGTCTTCCCTGGATGACAGTTATTCCAACGAAAGCAGAATAAACTCTTTATAATACCTTTGATTTCAGAAGAAATGCATTGTTCTCAATTTATTTATGGCCAGTTACCATCCAAAGTGCCAAAGTGAACACACTGAGCCTGTTAACACCTGGCATTAAGGTGCATTAGTGTCCCAATAGTATGATCTGAGTCACCAGCATGATCTAATTAGAATTTTGACAATTTAGGCCAAATTTCATTCTAGTGGATGCCCAAACTCCTGAGGGTTAAGGATCGATCTCAGCTTTATATGAATCCATATTGGATCATTCAAACAAAGAACGATTTGAACCAAAAAATCTATTTATTTAAACCCGCCCCTACCGACTCAAGTGTTTGGAGTCTGAGGCCTTTCTGGCACATCTGGTTTTCATTATATAGTATCACATGTCTCCATTTCTCTTAAGCATATCAAGATATGGGTTTTTCAGTCATATTGCCCAGCAAGGCACTTAATTCCCAGCTACTCCCTGGCACTGTGGATAGAGCTGCCCACTGCTCAGGGCATGTGTGTTCACATGTTTGTTTCATTACATTGATGGGTTAAATGTGGATTCCAAATTCCTGTGTGCACAGTGGGTCTGTATGCATGTTTACATTTATGTTTTACATAAATGTGCCCTTAGATGTACAATACGTTGCATTTGTTCCATAATAGTACCTTAACTGGTACTCATGCTGCATTTTTACTTCTTACCTTGAGAGGAGCTGGTCTTGTCCAGTCCCAAGCAAATTCTGGAGCAGTTGGTTTTTGTGGTGAGTACATGATCCGACTTCAGTCTGAACCAACTGTCAGATGTACGCTGCAAGTTTGAGCTAAACAATAACCTGGTATCCTGATGTGGAAAAGAAAACTGCTACGATTAGAACCACTAACGTAAAATAAATCATTTTGAGGTAGCCATGAAGGCCAGAGGTGGACCTACAAAGGACTAGACACCCGTAGGCCATTTTCTTTTTTCCCCATATCCCACCCAACAAACGGTGTGACAACATTCTCTCCACTGATTGATCAGACTTGTCTCTGTGAAAACACCTTTAGTTGCCAGATTTTGGGCCTTTCTATGACAGCTACCCTAAAAACACCTATGCCATGTTCTGCTTTCTACAGTGCCTACTTTTAACTGATGGTGTCCTTGCTATCAGCAGTGTGTGCTGTTCCTACTGCTGTGTGGCTGTAATAACGGGTGGTGCACATGGTCCCTCCTCTCTGCATTGTCTCCAGACTCGCTTGGCATATGGAACACATGTCTGATAAAAGCCTCCCAAGTCACGACTCTGACTTAGCGCTACCCCCTTTCCCTTAACTCTCACTACTGTCTTATAAATAAATAGGCTACAAGCCGTGACATACTATGGAACACTTTGGTTTCCATAAAGATCCATGTTTGTTAGGGAGGTGTGGGAGTGTGAAAAGTTCATGTGGTTCTATAGACCTAAAAATGGTACTTCTCACTCACACACCTCCATTACACACATTCGTCTTGTGTGGCATTGCTCAAAGAGCCATTTGAAGGCCCCTTTTTTTAAGAGGGTAGAGCCGGAAAGCCTCTAGTGCGGCAGAATGTGCACCAACCTGCCTCGCTTGCCTGTGACCTGGCCTGCGGAGCACACATCCAAAACTAAGATGCTATTATGGTCCTGAATGCATTCGCACATTCCCGTGGGAAGCTCTGTGCTCTTATCTTTTGTCAGGTTAGGTGGCTTAAGACCTGAGGAGGACTAGTGTGTTAAATGCTCTGTGGGCTGTAAGAGATGAATGGAAGGATTGGGGTGACATGCGCAAATGTGTGTGTGTGTGTGTGTGTGTGTGTGTGTGTGTGTGTGTGTGTGTGAGTGTGGCGTAGCATTCTCTGCAGCACTGGCAGCCAGTCCTAGCTCGCGGCGCTTTTGAAGTCTAGACTGTGAGGGACTTGTTCTGTGTAATTGTGTCTGTTCTGGAACAGGACACTTTGTGGAGGCCAATGCTGCCTGCAGGGAGACTTTGTTCAAGAAAATGAGCATATATGCAATCACACTTCCCAAATATTCCACAGTGTATGTGTTCTGGAGCAGGATGCTTTGGGGGGGTCAGTGCTGCCTGCACACAGACACTGTTTATAGAGAGATCAAAGGAAAGCCCTGTATCTCCATTTTTCACCTTTTGACATTTGAATCTTGCAGTGGTTGTTTATTTTGAATTTCATGACGAATGGACCAATAGAAATGCTCCAGAATGACTTGAAATAAAAGATTTTACATTGACTTTCATTGGAAATGAAGTTCTGTAATGTTACTGTATGTGAACCTCTGTAGTATAAAATGTTCATTCATTTTGTAAATGGAATTAGGTTCTCCTTGCCAGCATTCATACTTGAGCTTATGTTCTAATGAAATGCATCTTAAATGTAAACCCAGCTTTACCTGGACCCATTTTATATGGGAATACTTGCTGTGTTAACATGCAAATAATTTCTCCAATTTGATTGAATTCATTCTGATTAACAATGAAGACTGTGGTGTTTATGTACACTCTACTCAACAACCTGATTAAAATCTCCATTTTACATACACAATAAAAGATCCAATAAATGATCCAAAGTGAGAGGGGTGAGGGATGAAGATGCACTGATCCAGATATTGGGTTTTTGAGGAAAACAGAGGGGCAGTTTGCTCTCCTTCATTGCTCACACAGTGTTCAAAATTCAGAAGTAAAGTCCTGAAAAGGATAATACTGATACATAAATAAGAAAAATAAATGACATTCAGGGTTTTTGGTTTAGTTTTTTTGTTGTTTTGTTTTGTTTGTCGTTTTGGATAATTGCAGTTTTTTGTTGTTGTTTTTTTGTTTGTTTGTTTTTTTGCTCAGTGGGGGGAGGGGGTCACTACTGTCAAGTAGTTTGAAGAACTTATTATAAATATAATGTAATAAACAAAATGATTGTATTTACAGTTCAGAAATTCCAACTTTCCGATTCCGATTTCTATGATAAATTGTTTTTTCGTCCTTATAAGCAAAATAAATTGTAGATGCAAGTATATTTTTGATCAAAACATGGTGACATTTATACAAATATGTTAATATTTACATATCACATGAAGACAAATTTCACTAAGCTAGGATCTCCTGAAAATAACAGTATCATGTGTGACTGTCTCCAATAAATACTTAATAAAAAATATTCTGTGACTACAAATACATCAAACTACAAAAACATCCCACAAAATAATCCTGGGATTCTAAAGATTAAAATATACAGCCCTTCAGCAAAGGCTCATTTATGCCCAGTGCTAAATATGAATATGGATATGGATATGGATGGACACAGCCTCTCTGCATTAATTAAATGGGTAATCAAAATATGGATATGGATGGAATGGATCCGCACCAATGGCAATTGATGGGCAGTGATGGGCAATAGTTTAAGCAAAGCATGACCACTGCCATATGGACAGAAACTAATGGAACATCTTAAAGAGGGCTTGTCCTGAAATAGTCCAGAAATTTAAACTTCTGTGTGATGCTGCAACATTTGATTCTGAACTGCTCTCTGGTTCATATATTGCTTAACATATCTTCCATTGTAAAAGATGCATAGAGAAGTATGTGGGCATACTACCTCAATCGAAAAGGATGTATTTATGTATGCAATTGGGTATTAATGTATCTGGATAAAGTGCTTCTGGTAGTGTATTTAAAGTAATCTGTAAAAGCTCCGAAATACTTCAATTAGATATTTCCTGAAGAGTGTTTTTCTTCCCATAGGCTCCCTTGTAGCAGTAGTGTGGGTTAATTCCATGGTTGCTGTTGGACCCTGCGGTCCCCATGCTGCAGATGAGAGGGTGAATGCAGATGGTTTGCTCAGCTGGTAGAGCTGGTGCCAAGAGGCCAAGGCCTCCTCCCCTGCGCTGCCACTAAATACCAGCCTGTGTCAAGCAGCAGGCCTAATCACAGTGGGAAGGCCTCTTCTAATACTCCAGGCTTTGGAGGACCATGAAGATTTTCACAAAATCTAGGCTTGAAGGCTAACTAGACAGCTGTAACATTAGTGGAGATCACTTGACCATGAGCACACCAAGGCAACCAGCCCCAGAGAAGATAAGTGGTAGACTTCTCTCACCTAGAGGATACAGAGTTACTCTATATGTCCACCCCATTGCTGACACCCCTTTTATGAATGAATACATTCACCTGCTCTAGATTGCACCCATTGTTGACCCAGATGTACAAATGCACACACAGCTAGCCTAGCCCTGTAGAGAGGTATAGCCACTAGAACTCTCTGGAGCAGATAACCATACCTAGACATGGGCTTGATGGGTATGAAGCCCCAAACATGAAGCTGTGGAGCAGTGGAACCGTGTTCTCTGCAATGATGGCACTCCATCCAGTACATTGGGAATGAGGTGGGTCCCTGAAAGCAGTCAAATCCTCACAGCAACACTCCAGAGCCTTGGAGAAAGCTTTCCCTGGACATGAAACAGTTAAAAATGTGAAAATGAAGTGTTTTCCCTGTCCAACATACCTAGAGGGCTCAGTCTGACCCAGTTTAACCCCTGAGAAAAATGTGCTTATCATTTCTTATCAACATTGTCAGTTGCAAGGTTAGTCTAATCCATTTCTATTTGACAGAGTAGCCCTGAGCCATAATATTGAAATGGGCTGGTGTGCAGTGTGTTACAGTAAGTTAAATAACGTTATGCATGCCCTGCTAAGGGAAAACTGCTGTGTTATAATGTTTGATTTCAGGGCCAGCGATCAGCATATATCCCACCTGGCTCAGCAGTCTGAGAGTGGCCAGATTAGGACAGAGAGTCCACTAACTTATTTTAGAAGAAAAATAAGTGGGGTTTTGAGTTGGTATTTCATCCCGTGGTGCATGTCTCTGCCTCTCTCACGTCTGTGGGTGTCTGTAACTGTATGATTGTGTGTGTGTGTGTGTGTGTGTGTGTGTGTGTGTGTGTGTGTGTGTGTGTGTGTGTGTGTGTGTGGAATTCAGTTTCCACCTAAAATACTGGTCTGGTTGTGTAACAAAGCTACCTGGAATTTAACAGCAGCTGCCAGAGCCGTAACAGCAGCTTAACACTAACATAACAAGTTTTATACTGGAATTATAATTTCTTTCTATGAAATGCTCTAATTTTGTTTGTAATATTTGTTTGTTTGTTTGCTTGCTTTGCTTGTTTTTCATGTATAAATCCTTGAAGGCACATTCCGGCTGAAAACAGGTATTCAGTGATGGATCGGCCATGGTGGGCCACTATGGGTGAGGGCCACCGAGAGGGTGAGGGGACCAGTTGTTGGTTTTCCTGGGCTGTGACCGAAATGAACCCCGGTTTATATTTTAGGGCACTAATGAATGTCAGTGTCCAAATAGTAAAACGTGTGTCAGCAGTGGGAGCTTAGGCTACGTTCAGACAGCAGGTAAAAGTAGCCCACATTTGATTTTTGGCATGGGTCACCCAGATGTGTCGTGTGTGAACAGCAATGTGGGACACTTTTATTTTATTGTATTGAAATCTGATCTATATCAGATTTGCAGCAATGATCAGAATTCTGATGAGAATGTTGAATGTTGAGTATGTGAATCCGACTCGCTCCTCATAAATGCATGTGGAGGAGAAGGGAAAATGGAGCATAATGGCCACAGTGTTGGAACCTATGAGCCATATGGGTTTAGAACTGCTTGTGGGAAAAATAAATATGTACAAATATGTCCATTCCTAATTAAGAGCTTTGCTGTCTCTCCATTTTTCTCTGTTTGGCTGAGGAGCATCATGTGTGATACATACCGTAATGTCTTGAAAAGTTATGCCAGTTAATAATACACACTCAAATTTAAAAGACTTCTCAGCAGTTTATGGGTTATCCAAATAGGACAGCATCTGGGACTGGACCATGGTCCACCTATTAGAGACCCTATTAATCGACAGATAGAAATGTTCCAAAAAGACCTGGACTTGCAAGATTTTTGCATGACAGTGATGATATGCAGAAAGCCCACGCAGACACAGGAGTCTCCTGTCCATTCTGTATCCTCTAGAACCAAAACCCGGCCTGTCTGGTGTCTGATAAACAAGCTGCGGTGCGCTGACCCTGACTCATCCACCCGCACACACAGTTGAACGGCAAAGCCCACTCTTATTGAAGCCCCTCTCCTGAGCAGCATGCTGCAGGGTGTTATGCTCATTAGTCTTCGGGACCTCTCTGCTCATGAAAGGGATTCAGGGCCCGTGAGTCACTGTCAGGGAAGGGTGGAGAAGCAAGGCTGGAGACTTGACACAGGTCAGCACCTCAGCAGCTGTGGCAGATGACGAGTGGTTGCAGACTGGGAGGTGGAGGCAGGGTCGACATGAGCGGAGATGAACCAATGGATCAACGGAGAAAGAGAAGTGATGGCACCCTGTCAGAGGGTGAGGAACATGGATAGCATGTTGGAAGAGTCTGACAGGCTGAGGAGGGAGGTGATGGGATTTCACTCTGAAAGGCCGAGGAGAGTGACCTTGTCTACTGAGGAAGCTTTAATGTTGTGGACGTGGCTCACTTCGGCACACTTTTAGGTTCTGCCTCTGAGTTTTTGAACTACAGTTCCCCTAATGCCCATCTGAAACAGTTGAATGGACAGTGGACCGAAATGGACAGATCTCCCATTGCCCTCACCTGAGCACTGAGGACTAATCATCATCAGCTACCTCTTTAATGAAAGTTCAGTTTGTGGAAGATTTCGCTGTGATTCAAAGCCTAGACTGCATCCGAGATAGGACAGGTACTCAATGGAGATTCCTTCTTAGTAACCATTTTGTCACACAAATGGATCAATCAGGGACAGTCTAACAAGGTCGTGTGGTGATGTCACCAGAAAGGCCCCGCCTCTTGCATTTGCAGAGCAAAACTTGCGAAGGGACTGAAATTCAATGCTTGAATTCAACTACGTGAAAAACTGACATTTTAATAGAACTTTGCTCCGCAGTCTCAGTTTTTCAGTATTCCTCCGATCGTGACGTATACACCAGTTGCATCCTCCAAATCACCCCAAACATTCTGCATTTCTCACTTTGGAACAGCGTTTTTAATTTTGTTATAACTTTCCTGTGTTTATTCGTGTACCATCCCCTTATAAACGTACTACCGTGCGTATAGTCGTGTGTCTTCACCCTGTCCAGTCCGTCATTTGGACACGTTGGCTGTAGTAAAGACGACACCAAAAAAATCAAAAATAAAATAAACGTTCATTAATCCTAATCTAGTAAAAACGTTCAATTCATCGGGATATTTATTTGAGGCCCATCACTGTGTCAGAATATAGACTATATCCCATAAGCAGAGCACTTTTAACAGGCCCCTCAGTGGGTGATTCCCTGAGTGGGCAAACAAGTTTGAGACACAAATCTGTGGAGAGTGGTGTTGCGATGGGCTAGCTTTGGTCTTAGTGTTAACATTATCCTTCGCTTTCTGGCAATCGCCCCGCTGTAAGGGCACTAAAGCCGGATTTGCGGGGTTGCCAGCTCTCCATGAGGCCTGCGGGACTGTCTAATTTAGATGACAGAACACAACACACAACGTGATGGTATCTTTTCACCTATAAAGGGAAGCAAACAGAAAGAAGGTCATTTAGTCTGATTACAGTACAGCCTTGAGTATGAATACCCTGAAAACGGTGCTTAACCTAAAAAAACATTGCTTTTACATCATCTCTCGATAAGTGCATTTAACTGCACTCAATAATCTGATGCAGAAAATCAGATTTTCTCGGTAATCCGAGCAACACGTTTATATGCACTTGAGTAATCAGAAAATGGAAAAGTCAGGCAGGCGGTAACAGGGTTTCTTCTCTGCAACCAGCCAATAAGCTCACAGAATAAGACGGATCATAAACATCATGTGAAACCTGAACTATATGTCACGTTTTCTTTAATACACACCACAACATTAATATACATCACCTAGAAGAACATTTCATTCCTTCGTTTGTTTTTTTTGGTTTTTTTTGCATCGCTCCAAAAGTGTTTGGTTGCCGTCTGTAGGTGCTGTGTTAAATGCTGCTTGCTTATTTCCAATACCGCGGTCTGTTTTGCATTCACAGCCTGAGGTATCAGAGAGAACTCTGGTTAAAGAGTGTATATGCACTAAGAAATCTGATTACTGAGCTACAATCCAGCTCTTTCTTAATTGTACTTCAAGACTTTACTCAGTTCTGAGGAATTGGAGCGATGTGCGTGTGTGTGTGTGTGTGTGTGTGTGTGTGTGTGTGTGTGTGTGTGTGTGTGTCTGTGTATGTGTGTGTGTGTGTGTGTGTGTGCGCGCGCGTACCTGCAAGAATGCAACCAAAGACCAGTTTATCAGAGCTGGTCATGATGGGGACATTTTCTCGGGAGTAGATCAGACACAGCCGTGCTGCTGGAGTTTTTAAACCTCTTCCGTGTCACTGTAGTTTGCCAAGCAGAAAGTTTGACCTGTATCAGCATTACGTGCTGAAAATCCGTAAATGGCTGTTTTGGACTGCAAATAAAATGTCTGTGGTCGTGAGGATCAAACTGGAGGACTGGCCATTTCACCATTAACATTGAACATCTGTTGTCCTTCAGAGCCGGGCTGATGGTAATCTCACACACCAAGAATAGACGCAACAGCCTTGTTAGTGTAACAGTCAGTGACAGACTATTAAAGACAAGGTCAATTAATGACAGAACCCTTGTTGCCTAACAGATGAGAACACCTGCTCCAGTGTTCTTGGTGCACTTTCGAACCCCCAGGCTTTGGTTGGAGTCTGAGATAAGGCAGCGGCTGGTTTGGAGCTCCATTTCGCCGCAGGTGTTGAAGTGAAATTCACGCTCGGCTCGAGGCGTGTTGCCCTCAATAAGACAAAATATCTGCCTTGTGCTGTTATTTCTGTCAGTGATCACAGGCTGTCACAGAAGTGCTGTAGTAGAAGTGGGAGGGTGTTGGACGATGTCACACTGCTGCCTCCACTCTGATTGGTGAAGCCCTGTGTGGCTCCGTCCCCAGGCTGCGGGCCCCTCCCTCTAGCCCCTCTCCCTCTGCAGTGTACGTGTGCGGCTTTCTGAGCTTGCTCGCAGCAGCAGGTGGAGATGACATCATCTGCACTGCAGCAGACTGCAGCACTGGGTCTGAACAAAGACATGTCAAAGGGCTGCTGCTAAGTGCTGCTGCCATGTCTGCCTTCTCTCTCTGCTTCCCTTCTTCTTCTCTCTCTCTATCACACATGCTTGCTCTCTCTCTCTCTCTCTCTCTCTGCCTCTCACTTTCGTTTGCTCTCTCTCTCTGCCATAATCTGTCACTCGTTCGGTCTCTCTTTCTCTCCCTCTCGCTCTCACTTGCTTTTTGCCTCCTCTGCCTCACACTGTCTGAATGCATTGCTCTCTTTCTCTCTCTGCCTCATTTTCTCTAACTCATTCTCTTGCTGTGCTTTTCCCTCTCTCTTGCTCTCTTTACCTCTCTTTCTGCCTCTGTCTCTGCCTCTGAGAAAGAAAGAGATGCAGAGAAAAATACAATTATCACACTCTGCCTCTCATTCTTTCTCCCTCTGCCTCTCTTTTATTCTGCCTCTCTCTTTGACTCTCTCTCTCACAGTCTCTCTCTCTCTCTCTCTGCTTCTCTCTTGGACTCTCTCTGTCACACACTCTCTGCCCCTTGCTCTCTCTAATTCTCTCTCTGCCTCTCTCTTTTTGCATCTCTCTGGCTTTCTCTTTTTGCCTCCCTCTCTCTTTCTGCCTCTTTCCCTCATGCTCTCTTTCTGCCTCTCTCTTGGCGTCTCTCACTTTCACTTTTTTGTCCCTGCCTCTCTCATCCAGTCTCTGTTTACCTCTCTGTTTTTCTCTGTCTCTTTCTTTCACTTTGTTTTTCACTCTGCAACTTTGCACAACTCTCTACCTCTGTCTTTCTGTCTACCTCTCTCTTCCTGCATCTCTCTTTGCCCCTCTGTCTCTGCCTCTCTCTCTTTCTGCTTCTCTCCCTCGTGCTTTCTCTCTACCTCTCTCTTTTTGCCTCTCTCCCTCTGCCTCTCTCTCTTTGCCTCTCTCTTTCGCTCTCTTTGTCACTGCCTTGCTCTTTCTGCAAGCTCTCTGACCTACCTCTCTCCCCTCCAGCTTTGTGGAGTGTAGTGAATCCTTTACTGCATTCACACACACACACACACACACACACACACATCCATAAATGCCTTTATATCCCCCAGAAACTATGTAGAGATGCTGATGATGGATGTCATTGTTTTACCCAAATATCAGCCTCCACCCAGAGGTTCTAGTTTCTCATGGCTGTGATTGGAATTGGAGCAGCATCAGAGGCTTGGCTAAACACTTGTGAGAGTTGCTGGATGCAGTAGAATTTGTTGACTCCGTGCCCTTCGTCTCTGTGGTTTTAAAACCCGTGCACAGAATACCAATCCGTCCCCATCACTGGACTGATTCAAAGCTTAACATAAGTGATTGCTGCCATTTCCCTGTCGGCCGCTTCGACGTCTTGTTAAACAGTGACAACTTACACGACATCTAAATGGTGAATCACCACTCAGTCACTCCAGAAACCCAACACACGCACATGCACAGCTTGGGCACCAAAGTACTATGAATGCCATGAGAGACCTCCAAGAGTGGGACATCAGCTGCCCAACAGAAATATGACCATGCTGATTTAAAATGAACCCCCCCCACCCCCCACCCCCTGTGTTCTGCATTGGTTCCATTTAGCCCATTCATTGATAGGCTGATACTAATGCTGCGACGAGCCACACGCAGCATCAACCCTGTCGCCTAGTTACCACTCAGCAGCAGGTTGCCACAGAAACAGGCTTCTAGCAGCAGCACCTCAGTGAGAGATGCTAAGACAGCCTTTCGGCAGTGGTGCTGCAGTGTGCACTCACACCATGTTGTCCTCCTGCACACCTGCCACACTCTGGCCCAGCGTTACCCGTAGGGTTGTTGTAAAGTGCATTGTTGCGTAGGCATTACTTGGCTCCTTCAGTCCTCCTGTTGGACTGGCAGAATTCCTTGTAAACAGTTCCATTAATGTGTAAACAACTGCTCAAGCAGAATGATTGAATTGAATCAATATGCATATCTGAAATTGCATTAAGATGTTTAGATGTTAAACACACACATACACACTAGTGAATTCACACACTATTGGGCAATGAGCTCACGTGCCCGGAGCAGTGGGCAGCCGATAGGGCTGGCACCCGGGGAGCAGATGGGGAGTTAAGTGCCTTGCTCAAGGGCACTTCAGTCATATCCTGCCAGTTCAGGAGATCGAAACAGCAACCTTCCGGTCACAATGCTGGATCCCTCACCACCATTTGTTTATTGTTTATTCCCATCTGCCAGTTATAACCCTTGTTGGGTTTTTATGATCTCCTCACACATGATGAGCTGGCAGTTAGAACATAGGGCCACTCTAGGCCCTCCGTTTTGGGCACAGATTCTGTGTGTACATTGCACTGGAGTGGCATGGAATGTTCAGGAGACTATGAATAGGAAAACATCTTCTCATCAGGGGATCATGCACATGATCGTGAACAGGGGACTCCAAACCTGCAGATGGGAATATCTTATACCATGTTTAAGCAGTTTCAGCTGCAGCTCATGAGCACGTTTGGGTAAACTAAGCTGAGTTAACTCCAAAGACTGCTCTGTAATCAGCTACTTGACCATTTTCATTTGACCTGACTTTACATTTTGTACAGCGTGTAATTGAATTGATTCTGAGATCAGAGATTTAGACCCATAATTCACTCTCTAAACATTGGAAGCCAGGAGCTAAAGCCATCAGTGTGTTTCTTGGTAACAGGCCATCGACGAAGACTAGAGCTCAGATTTGCTTTCTCGCTCCAGAGCTAAACAGCATGTGATCCTTGATATTGTGCCACCTCTAACTGCCGTGAGGACTGAGGCCAACATGGATCAATGTGCTGCTCTCACCTCTGCTTTGTGTTGTCTTACAGTGATTTCATTAGATTATGATTCTTTAGGACAGAACTCAATTCATCGAGAAACCTCTGAGGCAGGCCGGTTTAAAACAAAAAAGTAATAAACAACAGAGCAGGTTTTGAGTTCACTCAGTTTAGCTTCCTCACTCACATTTTCTAGCTCCACATCTTGAAACGGTGGCTTGGTGGTTAACATGTTTACCTCCACGACCGAGGTCTTGGGTTCCATGTCCTGTCTGGGTGGGGTTTCCATCTCCTCTCCTTTCCAGTAGAGAGTACACTGGGTGCAGTTGACTGCAGTTTCTCGCTGGTGCCGAGTGGGATTGTGAAGAGTGCTTTGATTGTAAAATGACCTGGTGCAAAGAAGAGGTGCTATATAAATAAACGTGATGAAGATGATCAACAATACATACTAAGTATCTTTCTGACTTGGCTTAACGTGAAATGAATTGACGACAAAACTGAGATGAAGTAAGACGTAAGAAAAGTCCTATGTGGATGGGATTTTTACCAGAGCTTCTCCTGTCTACCTTTTTTACTGACTGCGTTCCTGCATCAGTAAGGATTCTTGACTCTTTTAGTTCCTGTAAAACGGGCTGTAAAATTAACCTCAGGTTATATGAATGCTGTGAAAATCAACATGCATTTCCCGGTACTGAGACACATGAGGGGGCATTTAGTGTCAATGCTTGTGACATAGATATCTTGGGTGTGTGATGTGATCCATGTGATTTTTTTCTCATGGGTTATAAAAGTTTATATAAGATTTTATCATCCTCTAATACTATATCAGTGGTCACACCCCCTATTCAGGCTTGTTTGGTGGAGGGGGCAGTGCAAATGGAGCAGCCACTCGCATCTCATTCATTTATCCCGAGATTTCTAATCCCCAGCTCCCCAGCTAAAACTAATCCTGTCCAAGTAGGGCTTAAGGAGACCTTTTAACTAAAGTAAGTAAACTCATGTTGTGTGCTTTAACTGGACGTGTCAACTGGACTCTGCTCTATTGTTTAAACTGGTATCTGAATACATACAAAATGTCCAAACACAATCCAGTGGGTTTTTTTTTTCAATAAAGTGTATTAATAGGGAGTTACAGTAACCGCCTATGGAGTCTTGTGGCTCTTGAAACATTGCTGTGAGGATTTGATGTAATTCAGTCAGGTCAGCTGATATCGGATGGTTAGCTCCGGATCACAAAGGACACTTTCAATTAACATAAAGGTTAACGGATGGATAGAGGTTTAGCACTCCAGATAAAATTGAGCCCAATGCTGGGGAGCTTAGTATTGGGGACAGTAAGCTTAGGTTCATGTATGGGTGCTTCAGAGTGTCCCAATGAGTGTCAGGGCTTTTCTCTGAACCTTGTGTGAAAACTTATAGTAGCTGCACTCAGTAATTGAAAGGGCTGTCTGGATACTTTTGGACATATAGTGTGTCCTGTCTCCAGTGGGCTGCATGCAGAATTTGGGATTCTTCCTTATTATTAATGGACTGTTCAGACATTTGCAGAAAGTGTAATGATAAAATGCGTAGTTTCTGAATGCCAACGTGGTTGTGTTGCAGATAACCAGTTCAGAATGTCCATCCTGGAGCGTCTGGAGCAAATGGAGCGCAGGATGGCTGAGATGGCTGGCCAGCAGCAGCAGCAGAGCAATGGAGCAGCTGGAGGCACTGGAGCAGGAGCAGGAGGAGGCGGGGCAGGAGCAGGGGGAGGTGGCAATGGAGGAAATGGCAGTAACAGTCAGTCTCAGGTACCAAGACACACACGCCCTTCACATATACACCTTCCCAACTTTCATTCATCAGAGACTTTCATAAAATCAACTTATAGACCTGGATGAATGTGGGTAATGGTAGACAATTCTGATGCAGTGGTCATCTTGCTTTGTGCTACGTGCAAACGAGGTCTCTTGTGTCCACAGTGTGTGTCGGGGCAGGGTCAAGCAGGCAGCTCCTTTGAGAGCCGAGTGGTGGTGGTGTGTGAGAAGATGATGAACCGGGCCTGTTGGGCCAAATCGAAACATTTGATCCACTCCAAGACCTTCCGGGGAATGACCCTGCTGCATCTTGCTGCAGGCCAGGGCTACGCCACACTCATCAAGACTCTGATCAAGTGGCGGTGAGTGACCACTTTCCCTCTGGAATGAGAGACTGAGCAAATGGGATATAAACAGCACGTGTCTATAAAATGATTTGTGATTTTATGATTCATCTCTTGGTGTTTCTAGTACTAAGCATGCTGACAGCATTGATCTTGAGCTGGAGGTGGACCCTCTGAATGTTGACCACTTCTCTTGTACCCCCTTGGTGAGTTTTTGTAGATGTACAGCATCCACCCAGAAGGAGATGTTGGATTGCAATGCTATTCTGAAAGGAATATAAATGATAAAAAATTTAGACCGATACAATGAACAAGAACAAGAACATATACACATACAGAAATAGTGTCTCTTAATATGGTGTCAGACGTCTCAGAATGGAGTTGTAGAGCTTCCTAAAGGTGTCCTGTGATAATCCATCCCATGCAGCTTGAATATTCTCACTCCGTTCCTGCAGATTTTGCAGCAGGGATGGAGTGTTGATAGCGCATCCAATAGCATCCCACACACTTCATGCAGGGTTAGGTCTAGTGAGGCAACTGGCCATGGCAGAATATTTGTGTCTTCAAGGCAAAGCTCTTAAGACAGCAGCAGTATGTTAATGAGCATCTTCCTGTTGGAAGAGCAAAAAAATGTAGGTCTGAATGCAGGACTGATTGCAGGACCTCATTAAGATAACATTGGACTGTCGAAGTGTCTGTAATGAAGACCAAAGGTGATCTGGCTTTACATGAAATTGCACCTCACATTATGACACGAGGCTTTCTGAATGTGTGATGTTAAACAAAACGTTGATCTTGGCACTGACCAGGGTGATCTCCACCATGATAAAAATGGGATTTGTCACTGAAGATGACTCCCTGCCTTTCTGAGACAATAGCATTGCAGTTGTTTATTGCAATCCGTTGATGCCTTCTGGGTGTAGATACTTTTTGATGAGGAGTGTATATAAACTGTGTATTATATACTATATATTGTCACGTAGCAGAAAGTAACCTTCATACCCATTCTGAAATGATTTGCTCATTCCTGTCTTTTTCCTGTAGATGTGGGCCTGTGCTCTGGGTCACCTTGAAGCAGCTGTGGTCCTGTATAAATGGGACCGGAGAGCACTGGCCATCCCGGACTCCCTTGGGCGCCTCCCACTGTCCATTGCTCGCTCCCGCGGCCACACTAAACTGGCTGAGTGTCTGGAACAGCTCCAAAGAGAGGAACAGCAGCAGCAGCCACCATCTTCCCGCATGGCCTTCACCCCCAATCCTGATGCGGCGTCCTCAGATAGCTGGATGGTCACCTGGGCCAGCGACAGTGTGGTGACCACCAGTGGGCAGAAGAGTGGAGCACTTACCACCACTAGCACTACCCCCGTCAACCTCACCCTTGGTAAGAGAACAGGGGGACTTGGGAAAATGGAAGAATGGGTTTGTTTATATTTGCTTCTCTTTAGGGTGGCTTTAATAAGGTTCAGAGTTGTATTTCAAAAATGATTCAGGCATCAGACAGTATGTTCATCACTACTTTATGTGGTTATTTTTTGGAGGTAGCTTTATGTTAATCTTACAGCTCCAGGACAAATACCAGAGAAGCAAATTTTGGACACATATTGGTTGACCAATTACATTCGAGGTAGGGGAGATGTAGTCCGAACCATCTGTTTAATGTAATTCTGCAGCACTTGTCTTCACCTCACTGCGCAGCACTTGTTACAGAATCTAATTTCAGCAGCCTATTTCCTGGGATTAGCTCTAATAGCACCTCAGAGATAGAGCAAATGTAATTGAATGAATGATGATCCACTCCTAACAGAGTCCGTCTCTTGTGCCTGCTTGTCTCTCTTTTGTGTCCAGACTTGAGACGACCCAGGTCGGAGCCGGCCAGCTACTACATTAGCGAGTGTCAGCGGGATCTCCCTGCGGCTAAAAAACACAAGCCCAACCCAGAGGTAGCTCAAACAAGGCCAGATAAAGCCGTCTCAGTGCCCCTAAGCCTGGAGCACCAGCAGCTCTCCAGACTCTCTGCCAGTGCCGGGGCCCTCCCAGTGGATCAGACCAGCCCTGAGCGCAACTTGACCACTGAGGGAACAGATACTAGTGGTGTATCACAAGCTAAACTGGGCTCCTTCCGTACAGGTGGGCACAAGTGGAGCTCCAGGGAGGTGTACAGGAAGGTACCTGGCGGAGGAAGCACTATTGGGAAAGAGAAGCTGGCCAATCGGCTGCGTCAGCGGGCGGAGCCCCTCAGCATGCTGACCATGGCAGATAGAGAGATGGTGGACACGGAGTTGCTCTCCTATAAGGAGGATCTGGAGAACCAGGATTGCCTCTCACACATGGAAGACCTGCAGGTGAGTTGTGAATGTGTTGCTGTGGTAAAAGTCAGGTAATGCACATGTTTCGTACTGCTCATTTAAATCAGTGGCAGAATTCTTATGATAAAATATGACATTGTTCTATAAATAATTGAGTTTATTTTTAATAGTAATCGCAATATGCAGTTTTTCTGCCAAGTAGTGTGGCTCATTACACTCGGCTACAGATGCCGAGCATCATTATTCCAAGCACAATGCATTTTTAATCGCACATTATTTCACAGTTCAACTGCAGTAGTAATATGTGGGTATACTGAATATTTTACTATGGCTCTGAACATAAACTTACCAAATATATCACAGAACAGAAACCATTATATGTTGTAATTTGGAAGGTCTTGGACCTCCTGACATTTAGGGGAGAGAGCTTATGAACGTAGCAGCTTCTCATAAAAAAGTTCTCAAAGAAGGGTGTAGAGAGATCTCACAGCATGCAAATAGGTTTCAATGGGCGCTAGTGAAAAAATACACCAGGGATTGGAGAGGGTACCTTTCTCATAGTGAGAAAAGTTGAACTGGCAACACTGAGTAATCAAGGAAAAGCAACATTCCAGTATGTGCTTACCTAGTTTCATCTGCCGCTATATATTTTAATGCACATAGAGCAGCTGCTGCCACTACCGTCATCTGTCTGTGGTGCATGGTGTAGCAAATTTAGACCATTTTTTAGATTGTTCCCAATGTTTTAATTTGAGTTTTAAAAAATAATTTTGAACAGGAATTTGTTCCACTGGACATCAAAAAAACAGAACAAAAATAAACAAGAAATATGTGCAGTCTGAGTGCAACCCAAAAGAGGTGAAGTGCTTGCAAAGAAGTGGACAGGGAATTTTGCATCCCCAAAAGAGGACGTGTGGTCACCCTAATTTAACTTGCAATCACTGGAATCATTTTTTGAGAATCTGACTCATTACTAGTGATTCATTAATTATTGTTGGTAGTTAGTGACACAACTTACTTGCAAACACACAGTAAGGTAACTTTGTGCAAGCTTAGTGTAATACAGTCAGGAGAAATGGTTGAAACAGGAGCACAGTGTTGACCATAGTTTTTATTGGTCCAAAATGAATCAATCAAATAGATTTTTTTTGCTGGCCAATTATTCCGTAGCTCTACCAATTATTACAGTCTGACCTCTGTTTTTTCTGTGATATCCACAGAAAGGCAGACAACACCTCAGTGGTAAATACTGTTCTAGATTATATATTAGAGAAGAGTATTTCAGCAGGTGTTACTCAAGTAAAAGGTGTGGTTTTAGTCCATCTTACATCTTTGTTTCCAAAGTCTCAACATGTGAGCAGCCATGGCCTGGTGGTTAGGGTACCAGTCTTGTGACTGCAAGGTTTGATTCCCTGAACTGGTAGGACATGACTGAATTGCCCTTGAGCAACACATTTAACTCCCCAGCTGCTCTCTGGGTGCCTTGGATAGGGCTGCCCACCACTCTGGGTACATGGGCACTGTCTAGGTCAGTGTTTCTCAACGCTGGTCCTGGAGGCACCCCTACCCAACACACCTGATTCCCCTAATGAGCTCAGTAACAAGTCCTTGGGATGCATGGGACGTTGCACGGGATTTGTTAAAGCTAAAACGTGCAGGGCAGGGGTGCCTCTAGCACCAGGCTTGAGAAACCCTGGTCTAGGTATAATGAATGGTGCAGCTGTGTTTAATAAATTACCTTAATGCCAGATCCTTGGTAGAAGTGGCCTTAAATTACATTCTCCTTGTTTCCATGACTCAACTCGTTCAGATTAGCTTCTTCACTGTCGTGTTCTTTCAGTCCTCCTGCTGTTCTGTCACTCTTTCTTCCTGTCCAGTTCATACCTACAGAGATGTGTGCAACTGGGGCTAAGGCCCAACAAATCAAGAATCAAATAACAAAACTCAAAAGTAGATGGAGTGGCCATCAGTTCTATTAATGTGTGTAAGTCGGCATTAGAGCGCAGTCCGTGTGAGCCCTGCTCGCTGGCCCAGACCTGCATCACCACATAATAAACTCCAGCGATTGATCTGCCCTTAGGGCCAAGAGCTCCTCCAACTCTATTCATCTCTGTCACTCTGAGCAGAGGGAGAGGAGGAGGGAATAAGCAGTGTAAACACAGTGGTGGCAGTGGAGTTAGATTGATGTTGGAGAGTGTTTGCAAGTGTATATATATCACGTGTGGATGTGGGTGTATGTTTCGGCCATGCAGGTACACTCACATACTTCACACACACGTGTTCCCTTCACAGAATCTCTCAGCCATACCTCTACTGAAATGTCTCTGTGCCTGCTGTAACAGAGCATATGTGTCTGTGTGTTTTGTGCCGGCAGGCGAACATGATGAGCTTGGCTGAGCACATCATCGAGGCCACTCCGGAGCGCATAAAGAGGGAGAACTTTGCAGAGGTGGAGTCTGTGCCTCTGGACAGCAGCGGCCTGAGCAACACCATGAGCTGGCTGGCCACTTACCTGGGAGACGTGGAGCAGCTGCCCAGCATCATCCATTTGAGGTGAGAAGCAACAGAGAGACAACCATTCAGTATGGAAGCTGATCTTTAAAAATAAATCAGCGGATGATTTTTCAAAGAAACCAATGAAAGGTCCATATTTGTGGACCCCCCCTTCTAATGACTGCATTCAACTAGCTGCACAGATGTGCAAGTGAAAACACACAGCTGGTTTAATCCCTGTAGAGAAGTCCGTAGAATAGGACAGTGTTCGCTGGAATGTTGAGAATGAGGTGAGGTGATGACCGTCTAACATCCTGACCTTACAAATGCTTTTGTCACTGAATTCAATCAAATACTCACGACATTGTTTCAAAACCTTGTACAAAGCCTTCCCCGGATTACTCCAGCAAAAGCCGGATGAACTCTGTTGATTTAAGAAGAACAGGTGTCCCAATACATTTGTCCATGTAGCAAAACTAGCAAACTCGTTCTTAAATATTAGGTACAAGGCGAAGTAGACATTGAGCCCGATCACAAGATTTCTGTGCAAGTTCTGCTTGTGAAGTTCTCAAGCCCCCCAAGGGGTAACCTGAGCTAATCCATCAGCAGAACAGCCTCAGGGATCCCACAAACAAACAACACCTCTATAGTGAGAACACAGATTTCTTGAATGAAATATCATGTGTGCCATTGCTCAAAGAACTTTTTGTAGCACCTTGTTTGTTATCAGTGTGGAGGGCCTTTGTGCAGCCGAAACTGGTGATTTTAGTAGGAAATGATTGTGTTTATTTATTGTGTTCACACGTCAGGTTAAGAACGTTTTGGAGGTGTATACACCATCAATGCAATCTTGTGCCCTTTAATTGCTTTTACACTGAGTGACCTTGGGCAGTTTATTTCTAGGCAGTTTATCTGTATCACTTATCTCTACTGTAATGAGAAACGCAAATATTTACATTGCCAGTGACCTGCAGCTATTTCAGACATTGGATCCTCATTTTCGTTTGATGTGTGCATGTCTAGGTCCCTGTACAGTGAACCCCTGAACCCCAAGCCTAGCATGAGCCCAGGGGGCTCTCCCTTGCCTGACGGCCCATTCGAGAAGGCCACCCTGCCATCCCCAGCCGACTGGAGCGAGTTCCTGAGCGCCTCCAACAGCAAGGTGGAGCGAGAGCTGTCCCAACTGACCCTGTCTGATCCGGAGCAGAGGGAGCTGTACGAGGCCGCCCGACTTGTGCAGACTGCCTTCCGCAAGTACAAGGTACAGGCCAGGACACAGGTACTCACATACAACAGATGATGTAGACAAAATGTCTCTATGTGTGTGACTTAATATGGTGTTAGGAGCTGTGTTGATGGGTGAGGTTATGGTGGGCTCTTTTGGAGCCCCCAAGGGAGAATAAAGTCTTGGCAGAAATCTGACGTCTGTATCTTCCTTTCCTCCACACGTCCTTTGCTCTTTATTTAGTTTCATGAAACAAACAGAAGCGAATCCCTGCAGCTTCAGCATGGATAGGTGGCTACAGCAGTGCATGGCCTGGCTTATCAAAATGAATGCACTGCACTTTCTCCCTCTCTCTTTCTCTCTGTCCCTCTCTCTCTCTCTCTCTCTCTCTCTCTCTCTCTCTCTCTCTCTCTCACTATCTCTTTCTTTCTTTCTCACTATCCATTGTTCGGCCTCCTATGGCTATGTATAATGAGTTTCCACTGCTCTTGCCGGTTTCTGGCACATACAGGAATCTGCCTCCCCAGCTCTGGCATATAAACCAGAGTAGGGGGGCAGGGGGGGAGCGAGCTGTGGCTAACTCAGTGTCCACTACACAGGCTTCTCTCTCTCCTTCTATCTCTCTCTTTGGTTCTCTCTCACTTTCTCTCTCCCCTTGACCTCTCTCTCTCATGTCTCCATCTCTCTCTCTTCTGTCAATGTCTCCTGGTTGATGGTGCTGTCCCCGTCTCTGGTTGGGGGGCAGGATGTTTGGCCCCCTCTCTAATCTCCCACTCTCCTCTCCTACAGGGACGCCCACTGCGTGAGCAGCAGGAAGTAGCAGCCGCTGTCATCCAGCGCTGTTACAGGAAATACAAACAGGTAGGCACTGTGGATTGACAGCTTTTCAGACTGATTTTGGCACAGTGTCACTGCTGCCTGTCAGATGTACAAGACAGGCCTGAGTGAGTACACTGGCAAGATGTGTGTCTATGTGCTGTTGCAAGTGAAGCCTTGTTCAAGACCATTTGTGTCATTTTCCTTCTTTTAATGCATTTAAAGGTTCTTCAGGGTTAGACTCAGGAACTATTTGAATGATTAACCGGTTCTTTGCCTGGTTAATGGTCTTTTGCATGATGGATAACCTCTTCTATATCATTGCTGTCATGCCAAAAGCTTATATATAGGTATAATATAATAAGATGTACGAATGAGAGAAAGATGAAAGGAATATTAAGAATATATTGTAAGAAAATCATGAAAGTACTAACTGATAAATCAGAAGACAACATATAAATCAATAAAAACTGTCACGTAACACAAAAAAACTGTAAAACATAAATAAGCGACAACTAAAAGCAATGATAGAAAGAAAAGCAAAGGTAAATAAGGACAGCTAAAATGTACCAAAATCTTAAGGAAAAGAAACCAAATGGAGGTGGTTAGAGACTAAGTGTTTAAAATGATTGAGTGACACCAGTGAGCTGAGCTTGCGAGTTGCCTGTAGTGAATTCCAGCTCACTGGTGCACTGTAGCGAAAAGCAGTTTTTCCCAGTTTAGTAAAAGCTCTTGGTACCTGAACGGTGATCCAATCACTGGAGCGAGTCCAGTAAGTGCTGTTATTTTCATTAAGCATTTTTGTGATGTACATTGGCATATGGCCAGAGTGCTTCAAGGATAAAATGAAGCCAGTGTGTTCCCTGATGCACAGCAAGAGAAGACCACCCGACCTGTTTGTACAGTACATGGTGTGTGCTGTAGGGGGCACTAGTAATGAACCTTAATGCAGAGTGATACAGAGAATCCAGTGGTTTCAGTGTAGTTGCTGCACATCTGTATATTACATTACCATAATCACGTATGCATAAAAGTGTGGTTTTAACAATCATTTTCTTGTGTGTGAAGCATGATTTGTTTCTATTGAGTAAACATTTCAGTACAAATTCACCAAAATGACTATTTTTTTGACTTTGATTGAAAGTTAAGAAAGTTTTTACATACCAGGTATGGTTCTACAAGGAACCTTTTACAGTGGTTTGTTATACGCCCTCTAAAGGCCAGTTTATGCCTTTGCATCTATCTCATAGCTTAAGCACAACACCATAACCTTTGCCATATCTTACAATGTAGTCTTACACACACCAAATACATGTCACTGTGATGCAGACTGAAACAACTGTGATTGGTTTGCTATTTCCTCCTTCACCACTTTTACATTCATATCGTAAAATTGATCCAAATAATCAAATCTACCATCCATGTCTCTCAGTGACCAGATTTGCACAGAAAATTCACCCTGTTTATGCCTCTCAATCGGTTCAGTGGCCTCATGGAGCAGTTTCTCTCCTACTTCTTCTCTCTTTTGTTGCAAAAATCTTAGTAAATGGAACAGCTGTAAGCTCCATCTGCTCACCATTATGTGTAGTATGGCATAGAAACCCTATCGCACAAGTATAAACACTTTTTAACACAAGTTTACATTTATATATAGACCATATTGACTAACCCTAATACTATACTGAACCCTTTTTGTTAAGAGAGAATGTTGTAGTTTGTTTTGGTTAAGCAAAAAACTTGTAAACTTTCCAAATTGCAGATGTTATACCAACTTTGTGCAATAAACAGTTTAAAAGTGCAATAATAATGTGTAATACCCCCTCCTACAGGACTCTCTTTTTTCATGCATGCATGCATCTATCTATACTGTATATTGTAATATAGTCTCTATATGATATTTTCTTTACATTTCTATGTTTTTCTTGACTAAATTATTATCTTAGCTTTCTACTCTTTGCCGTACTGTATTGATGCTGCTGCTGGAACCTTAATTTCCCTGAGGGAACCCTCCCAAGGGATCAGTAAAGTATCTATCTAATCTATTGGAAAGACCAAATACGTTCCTAACAAATACTTCCTAATAAAAACAGATTTTATTCCAAGCATTTCTGTTGGCCCATTCAGCTTTTTTCTACATTTTTACAAAATAAAAATAAAGAACAAATTCCAGATTCACATTTTGTCAAAAAACGACGAATGGGAGTTTTTGCATGACCGTAAGAGTTTGTCACCTTTTTCACAAGAGCTCATATCAGTACCATCTATCCCCCATCCTGAACCTGCACGCCTAACAGCCCGAAGGCATTCTGTATCTAATCTCTGATCATTCTTCTCTTCTTTCCCAAGCTAACATGGATAGCCTTGAAGGTAAACCATCTGTTAAGCAACACACTAGACTCTGGAGGTGTTAAATCATAAGGTGGCACATCAGCCGCACCGATAGTGGAATGTTAGAGTCAGTTGTAATATTAAATAAATATACTCTTTTATTTGCTTTTTAAATTAAGAACACAAACACTATGTGTACTGCTTTTGTCTACATTGTATGTTAAAGAATAAGTCTGTACTTTTGCAAGTTGAATTAAATTAACATTGTAAGGTTAGGTTTACACCTCCCCTCGAGGTCTATGCTCTGTGCTTTTCTGCATGGAAAATTAACCATGGCCTTAAGTCCTGACTCTGCTGTGTGACTCTGTTGTGTGACAGTATGCACTTTATAAGAAGATGACGCAGGCCGCCATCCTTATCCAGAGTAAGTTCCGGAGTTATCACGAGCAGAAGAAGTTCCAGCAGAGTCGGCGGGCGGCCGTGCTGATCCAGCAATACTATCGCAGCTACAGAGAGTTCCGTCAGCTCCGACCCCACAGACGGAGCTCCGCCTCTGCCCTGGTGCAGCACAAACTCAGGTAGCCCTCATTACTGCAGTCCAGACTCTGCTCCAGTTTTTTATCCTGACCTCACAGCATCACTTGCCTTTAACTGTCAGAGGTCACGTGAATGATTTTCTACACTGAAATTATTGAATCCATTCTGTCAAAAGTGTTGGGTCTGTAAATATAGGTACTGTACACTTACAATCCATATTATGTTCATGTTTGTAAGTAGGAAAGAAGATAATAGTAAGACTTTACTGAAGGACAGTGTTCATAAGACACACAATTACATAAGCCTTTCATGACAACTGACCTAAAGCTGTGTTTAGAAATTCCATATAATTAGTTGTCATTACACTGTTTACACATGCAGTTGTGGGAATAAAATGGGATATGCCTTTATAATGGGTGTTATATATCAGTGGTTATGAAAGGGGTCTTCAGCATTATGAACACTGTTGTTTATTTGTTGTGAACACAGACATGTTTGAAGAAAGTCTCTTTCTGACTGGAATAATGTCATATTTACAATTCATGTAAATAAAATGCCATTAATTGCTTACATTAACTAATAATATAACTGTCTACAGCAGTGCTTGAAAATTCTAAACCCGAAAACTTCATCAGATTTTCTTCATATATAAATCCTAAAAGTAGATAAGGAGAAGGGACGTTGTCTTGCTGCCTGACCCATATTCTCCAGGCATTCAGCTCATGGAGAGACATTTTCCTTTAGAATTTGCTGGTATAATTCAGAATTCATTGTTCCGTCAATGATGGCCAGCCACCCTGTCCCAGATGGAGCAGAACAGTCCCAAAACATGAAACTACCACCACCGTTTATGTTTTCTTTTCTTCAAACATATCACTTCTCATTTAAACCAAAAACATCTATGGGACTCATCTGTCTAAAAAACATTGTTCCAGTAGCCTTCTGGCTTCTCTGTGTGATCATTAGCCAACTGCAGAAGGGCAGCAGTGTTCCTTTTGGAGAACAGCAGCTTTCTCCTTGCAGTGCTCATTGTTTTCTTGATGGTGGTTGTTTTTTTTGTTTTTTTTTGGCATGATCTTTGATGTTTGAGCACTGTTGGGGAGGGTATTAATGGTCTTGAATTGACTCTATTTTGTACACAAACTGCCTGACTGTGCAATGGTGGAGTGTAACCTTTTCCAGCCTGATAATTAAGTTCAAATTAACTGCTTATCCTAAGGTTCCCATGTAATAAATTATGTATTGTTAGATAATTTTCCTCAATAATTAAATGACTACATGTAATATTTATGTCTCGATTTGCTTCTTCTTATCTTCTTGTAGGACTTCTAATGAAGTTTTAGGTCAAATCTATGCAGAAATATAGAAAATTCTAAAGGGTTCCAAAACTTCCAAGCACCACTGTATATAAATAATTATATAAAATGATTAGTAGGGCCCTATGATTTCCGTGAAGATGGATTTTCAGTGGCATTCCTAAAAATCAGAATGGGAGAATTAGAAAAATAAAACATTTCATAGGGCCCTATTAAGGATTATGTGTCTGTAGTTCTAATAGGGCTCACGGTGTGCAGATGTGCAGTATTCCTTTGCCTGCCGGACATTAATGGAGTGCAGCTGTGTGTTGAGCACAATCGTTGCTGTTTTGTGTTGTTTCAGAAGTAGTTTGCTCACTAAGAGACAGGACCAGGCCGCCCGCAAGATCATGCGGTTCCTCCGCCGCTGTCGCCACAGGTAAAGTCCCTCTCTCACAGTGCCTCCCAGTGGCAGCACCCTGCATGTGACACACACACACACACTAATGCACTTATCTCCACAGTCCTCATTGTGTCGACACCAGCAAGCACAGCTGAGTAGCCACCTGAATCGCTGGCACAGTTCTCATGAACTCGTGAACCTGCTGCATGTTTTGCTATTACATCCGTCTGGCAATGTACTGATGTCCACTGCCACCTTTATAGTGTTGGGACGTGTTAGTATAATGGGAGCAGTTATATATTATGGGAACACTCCAGCATTTTCCAGCCTTAACTCTTTCTACTGATCTGTACTGTACAGTTAATCACAGTTACTGCCTGTGGTAACTGACTCTATTAATGTGGCTGATAGGTTAGGTTACAAAATGCTGGAACATTCCTTTGTGGGAAGTTTTATTCATAGAAATGGTCTGTTATGAAGGTTTTTAGTAAGGGTTGGAGCCCACCCCTATTCTTCCCTCCGTTTGGCTCCTTCCCTTGCCCCCTGCGTTCTGTGTGCTAATAGCTATCTGGTGTTGTTTTGCTGTTAATGCAAAGCCCTTTGATGGACCATAGACTGTACAAGCGGGTGAGTGCAGCCTCAGCAACCCAGTCTGTTTCTCTTTCTCTTTCTGTTCAATTTCCCTCTTTCTTTCTGGAGTCATACACCTGACACCTGACATCTCTCCATTCTCTCTTTCATATACTGGTCCAGTCTTGTGCGAAAGCTTAGGCGTCCTTAAACTAATGACACATTGTTTTGTCTTTTTTTTTAAGCTGAGATGTAGTAAACACAGCTTGTGTGGACAATCAAATAAAAAATATTTTCAGCAAGTCCTAAAGCTCATGTTCTCTGCCTCTAATAGCATAGCATGCATATTTGTCACAGTGATAGAAAGTACAGTTTGCAAATACTTTCCATAGCAGCTGAAATTGTTAATTGCCCTCTCTCCTTTGCAGAAGGCCTCTAGGTTTGTGGTCTGTTTAGGTCTGTTTCGAGGATGATTCAGAAAGCTTCAGTTTGTCTCCTCAGTTTGTCCATGGTGGGTTTGGATCATTATCTTGTCATAGACAGCATTCAGCTTCTGCTGTGTAATATCCAGTATTTGCAGATGTTTTGTGGAATCTATTCTTCCCTCCACCCCTGCATTATTGCCAAGGCCACTTGCTGCAACACAACCCCAAAGCTTGATAAATCCACAGCAATACTTCACATTTGGCAAGGTTTTCTTTTTATAAAATGCAGTTTTGTTTTGTATCACCAAACAATATTTATGGTAGCCACAATAAATGCCAACACAGGTCACATTTGTGACTCTTTGATAAAGACTGTCTTGTGCACACATCACTCCTGACTCCACTCTCAAGCCTACAGGTTCTTGACCTCCACAGTTCCCCTGAACTTTCTTTGCTTACTTTTTATTATGTGAAACACAGAGTAACTGTGCATTCAGATGTACACGCTTGATTACAAAAACTGTGTTTAGAACTTCTCACTAAAAAAAGAAACAACAAAATGTGTCATGTGTCAAGGCTGCCCAAACCTACGCACAAGATATCACTCTCTCATCCCTGCTCTCTCTTTTCTGTCTTTCTCTCCCTATCACTGTTGCTTGATGCCTGCTTGCATGACAGCTGCTGACTGGACAGAGGGACTGAAAAGCTGGAAACGAGACATAAGGCAAATTGCCGTAAACTAACCACAGTGACACTGCCGCACTTAAACAGCAACAGCTTCTTCAGACTGAGAAATGGCTGCCTCTTGTGTGCTGTGGGGAACGGTGTATTAGGAGTAGGGCTGTCACTGCCGATATTAGTGGTAATAAATTACTTTGGTGGTTAACTGAGAAAAATGACCATAAAACAGTTGTAAAACAATCACAAGCCAAATTTCTTCAGAGCAAAAGTTAAAATTTGTAGTTATTTAAAAATACTTAATTAAAAATGCAGTACTGTGCAAAAGAAGCTGTATATCGGGGCAGTTAGTGTTTGTTTAAAAGCACCAATATTAAAATACATGTGTATGTGTGTGTACATACAGAAGTAGTGTCTCTCAGTGTGGCATCGAGTATAACGCAACATAGCTGACATCTCAGAATATAGTCGTAAAGGTTCCTAATGGTGTCCTGTGATAATCCATTCCATGCAGCTTCAATATTCTTACTCAGTTCCTGCAGATTTTGCAGTAGGGGTGGAGGAGTCATAGCACACACGCAGAACACAGTGCTTTCACACACATACATGTTGGTCAGCTCCACCAAGCCAAAAGCAGGACTTGTCACTGAAGATGACCCACCACCATTCTGTGACTCCAGGACAGTCTGGCACGACACTATTGCAGTCATGCATTGCAATTGGTTGATTCCTTCCTGGTTATTTTTGGCAATGATATTATGTTAAAACGTTACACAGTATATATAAATACATAATAATAAACAGTAAACAAATTGGTAAAGTTAAAGTTCCCATCCAACACCATTTTTCATTAAAGTAAATCAGATGAGCTGCTGGTGGAACTCAACTCAAGTATTTTTATAATTTATCATTATTTTTATCAGCTTCACTTACATACAGGATCACTTTGTATTTCTAATAATTAGACTGTAGTCCATTTGTTTCTTTGCATACCTTGTTAGCCTTCTTTCACCCTATTCCTCAATGTTCTGGACCCCACAAGACCACCACTGGGCAGATATTTGGGTGATGGGTCACTGCAGTGACACTAATATGGTAGTGGTGTGTGGCACTGCTGTGTCTGATCCATTCATACCAGCACAACACACACTAACACCCCACTCGTTGCTCTTGATTAACAACATGCCACTGCATAATACACGTACACTACCAGTCAAAAGTTTCCAGACCCATATTGGAATGAAGAAATGTTCACATTTGACGATTAGAGTGATATAAAAGCAGTAGGGTGAAAATAATGCATATAAATGGGTGTGAACCCATTCTTCTCATGAGAAGTAGAGAATGACATTATCATCACAACAATACCCAACAAATCAGACGATTCCCAGAGCAGGTACACTATAATCAATGATTATACTGTAATCAGTGATTATACTGTAA
This sequence comes from Acestrorhynchus altus, assembly GCA_034509495.1. NCBI lineage: Eukaryota > Metazoa > Chordata > Actinopteri > Characiformes > Acestrorhynchidae > Acestrorhynchus > Acestrorhynchus altus. The sequence goes on from CM067518.1 coordinate 21,460,425, forward strand.
TCAATGATTATACTGTAATCAGTGATTATACTGTAATCAGTAATTATATCATGGAGTAATTGTGACAGCCCTAATGAAGAGTGAGAGGTCGTACAGTGTTTCTGGTGTTGCATGAACTGAGATGACCACAGGCCTTGCTCTCTGATCTACAGGCATGCTGAGAATGATGTCATTTCTGAGGGGGGTAGAGAATGAATAGCTGGCCGTCTTTGCTAGCATATGTAATGGTTATTTTGAGTGACTCCTGAAATGCGTGTGATGTTTCCTGTATGCACTGGTGGGAACTGACCGTCTCACTCTCATAATCACTGTGTTGTAAAAGATCATCTGGCCATTGTCAGGATCAGCAGAGTTCTCCCCTGATAAATGATTGCAGTTGATCTATGGAACTGATGCAATATGAAGGAGCTGGCCTCCACAGCACTCTCTGTTCCAGTCTGAGGAAGACAGCTTACTTCATATACTTCAGTGAATGAGTAGAGGAATAGAGAACTCTTGATGTTTCCCCTCTTGAATTGATGAATCCGGTGATGCATGCAGACTATTTTAGGCTGTTTGCTCTATATATCAGGTTAGGGATGAAACTTACAAGGTGAAACTATGAAGAAAATGGGACAAGTTCAGAGAGGCTTGGCTCACAGTTGTAGAACTAGAATAACAAGGACACTTAAGGTGAGGACAGGCACCGAGATGATGCCTCATTATTGAAAAACACACAAGATGTGTGTGACTGTATACATTTTAAGGTGGTCACATAATCAGACAGTTGAATTATGGAGGATTTGAGACCCAACACTGGGCCAGATTCATAAAAGCAATTGATTTAATGTAACATCAAGAACAAGTATTGAGCATATATTTTCTTATTAATGGATGAAGATTACTGCATTTATTAATGTATTTTACCATATGTATTCTATACTGCACGGTTGAAACTCATTTCAGAGCACACACAGATATGAGTATTGAGAAGTTTATTTTGCTGCTGCACATATCTGCATAGACTGAGGATAGACATAATTTAATTGCACTTTAATTGATTTAAATGAAGAATTCAAAAGCCCCTGTCTACTCATTTTGAATTTTTCTATTTTCCTGTCCATCTGTTGGATTTAAGCTAGGCAGAAATAAATTTAGCTCACCTGACATCAGGTGTTCGTTCCTAAACACAGCAGTAGCTGTTTTAATCAGCCTGAGTTTGCCAGACACAACAGACAAACACTTGCTCATTTAAGTGTGTTTAAACTTGTTAACTTGTTAAGCTCAAAATTGCTAACTCAAACTTAGGTTCAAGCCTCATGTTTGAGTGAAAGTTCAGTTAATGTTACTTGAAGTTCTAGGTGCTTATGGACGCTTTGAGCAAGTTAAAGCTCTGTGTTTGAGTGAAAAAAACAAGCTAATGTTAGTTTAAGCTCTGTGTGCTAGTGAAAGCATAAAGCTAGTTGAGGCTCTGTGTTCAACACATACTCCTATTGGTCTTTCCCTTTTTATTTGCTAAAACAGTGTAAAAATTTGCTTTTTCAACATTTCCACAAACACAGCTGCACCAGCAAGGCTGGAATTATTCTCCAGCTGAACTCTTGGAATTAGCTGTTCCACCTTAAATGGTGCAGAGTGTAATTGAGGTGCCATTTTAAGGTGGAATTTCAGTTTCATGCTTTGAGATAAATACATGATGTTGTTTAAGTATTTACTTAGTTGTTTAAGTCTATGTTAAATATATCATAGAGAACACACTGTCACCACTTTATTAAATAATTAAAAAAACAGCTTCATAGATTCATCTAGGCTAACTAGCATTTTTCTGCCAATAATTCTGCAATCTGCCACACTAGTTCTTAGTGGGCATTAATCTACATTAGTATATAATTATATATTGAATGTAACATTGATGCATATATTTAGTGAAAGTATTTTTAGATATGTAGACATTTTATGATTTTATCATTTCTTGTCAGTCTGGATTCTATTTTCTTCTTGCCACCACTTTTGACAGTGGGTTTGACACCATGTTTGTCTTGTTTGTTTAATATTTTAATTTAAGATTTTAATCAAATCTATTTGTTGCAGCATTTATTTTAGCTTCTTCAATTAGAATCTGCCATTTGGCACCCAAATTGATATGCATGACCATATTAACAAGGATTGCTCATCACCACCTCAAAGACTTTATGAATGAGTTATTTATCATGTGACCAATTTGCAGTGTGAAGATTTATGAATCTGACCCATTGCCTCTTCACAGCTTGAACTGGTAGGAATGTAATGATATAAAAAATGTATATGTGATAGGGTTTTAATACATAATACTATACCAACATTTTTATAGAATTATTTTCAACTTATTTTGGTCAATAGCAGTGTCTGGTACATTAAAATGTAATATTGTAACATATTCTAGCAAAATAAGCAGCATACTTTTCCTTTCTGTCCTTTGTCGATGTCTGTTTTAGGAGTATCATGAAGATTTTTGATTGAATGTCAAAAATTGGAGATCATTTCAATTTGTCAGTATATCTGCACCAGTATTTGTTTTTATATTATAGTATAAAGTCTAATTGTATCTGAATCATATCACATATTGTCTTGTAGACCTCATAACGTGTAATATCAGGATAAAATATTAATGGTAATTTAAGTATCGTAACACCCCTATAAGCTGGGATTGCATTGGTATTGCTGTGTTGGATAGAAAAAAAGGCACTGGCCATCTCATCTTGTATCATGAGAGGATTTCCATCATCCACCAGTTATATTAACCCTGTTGTGTTGTTTTTCAGAGTGAGCGAATTGAGAAAGGCCAGGGAACATGAGAGTATCCAGAAGAGCCCCCTCACAATGTGACATCACTCTCCAGACTTTTTCCGTGTTTTTCTGTTTCAACCAGACGTTTTACAAGAGGAAAAAAATTCTAAAAAAAAAAAAGTAAAAGAAATCAGCGGGAAGACTGCAACTCTTAATTATACAGTACTACTGACTCCTGCTAATATTCAACAGCGCTTTTCTTTTTTTCATATCTCCTTCCTTCTGTCTTTCTTTTCTGAGGGAAAGAGCCAACTTACTGTAGGAAGAACATTTGCTTCATGGCATTTTTTGCACTTTTCTCATGAACTGGTTTGGTTTTACGGAGTGTATCAAAAACGTTTTGCTGGGAAGAACGCTGGAAAGGAACTGAATCAGCTGGAGGAACCATGGAAAGATATGGAATGCTGGTGAGACAGTGGAAAAAATATGGAATCAATGCAGAAACCTGGCAGGACCTGGCTCGAATTGTATTTCATTGTATAAAAAATTGGTCAGCAAAGTTGTTACCAAAAAAAAAAAAAACAAGGTTGGTAATCCATTGTTCCATCTTCTACACATTCTTCAGTTCATAAGCATACAAATACATTAGTGAAAAAACAAAAACCTCCCTTAAATCTGTTCCACAGCTGCAGCCCATCATATTGCTGAATAGATGGGACAACCTATGAATGTAGGAGAGCACATATAGGTCACGTTTTGGTCTAGAGGTTGATTGAGGTCAAATTGCAGAGAAAAGAATGGCTTGTTTTAATTAATGTAATTGTACTATTTTTTATGGCAGTGTTGTGATCTGTGCTGGAATCTATTCAGCTCTGATCTTCAAACCAGACTCGGCGCTGTCCGAGTCAGCGACACTACACAGGAAAATACAGTACAAATATGAAACCGATTTGCCTCTAGGCAAAACATTAGGTCTTTATCCTTCAATTTGCTTTTAATCTCCATGAATGTAATGGAGACATTAAATGCCATTGCTGTTGGCTATTGGAGTCACTATGGATTTTCAGTCGACTTCTGTAAATGTTTTTTTGTTTTTGGTTCTTTAGGGAGTTCGAAAATGCCTCGTTTTCTTGTAATAGTCATTGATGATGCTCTTGTTCTGTTGGAACCGACTTCACAGGCTCTTTAGGCCTCTGAAGGGAAGATCACATACATTGCCTTGATATCTTAGAGATTCTCTGTAGGGTCCCTAAGCTAACCCCTTAGCAATGGGTTAGACAAATCCATATTTTTGACAACTGAGCGGTTTCTGTACATAAAGAGGGTCGCTGGTACAGTACGGGAAGCAAAACATTTATCTGAACGGGATTGTATTTTAGAAATATATTATTTTATTCATTCTAAGGGGTCAAAACAGGTCAGAGTTGAAATCTGAATATTTGTATAGTTTTATTTGAATGCCTAATAAGTATGGTTGTATTGTTTTGTATATATTGTAAATAACTGGGATAAAGATGAGCTATGTGCATGAAAATCAAAGATACAAGAATAACAAAAAAGTGATTTACAAAAAGAAAAAAGAAGAAGAAGAAGAAGAAGAAGCATTAGTGGCTATGCTCTGTAAAACTATTTCACTATAAGAGTATTTTATTTTACTTTTGAATGTTCTTGAGAAGAACATTTTGCTGAAGCATGACCTTACTGCAAATATGAACAATACCGTACTTGTGAGGTAGAAGAAAACACCATTATCATTAGATGAAAAAGGTTATGTTTACATCAGTTTGTTTTATCAGGCTACCAAGAGTCTTTTTCGCCATTGGTGCCAAGTAATGTGAATGCTACTGCTTAACAAGAACAATTCAGTTCATCTTCAGTGAACCGATAATCATACACTCAATAGGACTGACATTAACTCGTCATCTCATCACCACTGACCAGAGAACGGAAAGTGCCACAGAGGGTAGAGTATGAGATAAGTAGCCTTTAAGTCTCCCACATAGCCCTGTTTATTGTCTCATCATGTAAATCGAGTTCATTTCAGTTTGTTTGTTTGCATAAAACGACACATTAGGTAGAAACAAAATGTTAATTAACCTCTCACTGAAACTTTAATTCCATAGTGCTGCTGTCTGGTTGTGGTCTGATCTATGCTCCCTTTTTAAATCTGAAAGCCACACTGGAAGAAAGACAGTCAGGCGATGCTGTGCTGGCATACAGAACACTTCAGTGCTGAAAACGATGGCAGGATCCTGAGAGTCACCCAAAGGTTGAAAGGTTTGGCCAATGTTGAGCTTTGGCTTAGAAGCAGGGGTTTGCAAATTTAGGCACTAAAGTAGCTTTCGTAACTTGTTCCAGGAGCTTTGGAGGTGTGTCTTCAAACTAGAGCAAGGGAGTCTGACCAGGACGTAATTTCCAGTACATAATAAAATAAGAGATAGAAATAGCTTTTTGTTTTTTAAATAAGGGAAGTAAACAGTGCATTGTTTTGTATTATTCTTGTTTCCATTTAGAACAATGTTAAATGTTCTTTTTCTACAGTATTATGTATACTTTGCTTTGAACTTGTTCATCAGCTCATCGGAGATTTATGTGTACATCATGTGTTTAGAGTGTTCATGTGGGAAGTGCCTAATCAATATGTTAACTGCAGCAGATTTCATTCAGCATGCAATGTACTGAAAAAGGACAAATTGAACTTTGCAATGAATGGCAACTTTACAAGTTAATGTAAACATAACTCCATTCTCCAACATATTGAGGTTCCTTGATATGTGTCCATGTGTCTTTTCCCATTTTTAAACTTTGTTTTTATCTATTTCCGCAACACAACATACCCGTATGCCCAGTTTGCTCACCTGAAGCCTGTTGGAACTGCCAGTCGAAACCATAGGGACTTCATCTCCAGTCCTGTGGTCATTGCCTTGCATCCATTCATTCCAGAAGCAGTTTAGGTTGTCGGCTATTGCACTGCTGCAGCAACCTGAGAAGGTCTTATTATGCTTGCATGGGAAACATAGATAACAGGGTGGTTAAAGCGCACCCAAAGCATGCTTCTTTTTGTAGATTTGGTAGTCAGGTAGACTTATTGAAGAAATAATGTTCTGTAAGGCGACGTTGGTTTAGTAGCTTATATAGAAACCTTGAAGGATAACAGAGGGCCTCAAAATGAATGGCAGATGAGAGACCTACAGCAAAGTCAATCCATGGGCACCTATCAGTATTCAGTATTAGTATTTTAGCTGTTTCTCAAACGAGGTTTTCTGGATGAGTTTTGCGTTAAAATTCACATCAGTTCCATCCATTCTTTATCTTTCAGGTCACTTCAGCTGGTCAAAACTCTCACATCTTCACCATGTCCACTTGCATGTGTGCACACGACAGTGCTGTGTCCATACCTAAATGTGTCGAAGCATCCGTCGCACTCGCGGGCAGCTTCGCCGTTACTGCGACCTCTTGAGTAAATCTCCTAGGGTAGTGAAAGAGTTAGCCTCACTTTTGTATTTTTACTCAGGGTGCCAAAACTAGGGAAGGGGAAGTGGAGCAGGTCACTGGAGAATCAGCTGCTGCTTACTGGGGGGCAAAAATCTAAGAGCCAGAGCCAGTCTTGATCAAATTACTGTGATTTTGATTATTTTCATGCTGTTCATTTTTACCACATGGGCTAATTTGTTGTACCTTAGACAAAAAAACGACCACTGTCCCTGAAAAGAGCCCATCAAACTTGGCGGTTCCGTTCTCTAGAGAGATTGGCGTCTCCGATAGCAGAAAGTTAAGTAGTGCTGGATGAGCTGCAGTCCTTGTATATGCTAGCTAACATTTCAGACCGAAACACTGCCATTGATAGACATAGCGTACGAACTAAATTTCAACGTAAACAGCATTGACCTGAGTTCCCGTTCTGTGACCTTTACTTTTTCTGTTTAGAAACAGGGTGCTTGAGAAAGTTGGACAACTACTTCTGAGTACCTGAATGCCAAACTGACCTCCTCAGAACATGGTCTGTAGACGTGCTGACCTAAAACTCAGCTCGCAGGTACCTTGCTGAGAATCCTAGCTTCTAGTTTCTGTCACTAGTTTCTGTTTCTCATCATTACCGAAACTACCTTTCCTCCTCTTCTGTAAGCTGCACCCACACTCAAGAAGGCACACAGAGATTACCGAGTCCAAATCCGTCCCACAAAGTTCTCCATTTGTGGACACAGAGCAATAAACATGTCTTATGAAGTCGAGACCTGCAAACCTAATGGAGACAAAAAGAAACTACGATTGGACACAATGCAGTTGACTTTCAACTTATGCAAAATGCCAGTAGGCTATTGCGAGATTAGCGTTCAGTAGGCCTAGTTTATGGACAGCAGTTTATAGGACACCCTTTTACGGATCTGCACGTTTTCATCACTTCCAAAACCCAGAAAAATAGCGGCCCTGCTTTTATTCCAGGCTACTGGGGACCTTGACACTTTGCATGTATAACTAGTGTTAGATCTCTTTTTCTCTCCTCTCTAGCTGTCTTTCTCTCTGTCTTTCCCTGTTATGTAGCCCTTTTCCTTCCCTTCCCTCTGATTTGTTCCGCTGTTTATTTATTTAATATTATTATTTTAATTTCTGTAATACAACTGATCTGTATTTCTTTCTCCCTTTCCCTAGTTTGTAAGTTTTATTTTTGTAATTGTGCATGTAAAACCGTCACTGAATCGATGGATATGTTAAAAAAAAAAAAAGAGAACTCAGCTGCTGAAGCCATGCAAAATGTTTTGAATTGCCCTTAAAATATGAAAGATGTTTTCTGAATGCTTTATATTCTTTCTGCTGTAAAATAATAAAAAGGGGGAAAATGATGAAAAGCTTTTTTTTGTTTGTTTTTTGTTTGTTTTGTCCCAATTTTCCATGCAATTTGGAAGAGCCAATAACCCAACCCCATCACAACTCTGTATCCCATACAGTGCTCCCCAGTGAGTGTTTATGATTAAGATGTTTGTGCACCAGGATCACAATGCTGCCGTAATAACAAGGTGTCAGAATGTACTTGTCATAAACTTGTCGGAATTTGGATTCACTGGCCTAGCTTTTGAAGGCTTTGAAGTCATCATTACCCAAAGATTGTAAGAAGCCTGAGCTTTTCCTACCAATATACCTTATAAACTATATATTTATACCAAAGGAAATGACAACATTTCCTCCTCGACTAAATATTAATTATTAACTATTATTTTTGAAAAGTATATAGTGATGAAAAATTTTCTGTTTTTCTACAGTAATGAGTAATAAGTTAGGACACCTTTGTCTTTTTAACATACTGTATAAACATATGGATATTGGATATAATGGATATAATGAGAGATACAGTGAAAAAATGTAAGAAATGTCTTTTAAACAACATTTGTAAAACCTATTAGACATGCATATTCTTGTGCTAAAAAAGTTAGGACACCCCCATAAAACTGGAATCAGGTGTAGCACATCAGCTGCAGATGGTTAGACCATCCTTAAATAGGACTTTGGAGGAGGCTGCATTATTATAACCGCAGACATTATTTTGGTTTGCTCTTGATTGTTGAAGTGAGTGGTATCACCAATGGCAAAATCTAATGATATTGATATGAGAAATTCCCTTCAGAAAGATGGTTGTAGATGCAAGTGGAGAACGTTTAACACAGCTGCCAACATGGCCAGGTCAGGCTTTCCTAGCAAGCTCAGCAGAAGAGCAGACCATCTCCAACAATCCAATGTCATCATAGGTCCCGTAGGTAGCTTTTGGCATAGCTGATGTCAGAGTGTATGCTTCTACATACACTCACTAATTTTCATGGGAGATCTGCAAGGAGGAAACATCAGGGTAAAACATTTGCCAGAGAACATTTAGACAAAGGCCCGGACTTATGGAGCATATGGAACAGTGTGCCTTGGACAGATGAATCCAAACTTGAATTATTTTAGCACAGTAAACAAACCATTCATAGTATTTGGGGCACTGTAGGACTGGAAATATTCTGCAGAACGCTTAGATTGTGTGGTCAGTGTCTTTAATACTACTTGGTGGTCAGTTCAACTGTGCTACCTGCTGGGCATTGGTAGCACTGCACCATTGAGTTGTTAGTCTATGGACATGCACCTCTTTTTTTGGAGTACTGTGGCTCAAATCCAGTACTGTTATCATAATACCTCATTTCTTTAGACTACCGCAGTGAGTTATTTATTTATGATTTAGTCCCAGAGCTAAAATAAAGAAGTCATGACTGCTCTTAGGCTAAAGGTCTCAGGTGTCTCAGGTGCTCTCAGGGCTGTTGTAATGCCCATGGTCTGTGCGATGTACATTTTACACTATACTTATCATTGCGGGTTTGTGCTGAATGTGCATTCTCAATACTTTATTTATTTTGCTGCAGATGCTCTTACAGATTAATAGAGTAAGCTGGACCTGGGAACTCGATGGTATGAGTCACACTGTGAGTTTATGGGCCAGGTAAGTGCCCTCTGGACCTTTATGGTACTGCAGTGATCATAGGGATTGGTCAGAGCTAGTCAAGCAGAGCATTTCTACACCATACAGCATATAAAGCTGTGGGATTTGAGGACATTGCCATCTCAGTGTCACCACAACACACTGCTACGCACACCTGGAGTCACCTGGAAGCTTTAACGGTAAGAGTTAGCTTATGCTGATTAGAGGTCATGTCTGTTATGCATAATATGCATAATAACTGTATAAGTATGCATTCATTATTTTATTACTATAATGTTACTGAAGTCCATGCTGGGGTGCTGTTGGTTACTATATGAATCCAGTTTAAAGGAATTAGAAATACTAAAAATATAATACATAATATAATTCTTGGAATTTTTATATAGTATGAATCTGGCAGTTGTTGTTTTTTATATTATTATTATTATTTATTTTATTTTATTTTTTTTGTCTCTAAATGGCGCAGCAAATAGACCAATAGAAATGACCAGGTTCCAAAATGACTTGGAATATACTCTTTTTACATTGACGTCTATAGAAGATTAGAAGTTTTTTCCTCCTTCTCTAATTGTGGAGATACAAGGTTACTGCTGTGACAGCTGCACTGATCCTCACTGTTTATGAGCAGTAAATAATGGAGTATTATTTTAGAATATTATCAGCACTTTATTTATGTTTTGAAACTGAGTCAGTTTCACCGTCTGGTATAAGATGACACACTATATGGACAAAAGTAGTCATTCATTGTTTCTTCTGCAGTTTAGGATATTATAAACAGCTGACCCTGCTTTTGTTGGAGTACCAATCTTTACTGTCTAGGAAAGGCTTTCTACTAGGTCTTGGAACATTGCTTGATATTAGGCGTGGTGCCAATAGGTTCATGTTTATCAGCTCCAGAGTCCTATTCCATTGGCAGTACCTCTCTGCGGGGACTAGACAATTTGTACATCCGTGACAGCAATGTGTACAACAATGAGCTACACCCCTAAGAAATGATGAGGGTTGATGTCATGTTCCACAGCCTTACCTCCAGTAGACTTTTTATATTGTTTCTGGATAAAAATAAATCAATAAAAATAAGAGTAATAATAGTTTAGTAGGGCAGCGTTTAAGGTGTATGGAAGCAGGTACAGGTCCAGCAGTGGTGCAAAATGGTGCAGTGTAGTGCAGTTAGCAGTAGATGCACGAATATGCTAGATTGAAGTCTTGAGTCTTATTTGCAAACAATATCTACCTCATCTGGCTGCAAATAAGACTCAAATAACACTTCAATCTAGTATATTCATGAATCTGCTGCTAAATTGCACTATTTTGCACCACTACTGTTCCTGTTCCTGCTGCTACACAGTTTATATGCTGCCCTACAACTATTTTTTATTTGTTGTGCTGCCACTTTGCACTTAATTATCATTGTTTTTCTTTCTATATAGTTCATGTTTCTATAATAGAAATGCTATATAGTTCAATATTGTATTTTCTCTTTGTTGTTTTTAAGGTGATCGAGAAACAATATCTCAATCTCCTGGACATGTAGTAAATTGACCAATTAAAATCTTGAATCTTGAAAGGTGTTTTATTATATGTATCACATGCAGTATATTACTCATAATTGCAGGACTGCAGATGGGGAAGCTGTCCTTTTCTCTCGTTCTGATGCTGGTGCTGGGTTTGGTGTGGTGTGAGGAGAGCCAGCTTGTACTCAGTGATAATGATACTATAAGAGAGGTAAGTTTAAGGTAAATTGAACTTTACAGCTGGCCCACCTCCTGCATGGATTGGCAGAACTTGGGTGGACCGCACCCAGTTGCAAGATGTGGGCTTCATATGCACAAGTTTAGGGCCAAATATATATAGAAAATGTGGACAAATGCATTTGTTTACTCATCATCAAAAAATAGAATGGCAGCAGGTCATCTTCTATGACCATCAACACTCCAACCCACAACAAAATCTGCAGGAACTGAGTGAGAACGTTCAAGCAGTGTGGGATGGATTATCGCAGAACATCACTAGGAACATCTACAACTCAATTCTAAGATGTCTGGAATGTCCGGCCCCCCTCTTTTCATTGTAGGGCCCTCCATCCATCTGCTTTTTGTCATTTCTGGGGGACAATCTTTCCTTCATTCAGGTCTGACACTGTCAAACCTGTTTTATGAACCAGTGCTGATCAGAGGCAATACAGAATCTTCACCTCAGTGTCCACTTTGTGTGTGGGCAGCTGCTGGAGCTGATCAAATTGATGGGCCGAGTAGACAAGAAGCTGACACAGGACATAGGACGGGAGGGCTCTCCAGATGAGCTGTGGTCAGATGCTGAGCCTGTGGAGAAGAGAGATCTTCCTCGGCTTGGAGTGTCCGTCTACAGGCCGCTGACATCCAGGGTCCAGAGCAGGTGTGTGAGTTCACTACACCATAGCATGATTCCTGCATGTCTCTGTTACTCAGTTCAGCCACTTAAAAAACCTGATCTAGAGAACATTTTCCACCAATGCACAAAACTGGAGATCCGGGATCCACACGTTATGGGCAGTTATATACATTTTCTAGGCTTCTTAACTCAGGATCAGAATAACCATCATACATGACACATGTATATTATAACATAAGACTTATCAGTCACATCCTTGTGTGATGAGTTATCTGTGAGCAATCCAGCTTGGAAAACAGCTCAAATTAAATTGTCCCCAACTGAAATAAATCCCAGTTTTAATGCCAGTGAAGCTCCCAGTGTGTTTACTGCTCTGTCCACATGTACACGCTCAACCTGCAGGCAGACTCTGACTGATCAGCAAGAGGAGGTGGGGATAATGACATCACTGATCCAGATATTTTGTGTTTTAGAGGAAAACAAGAAGGGAGGGGTTGTATATCTTGTGTTGGAATTTCAGAATAAAAGTCCTAAGAAGGGAAAATATTGATACATACATAAATAATGCAAATAAAAAAGAACATTCAGGGTTTGTTTGGGGTTTTTTTTTTTTTGTTTGTTTGTTTGTTTTTTGTTATATTGGACTACTGTCAAGTATGGCAAGCATAAAAATCTGAGACACTCTGACCAGAGTCAAATTGTGAAGCAATCCAAAAGTGAACCAGCAAAAAAGTCATAGGTGTCCAGGGTGCCCATGGGTGATTAATATTATAAAAGTTCAATATTCGTCCCTATGAAAAACATTTACTTATTTAAATGTGCTTGACTTTAATGACTTTAATTGACTTGCTTATATGTACTGAAAACTGCAATATGATAAATGCATTTTTTTCTCATCTACATGCTTTCCCCTTTGTATGGACAGTAAGAGCATGGGTGCATCCAGGTACCGTTTTTCCTATCCAACCGAGCGGTTGGCCCGATTCCATGGCTGAAAAGTGGTTGGTGTGTTTGATTGACTGCTGGGTTCACATGCTGTTCTTACCTGCTGACTCATTTGTTTTATCCTCACCTTTATAAAATTGCAAGAAATATGGCCTCCCTGCATGACCCCTGCATGCTACCACAGGGTGGTGCAGTAGCTGAAACTCAGCAAAATCTGAACTAAAACTGTATCAGGTCCAACAACTATTCAAGTACTGAGCTCCCTTTAGAAATCCAGTGGAACGGTGGAGTAGCAGCAAATACTTATCAAAGTTTTACTTCACTGCATGAAATTAACTAAATATACCTAATTACTACCCACATCTGCATGTTAGATAACTTGAATTACACCACCTACTGTCCATGATATTAGCTCTACTGACTTAATAGTTCTAAAATTACAGACTGCTTTTACCCTGTTCTTCAATGATTCATTCCCATGGTAGTGGTGCATTGGTGTATGTTGTGTTGCTGCTAAAAGTTGATCAGATACAGCAGTGCTGCTAGAGTGTTTAAACCCCTCAGTGTCACTGCTGAACTGAGAACAGTCCACCAGGCAGAAATATCCAGCCAGCAGTGTCCCGTGGGCAGTGTCCTGTGAGCACTGATGATGGACTAGAGGATGACCAACACAAACTGTGCAGAAACAGATGAGCTTCTGTCTCTGACTTTACATCTACAAGGTGGAGCTACTAGGTAGGCGTGTCTAATAGACAGTGATGGGACAAACTGTTTAAAAACTCCAGCAGCACTGCTGTGTGTGATACACTCATACCAGCAAAACCACTGTTACCATGTCAGCGTCACTGCAGTGCTGAGAATGAGCCTCCACCCACATAATTTCTGCTCTGTGATGGTCTTCTAGGCTTCTATTGGCCGTAATGGTATGGAAGATCAGTGTATGAAATGTTGTTTTTCAGTAATTATATCGTCCTTTATTTTTCAGTAAATGTGTTTTGTTGTGTGCCATAGAAACAACATGAGCTCACATGAAACCTTTTCTAAATGTTATACTTTATTTATGGTCATCATATGTAATATCACCTAAACAGAATAAACAAAGCCAGACAACTCAAAATCAAGCCACACTTACAGTCTAGCACAGACTTGTCAGTGTGCAAAAAACTTCCTCACAACAATAAACAAGTGGTTTTACCCCTGTCCCATTCTGCTCTGTGTTGATTTGTGTGTGTGTGTGTGTGTGTGTGTGTGTGTGTGTGTGTGTGTGTGTGTGTGTGTGTGTGTGTGTGTGTGTGTGTGTGTACATGTATGAATCTGAAATTGACCCCTGTCTTTTATCCCAGTGCTTTTCCAGTGCCAGTGTTAAACGCAGTACTTCCAGAAGCAGTCGGCTCCATTGGCCCTCTTTCTATATGGCCGCTTAATGCCAAGCAGATGACCGAGGGAGGTTAGATGGCCTGGATTCTCCAGCAGAACCTGGAGGGGATGCATTTATTGACATATTTAACTTTCAAATCACCAAAAAAGCACAAACAATCGTCCTTTGGCTACTTATTGTAAGATCAACCTTAATGGTGTTGGTTAGACTGTAGCCAGTAAAAGAAAAATCTGTGTTAGTCATCCTTCAATCAATGTAGCTTTCTAATCAGAGTCACTCCTAGCTAGATACTTACATGTGATTGGACCAACACTAATGTGTTGAGAATGGTTAACCATAATAAATGGTTGGTGAATGAACCCCATGTTTCCTTTAAGAACAAAAAGTGGTTCTTCTATGGCAGGCGTCTTCAAATCTGGACCTTGAACCCAGTTTTCACGACTGGTAATCCTTGGTAGGTGTGAGGTTAAAGTGGTCAAACAATTACAGGAACAAACTCCAGGACTGGAACCTCAATTCAAGGTCCAGATTTGCAGACCCAGGTTCTTTGTACCATTTGAAGCATCTTTAAATGGTTTGGAAGATGTGTACCAAACAAATAGCCACAACACCCACCCACACAGTTTCCCTGCAGGTAGAGGGGAAAACTCCAGGGTCACCAACACTGCTCCTGGAGCTACCTTCCTACAGGTTACACACCTCATTCAGCCAATCAAGATCTTAAGACAATCATTATGCAGGAGTGCTGGATTAGGGTCTGCTGGAAAGTAGTGTAAGGACACCCATTATCAGCCAGTCCAAACAGTTCCCCAGCTTATCTCCTGTCCTTTCCTTAGCCAATCAATTTGAATAAATTAAGAATTCCTCTGATATCTGGAACAGATGATATCAAGTACCTTTGCGTTAGCTCAGTGTTTCTCAACCCTGGTCCTGGAGGCATGTTATTGAGGATTCCTCACTTTAACAAGTACAGGGGTGCCTCCAGGAACAGGGTTGAGGAACATTGGATTATTTTTCCATGAAAGGGCTCAGCCTAAGAACAAAGTACATTTACTTAGGCGGTTGGCATGGGAGGGCTCTTACCCCCATGTACAAACATCACTAGCCCAGGAAACATCCCTGTTTGGTGGCAAGCCTATGAAGCATCCAAGCTGCTATGTAAACTCATTCCATGGTTCCAAGTCATTCCAAAACAGTACGAAATCAAAACGAGGGTGTTGGTGGATTAGAGTTGGATCCAAAGTCTGCAGGAAGATAGCTCTCCAGGAGCAGGGTTGACATTTCCATGCAGGGGTCACCAACCCTGCTCCTGGAGAGCTACCTTCCTGAAGAAACACCAACCTAATTCTAACACTCCATTCAGCCAATCAAGATCTGATGACAGTAATCAGTTGGATCAGGTGGGGTGGACTAAGGTTGAATCTAAAGTCTGGAGGAAGTTAGCTCTCCAGGAGTTGGGTTGGTGACCCCTGTTTTAATGAAATGACCACCACGTTAATAGGTTCATCTAAGTGTGGATAATGAATGTATATCGACATATGTTTTCATCTCACCATTTTGGAAGCTTCTTTTGGTAGCAGCTCATTCAGTTTGAGACCTTATAAGGAAATGGTTATATAGTTAAAAATCTCAAAATGTGTCAGAGGAGGCAAGACAATGCACATATGGACTTTAGAGTTAGTGTATATGTGTGTGATAATGCACAGTCAGCAGCCTCACCCTCTCTGGAGAGCATTGGGGAGTAACCCAAAGCTGCTGTCCTCTGGAGGAGGTTGCTTACATCTGACATAGAGAGCTCCTCTGTTCCGGCCTCCTCCATTGAATCTAAAACAGACAGACACAATTTTATCACGGGTAAAGTTCAATAGTTGCTGTCTTTGTCATCATTCAAGTCCGAATATTTATATAGGTCTGTAAATCAGACTGCAAAATCCAAGTGGTTCTGTGTGGTTTTTGTAGCCTATAACAGCCCCACTGAATTGTACCATCATATTCCTTCAAATTGGATTCAAAAGTTATGGTTTCTTTCCAAAAACAAGAATCCCTCCATAGGCATTATGCATGGAATGGAACACTGAACCCTAGTATGTCCCTACTATGCCTGTACAATTCCCCTGGACTGAGATGAGACCAAGTCAAAATATTTTTGAAACCAAAACACGAAAGTCAAAATAACATTGAGACCAAGATGAGTAATGTCCAGACTGAGACGAGACAGTTAAAACAGTGTTGAAATAAAGCTGAGACCAAAATCAGACAAAATAGCACTGAGTCAAAATGTTCCGAAAAAGACAAGAACAAGACAAGACAGTCAGAAAAAAACATCAAGACCAGGACGAGACATTCATTCTGCTGCTACCACCTGCTTATCTCACTTCCTTCATGCCCACATCTCACACCCTCTCATTTTAAAGAATAAATTGTCCTACAGGGTTCTTGGTCATACACTACTAGTGAACGCCTTTCACTCACCAGGTCCAGAGTAAGGCATGTCTGCTGGGTCTGAAACAGGATGTGCCAGCAATGGGCTGATGGAGAGCAAGAGAAGAGCCCAAGAGAGGAGCACGCTGCTGATCATCTTCCTTCAGTGCAACCTTACCAAACCTACAGTGGTCAACTTTGGTGAGCCAAGGCGTTGGAAGTGTGGCAAATGAAATGAACCCTGGGGTTATATACACCCTTCCTCAAAGGCCTAAGGTTGGATGAATCATGCTTTAAGAACATCACTTGTGTTTTATTAAGGCCTTTGCATTTTAAAGCAGTTGGAGAGTGTATATGCGTGAATGAACAGGGTAATAAAAATGAGGACAGGCGTTACACCCTGTACGCTAGGGCTGGCTTTGTAGTTTACCAGCACAAAATGTGATTGACTTTTGTTTTACAAGATGAATAAATTGAGGGGCACAGGTGTCCAGATGTCTCCTTGTTAGTTCTCATGGAAATATGGTGAATGCATCTCTAAATCAGAAGCTGGCCCTGGTCACTGGCCTTCCTGGCTCTGTAGATGGTCAATTGTCATTTGGCACCTATCAAACCTGTAATAAATGTCCTTCATACCTATGACAAATTTGTTTATACGTATAAATGAAATTATAAGAGCCACAACAGAGATGGGGCCACTAAATAACAAGAAGAAAGGCCTGGAGATGGCCATGAGACTGTTTACTGAATTGACAGCCACGTCTTTGTTCACTGCAGAGAACCTGTCATTTGTCTATCACTGTTTTATCACTAAATAGCAAAGGCGGAGCAATGCAAATGTAGCATTTGCAAGGCATGCTGAATGAAGAGACAACCCGAGGACACCTAGATTACCATAAAACACCATTTTTCACTTACATACACCTCCTCTACACTCTTCTTTGGGATGATTTGGGCTTCTTTGGTGTCATCCCATTCATATGAACATATGTGATGCGCATACACCAGCTCCTCTTAACATAGAGGAGCACTTTGTAGTTCCATAATTACAGACTGTAGTCCATCTGTTTCTCCACATACTTTGTTGCCCTTCTTTCACCCAGATCTCCACACCACAGAACAGATATTATGTGGGTGGTGGGTCAGCAGAGACAGTGAGGGGATTAAGAAACCCAACAAGCTACCACCTTGTCAGTGTCACTTGAGGAGTGAGAATGACCCAACACCCACATAATACCTGGTCTGTAGTGGTCCTGTGAACATTAAGGAACAGGCAAAGAAGGGTTACAAAGTATGTGGAGAAACAGATGGACTACAGTCTGTAATTATAGAACTACACAGTGTTCCTGTATGGTCAGTGGAGCTGATAAAATGGACAGTCCGTGTAGAAAAAAGAGGTTGTCAAAATATAATGATTTATTGGTGCAAGTTGTGATATGAATTGATAAATAATATTATTTGTATACTTATTTATTATAGCACATATATTACTGATATCACGGATGAATAGGCATAGTCTGCAAAGCCCACCGTGGAAATTCATTGAAATTACACTCCATTAAAACACTTTGGCCCCAAAGTGTTTTCCATGACACCAGTAGATGGCAGAAAATACTATGATCACTACATGAGGGCAAACATAACTTTCGTCAAGTTTAGATGAAAAGCAATGTCTGTAAAACCAGTTTCAGTGGTATGCAGAACCATTCTGGGGCTTATTTATATCTATTTTCATTTGGATGTAGAATTTACTCAGCTCTATATATTGTTACTCTCCAATGAAAACCACGTATCTCCGAAATGTTGGCTTTACAGCAAAAGGTGAACTCCTGTCCTATCCTGCATGTTTTCAATTCATTATCCTTTTATGTCAAATCAAGTACAATTGTGATCCATGTATCTCTGAAGGGCTTGTTAACCCTTAGAACCCTAGATCTGCACTTGGTGGGCAGTTACATGCTGTTTTCTAGCCTTTATAACTTAGGATCAGAGTAACCTATAAACGTGATACACATATCATAACTAGATTGTCTTGAACTCATATGTGCATAATGTCTATAGGTTACTCCGATCCTGAATTATGAAGCCTGGAAAATGGCATGTAACCACCTGAAAAAGTGCAGATTTCGGGTTCTAAGGGGTAATGAGCTGATGATGAATCAGGTGTGTTGGGAGCAGGGAAAAAAAAAGTGTATGTCAGCCCTGGTCCTGGAGGCACCCCTACCCTACACACCTGATCCAACTAATCAGCTCATTGTCAAGCCCTTCAGAATTGCAGTTAAACAGTGTTAAATTGTGTTAAAGCTGAAACATACAGGACATGGGTGTCTCTAGAACCAGGCTTGAGAAGTAACTTTTAGTCATTAAAAAGCATTTAGGCATCCCTGGTCAAATGTTCTGTTACTGTGAAGTGTTAAGTGTGGGAGAAGGTGGATCTCCAACATTATTTATTCATCTTTCATATCTTTCAAACATTTGTTTCACCAAGAAGGAGTCTTCATAGGACCAGCCCTACCCAGGCTTCAGCCTAGGCTTTGAAACACAGCTCCTGACTCTTGATGTCCTGCCCCAACAATCAGCAGCCCTGGGCTCCTCTAAGCAGCTGCCTAGCACTCGAGATAGTCTGTAATACAGGAAAAGCAAAATAGGGGTAAAAGAAAATACCAACAAATGTTATAAGATCTGAAGATGAAGATGAAAAGAAGGTGGTATCTACAGCAGGATAACAATCCTAAGCTCATCTCAAATCCATAGTGTGTAAAGTGCAAGAATGTAAACATCACATAAAATCTGTCAATAGAGAATGAATAATTTGTATAAGACTGCCCAGGAATCTCAAAGAATTAGGGGAATTTTGCAAGAGGTGGGGCTGGTCCTGCCCCAAAGACAAATTAATATAATTGGGACCTGTTTCTCTGTTAACTGGCAGGTTTGGCTGGTGTGTTTGAGAAGGGAAAGTATCACCAAGCTGTGCTGAACACTGTCCCATACAGAGATCTCTGCTGAAAGATCCAGCTCAGGACCAGCTTTTGTTGGTAGCTACAGTGGGGAAAATAAGTATTTAGTCAGTCACCAATTGTGCAAGTTCTCCCACTTAAAAAGATGAGAGAGGCCTGTAATTGACATCATAGGTAGACCTCAACTACCTCAAAAAGAAAATTGAGAAAATAATTTTGTCTGACTTTTAAAGAATTTATTTGCAAATAATGGTGGAAAATAAGTATTTGGTCACCTACAAACAAGCAAGATTTCTGGCTGTCACAGACCTGTAACTTCTTTTTTAAGAGGCTCCTCTTTCCCCCACTCATTACCTGTATTAATGGCACCTGTTTGAAGTCGTTAACAGTATAAAAGACACCTGCCCACAACCTCAAACAGTCACACTCCAAACTCCACTATGGTGAAGACGAAAGAGCTGTCGGAGGACACCAGAAACCGAATTGTAGACCTGCACCAGGCTGGGAAGACTGAATCTGCAATAGGCAAGCAGCTTGGTGTGAAGAAATCTACTGTGGGAGCAATAATTAGAAAATGGAAGACCTACAAGACCACTACTAATCTCCCTCGATCTGGGGCTCCACGCAAGATCTCGGCCCGTGGGGTCAAAATGATCACAAGAACGGTGAGGAAAAATCCCAGAACCACAAGAGGGGATCTAGTGAATGACCTGCAGAAAGCTGGGACCAATGTTACAAAGGCTACCATCAGCAACACACTACGACGCCAGGGACTCAGATCTTGCAGTGCCAGACGTGTCCCCCTGCTTAAGCCAGTCCATATCCAGGCACATCTGAAGTTTGCTAGAGAGCATTTGGATGTTCCAGAAGAGTATTGGGAGAATGTCATATGGTCAGATGAAACCAAAGTAGAACTATTTGGTAAAAACACAACTCGTCGTGTTTGGAGGACAGTGAATGCGGAGTTGCATCCAAAGAACACCATACCAACTGTGAAGCATGGGGGTGGCAACATCATGCTTTGGGGCTGTTTCTCTGCAAAGGGACCAGGACGACTGGTCCGTGTACATGAAAGAATGAATGGGGCCATGTATTGTGAGATTTTGGGTGCAAACCTCCTTCCATCAGCAAGGACAATGAAGATGAAACGTGGCTGGGTCTTTCAGCATGACAATGATCCCAAGCACACTGCCAGGGCAACAAAGGAGTGGCTTCGTAAGAAACATTTCAAAGTCCTGGAGTGGCCTAGCCAGTCTCCCGATCTCAACCCCATCGAAAACCTTTGGAGGGAGTTAAAAGTCCGTGTTGCCCGCCGACAGCCCCAAAACATCACTGCTCTAGAGGAGATCTGCATGGAGGAATGGGCCAACATACCAGCAACAGTGTGTGCCAACCTTGTGAAGACTTACAGAAAACGTTTGACCTCTGTCATTGCCAACAGAGGATATACAACAAAGTATTGAGATGAACTTTTGTTATTGACCAAATACTTATTTTCCACCATTATTTGCAAATAAATTCTTTAAAAGTCAGACAAAATGATTTTCTCAATTTTTTTTTCACATTTTGTCTCTCATTGTTGAGGTCTACCTATGATGTCAATTAACGGCCTCTCTCATCTTTTTAAGTGGGAGAACTTGCACAATTGGTGACTGACTAAATACTTATTTTCCCCACTGTAGCTGTAGATGGTC
Organism: Acestrorhynchus altus; assembly: GCA_034509495.1. Lineage (NCBI taxonomy): Eukaryota > Metazoa > Chordata > Actinopteri > Characiformes > Acestrorhynchidae > Acestrorhynchus > Acestrorhynchus altus. Next base: position 21,481,401 of record CM067518.1, read on the forward strand.
TAAGGTGGTCATCCAAGTGAAAATATGCCCTAAGATGGTAAACTAGGTTGTGAACCAGCTCTTGACCAGCATAGTACATGTTTTAGATATGTTTGGTCTTGCTGCTCAACCAGTGGTTGGCCAGATTGGTCATGTTGGTCATGCTGGTCATGCTGATCGGCGAAGTTGGTCATGCTAATCGTCCCACTTGGATATGCTGGTCATGGTGGTCAATCAGCTTGGTCAAGCTTGGTAAAAGAACCACATATCTCCAAAATGGTGACTTTACAGGAGAAGTAGAACTCCTGTCCTATCGTGCATATTTTCAGTTCATGGTCTTTTTTAAGTACATTTATCCTTCAGTGTTTCTCAATCCTGGTCCTGGGGGAACATCTTAACACACTCCATACACCCCTGAAGGGCTTGTCAACCCAAGATCTGCACTCTGTGGGTGGTAACATGCCATTTTGGATCAGAATATCTAGACTGTCTTGTTATCATATCATTTCTGTAGGTTACTTTGATCATCATGAAGCCTGGAAAATGGCATTTGCCAAGAGCAGAACTTGATTAGAGAGTTAACAAGCTGATTATTTGAATCAGATGAGTTGGGAACAGTGTTTTTCCCGGAGGCACCCTTACCCGATACAAAGCTTGGACGCAACATTTCGTGTAACCTTCTGCCAGGTTTACCTCTTTAAACCTGAGATCCATATTTTGCGAGCAGTTACATGCCTTCACCTACAGACACAAGACCTACCGTATCTAACCTATAACGTATCTCACATAATGTTCGCATCATTATGTGATGAATTATCAGCAAGCGATCAGCTCGGAACACAGCTACAATTCACTCCAGCTGAACAAAGTCCCAGTTTAAATGCCAAACCAGTGCATGTTTCTGTCCTCATAGTCAGGCTCAACCTGCATACAGACTCTGACTGATCAGTGGGGGCGGGGCTGATGACATCACTGACCTAATATGGGTTATAGAAGAAAATAAGAAGGGCGGGGCTGTTTGCACTTTCTTTGCTCACACAGTGTTCAAATTTCATAATAAAAGTCCTGAAACGGGATAACACGGAAAGGCACAAATAACAAAAATAGTAAAGGGAGTGTTTTGATGGATTTCCAACATGGTTTTTGAGGTGAGAAGTGACATTAAAAATAAATGATAAAAGAAGGCTCAGTCCTGTGGTTGTGGACCAGCAGTGAGGCTGGTGGAGAAGTTTGTCCGTGCTGGCTTACCATCCGTCCCCCTGCAGCTTTGTTTCATTGACAAAAACAGGGAAGAGTTTGCACCTAGCTGCACATTGTTGTCTGTTCGTCGCTGTCAACGCTTTTGCCCTCCTGACCGAAAGGACAAGCTGGACTGCTGTGGATAAGGACTGTAAACAGACCGCTCAACAGGTCTTTCGGGACCGCAGGGCTTCAGTCAGCGAAGTTACCCGCTGGAGACGCAGGTAAGGCACGATAGTGTGCAGTCGTGTGGGGGAAAGTCCATTTATTGGCTTCAGAAGTTATAATAACGAGGAAGAATCTCTGATTATAAGTCATTTCACCGAAAAGATAAAGGGCTGATGTGAGGTTTCACTCAGGAATGCGGGCTGGAGCTCGTTCACTCAGTTTTTCTTCTTCTTTTTCTGTCTTTTTGCTTTAGTTTTTCCGCTAAATACATTTGGACATTGGTATTCAACCCCTGTTTCTTTAAACCCGTCTCTTTCCTGCTGGTTTTGACCAAGAAAAGCTGCAGAGTGTCATAAACGCTCCTAAATACAAAATAAAAGCCTTTATTTTGAGTTTTATTTTGTCTTTTAATTATGTTTTTATTCAACTACTGTCTGAGAAATGTGCAAATTAACGAATACCTTATATATAAACATCATCATTTTAAATGACATTTTCTGTGTATTAATGCATGGTAAACTTCTTAATTTTAATTGCAAAATGGAGTTAAATAAAGCAAATAATAAGTGTGCTCTAAAATGTACAGAAACCTGTCATATATGAACTTATTCCAGCTTTGAAGATCAGTTAAACATTTGGCCGGAGGTGCCCAAACCTCTCATTCAGCTCTGCATGCTGAGCTGAAGGTGTGTGCTGGGAGTGTAGGGTGTAACATGGCATATTTGTGTATAAAGGTAATTATTATTTAAAGTACTTGTGTATTAAGATGGTTTTTTTTAATGCTATATTAACATCTGCACCATCTGCTATTCACTCTTAGAACCTGAGATCCACATTTTTCAGGCAGTTACAGGCTGTTTTCTAGACTTCATTCCTCAGGATCAGAGTAACTTACAGACATGATACACATATCATATCATATCATATCAGTTTATTAATCCCAAAGGGAAAGTCATTACGGAAGCACAAAGAACATCAAGAGCAAAGGAGCACCGTAATGAAACATTATTAAGATAAAATAAAGAGAGAAATTAAAACAAAAACTACTCAGCTACAGTATGAATATTAAAGTATGTTACTGCAACAATGTTATGCAGGTACATAATGAAAGTCAGGTGGTGCACAGTGATCCTCTCGAGTTAAGTACACGTATAGATAAAGTGTCCGTGCAAAGTGATAGAAAGAGTAATATTGTCCAGCTATATTCAGTAAGTCTTATGTACATGTGTAGATAAAGTCTCTGTGCAGAGATTTGAGTAGAAGGGTAAATAATGTGCAGCCATATTCAGCGAGCCTGATCTGTGTGTCAGTGTGTAATAATGTCCCGACACAGTGAATAGGTCATACAGTGAGATCGCTGTAGGAACAAATGACCTCCTGATGCTCCTTGCTGCAGCAGAGCTGGATGAGTCTGTTGCTGAAAGTGCTCCGCTGTCTGACCAATAAGTCACAGAGGGGGTGAGATGTGTTGCCGGTATTTGGTGAATAATTCTTTATCAGAAATTCCTGATTCATCATGTTACATTTGTAACTCCCTGTTTTCACTTCTTCCACACAGGTTCTGCCGGTTCGTCACTCAACGAAGCCTTCCAGGCCATTGACTTCAATTGCGGGTTGTTTTGCTGAGGCCATGAGGTGCCATGGCAGAGCTGGAGGTGGATCAGTCTAATCTGCCCAAGGTTCAGGAGGGTAAGATGAGAGTTTTATGGTTCGCTCTCTGCTGTAGATAAGGCTGTACACTGAGCACACATTCTTCTGTTACTTCTGGAATGGAAATGTAACTCACCATTGTGCTGCAGCGTTACACTTTGGAGATGTCTTTCTGATGTGCTCGCTTGGCTCAGAACTGATTAGAGTGTTTAATCTGATGGACATTCCAGGAGCATTACCCAAGACATGATACCTGAGGGGGTTGGGCAAAATAAGGCCCGATAAAATCTATTGTTGTTGCTGTTGTTTTTCACATTCTGTTTTGTTTTGTTTGTTTCTGAAATCTGGAAAAAAATATTCTAGGGTGTGTAGTTAGGTAGTTAAGTAGCTGGCTTTTTTGTTCAGAGTGAATTATGTAACACTGGTTGCATGGTGGGCTTGCCCAGACAGGGAATCAAACTCTATTCTGCCATGGGTTAGTGCTGATATCCACTACACTGTGGCAAACAGTTTCCCAATATCAGACACTTTGGCATAATGCTTGGTTCCTCCTGTTTCTTTAGCATTAATTTCTTGGAGTTTCCTCAAATTGATTGGTCAAGGGAAAGAGAGGAATTGAACAAGACCCCAGAGTGGCCAATATTTGGAATGGTCAATTTAGGTGTGTTTGGGTCAAGTTTGTTATCAGGAGCACAATCAGAAATATTCTGGGATTTGAACCCACAGCCTTTCAGGTTCTGACTGATGACTCTTAACTTCTCTGTAATGTAGAGTAGTGTCTGATTATTTAGATTGTGTTCATCACTATTTTAAAATTTACCAAATCCAGGTTATTCTGGAAAGGAGAGCACATTTAGTTGTGTCTGTTTCTTTATTGTTCTTCCTTGAAAAAGCAGTTTCAGACTTGTCTATTTTTGTATGATTGCTGGTGAGTGTACATGAGGTGAATCACGGTGCATCTCAGCATATCTGTCTTGCACTGAGAGAAAACCGGGAGAATGGCTTCCCTTTCCGCTCCTCCTTCCACAGACAATGCACTCATTGTGTGTGGGCTTGGATTTTTACAGCTAAACAAGCACCAACAGGGAGGACAAAGCCCCATCAGTCTGCAGTACATCACTGTCTCTGACAATTAATTGATGGCCACACTGATGTACAGTACTTGCACTTCCATGAGTTTCTCATTCAGTGAAGTCACTTTGTTTATTTTCCTTTCCGAGTGTTTATCCGAAGCCCTCTCTGATAATTTATTTGGCCATTTTTGCTTATTTACACAACATTTCCTGAAGTGTGGTAGTGCTATGTTCCCATCGCTGCCTCTCCATTTCCTCCTCATTCTTCCACACTTACGTTTGCTGTTTTCCACTCTTTCTTTATCAGTTCCTATGTGATTGGTGTTTTTCTAGAAGCTTTCCTGATATGTGTATCCTGATATGATGTGTGTGGGGGATTCCAGTCTCTTGACAAAAAGCAGGCCTCTTCCTACCGACCTCTGGCCTTTACCCCTGCCATTGACCCTCCTCATATGTGCACTGATACCTCTGTTCAGACAGATATTTATGTCTGCCTGTTGTTGCTGACCAGACTATTTCCTAATGGATCTGATGAGTTCTGCTGGGAAAAGTAGGTTAGAAAGCCTCCATTCGTGTTTATGTCTGCCTGTTGACCAGACTAGTCTTTACATGAAGCTAAGAAACACTGCTGGCCTCACCAGTCCCCTGTCTAATCGGTCAGACACTTGGCCCTTAGTCACAGTTTAAGTGTTTTGCAGATGAAGTCAAGTGAGCTTTCATCAGCAGCTGGAGTCCTGGAGTGTGTCCTATCAATACTGTTTTTCTCATTTGTAGTCATTTCTTTAATGATGAGTTTTATGTCCTTTGGTTGTTAAGTCTATGTTGTGTGTGCAACTCTGACAGGCCAGTGAGAAAGCCCAACCAGTTCTACAACTTTGGAACATTTTTCAGGCGTTGTTGTTTTTCAGCTGGGTTTAGTCTGCTGCTCTGCATGTTTCAGTTTGGTTTAGTTTGCTTAACACAGAGACACTTTTTTGAGCAGTCTTTTTTAAGGAATATTGCAGCCTTTTAAAGGAATCAGAATCTGTAGTATGTGGTTGGTTACCACAAACAATTCTTTCAGCATTTGAGTTCTGTGTTTAAAAATAAGGTTTTGTTGGAGGGGGTCTGAGAAGATGGCCACTGAGTGTCTCATTGCCTGTATAAGGGTGTACATTTGGAAATAAATAATGGAAGTAAGTGTGTGTGCGTGTGTGTGTGCGTGTGTGCGTGCGTGCGTGTGTGCGTGCGTGCGTGTGTGCGTGCGTGCGTGCGTGCGTGCGCACTCATCGTCATAAAAATAGTTGAACAAATAGTTGCACCCAGCAGAAAGTGTCATATTTCACTGCTTTATATCAATATTTATTGAGCTATACATACAAAAGTAGTGTCTCTGAATATGGAGTTGAGTGTGACGCAACGTGCCAGACATCTCAGAATGGTGTTCTAGAGATTTCCAATGTTATCCTGTGATAACTCATCCCACACAGCTTGAATATTCTCACTCATTTCATGCAGATATTGACTGTGTCTAAAAGACAGGAGGCTGAGCTGGAGGTGGCAGAGATGAAGATGTTGAGATTTCAGTTGGGAGTGCCAAGGCTGGACAAGATTAGAAATGAGCAGATCAGAGGGACAGTGAAGGTGGAGCAGTTTGGCCATAAAGCCAGAGAGGCCAGGTTGAGATGGTTTGGACATGTGTTAAGGAGGAATAGTTGGTATATTGGACGGTATATTGAACAAAATATTGGAGATGGAGCTGACGGGCAGAAGAAGAGGAAGACCTCAGAGAAGGTTTATGGATGTAGTGAAGGTGGACATGGAGATGGTTGGTTTAACAGTAGAGGAGGCAGGGGATAGGGCAAGATGGAGGCAGATGATCCGCTGTGGCTACCCCTAAAGGGAGCAGCCCGAAGATGCAGATGACTGTTGTTCTGTTGGAGCAGCACACCGGACTGTATGTTCAGAAATGATAGGGCCACTGGTTGCAGGACTTCATTAATGTAACGTTGAGCTGTGAAAGTGCCCGTAATGAAGACCAAAGGTGATCTGGCATCATACCAAATTGCACTTCATACCATGACACCAGGACTTCTGGCCATGTGACAACAAACTCTTGATTTTGGTGCTGACAACAGTGCCTCTGATTAATTGGTGGTCTCCACCAAGACAAAAGCAGGACTCGTCACTGAAGATGACCCTCTGCCATTCTAAGTCACACGACACCATTGTAGCTATATGACCGTGTCATTGAGTTTTCCGGCAGTAGATTTGGTTCTAAGAAAAGAATGTAAGCAGGTGTGAAGGATGGAGAGCAAAATGGAAAATGTTGGAATGTTTTGGAATTGACCTTCTGTACTGCTTCCCTTGCAGCATTTCAGTCTACGTATGTTTCTCAGCGTAACCTGATAGAACCCGCAGAAGACGTCCCTCCCGCTGACTCCTCTCAGTGTCATGTGAGGGCTGAACCTACTAGCAAGTCACATCCTTCTGCCAGTTGCCTGCAGTTAGACCTCCAGCAACACTTCTATTCCCAATCTTGTCCCGCAGGCTGCCTGGCCGGATCAGGAGCTAATCCCATCTCCTGCACGGCAGGCTGCGGAAAGGCATGGAAGCTTCTGTTTTCCAGCAGGTGGCTGATCCAGTTAGCAGGGTAATGTTCCATTAGCAGGATAGAGTGTGATGAGGATTTTGTAAGCTCAGGTCATCACCAGTGAGCACTTTTTTTAGTGTTCGGCTGGAAAAACATCTTTTATAACCTCAACATTGACACATGTAACAGAGTTCGTAGTCAGAGAGGATTTTACTGACTGAGTTTGTTGCTAGAAATGGCAGCTTTCTGATATCCAACAGATATCAGAGGAAACCGCAGTATAACAGAATAGCTTGTTTAAGTCGAGTGAAGGAAGTCACAGCTGTAGCCACATCAACACCCTTAAAAGAGTTCTCAAGCATTCTTCAGTAAAGAAAAATGGTGATATAGAACCCTTCAGACAGATGGTGAATGTGCTATATACCTTTTGGACATGGGTTCTATACAGCTCCAAAAATGGTATTACTATTGTTACGATGTCAAACTTGTAATAATAGTAGAACCCTCTACCGTGCATTCACCATCAGTCTAAAGAGCCTTTTCACAATGTTAAGAACCATTTAATTATGCAAAGGGTTCTTTGAGTGTTCATGGTTCTCTACAGAATCATTTTCTTTACTGACGTGTCCTTGGAGAACCCTCATTTTACACCATTGTTAACATATGAATTAGAATAGGAATGAGTCCCTAGCTTTGAAGTTCTGGTGTGTGAACAGTGTAACAGCTAAAACACTGAGCTTGATTGTGTTTTTTCAGATGCATTGTGATTAGGAATCACTACAATTTAGAACTTTAAAATCAACTCTGTTTTCTCAGCAGTGTGAGAGCATCCATGTTTCGTTATTTCTGGGGTTTAGGGTTCTTACCATCCCTAAATGCAGAGGAGGACCAAAAAAGTGAGAACATCAATGAGCATGATCTGTAAGCTTTGTCGTGTAAACTGTGATGTAACTGTTGGTAAACAGTTCAGTGTTTTAAGCCAACACCAGGTGACGCTGTATTTTTGTCTGCATTTGAAGAGCTGCGTAACGATTACTATAAAGACTCTGAATAAAAACGATGGATGTTAAGTTCTGTAAATATGAATACATTCATCCTTTATCTTTAGACAATGATGTGTGTTTTCCTGTAGTAGCATTTGATTTCAAGCATTGTGGTGCTACACTAAATCAAAATGCTGGTATCATAAATGGAGTTGGTACTACACTTTAGTCCAGGACTGGGCTTAATCAGCTGTGTTTTAGAACGGTGTTGATGATCTTTCTGTTGTGGTATCATTTGCAATCCTTGATCAGAAATGTTGTACTGACCGCACCAGTTCAGAGTGGTCTCAGGACGGGAGCAGGTGCATTTCACTGGCAGCAGGCTTCTTTTTAATGGATTAAAGCATTAGACTCTTGGCATTACTGGTGTTAGACTCTGGTGTTAGACTCTGGTGTTAGACTCTGGTGTTAGACTCTGGTGTTAGACTCTGGTGTTAGACTGATGGCGTTCAGCACTGCAGGCAGAGTGTGCATGTTATGTTAATTTCCCACCGGTCGCACAGTTTAAACACCTATATTTACACATTTATATCAATATGTTTAAATTAGCTGTCTTTGTGAACTGTAGTGGCCGCGATGTGAGCACTGACCATGCTGACCTACATTACAGTGATTTAAGAAATGTGAATTAATTTGGTTTAAGAAAAACTTTAAAAGTAGGACTGTTATAATAATTATTTGTTTGGATTATATACTGTCCCATAAAGTATTGCGATAAATTGCTGGGTATCACCAGTGATTTCCCAAATCGAGACTAGCAAACATAGATGGCTATTAACCTCCATTCACACTGGACATTACAAAATGAGTCAAACGGAACCTCCTCTGGATCAATTCAACTCCAAATGAAGCTGTTCTGTCTTGCTTATTTTCTCCAGAAGGAGGCACTGTTGTCCTGTGAGCTGTGAATTTTCACAGTGAGTGTCCAAGCTCTGAGATCAGTGTGAAAACAACCCTTATAGCAGTAAAATGGGTGTTTTATACATTTTATTGCCTCGTAGTTGCCCAGTTAGAGCTGCCAGACCATGCTGTGGTGGACATCAAAACTTGTGCTGTGACCGATGCGTCTCTGTGCAGCGGGTCTCTTGTTACGTGTGCTTCTCTCACAGCAATCTAAAACCACGTTTTGTTTTAGCTTTATATATCAGAGTCTATGGTCTCTGGGGTGTGTTTATCATCTCTCTGGGACAAAAACTCACAGAATGATTATTAAGTTTTTTGGAGGGTTTTTTTTCCCACCGGTGGGAGCACGGACCCCAGAGGGTTAAATATTGATCTTGACTTTATATGAATTATCTGATCATTCAAACAAAAAATGTTTTGAACAGAAACAGTTTTCTTTAAAATCTACCATAAAATAGCATAATAATAATAATAATAATAATCAGATATTGGAATTGGAAGGTAACATTTTTTCAAATATTCCTAAAAATAAAACATAAATAAAATGAAATCTGACATATCAGTTCATTCACATTAATGGTCTCTCCTTGCAAAGAAAAACATAATGGGCAATATTATCATAGTGTGTTGTACAATCAGTCAAAAACTATAATTATCCTGACTGGCTAATTGAAACTTAACCATTCATTTGTTTTGTATTGTAAAGGAAAATTTCAATGGTGGATGTCCATAATTGGAAAAGTCTTAAGTTAACAAAAATAAAAGAACAAATTTAGGACAGTTGCACCATTCTTTGTATAAAAACTCAGTTTTAGATTTGGAGAAATGACTGATGAGCTTAAATGAACATGGTGGAGATACAAAGAGAGGCTGAATGACACTGACCAGCCGCCCACTTTTAACCTCATCTGCCACATCTGGAAACATTTACTCTTTTACTTTGTGTGTACGCTGATGGAGGTGTTAGCAGAAAGTAAGTGTGTGTGTGTGTGTGTGTGTGTGTGTGTGTGTGTGTGTGTGTGTGTGTGTGTGTGTGTGTGTGTGTTACCTAATATGGGGTATTACTCTATAGCAGGTGGACCAAGGCTTTAGAATGGCCTTTTCTCTTTGGACTGGTCTGGACAGATGTCACTCTTCACTAAGTCTAGCGATTCCCACAGACAGATCATGCTTTCAGTCATGATTGAGTATTCCAGGATCACATACAGGGTTAATCTCAGGGATCACATACAGGGTTAAAACAAGATTTTTGAAAACCAGTGGCTTTAATTTGTTTACTCATACAGGCATTTACATCTCTTTTGTGGATATGAAATAGTTTTATAAAACAGAGACATTCAAGTTTTTTAAAGTAATTTTATATCCATATACATGTGGATAGGCCTGGCACAGTAACTATTTGTGTTTGGATGATATTTTGTCCCAGACAATAAACAATGTTATTGTCATAAATTCCGGCTGCTGGTTTTATTATAATATAGTATAATAATGCAGTTACACTCTTTTAAAGAGCAATCAACATGAAATTATGAAGAATATTCAGACATTGGATATAACATTTTTAATAACCTAAATAAATACATGTAATCAAAATGACACACTGGCTCATTCACAATAATGGGCTCTTCTTGCTATGAAAAATATAATGGGTGACATCAAGTTCAGCAGAAAAGTTTGATGTTGTATCCATTTATGGACCAATAATGTAAATATTATGACAGGTCTGCGTGGAAAAACTCTGAATTCTGGATTAAAGTGAGTAAAAACATTGTCTGTTCAAAGATGATAGAAAATTCATGATATTAATGAATCCTAATTTCATATTTTACTTATGAGTAAACTTTAGCAGATCTGTCATCCAGCTCCGTCTTTTGCTTAGAAACAAGAGACTGACAGTGCATTAGGTACACCTTCAGCTCACGTGGTGAGCTACACTGTTCACTAATAAGTACGGGTGCATTGTTGCAGATTTGTTGTGCCCTCAAAATCATGCTTGTATGCCTTAGAAGTACTGTTACATGAACATTAGTGTGAATGATCTGCATTAATCTGACACTTTGTGAGGCGATCAACTGTTCGTTTGAATGTTTAGATGTGCTAGCACTTCCAAATGTCATTGCAGTACACTGTAAAGAGTACGAGATCCTTCAAGGTTCTTCAATTTGAGAATTTTGTCCATTTATCGAGGTTCCTCCACAGTTTTATATTAAAGAACATGCAAGAGTTCCTCAAGGATTCAGTACTTTATTCAGTGTACCTGTGAATGAACTGACCCAGAATCAGTACCCAGTATCAGATAAGAGGCATCTCCAGTTCTGTACTAGTTAGCTGGATAAAAGTGGCAAAGCAACATCACCACTGTTTTTTTTTTGTGTTTTTTTTTTAATGGACTCCACTTTTAAACGCACCACCGGAACATATTATCTTGCACTGTGGAACACAACACTGTGACTTAACAACAGTGCCAGGGCTTAAGTTAAAGGCCGATCCTCTGGCTGCCGTCTCAATTACAGGGTGTGTGTTCTCTTCAGACAGCCACCCCAGCACTGCCATGTGCTAAATCTCCAAGTCTGAGGTTATAGCTGTCCATATTTAGAAGGACAGAAGTCGGGGAACTTGGTTTGTTGTTCGTCTTAGGGACAGCGAAGCAGCTGTTTACATCTGTGTGTGAGGGTTGCTCCTCATGCAACAGTGTAATTTGGTTTCATTTGACACTTGGTCCATGTTGTTTCAAGACTGTGGGCTGCATGATCTGCGAGCTTCTTTAACAGTTCAGACCTTTTGATCTAGGATGTCTTTTGAGGTTTGTGCATTTTTTCTGCTCACTTTAGTGAAGGAGGCACAAAAGTATTGGGACACTTGCTCTGATGGATGACCAGTGGAAACAAGATGCACCTGAGCTCCGTTTTGAGTGTCATGGCAATGGCTGTGAATACTTAGGTGCATGTTATTTTTATTTTCAATAAACTTGCAAAGATTTCAAACAAGCTTTTCTCATTTTGTCGTTCTGCGAAAAAAAAAACCAATTTAACCCATTTTAGAATAAGGCTGTAACATAAAATGTGCAAAAAGTGAAGAGCTGCGAACACCTTGCAGATGCAGTGTAAATGTAATACGAAGAGCACATCCACCCTCGATTTCAATGGGTGTCCTGCCACACATTTGGAAAAATGCATGTTGGAGTCGAGCTTGCAGACACAGTGCTTATTGCTGTGCAAGCAGAGAACAAAGATTATTCTGCTTTTGTAAGGCATTGTGGTAAACACATTTGTAAGATTGATGTCTGCTGCTACATAATAGAGGGAAACCCAAACAATTTCATTGTCAATTTAGGAGGCAAAGATACAGCAGAACTGAATTATCCACCACTTGATGATGCACTAGCCAGGTTCAGAACAGCAAAACCGTGATTTATTGTCGTGGATAAAATGTTTGTCTTTGTTATTGGGGTTTTTCTTGCCCAAAGAAAACATTATTTAGAGTTTACTCGAACATTAAGGGGTAGGATTTACATATTAGGCAGCAAGTGACCTGTCAGTGCACAGAGGTGTGAAAAAATGGGGAAGTAAAAGGATCTGGGGAACTTTGATCATTGTGATGGCTTGACAACTGGGCCAGAACATCTACAAAACATTAGGCAGGTCTTGTGGTGTTCCTGATATAGAATGGTCATTATCTCCCAAATGGCCAGTGACCTGGCAACTGGTCATGGGTGCTCAAGTCTCATAGATTCACATGGAGCTAGGCTGATACTCTTTTGGCAGCGTGAAGGGAATCTACACAGTGTTAAGACGTTGGTTTTAATGTTACGGCTGATCCCTGCATCTTTCCTTTGTGAACTATAGTTTGATCGTAGTTTAAAGGACGCGTTGTACCTAAGTAGATGATGTTCATCACCCTCAGTCTGAAGGCTTTTGTTTACAGCACTGACGGACTTGTTTTGCTGTTAGGAGAACAAGGTATGCAGGAATTCTACAGTACTAAGGCCAAAACCAAAAGCTTTGTAACTTTGCAGCCTGGTCATTTTCAGGCAACACTCTTCTTTTATGTAGTTTGGCTGTTCTCGATTGTTAAACATGCAGTAAAATCGTTCTGTGAGTTTTATGAGCTTCTGAATTTATAGATCTGGTGACACAGTGTGTACAACACTTATTCAGTGTTTTAATAGACTTGTTTAGGCTTCTGGTTATTTATTGAGCAAATAAACAGGGTGATAATGCTGCTACAGAGGATATTGATCAGAGATCTGATGAAGGTTAAAACACATTATTAATGATTACTTATGTGTCTGTTTTGTTCAGTCGTGGTGGTGTTCATCTTCTAAACAGATCTAACAGTGGTTAAAGATGAATGAATGAGAGAGATGAGAGAGAGAGATCACCTTTTTAGATAGCCATGGGTGCTTTACAATCAGCACTTTTCACAATCACACTCAGCACTCAATCAACACACAATAAGAATAGCTCAGTCAGTCTTATTTGTAGATACTAAATACTGTACTCAAAAGATGGATTTCTTTACAGATGCACTTTTGCACACAAACAATAGACAAGAAACAGTGCACTCACATACCAAAAGTTATGGGTAAGCAGTGTGTAATTTGATTTATAAAGTGGTTTTACCTCAGGGGACACTTTGGGAACACCACACCTGTATAAGGTGTGAGTGCGCTTGAACACTGGCCAACGTGCCAGTTTTGAGTTTGAGTGAGAACATCACGGGTGTTGTTCTTGCCTTTCTTCAGCCTCAACAAAGTACCATCTGTATGATCCAGTAAACCAACCTAATGTGGTGTCACTAAAACCTCAAATCTCAAAACTTTACAGAAGAAGGAAAAACCACATCAGCATTTCTATTGGTCCATTCATCTGATTTTGGCCTACTTACTAAATAACTGGCAGATTTGCATAACATAAATAGTGAAAAAAGGGAAATAATGGTGACATATTCTGCTCGTGGATTTGTGTGGGTTGTTTCAGGTTGTGCTTCACTCCCAAAATAGAACTGAAACCGTGTGCAAGCACATGACTTGCTGCAGTGTTCAGCCCAGACTCCGCCCCTTCTTTGATGCCAGTTAAGTACTAATAGCACTCTGATATACGGGGAATTTTAACCTGTGAGGTGTGAGCGAGAAAGCAACTGTTGATATTTTTCATTCATTCAGAAATTTTATATATGACTCAACCTTTTCTTGTTTTTACTGAATATTCCATAACTGTCATTTTTCTCATGATAGAGTGGCAGTGAAAATCTAAAAATAAAATTCATTGTACGGCCCTACATTGTTTGAATAGAAAAAGATATCGTTACTGTTTTGTTGTGAAATGTCGTTCTGAAAACTTAGGTCTCCAAAACCTTGCAGAAAAAGAAACACTCATTGGCTTCAATGGAAGATTACAGAAGTAAGTAAAAAATAAAGAATTTGAGGCCGCATTTTCAAGGTTTGTTTATTTGTCCCGTGCATAGTTATACACAGTACAACACGCAGTGAAATGCTTGTTTTTGCACAACAAAGACAATATTTATTGTCAATATTTATTATACACAAATAGATATTTGTGTATTTGATTAATTGAACTGTTTGACTAACTGGTTCCTTTAAATAAACTACTGCAGCTCAGGGAAGTGCGATACAAAGTGTATTTCAAAACATTTTTGTTTCACTCCTGATCAGTTTGGCTTGTAGCTCCTGAGAAACAGAAGCCCAGTATCTTGGATGATGAGAACATTTCAGAAGATATATGAGAATTTTGTAGGCAGGTGCTGAGTCCTGCTGGAAAAGAAATTCAGCATCTCCATAAAGATCATTTGCAGATGGAAGCAGGTGCTCTGAAATCTCCTGATCACCCTAAAATCACTCTGGATAAATCACTTTGGCCCCATCACCAGCATATGACACGTCAGCCTTAACCATCACACTCTATGGCAACTTCACACTGGATTTCAGACACCCAAAGTTCAGACACATTCTGTGCCTCTCCATACTTCCTCTACACGCTAGTTGAGACTCTAGGAGTCTTGATTTCTAAACAAAATGCAGAACTTACTTTCATCTGAAAAGAGGACTTTGGAGTTCTGATCAACAGTCCAGTTCTTTTTCTCCTTAGCACAGGTAAGATGCTTCTGATGTCTCTGGTTCTGGAGGGCCTTGATATTAGGAATGTTGCAGTTGTGGCTTCTCTCCTGGAGACATCTGTGCGTGGTGGCTCTTGATGTACAGACACCAACTTTTCTTGACAGTCCGCTGAAGGCTGTGGTCATTCCTGTTGCTCCTGCACCTTTTCCCACCACAGTGACCCTCTGCTGTGTGCCCTCTTTGTGGAGGGTGTTGATGGATAACGTCCAGGTCATCAGTCTTCCTCATGATTGTGGACACATGCACTGTACTAGACACAGTATTTGCATTGTTTGAATTGTTTGATTTTCATGAGCAATAAGCCAAACTGATCAACAGTAAAATACAAAAGGCTTCGAATATGTCACATTTGATTGTTTTATTCTTTTATCTATTTTTACACAACATACTTTGTTTGACTTCCACCTTTTTATTCCCATGAATATTTTACTGCCTAGAGTATAAAGTGATCTTAACCTAGGTTATCTATATAGAAAAGTCTCTCCGAAATGAGTGAAAAGTCTGCAGATGACATGGATAAAAATCTCTAGCCTTTTTAAACACCCATCTCATGTCTCCAGGCTGTGAACAGCTGCTCTGTAACACCGTGGGCGCTTTTTGATGCTTAATGAGGACTCGATTATGGATTTAGGACATAACACTCTTAGGAAAATGCCTCAATCAGCAGTTGTGTCATCATCGTGAAAACGAATGTGAATTTTTGACAGTTCAATCTTTTCTCGCTGATCGAGGCATATGGTGTGGGATACTGAGATGCATTCAGGGTCAAAAGACACTTGAGCACGAAGAACAGCTAGAAGACGGCAGCTGTTAGGATGAAGTGGCTCCTTGACTCTATCGATCTCCCCTGCTATTATGCCTCCGACTTCTGACAACAACATGTGGTGTTTATCTTCTGTTTCTCACTCTTTTTCTTTATGGACTTTGGCTCCCTGGGTTCGGCTCTGTTGTTCTGAGTTATGTGTTTGTGTTCCCACAGTGTGCCAGTGTTTCGCCGTGCTGGAGGATGGAGCATTAGCACATAACTTACAAGAGCAGGAAAGTAAGTCCTGTGACTCACCCCTTTCTCACACTTACGCTGACTGCTCACACACTTAATCTGCCAGTGTCATCTCTCCAGTTAGCCATGATACTCAGCGCTTTAAAGGCACGATTTTGAAACTTAATTCTCCTTACTTGTGTGTTATGTTCAAGTTTCAAAACCCCATTCACACCCCAGTCCATTTAATACAGAGCATTGCTGTCCAGTGAAGAGCATGTGATGTGTTCAGTGAAAACATCTCCAGAATGGTCACTTGACAGGAAAAGGACTAAAGGTATTAACTTTGATCTTTGATGTTGCAGTCGAACAGTACTACAGCTCGAACGTACAGAGGAATCAGCTGGTTCAGAATGACATCCGTGTAGCCAAGAGGCTGCAAGATGAAGAGCAGCAAAGAGCTTGCAGGCTCCAACACCATGCTACACAGCAGTTGTGAGAACACACACACACACACACACACACACACACACGCACAATAAATCACACGAGGACAGGATAAGTCACCTCTCCTCTAACTCTGTGTGGACACTCCAGAATATAAGATGTTACCAAATTAACCATGGAAGCATTTCAGTGTGTAATGGCTGGATTAGTCTAAAATAACCACAATTTTAGAGTGACGTGGTGAGTAAAATCTGGATTGAAGACATTAACTTGATCTTGGTGGGATCAAATAACTGTCCCAGAAATATCTTCTAAAAATTATAAATTATTAAATACATATTAAAATGTTTAAACCGTGTTTTAGGCATTTCTTTGCATTACTAATGCATCTCAGAAAAATAGAATATTGTGAAAAAGGTCAAGGTTTTTTCATCCTGAAAATATTTAATTATTTAATTAAAATTAAATAAAAATTCTGTTAAAAGCTCATTACATCATGATATAAAAAAAGGATTTTGCAATATTTGAACTTTTTGAGATACACTAGTGTGCTTCCAAGATCTGTGACCAGTATTGAGCTGCAGTGATGTGGCATGAAAAAGTCACCTTTAATTTATTTTATTTTATTTAGCCTTTATTTAACCAGGTCGATCCCGTTTGAGACACAACGATCTCTTTTTAAAGGGAAGCCTGGCCAAGACAGCAGCCTAAAACACCAGTTGCAACACCTCTCCTCTAAAATGATAAATCTCTAAAATTAGCCACATCGTGAACTCACCCAGATTTCATATAATGAGGATTTTAAAGTTTAATCTTTAGTTTTTGGTTTGCGTTCAGGGAAGAGGAGGACTCGGAGTATGCCCGCAGGATTCAGGAAGAGATACAGCAGTGTGCTGAAGAAATTCGGAGGAGAGAAAAAGAAGATGAGGTAGATAGAAATCTGCATTTCCCTTTTTATGATCTTATATTCATATTACTTGTTCATTCCTATTCTTGCTCATTTATACTCTTGAATTTTCCTGAACTAGTGCTGTAAATGTAAATGGCAGTGCAGAGAAGTCATCTGGCAGGTTTTTGTATCCATTCAGAGCCTTTGAACATGACAGACGGGAGCTGATACCAGTGGTATGAGGAAGTGAAAATACACAGTCAACCATAACATTAAAACCACTGACAAAGTGAATAATATTGATTATCTCATTACACTTATCAAAGGTTGGTTTATACAATATTAGGCAGGTGGTTTTAATGTTGTGGCTGTTAAGCAAATACCTAACTTTCTTTGCATATCTCAGCTTAGACTGAGATCCGAGCAGAGGATCAGCCATGCTATGGTGGCCAAGCAGCAGAGATGGTTAAGTGTGTTGCTCAGGGGCCCTGCAGTGTCAGTTTACGAGATGAGATCAATAATCCAGGGCGCTGGTCAATAATCCTCACAGTGTGTTCTGTCCTCATGCTGTAAGGATGTAAAATACAGCTGTAAAGCGAAGCAAAACAACAAACTGCTGCTTTATTTTAATGATTCTCTGTAAACTCCATCCCTTTTTCTTAGAAGTGTCTTTATGACTGTGGTGTCAAGAGTTTTATACTCCTCTACAGTGCAGATGGAAACACTGCCTCATACACAAATTATATGCAGCATTTTAGGTTTTCATGTGCTTTTACAGCTGGATGGAAACCTGGCTTCTGTCATGAGCTTTCTGAATTTACTAGTCAGAACATCTCCCCTTCATAGATTAGTAGTGATCTTTTCAGAGATGTTTTTCTGCTCCAAGAGCAATTAAATACTTTAGATTCGTTAGGGATACGTGACCGTTGCTTGACGATTCAAACAGGGAATCTTAACTACAGCCTGCCATAATGACAGGCATAAAGATGCAAAACACAACTCCGAACACTGCAGTATTCCACTCGGTTTCTTTCTAGGGCTGCAGAGTTTTTCCATTTGAATTCAAAGCATTAATTTTCACCAGCTCGAAGTGCAATTCTTAGTACTGTTTTTAGTCATAGAAGTGCCTGGGTGTGTCTCACACGGACTGGAGTAAAGACTCTTTACATCAGACCTTCAAACCCAGAGCCACACTGTAGTGGAAAAAGTGTATATCAAAGAGTACATCACTTAAAGGTGCCAAAGAGTGCGTTTATTATTATTTTCAGTTGTTCTTTTTATGGATTAACCAGTAAGTATGTGGCATAAAAATGCATCCAGAATGTAATGCACTGGTTTTGCTTTTACAGAGGGTTCGTGGCACTGTGACTGACACGTAGAGTCCACATATATAGTATAGTTTTATCTCTGTAACAAAAACACTTTAATTATCCATTCAGATAGTGATGCTGTAATGTTAGTTGAGGAGATTGGGTTTGGAGCTGGGTTATCTTTTAGAGTCTTAACAGTTAAAAAATCCAGCACGTCTACCTTCTGGTGTGTGTTTTGGTCCAGCTTGATTCAGCTGAGATTTTCTGTTTGTTAGTTTTAGCTTTATTACGTGCCGCGTTTGAGCTCCGTTTCTGGACACTGGCTCGGGAAAAGCTGAGCTCATTGGGTGATGTACTGCTCTTTAGTATAAACAACGCCACATACTTCCTTCATGAGCTTCCACCAGTAGACTGGTTGTATGTAATTTGGGGGCATAAATATAATGAGTCAAATTCTCCAGCACGTTTGTGGTTCTTGAATTGGCACATTTTCAAGTCCTTTTTAGTTACGCTGGGTTTTCTTTGGAAGGTTGACCAGAGTTCACTGTATGTACCAAACTCTAATTATTTGTAAACATCAAGGTAAATACAGTGTCATCTTCCAAATACAGTGTCAGAGGCCCAATTTCATTAAAGCAAATGCACGTTTGTGTTCATCTGCATTTGTTTTTGTTGTCATGCAGACCTGATTACATCATTTGTCTCAAAAGCGTCTGTGTGAAATGAAGGCTTTGCTTCAGGACCTGTGAAAACTGAGATTGCCGGTGCTACCATGGAGATTTGGATGTAGATAATTTAATGAGCTTCTTTGAAGGGTGACTTGCCTTATGTTCGTTTCATTAGCTAACAAGCAGATTTCTCAGCCATTTGATTTCATTTAAGCCTGGTACAGAAGGCTTGGGGCTCTCAGATTTCTTTTATCTAGGTGTGAAGCTCAGGTGATTCCCTGTATACTGTATATCTACAAGCCCTTAAGAAACAGATGTTTAGTTTGTCATTGTCAGCGGAAAAAAAGCAGAAAACCTGTATGTACTAGAAAATTACACAAAAGCTTCAACAACCAATAGTCATCATCATACAATTGTCGCAATCAGAAGTAGTGTCTCTCAGTATGTTGTTGTACTGAGAGACTCACTCCGTTCCTGCGGATAGTAGGGGCAGTAGGGGCAGAGTGTTGTGTGCATCCCACACATTTTCGGTCAGGGCAGTGCGACTGGCCTTGGTATTAGTATCTGTGTCTTCAAGTCAAGCTTTTGAGACGGCAGCAGTATGTGGACGAGCATTGTCCTGTTGGAATAGCAAACACAATAGAGTTTGTGTTCAGAAAAAATGGGGTCACTGGATGCAGGACCTCATTAACGTGACGTTGGGCTGTCAGAGTGCCGGTAATGAATACCAAAGAGATCTGGCGTCCTACAAAATTGTATGTAACAACAAACTGCTGATCTTGATGTTGACCAGTGTGCTTTCACACTTTGATTTGTTGGTCGTCTCCACCAAGACAAAAGTGTGACTCATCACTGAAGATGACCTGCTGGACTGACACTGTTGCGGTTGTATATTGCAATCAGTTGATTCTTTTTGGGTGCAACTGTTTTTTGAAGATGAGTGTATGTTCAGCTATAGGCTGCGTGGCTTCATATTCAGCGTACAGTAGACTTTGCAGTGGCTTTATTGGCATAGTTTGATGGCTCTCTTAGTGTACTCAGATTAGATTCAGACTAGATGTTCTGGAAGTGTTTGTTTAACTGTGGATTGAAGTGGCAAAGCTTGCCATTTAACACCAACGGGCACAGTCCAGTACTGGTAAGCAGAAATTTGTGATGCTGACTTGTTCTGCAGTTTTATAGGGCTTTTATTTATTGAGAATGTTTTGCCGATGATAAGACCATCCGCTGTATTAATTATAGATATTTACACCCCTGCTGTCCTCTGTTAATTAAAACCCCAGTGCCACCTGGCTGTGTCCTTTAAATACCATCTCACCATGCTCTTGTGCCTGCTGCCCTTTGAGGCTGATTCTGGAGAGGGGAACATTGCAATTTCAGCATATTATGCTCACCCAGCCTTGCTAATTGTTTTAAACATTAAACCCCTCTCATTAGAAGTGCTTCTGTGGAGGTTGACTTGGCTTACAGCACTCCTAAGCTGTGAGTCAGACCTCTTGAGTCTGTGCCCATCCCTAGTGTGAGGTTAAGGCTCCACAGGGCATTAATGGGGCTTCAAGACTGTGTTTGGTGGTGTTCTCTTCTCTACATGAGGCTTTAAAGCGGTCTTTGGTGGCGTTCTCTGCTCTACATTTAAAATGCACTCCTAATGGGCAGTTACAGAATGGGGGTTCAGCCCATTGAGGCACAGGCTGAAAGGAAAGCAGCTCCTCTAGCGTATCTCAGCACCTTTTTTTTTTGTTCTGGATGACGAGGATTTGGCCAACTCACCAGTTTTTCTTCTCCAGTTTTCCATTGTGTTGGCTCAGACAGACCCAGCTGCTGTAATAAACAGGCCAGGCTCCCTGAAGTGAGCCAGTTCTGCCCACAATCACCCCACTCACTCTTACTCAAAGAGACCTCCTGTGTAGATGCGTCTCTTACCATTCCAGGCATGGTGTGGGTTCTGCAGGAAAACTGCATAGGTTGTGTTCAGTGTGGTGGAGTGTGTTGTGTGTAGTTGTCCTTCCACATAAAATTTTCACAGAACAATAGTATTTAATAGTTTTGTTGTCATATTAAGTAGAGATAAAGACAGATTATCATGATTTTTTTGGACTGTTAACCCTTTAAAGCCAAGTGTATCATATTTGATACACGTGTTGTTGTTTTGTATCTACAAATTAAATTAAATAATTGTCTAAAATAACTATTAATACAATCTATGATAATATGTAATAAATTGAATACATAATAATTAATTGCAGGAATAATATTATAAAATCAGTTCCATGTTTTCTGCTCCCTGGTGGATTATCTGTGCACTGCATGCACCAGAACAAATACCAGATTTTGATTGTTTGTTTGTTTTATTTTTTTAATTGCTTTGTCTATATAACAAAACAAAAACAGCTCAGACAAGTTCATGGCCTTAATAATAACATATAATAAATGGCAAAGTTACATAATGATTGTACAATAATTTTCCAACTTAATAGTAACAGAAACAGGCTAGGCTGAATTAGGAAACCCATATATCATGGAAGATATTTTGTATATGTAGGGGTCCCAGACTTTATAGAGGCCCACTGAGGATTGGAGTATATATGAAACATATTCCCAACATATAACATTGCGAAAACACTCATTGTGTCATTGTGCCATGATTTGGATGATGGAATGGCATCTTTAAAAGGGGCACATAGGATCCAGCTCAATGAAAACACAGAATGTTAAAATGACCACAGTCCCTTCACGGTACCAGACCAGTAGCTTTGCAGCTTCTGACATGATTTGAAACAGTGAATATAGCTGCCAAGCGCAGATTTACATTTGAGCCTCACATTCAGAGAACATGGAAATCTTGCTCCCAAATACCACACTGACCTCTAGTGGCCATGGGCTGTACGGCTGAAGTTTTGTGTTGTTTTTTTTTTGGGGGGGGGGTTTGTTGTTTTTTTTTATTTTGTCCTTTCATGTATGTGTTTTGCAGGGTTTGGAGACCATTTTAAGCATAAGCCTAAAAAAAGAAAACGATTCCTAGAGAACTGTAGAATTTCAAAGTGCTGTTCTGCTTTTGTGTCTGTTGGTTGCCCTTCCCCTTTTTATCTCCAACTGAAGCCAACCGGAAAAACTGAAGGTCATCCCCAAAAAACCTACTTTGGCATTAGAATTATGGTTTAACTGTCTTACATTATGGTTGTTATGATATCAGACCTTTAGGGTGTGTTTATATTTGTATATATATTTTTATATTTGTAGTTTGGTTCCTTTGGTCCAACAAGAAAATGATACATTAGTATTTTTTAGTCCTGGTTTGCTTGGGTTTCATACTGACATTTGCAGTTGAACCTCAAGGGTGACGTGTGGCATGCACATGACTGAAGGCAGGTTGTGGGTTGAAGTGGATGTGTAATCACTCTGGCTGGCAGAAGCTGAAGTTGGGCAGATGGACCATTGGCTTTTTGTGGAATAAAAACACTGCAAGTGAAGTGCAGAGAACAGAAACTTCTGGACCCTTACACCTGGTTTATAAAATCAGATCTTTATGAATATATCAATTCTGTATTTAGATCTCTGTATTTTGAATAATATCTGACGTGTGACTGTCTCAATTCTTTGTGATTTTCAAATGGTCACTGAACAAAGGTCATGAAAACATCCTGCAAAACTGGCCTAGGGAGTAAAAAAATCTCAGTATTTTATATATTGCCTTGTTAACAGAATTGCAATTTATTGAGTCATGACACATACATACACTACAGACAGAAACCCGAACAGGATATATTTGTAAGTAGACCCTATATACTAGTGCATCTCAAAGTTTGTTCATGTTCATAATTTCATACAAAAAGTCAGATTTTATATTCATTACATGTAAAGTGACATTTCATACCTTTTTGTTTTACTGTTGATGAGGATGATCAGAAATTTGGCTCATTTAAACGTATCCGTATCAAAATGAAAACAAAATGCTTGTATATCCATCCATCCAGCCATCCGTTTTCTGCCGCTTTTCCGGGGTCGGGTCGCAGGGGCAGCAGCCTAAGCAGAGAGACCCAGACTTCCTTCTCCCCAGCCACTTGGTCCAGCTCTTCCGAGGGAACCCCAAGGCGTTCCCAGGCCAGCCGTGAAACATAGTCTCTCCAGCGTGTCCTGGGTGTTCCTCTGAGTCTTCTCCCGGTGGGGTGTGCCCAGTACACCTCACCAGGGAAGCATCCAGGAGGCATCCTCACTAGATGCCCGAGCCACCCCAACTGGCTCCTCTCGACATGGAGGAGCAGTGGCTCTACTCTGAGTCCCTCTTGGATGACTGAGCTTCTCTAAGGGAGAGCCCCGCCACCCTGCGGATAAACTCATTTCAGCCGCTTGTATCCGAGATCTCATTCTTTCGGTCATAACCCAAAGCTCATGACCATACATGAGAGTAGGCTCTTAAATCGACCGGTAAATCAAGAGCTTCGCCTTTTGGATCACCTCTCTTTTCACCACTACAGACCGGTACAGCGTCTGCATCACTGCTGACGCAGCACCAATCCGCCTGTCGATCTCCCGCTCCATTTTTCCTTCATTCGTGAACAAGGCCGCTACCGGTTCAGCCACAGCTCCTGTAAGCCACCTCAACAATGGAGGCACGGAACATGGCCCACCTCCGGGAAAACTGTCCCCCGCCTCCACCGGGATGTGTTCAAAGTTCGGAGGTGGGAGTTGAAACTCTGTCTCACAGGAGATTCCGCCAGGCGTTCCCAGCAGACCCTCACAATACGCTTGGGCCTGCCAGGTCTTACGGGCATCCTCCCCCACTAACGTACCCAACTCACCACCAGATAGTGTTCAGTTGACAGTGTCCAAAACATGCGGCCGCAGCTCAGATGACACAACAACAAAGTCGATCATTGAACTACAGCCTAAGGTGTCTTGGTGCCAGGAGCACATATGGGCACCTTTATGCCTGAACATGATGTTCGTTATGGACAAACCATGACGAGCACAGAAGTCCAATAACATAACACCACTTGGGTTCAAATCTGGAGGGCCATTCCTCCCAACCACGCCCCTCCAGTTCTCACTGTCGTTACCCACATGGGCGTTGAAGTCCCCCAGTAGAACCAAGGAGTTCCCTGAAGGGGAACTTTCTAGCACCCCCTCCAGAGACTCCAAAAAGGGTGGGTAATCTGAACTGATGTCATAAATGCACTGTCTGTTATTGCAACAGTGGAGAAGCAATAAATAAATATGTAGTGTCTGCATATAGTGAGTTTGTTTTGTCTGTATGATGTCTGCGTGTGTGTTCCAGATGTTTTCACAAGCTTTCTGGGTAGAAACTGTTTATGAGTCTGGTTGTCCTGGACTTCACACTCCTGTAGGGTCGGCCTGATGGTACACAGCCCTAATTATTATGATATTATTGTTTTTATTAGATCAGTAGCAAACATTTTTTGGACATTTGTCCTACAAATAATTTTATCACAATGGGCCAAAAACTCTCTTAATTTTGCTAGTGATATCACAGATGATATAAAATGATACTATTGAAAAATGTAATTTTGTGTTGAACATATGAAAAAAAATATTTTACTTTTATTTGTATTGATTGATTTTTATTTAAGTACAGAACTCTGTTAATGTATGTGAACATGCAGTGTCAGTCTGGTGCTCACTTTTTAAATACAGAGATCTAAGTGCTGGAAATATTGCAAGTGGTTTGCTAAATTCCATTACTGAGACAAATGTGAACTTTTCCATTCTTTGGTGAAACACCTAGATTAACTACTTTTGATTAAGAGATAAAACTAACCAGTCATTTCACAAGGTATTATTGACAGGAAACTCCATCATACTCCTCATCAGCACCTATGAATGTTGAAGCTCACGTCTCCACCAACCGTCTGCACACTTGCCCAATAACAACTATTCATTTCAAAGGGGGTTTTCAGTTCCAGGAAATCAAGCACCGCTGCAGCACGTTTACTGAATGTTTAGGTCTTTTGTTTTAAATTTTTGTCGAAAAAACACTAACTGTAAAAGTAAATTTGTGATGGAAATTTATTGGAAAGTCCTAGTCATTTAGTTCAGTGGCTCGCCCTCATTCAGTGCCCACTGTGGTGGTACGAGGCTCAAGAGAGCAAAGCAGTTTCCCTTTAAAAGCCTCGGCAAGGTGGGCTTGAAAGTCAAGACTAGCAAGGTTTCAGCCCCTTCATATGAGATCGTGGAAATTCCACTGCTCGCGTCTACTGCGTCTGACATTGTGCTGTGGGTGAGCTGTGAGGTGCAGTGCGTATGTGTGGGTGACTAGTTTTTTTTACAGTAGCTAAACCGCACGTACTTATGCTGAGCAACTGGGCTGATTTCTTGCAGGCTTGAGCTCAGAGGTATTGCCGTTAAATACTATTTAAGGTTAAGGATTGTGAGACTGCTGTGTAAGCTGGGTGGACACCCTTCTGCTTGCTGAGTTTGAAAGGCTTTCACAGTTTAGTTAAATCATGCACAATTTTAAATAACATTTTATATTAAACACAAACAAATGCCATATTGAAATACTTGCAACTGCATGCTTGTTATTATTAAAAGAAATATCTGTTGGTTCATTTTTGACTACCATTCAAAGGTGTTGTTTCAATAGAGATTTTTGATGTTCTGGTCAAAATTAATAGCTATATTTGGCAGCTTAAGTACTGTGTACTATCTAGATTTAATCACCACTTTTGAATTTTGGTTATTTATTCTATTGTAGCATAATTTTTGATGCTTTACAGCTTTCACAGTTATTTTATAATATTTAACACTTTTATCAGTAGCTTCTTACTAGTTCATTGAGCCTGTAAAGACGTGCAAGGCTAGATAAGTCATATAATCTTCAATCAAATTGTTTATAAATGATTATAAATGATTAAAAATAGAGTTTTAGTGTTTAGTTACCCAGGCAACACACTCACAAGGCATTGACTTGTGACTTAACGTGTCTGTCTCTGTTTTCTACAGGAAATAGCAAAGCGATTCCAGGAAGAGGAAGAGTTGCTTGTTAGACAGCAAAGCAGCTGTCAAAGGACATATGATGGAGGTATAACTGCTGTTCTTTAAGTCACTTTAAACACGTTGACTATTAGTGATGGAGTATCGTCATTTATTTGACCCCATATGTTGGGTGAATCTGAGTCAGAAAGCTTTGTGGGACAGGGATGCGTATGCCATGTCGCTGAAGAGGCTGTATTGACTTTGATGTGGCTACGCTTATCGAACAATCAAAGGACTGTGTGTACATATGTGTTCACACACTGTGTTCTCCTTGTTTAATGACCCAAAATGCCTCCTCCTGTTTTCTTTGCCTTGAAAAGCTCTACATCACATTTCAGTGATGGCCTACATTTGTAATCGAAATGACGCAAAGCAGTGCCGTTGTTTAATAACTGCCCTTTCACACAGTAAACCACCAAACCAGTGATGGCCTTTGTCACATGTATTCTTCTCTCAAATGAGTGCTAGTCATACAGTCATATGACCTACAGTTTGAAGTTCCAATGATGGTTCAGAACATTTCACAAACATTTAGTATAGTTTGCATTC
The DNA here is from genome assembly GCA_034509495.1 of Acestrorhynchus altus. Lineage (NCBI taxonomy): Eukaryota > Metazoa > Chordata > Actinopteri > Characiformes > Acestrorhynchidae > Acestrorhynchus > Acestrorhynchus altus. The sequence goes on from CM067518.1 coordinate 21,507,999, forward strand.
AGTATAGCTTTGACCATTTAAAGCCAGTTCGATAAATGTATCATTTGCATGATCGATATTTTTGTTTCACTTGCTATTTTTGTTGTTTTGCATGCTTCTTCTATTTTAGTTTGTAACCCTTCCCAAATTCACTGAACTACATCCTACAACAGATGCTGGTGACCTTTTCATATGTACATGCATCCAATGTGAAGTTCTGTTGCCCACAGATTTGTCTTTTTATGTGTGTCCTTGAACTGGATGCTTTTATGGTACTAATAAATATATTTTAATATTATTAAATATATACACACCATATTGAGGTTTACAAGCCTGAGTGCCTGTCTACAAATCCACAGTTTAAGTCCTCACAGCAATGCTGCCAAATGTATGAGAAAGCCCTTTTTAATACCCTTGATTTTACAAGAAACAATGAATGAGATGTCCCAGTACTTTTGCCCACATAAAGTATATTGTAATTGGCCAATAATATAGATTATATGTATATTGTAATCATATCATCAATCATATTGTACTATAATATCAATATCTTTTGAGTTGTGCTGCATGTGTTTATCATTTTTTGCATTTGTATGTATTTGTGAAATAGTTAAACATTAGTTCTCTGTATGTACGTTTTGCCTGGCACCAGTCAACAGCATTTGCTTAACCACTAACGTACTCCTCCCCCACCCTCTTACTTTATGTTTGCATGTTTTTGCTCGGCAAGAGAATGGCACAACAAATCGCACACTTCAGCCTGCACGCCCACTCCTCAATGAGGAGATAGAGCAGTATGACCGGGCTTCAGACAGCAGGGCCTATTCCCCCTCTCCCTCCACCTCAGACTATGAGGAGGACCACACTCAACAGAGGAGGTATCGTTCTGAGGACTGCAGGGAGCATTTTGAGCAGAGACATCAGCCCAGGTGTCACCCACCTCGCAGAAGCTCTTGGGAACAGGGCAGCAGGAGCTCTGTAAGCCAGAGCAGTCACTTGGGAGAGGGCAGCAGAAGCTCTGAAAGCCAGAATAGCAGTTCGGGACACTTTCAGGGCAGGTGGGGTGACGTGGTCAGGCTTATAAAGAGTGACTTGAACGAGCAAGGTTACCTGAGTTGCAGTTCCAATGATGAACTCTTTGAACCTGTCTATAGACTCGAGAGAATCCTCAGTCGCCACCAGCAGACCTCAGGTCAGTGTGGTCAGCGTGAGAATAGGTTGAGTCGCCATAGCAGTGTGAGGGAGACTTCTGGAAGAATGTGGCAAGAACGTGGTATAAGTAGGACGCAAAGCTTCAGGAGCTCAACACACAGTGATGGCAGGAGTGTGAGGTCTGAGAGCAGGCGAGTGAGACGTAATAACAGCAGCTGTATTGACTCCAGGGCAGGGGAAAGCCGGAGACATGTCCACTTCCAGGATGATGCAAGACACCCTAACTGTTTTGGTGACAATCAAAGAGCATTTGAAGGAACCCGTGGTGGAAGAAGAGAGCGAAAAGTTGTGAGCTACACTATGAATACCTATCCAGTAAGGGATGATGAAAGAGGTAATGATCAATTGTACCTTACCACTGCTAATGGTTTCCAGTCCCAACCCCAATCTCAGGGTTTTCAGCAAAGCAATCAAGTGAGAAGCATATACAAAGGAGATGCTCATATAAGCAGGAGAGAATGCAGAGGTGAGGTCAACGGACGTCATAGCCTAAATGGCATCCAAGAGACTAATGGAGTCCAGCACTTTAAAAGGTCACTCTCACATGAGTCTAGAGTAATAGAAGAGGAAGAAACAGAACGAGGAAGCTTCAGGGTTCGAGGAGACCACAGGCGAAGAGCTCACTCCCTCAGGGAGGAGGGAAGGTGGGAGGATAGGGAAAGCAGACGTTACCGTAGAAACTGTAGGGTAAATCAGCTTCAGCAGGGTAATGAGGAGGAGAGCTCAAGTACTGAAGAGGAGGAGGTGGAGAGGGAGAGGAGGAGGGCGGAGAGAAGGGCACGGAGAATCCCCCAGCGCAGTCTCAGTCTGGCCTGCAGAGGGCGCTCTTCTAGAGCAGGTAACAAGTTTAGGCCCTCCTCTCAATGTCCGGTTGAGCCTACGATCTCCAATGATCTCTTCATCTGCTCATTCTTATCGTTTATCTCCAATCAATAAGCAATTCCTCCCAAGCCCTTCTGCTTGGTTGCCCCCTCTACATATTTCGGGAATGGTCCTTAATCTTTAGTTTGCCTTGTGATCAGGTGGACCTTCTTTGCTTGATGACTTTATCATTTGCTTGATTATTTCCTCTCTGGATGGGTTTTCCTTTTCTTGCACATTTCTGATGTGAAAAACATTCTGTGTGCCCTATGTATTTGACTTTTTCTCATTTGTGTTCTTGATGATCTGATATTTCAATATATTACTGCTTCTGTTTTATTGTGTGTTTGTGTGGATTTATGAGGGAAATATGGTCTTAATTTTTTGTCAACTGTTTCCTCTCTTTATCCCTTTGACTAAAACAAGCAGTTTTTCCTTCTGCATCTTTAAATTGTGGGACAGGGCAACCAATCAGAACAATGTTCTGGTTGATTGCCCAGCATTGTGCTTCATTCCTCATGAATGGGTGTGGTAAAACTGATTGACAGTATGTTTACATATGCAAATGGGGTTGTTTTCTGTGATATTTCAAAACTCATACATTGAAATTGATCTGAAATTTTTGCAGCTTAGTTTCCATAAATAGATCGATGGCACTGCATGATATTTACACTCCCAACTGTTCACTTAATACCTGGTTCATTTCCACTGCCACAGCTGTCCTCAAAATGTCAGAAATGCAGATGTTTGTACTTTTAAGGGTCAATCCATCTGTCAATCAGTCCAAATTTTGGTTCCAGGGCGAGCCAAAAGAGGTCTCAAAGTTCTGCAGTTGTGCCAGATGTCTTTATTGTTCATATATTACTTCAGGAAATGAGACATTTGGACTTTTTTTACAAATACAATTATATTTATTTATTTATTTCACAGAGTGTACTGAAAAATGTGGGGTATTGGTTTGGTTGGTATCAGTATTGATATCAGGTAAAATGTGAATAGTACCCAAGCTTTGAGTTGTCCTTTTTAAAAGACCACATTTTTATGAGTGGGACAAAAAAGGACAGACTATACTCTCTGATCAATCAGTACTTTGCAAGGTTTAAAAAAACGTCACGCTTTCTTGTAACCATGAGTGAGCAGGTACTTAAAACGTACCTAATTTCAGATACCAGGTTTAAAATTTGTTTATTGGAAAAGGCAGAAATGCTGCGTAGAGTTGAGTAGAGTAGTATAGGTACCGTGCAGTGGTCTGGGGAGTGTTCTAAAAGGGTGTTTATAGGCTGCATCAAATCCTTTAATTGAAACAGTAGATTTCTTGTGATATGAGCCCTTTAAACAATACATTGTACAATCGTCAACAAGCCAGTTAGCTTGGTGTTTCATTTTCCACCATGCTTATGTAATTTATACGTATAAAAGTTATAGCATGTTTGCCACCTCTTCTCAGTTTCAAACAGAATCATATGTAACTGAGAAAAATTCACAAAGCCCACCTCATTTTCATTATGTTGAAGTTGACTTCATACAGAATCCCCCTCACTGTGTTCTCAGTGTGATCTGCTACACGTGCTAGTGGGCTGTGGAATCCCCCTGTCTTTGACTATCACTGAATTGGTGGGCTGTTTTGCTCCCCCATCATGTTTTTATGCTACTTCTACCGATCTCTCCCGCAGGGCCTGAGTTGAGGAGGAATGGAGCCTCTCTGGATCTGGGGGAGCTGGAGCAGGTACTGCTGGATGAAGAGCTGGCACGCAGGCTCCAGGAAGAGGAGGAAAAATTGCTTCAAGGCGTAAGGGAACTCGACTAGTGTACATTCGCAAAGTCAAAGGGCTTCTCAAGTTGCAGCACCACTGAACATGCCAATGCCATACTCACTGCTCACACTGTCCTTCCACACATTGTGATGCCATAATTAATCCCTCCAATTATGTCCAGAAGCCCCTGACCCTTTTAACTTTATTCGGAATTGTCCTCAGGATCCAGAGTCAACATCTGCTTTCCAGAGACCTTACCCAGAAGGAGACTTTAGAGTAGCTCAGGTTGCTCAAGATGAGGTGAGCAGTCCTCTGTTATCTTCCACTTTTATCATACTAGAGGATCAGTTACTCAGTTTTGACACTTAGCCATTACTCTTCACCAATTTTTTTTTTGTAACAGGAGATTGCACGGTTCATGCAGAAGCAAGAGATAAAGGCTAAGCGGCAGTCTCAAGAGCTGGAGGGCTTTGGAACAGGGAGGGAATACAAGGAGATGACGAATGAACTATATGATAACACAGTGGTCTGTGACAGACAGGTAGTGCTGTCCCCCTACACCATTTAACACCACGAGCTCAAATATACAGACAAAATCAACAAAATCCATGTTTTTTTTCTTTTATCTTGATGGTCCATTTTCTTCTATCAATAGTCTGTCTCCTCTTCAGTTTTTTATGTTGTTCACTGTACTTCCATTTTTTTGTTATTTCTCACTTTTTAATACAGCAAAATATGTTTATACTGACCTCCATAAAAGGTCTTTCCTTCTTTCCTAAGGAATTTGTTGTCCCTAGTTTCTTTAATTATATTCCTCCCCTTAGAATAACTAACCCTAAGCACACTAAGGAAACTTTTAAGTGTCATTGACCCAGCAGTCCATTTGGGTTTGCCATTATACTTTGGTTTCATACTCTGTAATACTGTGTGTGTGTGTGTGTGTGTGTGTGTGTGTGTGTGTGTGTGTGTGTGTGTGTGTGTGTGTGTGTGTGTGTGTATGTGTGTATATATATATATATATATATATATAATGAGTGCAATACTGTATAACACCCTACCAATATTGCAGATGCAGAGAGAAAGACTGGACTCAGAGGGCCTTCTATCTCCAACTGAGGAATGCTCCCCAGAACATCTGCCCACTAGTCCCCTCACTATGGCTGCGTAAGTCATTGTCCTCCAGTTAAAACAGGGTTCCTGCAGATCCTGACATTGGAGATGTCTTACAGTTTGAATTTGAGGCTTTCAAGGTGCTGAGATGTTCACAAGTCACAAAATACAAAATCCAGTCCAGACTAAAGTCCAAGTCAAGTCTTAATCACAAAGCACAAAGTTCACTGTGTGTGTCTGTGTCTGTGTCTGTGTGTCTGTGTCACTGTCATTAATAAATGAAGATGCTAACTTGATTACCCATCTCTGCTAAGAGGATGTCTGAAAATCAGGTTTAAAAGACTAATTCAGAACCGTCCGCCAATCACACATTTATTTAACAAAAACATGGGCTCAGACACTGACCACTAATGAAGAGGATCTCAAGGTCAACCACACTGAAAAGACTGTAGATATTTCTGTGTATTTGGTATGGACATTGTGTAGCACCAAATGTGAATTTAATACATACTGTGGTTGGTTGTGTGCATAGATCGGTATTTTCATAATAAATTGTGTGATTTGTCTGTAATTTAGATCTTAAATGTCTTAAAAACATTTTAATTTGTCATTTTAGGCAGCAGCACCAAGTCAGAAACATAGCTGAGGAGCTAGATCCAACCTTTCACAGGAAAGAGAATGTGCCAGCAGGAGAGAACATAGGTGGGAATTTTGTGCCGTTCCCATTTATATATAGAATGTGTATGTTTTCTACAGTAAGTGGGTTCTTGTGTTTACAGGTTCCTGCCAAATCCAAGCACCTCCACAGACAGACTCACACGACCTCTTGCAAGAGCCTGTATTTGTTCAACCGACCAAACGACAAAGTGACAAGCCAGTCCGAGTAAAGTCCAAAGAGAAAAAGGAGAATCCGAAACCAAAGGAAAACTGTAAGCAGCAGTGATGCTGATGGAGGTTAAGGTCCACTTACACTAGTGTGAAGTAATACGGAACATGAACAGTAGATAACAGCGTGTTTCGAAGGGGATTCCTAAACCATTTTCTCTGGTAGATGTGGGGAGAGTTTTCTCTTGAGGTAATAATGTATTACAACATGGTGAGCAGATTACAGATGCGTGCGAAAGGGACTCTCTGAAAAGGAAGATTAATTTGAGACAGATTATCGTCCCTGTAATCAAATCCCTGCGTACTTTTTGTCATAGTCATTTTCTGTTTCAATTTCTCCTCCGTTCTACTTTGCACATGTGCAGGCTGAGGCTTGTGCCCCTGGGATTGTGCTGACTAATTCTGCTTGGCATTTTATTTTTGCTTTTTAGGAGGCAAATACTCATGTCTTCAGTGAACCATAGCTGTATTTCAACATTCTATTCCTAGAAAACCATTTCTGAGACATTCTGAGTGGTTCATACTACAAACACGGTGTTAAATGAACTTTCATAACTCTGGTTTCCCCTGTGCTTGCTTATCTGTATTATTTTGAAAACCTTCCTGTAATTATTACTTCTCATCTACAGGAAGTGTTTTTTTGCCGCATTGTATGGATTGTGTAAAAAAAAAGAAAAAAGTATGCAAATATCTTGTGTTTGATGAGGCATAAATGGCTTCTTCTTCTTTTTTTCTTTTTTTTTTTTTTGATTATTTATACTATAAAACTGAACAAGTATAACCTTGTGTCCATTGTGGTGAATACAGCTAAGAAGAAAAGGGCTTTTCCTGTGTGTATATTCAGATTCCAAATCCTCCTCAAACAGATTTCCTTTGATTTCCATTTAAAGTTAAAAATGTTTATTTTTCTCCATTTTAGATATTTTTTTTGTATCAGCAGTTTGGTGGTATTTGTGAAAGTGCTGCCCTACCTCAAAAAACTTCCTCTGTGGTTCTATAGGAACCATATAGAACCTATTTTGCTTAGAGTGTTTAACTAGAAACAGAAGCAGTGTCCGCTAGGAGAGCTTTTATTGTAGAACCTAATTTCCTGATTTAGATATGGAAGGGGGATGCTGTTTTACTCCATTTCTTTTTTTTTAATAAAGAAAATTCCTTTTCGAAAGTTGGCAGAAATACAAAGAACACTTTATAGACATTTTTCCATTTAGATGATAGTTTTTTTGTTTTTTTTATTTGACAAGAACGTATTGCACAGATGTTTGTTAAACAGTGAAAGAACTTGGTGACAATATGAAAATCAGCAGTAACAGAAATCCACGTGTGGACTGTTTAAGGTCACTGTACCAATATCTATTAACATGAACTGGCCAATCACCCTGTAGCCACTTCCATGTTAATGTGGCCCTTATTGGTCAGTTATCCATGATTTTTCTGGGGTTTCCCCAAGTGGTAGTTTTAGCTGCCTATACTTCCCCTCCTACTTCTGACCTGTAGATTAGTCACATAAAGATATACAAACAATGTTTGACAGATGAAATGTGGGCAAAGGTTAAATGTGAGTACAGTCATTAACTGGAATTATCTTGGAATTCTATCTGGGCTTTTTCAAGATCTTTCTAAGCTAAACCAGTTTAGTCCTGAATTGGAGCCAACACAAGAATGTAATCACAGGTGACTCAGGGCTCACTGTGACACACTGATTAAAAAGGTGACACACCTCTAATGTTGTCATGGATGAGTAGGACTAGAAAGTGCTGTGGAAGTACTGGATTGTACAGGTGTCAGAGATCCTTCATTTACCCTTCAGTTTTCAGTTAATACCAGTGGTGCTTAACAAATCAAATGCACGTGGGGTGAGCGGGGCCAGCAGTACATTAGATTGACCGAGTGAAGGATTGTACATGGGGTTTGTACAATTTCGGAGACATTTGGGTGCATAGGGGAATACAGCTGCTGGCACCACTGTTCTCAACAAAGTTGAATATATTTGGGATGGTGACTTTTGAGCTATGCTCTATGTGACACTAAGGTCACCTTAACTGTAAACTCCCTCTGAGTCACTGGAAATTCTTCGTATTACAAAACTGCTGACCGGCCTGCTCTTACTCTCCTGTCACACCATACCGGCAGGGATGGTGTGCCTTAGTATCTTGGGACGAGTCAGTGACTTAAGTATTCTCAGGTGCTCATCATTACAATGATAGTTGTATTCAGGAAGCAAGTGTCTACAGGGGAAACCTTTTAAAGAACGTGTGTGCTCCCTCACGGCTCCCCTTGTCATGTTACAGGAAATTCAGACTTCCTTTTTGCTCTACCACCCACAGTTTAAATACACGGTTTTATTTATAGAATCAGTATTAGATCTGAATGATCCGCATTTGGTTTCATGCAAAGCCTGTGCAGTTATGGTCCCTTCACTGTGTTTCCCTCGTTGTATTTCTTAAGAAGTGCTTGCAAACTCACCATTGCAGAAATAAGAATGCCAGTAGGTTTTGCAGTGCCAGGAATTTTGTGAGCTAAGAACATTTTTAAATCATCCTCCCCCTGAGCCTGTCTCTTGAAAGAGACATTTTAAATACTGCCATTTAAAGTGCAAGCTAGGGGAAGCCCACCAGGGCATTTCGTTAAGCCTACGACTTGTGAATGTGACGCAGTAGGTCGTGACACCCACTCCGATGAGATGTGTCAGTACTTGTTCACATTCTACACTCCTACATGGCTGAGAAGCCAGTCTATCTCGAGGCCTTTTTTTGCCCTAGATTACCACAGACATTTGTAAAACCATAATCTCTTCTTAGCACCTTGAGATGTATATTTTAATATTCCTTCTGTCGCACTAAACATGCATCTCATTTTTTTTTTTTCCTGTTTTCATTTTTAGACATAATGTGTATCTGGCAGTTGTTCTATGCATTCACGATGGATGGGCCAATAGAAATGCTCCAAAATGACTTTGCAAGATCTTTTTACTTTGACTTACTTTGACTTACTTTTTCTCCTCCTCATGTGAGATTTTGAATATATAACAGATCACCATCTTTGTCATTGGGGCAGCATCATTCAGAGGCTGTATTAGAACACTCCGATGTCCAATTTCAGTGGCTTCTTCATGTACATCTGTTCCAACAGGATGATCCTTCACCAGTCATCATATCCCGAGATTCAAGGTCAAGGTTGTGCAGTGAACAAGCATTGTTTCTTGAAGCAATGTTAAAACAGAAACGAAGATGCTGTGACGCAAATTGGAAACACGTCATACAGCAGAGCGGTAGTGGTCTACACAGTTTGCAAAGGCTACACCTTCATAGACCTCATTCTATAAAGGATGCAAACCCTGAATTGGGAAAGACCTTTGCTTAAGTCGGTTGCTTTCGAGTCATTTCTTGTAGAAACAGTCCCAAATCTCTCAAAATAAGCACACCTCAACTCTTGTTCCAGAAGTGTTCATGAGTAGAAGGCATCTGTCTCAAACAGAAAGGGGCCTCAGTGTAAATGATACAGCCACAGCTCCAGGAGCCAGCTCTCCATCATTCATGGTGTACAACCCAAGACCGAAGAAGTCCATGAAGCTCACACTATGAGCTTAATTTCTGAGTCCGTCGTGCCGATGGACTCCAAGCTGCCTCCTTGCTCCTGTTCTGGTTGTCGGAAGCTGCAGGCATCATCTTGCTGAACCATCATAACCTTCAGCTCTATTACAAACAGACAAGAAAGAACTTTAGCATGCTAGACTGACAGTGGGCAAGATGTTGAATGATGTGACTCATGGGTATTTTCTGACAGAAAAGAGGCGTAAAGTACGTTGAAGTGCGGGTGTGATGGCACAAGAGGTGACAGTACATTACATCGTAGCGCTTAGGTGGAAGCAAAAGGTCAATGTAGTGCTGAAATGTACCTGGAGGAGGGGTTTCTGGCATCACGTCCTTGCTCTCTGTTTTGGCCTTTCTTGTTCTTTGGTAAGCAAGCCCCATGTATAAAATGAAGACAGCGATAACCACAGAAATGCTACCAACAACAACGGTGATTAGCCAGAAAGTGTCATCTGGGCGAAACACAAAGAGCCATTGTTAGAAGTCATTGTAAAGAAAACATACTCAAAGATGCTTATTAAAACAGATAGTTCTCTCAAAAGGAATGGAACATGATTCATCTGGAAAACAGATGAAAATACTAATTGTACCACAATTAGTTCACATTTTAAAAAGGAAACCATGCTTAATAAAAAGGCCAAAGGCATTACAGTAGGTCACCCTTACCATTATTGTTAGGGTTCTTCGTTTTCTTGGGTTCTAAAACATTAAACAGGTAAACACTGTCAGTTCCATAATAACATTTGTGTGTCCAGGTTCATGTAATTGTGTCTAACAGGCATCACATTAGTGTATTTCATTTTACTCACCCAGTGTCGTGATCTGTGGGAATATTTTGGGGTTCACGGTGGAGTCCTTGTGTGGCAAACTGCTACACTTAATATCACTGAATTCATTACCTGGGGCTACAAGGAACTCGCCTTCCGGACACCTGAAAGCAGCAGCAATCAAGCAAGGTTTATTTTCAGACCACAGAAGTGATTTTGTTATATATTATATATTATATATTTATCCTATCTACTGCATTTATTGTAACAGAGCCCTACCTTGTTTTCCAAGGCTTACAAAAGTCATGGATTTTGTCATTGTATTTTCCCTCAGGACATTTCCTGCAACCCCCTGCAAGTGAACAAAATGAACGTCAGTGTTTTTAAACAAGGTAGAAATTTGTGGGTTTAGAAATAAGCCCTTTGAAATTATGATGAACAATGGAAATTCCCTCAGACTTAAGTTCACATATCAGGTGTAGGTGTGTGTGAGTAAGTCTTTAGAAATCAAGCATCGGCTCTTAGTAGAGAGGTTCTTACGATTCTTGGGCTCCTGGCCTTTTCCACACTCGTCCACACAGAAGGAACATTGCTGGTTTCCACAGCGAAGCCCAGCTTTACAGCCACACACAGTGTCAGCGCTGGCATTGCAGGGTTTCAGTTGGACCTGTGGGTCTGTAGGAAAGAACGACATTTACAGTAAACACTTTTTTTTCTTTGCTTCCTGTTGAAGATGCAGACTGCACATCCTCAAGCTTCACATGACTCAGAACCTGAGGATGGATGGGAATTTTACAGTTCTAGAGTTCCTACAGCAGAGCCATTGTCTCACAGTCGTCATGAAATGCTGCCTGATTAATTCTGTTCATAATGGAGATGCTGTTTCTAAAATTTTTGTCAAATCAGAATTCCCCTTGAAATATGAGGACTTCTCAGTGATAACACAGTCTGAGCGTATTCACACTGAGGCCTCTTCACATACAGAGAAGTGGTTATTAGCTGGCTTACCTATGCATTCAGTGCATATTTCACAGAAATTCTTTTTAGTGTTGGTTATGAAAGTACCAGCCTCACAAGGCCTGCAGAGCTTGGTTGGATCAGTTCCACATGGCTTCACCAAGCGGTTCCCTATAAACCACAAACAAACACAAATACAAGCATGTTATTTGAGCTCATCGTGCACATCTGCCCTGTAGTACAGCCGGATACAGATAGTACTGTAAATGTGTTGACTTCTGAGTCAATTCTAATACCTGAATGAGTGGTCTGACATTAAGATGCTCTTGCGGAGACTGTGAACTGTTTTGTCTTTCTATTAGATGAGCTTTCTTTATTTTATTTTTATTTATTTCTTTTTTGCCAAACATTGTATAGGATTTTTAGGTCCAGTTATGTGGACATTTGTAATAAGTCAAACTAAGTTAAAGCATATCTTGCTGGACAGCAGGGACGCCCACTCCTGGTCCTGCTGAACACTATTAGTGTGTCTTAAAAACACGTGTGGTTCTCAATCCTGGTACTGGTACCACTACCCTGTTTGTTAGAGCCCAGTTCAGCTTAGCCAGGGCTGTCTGTTAGTTCATTAGTTGAATCAGGTGTGTGGGAATTAGGGGACTCTCTTAACCCTGTGGGCCGGTGGTCCTCACATTAGAACCTCCACTGTTCTAATGTTTTCAGATGCACTAATATAACTGCTGTGGGCTTCATAAATCCACTTTAATGGTCTTTTCTCACACGTCACAGCTGACAGTAAGACTGATAAGAGTCCGATTTATAAGTGTAGTATCGATTATACAAGTTCAGAGCAGAACACAACAGAATATGTTGAAATAGTGGTGACTGATCAGGTCAGTTCATATGAATTAGACCTACCTGGATGACACTCTTTACAACACCCTTCAAGTCCAGACAGTTCCCAGTTAACACAGCCAATCTGTACTCCTTTACTGGTCTCAAATAGACCACCAACGAGCAGCAATTGACAGAGGGTCCACAGCATGAATTTCATGATCATCCTGTAGGATGAAGTGTGTCAAAAATAAAAGTAGATTCAAATGTGGTAGTGACATGATTTACTATCCAAAACCCTGAGGTCTTCTTTCCTTTCTGTCCCAGTATAATGAATAAACAGGATCATGTCTGGAAGCCTCACACTCAGTCAATCCAATGCTGACACAAAGCAGTTTTACAGAAATCCGGTTAAAAAATAAAAGATCAACGCATAAAACATAAGCTCCCCTGTGAGAAAGACGAAGATAACAACACGGACAGTCTCCTCCAGTGCTGGAGGAAGAAACCTCACAAGGGGGCATCCATTCCCTGGTCAAGAGCTCTGCTAAAAGTCACGGCACCGGCACATAAGTCTGCTCAGACGCAGTGAAATGATCATCCCAGTAGTTATTGTAAGATGAATTAAAAATGCTACAATATACAGTTCATTAGGATGATTTCACATCAGTACATGTCAGTGTTGGTTTTTCTATCCAGAACAATAGATGAATATATGTTCAGATGATTTATAATAAGATCATAAGAAAATTAGCTCCATTCTTTGAAATAAGACTGAAATATTAAAATGCTGAAACGTGATCTTACTTGTGAGTGCAGAATAGGGGTCTTGACTCAAGATGAAACAGCAGTGACACAGTGCTCACAGCCACAGCTGTGCAAGAGCTTTTAAAGCATACTTTGGAAGGGCGGAGCTTGTGTGGTTTCACAAACATTTTCAGGCAAATGAATTTCAGGTCTGTATATTTTAATCGTCTAACAGCTGTTTTTTGGAAAATGTAATATTTGCTTAGTTACTTGAAACCTGTTGTCTTCTGTGTTTTCTGTGTCTAAAACTTTAATAATAAACTGAAAGAAACTTAGATAAACTAAGATAAACTTTATATAAACTAAATTTACTGGTAGCAAAAAAAACAATCTCACACTTGTAGTGTTGTTTTGGGCAGAGTTTCAGTCAGTTTAAGACTAGAATGTTTTCATTGTGTGAAACACACTCAGTCATAATGGTGAATGACTAAAGGTTCCTGTAAGAAGATCATCATGAAAAAATGAACTTGAAGCATCTTCCCAGCTTTTAAAGACTCGTAAAAGGCAACAAATAATGATCAACAGGATTCAGCAAGTGAATACATTCACTTTCAGTAGAGAGAGAGAGAGGGGGGGGGTGTAAGAGAACTCTTGGGCATCTGTTAGATGTATTAACTGTCTCCACAAGTTTCCTAAAGTCTGTAAAAGTGACTGAGAAGGAATAAGTAGCTGGAATAAACTGAGGTCACACTAGGACACACTGAGGTCAGGAGCAGAGAGCTTGTCCCATATTTCATACTCTTGTGGCCCAGGTTCTGCCCATCAGCGTTCACTAGAACATCTAAATTACCACCATCCTAATCTCCAAGGTCTTAACAAACACAGCAAACATCATGGAGTAATCTGATGTCCATACCTTGATTTGAGCAAGACAAGGGTCTACAACTACAACTGGAGACAAAAAACCTGCCATGTTAAAAAGGAGACACCTTGAGAGGACCTACACTTAAAAGACCCCCATTCATTTTAGCACCACTGATAAGAGAAAAAGTGGCATCTTACAAGCAGGTGAACAATTAGTTCTTGAAGTTGAGTCCAAATGTCCTTGTCGGAATGTCTACATCGAGAACATCTGAAGAGCTCCAAGAATGGACAACCGGTAAACTGACCAGTGGGGTCATGAGCCAACGAAGGCTTGCTGATGCTTATGTAGACTCTGCCTCACAACTTACAAGGGTGGAACATTTAGTAAGAGTACAGACAGACTAGAGGACAGACATTCTAAATTAGTTCTAGACACTGTGTTACAGAAGGAGATGGTGACTGTATGGAAAACGTATGCCACTAATGGTACAGACCAGTGGTAGGCATCATCAGACCTGGAGTGCCAGATTCCTGCCATGCTAAACCAGGATTAGTAGGTCTGTTAGAGAAGGAAAATAAGCCAAGTGTGCAGGAAGTCGGAACTCCAGGATCAGGATTGCCGGTAGACAAATAATACTGGTAAACCGGTCATTTAGAGAGGAACATGGTCAGCCACAATCCTCAAATAGGCTCGGATTCATACAAGGAAGGTTGGGTTCCTACATTCAGTGTGCCTCAGCAGAAGTCCATCTTCAGCAGGACACACTATGTTTTTCCAAAGTAAATCTGTCCAGTTTCGCTGACCATGTCCCCACTGTAGTTTTAGCCTTTGGTTTCTGCTGACAGAAGTGGAACCTGACCTTTTGAACTCGATCTTCTGCTACTGTAGCTCATCCATCACAAGGCTGGATGTGTTTTACATTCTGAGAAGTTTATCTGTTCACCGCAGTTGTACAGAGTGATTATCTGAGTTACTGTAGCTCAAAGCTCTGGCCAGATTGGCCACTCTTGACCTCTAACATCAAGGCAATTCAATCTGCACAACTGTCACTAGATGTTTTATAGGTTACACCATTCTGGACTGTTGTGCATGAAAGTCCCAGGGGACCAGCAGTTCTTACACAAACCAGACTGGCTGGCACCAACAAGCAAACATGCATGAGATCCCGGCGATGCATGAGTTTCTTTTTGATGATGGCTAATGTGAAACTTGGCTACAGCCGACTCCTACCTGCATGGGTTGTGCATTGCAGAGTTGCCATAGCATTGATTGATTAGATGACTGCTGATAAGTGAGTACCTGTCTTCCTAATAAAGTGCTCGAGAAGAGTAGAAATTCAGGTGTATGCGAGGCCAGAGGGACCTGCTGTTACAGAGAGCACTTCCGGAAACCATACGGAATTAATGATTTAAAAAATTTGAAGTGGTTTCCCCTTAAAGAACGCTTTAAAAATCATGCTGTAGTTTCCCTTTCAGAGGTTATCATGAATTCAGGCAAATTAGGGATTTATAATGTTACTCATATGTGGATATCCCACATAGCTTCATTAAATGTCAAAATAAGCTCATAATAAGAATGTCAACCTTCCCATACAGATACAATAATTGAAACTGTTCATCATCTGTTTTCTTGTCAATTGTCCACTTCTCGTATTTAAACGGAACCCGGACCAAAGAATGGAGCTGGTTTGTGGTTGTCTTCTGGTGTTATTTTCTATGCAGGGCTCATGCTGGAGGGAGGAGAGCTGCTTTGAAAAGGACCCCTCCTGAAGGAAGGAAGGGATGAGAGAGAGGGCCTTGCCTCTGATGTGGCTTTCCGGCTCCTTCCTGGTTCCCTGAACAAAGAGCAGGACAAGAGATGGGGGGGGGGGGGTTCTTGTTGTATAATGACCCTGTAAGATGTGTGGTATGTACTCCACGTACTCAGTTCTGGATTGTTTATTCTTTTCTTTCGGTTTTCTGTTTTTGTATGTACACGGATCTTAGAAATGAATAACTGGGTATAATTGACAGCTCTGGTCGGGAGTGGAACTGGGGAACCAGGAGGACACGGATATTGAATTTTGTTTTTATTTATGATCCAACCAAAACAATATGTTTTACGTGTATTTTTTCCACATTGGTAAAGAAATTATGAACGCTGGGAAATTCATCTTCTAAAGATCTCAGCACTGTGACAGAGATGCAGTATTTCACAGTTATATGGATGAATAGATGTGACTTGACTTGGAATAAAATCTTTTTACGCGGACTGTCACTGAAGGTGACAGCAGACTGTAGTCCATCTGTTTCTCTGCATACTTTATTATCCCCCTTTAACCCTGTTGTTCAATGGTCAGGACCCCGCAGGACCACCAGAGAGCAGGTATTATTTGGGTGGTCATTCTCAGGACTGCAGTGATGTTGTGCTGGTACGAGTGGATCAGACACAGCAGTGCAGCTGTGCATCCTTCATCGGCGCCCACAGGATGCTGCAGAGCAGGTGTAGATACAGCAGGACCACAGAGCAGGTACTCGGGTGTTCGCCAAGATGTACTACACAGGTAGGAGTCTCTAATAGGTTGGACAGTGAATGGACACAGCGTTTAAACACTCCAGCAGCAATGCTGTGTCTCATACCTGCTCTGTGGTCCTGCTGTATCCTGTGAGCGCTGATGCAGGACTAGAGGATGACCAACACAAACTGTGCAGAAACAGATGAGCTTCTGTCTCTGACTTTACCTCTACAAGATGGAGCACGCAGGTCAGAGTCTCTAATAGGGTGGACAGTGAGTGGACACCGCATTTAAACACTCCTGTCCAGTAGGTTTTTTTAAATGGTGTCAATGTTCGTGATGAATGAACCAAGGCACGGGTGTGTGTATATGTATGTCTAGTTGACGCCCATTATGCTCTGCAAGGAGTTCAGGAACCCGGCTGCTGGATCTGTGGGAGGACAGGCTAGTGTGGCAGGGTTCCATCGTGGATATCACACGCTCCCCTCCTGAATAACCTATTTCATGGAAACATTAACTCCAGCACTAGTTTGGGGTTTGAGGTTTTGCCAGTTGCCGAGTAATGAACCAAAACCACTGAAACATTCAAGTCGTGTGCTTTCAGTATTTTGAATACCGAACACTTTCATTATACACTTGCTTGCGTACAATTTTACTGGGTCACTTTCATTTTCATTTGCCTGAAAAGCCCCAGTGGGAGCACTGACCTGGGATCTTTTTTGGAGGTCTTTCGGCCCCTTTTCTGCGAGATGGAGGTATGTGGACATCTAAAATGTACTGTTTGAAGTTGTTAAAGCTTTCAAAATCCCAAATGCTTTAAGTCACTGTTAATTTGGGTCCAGGAAACAAGGTTACCCAAAAAAAAGCCTTGCTGTTTTGACTGCAAACTGTTTAGAGACTCGAAGCATTTCATAAACCAATAAGTACAGACAAAACAACAGCAGCCCAGAGGTTCAAACAGTCACAGCAATCTGGAAAGCAAGCTCTGTTTTCATCAAAACAAAACTGGAAGTGACTTCAGGAAGCCTTATTTTCATTTTAATCATTCATGGGCTCAGAAAGAAAAGTGAAATGTGACGGATCATAGCTGCTTCTTACGGTAGCCTTTGATATTTTATATACAGTTCCTGGCATTTCAGCTTTTGGTACTTTTATTTGTCAGTGGAAGGGAATCAATCAGTGGAATCACTATAAATGGGGTGTCATAATTACACTCTTCACAGGTAACCATTTAACTACCCTGTTAAAAGTACTAGCTTTTTGAGGAACGTTTGGAGGTTCTTCAATATGAAAGAGTGGAGGAACTTCTTAAGGTGTTTGAAGGAACCCCTAAATAAAAGGAAAAATGTCCTTGAAGCAACTTAAGAGGTTCCTCCAAAGGTTCCTCTAGGTACTTTTAACAGTGTAGACGATGTTAGATGATGTTTAGACATCCTCTAAGTTCAGAACACAACTTAAATATCAAGTTTAACTTCTGCAGTTAAAACAACTGTAAAAGTGTTGCGCAGTGGACACAGTGAACTGGTGATAAAATCTTGACCACTCGTGGTTTTGTCACATACCCAGAAATCAGGATGCCATGTTTCATCCGTGTGACAGTAAATGATGTGTTGGTGTGAAAATAACATGGAGTCACTAACTAGCAGTTTGAGACGACAATCTGCCAAACAGAAACCTCCTGTCAATGTCACTGAATATACAGAGTAAGTTCTGGACTAAACTCAAACTTGCAAAGCACAAGGTGGGTGTAACCACAGATGTTGGGAGTGATGTATGGTCTACGCCTCTGCCTACTCAACCAAGCCTACGTACTCTATTTACCTACACTTACTCATAACAAACCACCTCTGCATGACGTCATGGTGTGCCTCAATCACTGTCTGTGGTTCTATCATCAACACCTTTTGCATCGGTTCTCATGTTGCTGCATGGGTCAGTAATGACCTGCTGACTAAAGTGATACAGTGCCTGATTGACTTTGGTTTTTCTTGGAGTATTTAATGGTGGTGGGTGATATCAGATCTTTTGTGATACACAACAATTCGTTTTTCGAATGTTTAGACAGAACAGAACCAACATTTGCAAATTAAAATTTCCCCCAGTTTATTAAAATACCCATCCGCTGATTTGCATTATGGTTCCCCTTATTACACAAAGCTACCCATACTGGAAGGGTAATGGCTAACGTGCTTCCTCTGATGTACAGGAAGCACCATTGCCTATTTCCAAAACTGCTGTTAAAGCAGTGGAAATGGACAGCTGGACACATTTTAATTCTTAGAACCCAAGGTCTGCACTTTGCAGGCAGCAACCTGCTGTTTCTTCATATGTCAGGATCAGAGTAACCAACAGACATGATAGACATAATATAACAAACTAATTCTCATCAAATGATCGAGCTCAGAAAACATGGAATATGTTTCCAACCAATTAAAATCCCACTTTAAATGCCAAAGGAGCTTCCAGTGCATGTTTACTGCTCTGTCCACATGTACTTGCTCAGCCTGCATGCAGACTCAGACTGATCAGTGAGAGGGGGTGAGGGTGGGGCTAACCCAGATATTGGGTTATAGGGGAAAATGAGAGGGGAGGGGCTGTTTGTTCTCCTTATCTGCTCACACAGTGTTCAATTTTCACCACTATCCAATCGTTGTCGATTTAATCTTTACAAATAATTCATCAAAGGTCTTGCATTTGGAGCTCAAAAACACTTTAGATTAGCAATTTAGAAC
This sequence comes from Acestrorhynchus altus, assembly GCA_034509495.1. Lineage (NCBI taxonomy): Eukaryota > Metazoa > Chordata > Actinopteri > Characiformes > Acestrorhynchidae > Acestrorhynchus > Acestrorhynchus altus. The sequence continues at coordinate 21,526,786 of CM067518.1, forward strand.
CGGATTTCTGAGATGTAGTGTTCTTTAGTCCTCATAAGGAAAAAGAAACATTTTGATCAAATTCTTGAGTAAAACATGGTTAAAATCATACAATTATGTAAATTCTGTGAACATTTTATCTCAAATAAAATTAATAACAAAAATGTTTTTAATTGTTTGGTGAATAAAAGTATTTCAAACTACAAAACATCCTACAAACTTGGGCTCTCTCCCTCCCCATCTCCCTCTCTCTCTCTCTTTCTCTCTCTCTCTCTCTCTCTTTCTCTCCCTCCCCATCTCCCTCTCTCTCTCTCTTTTTCTCCCTCCCCATCTCCCTCTCCCTCTCTCTCTCTCTCTCTCTCTCTTTCTCTCCCTCCCCATCTCCCTCTCTCTCTCTCTCTCTCTCTTTTTTTCTCCCTCCCCATCTCCCTCTCTCTCTCTCTCTCTCTCTCTCTCTCTCTCTCGGCAAAGGTTGGGGCAAAGCACTAATCTTGAATAGCAGGAGCATCATCAACGCAGTTCCCAGTCAGGGAACCTACCAGTAAGTGCAATATCCAAGAACACTGGACTTAAGTGGTAGAGACAGTGGTAGTCTAAGGCCAGAACAGAGGGCACTGCTGTAGGACATTTGCTCCAGTTTGAGGAACTTGAATACATCCCAGACTTTCCAGTCCACTGTTTTACATGTTTCTAAGTGAGTAAAATGTAAGCCTTCTGCTACACTTCTGAACCAAAACACAGAGCACCTGGCTGCATTAACCACATGACTCAGCAATGCATCAACATGGGACTTTTTCCAGTGTTACAAAGATTTTTTTTTTATAAATTGTGCTGTTTTACTTGATCATGGTTCCTCTTGTCTCGCAAAACAGTGAAGCTTCTCTGGTAATCACCAGATTTTCCACTTGGACGAATGTCAATGAGTCAACGTGACACCAGTTAAACACTTGTTACAAAGACAGTTCCTCTCGTTTTAGGAACTGGTTTTCTCAGGGCCACGTGAAGGTAAGAACAGCAGGAAAAAAGTTCCCAAATGTGGTTTTTAACCAATGCTTTTGTTTTTATTTATCTCTTGGGGCCACTTGGTGCTTTCTGTTGGCCGTGAATGTGAAATAATGCTTCATCACCACCATGCTGTTATTTCATGATGAGCCACTCCCACATACTGCTTTAACTACACAATCAAAACCTAGTTAGTATTAGTAATTAGTATGCCATTGGTATACTACATACATAGGTGCCTCATCTCAATTTAATTAATTAAAGTTCGCCATGGGTCCAATGGAAGGATGCGAGAGATCTGATCACTAATGGTGACAAGAGACGCATTAAATAGTGTTGTAGCCATTATTTTGATCAACTCACCAAAGACTCATGTTAATGATGGGTTTTGTATGTTTTACGGGCATCTTGGGTGTGTTTAAATTTGATGTGGCTTGGTTTTACCCAGATATATTCGTGATACGCAAGGATCCTAAAATGACCAGTATATATATACACACACACACACACACACACTTCACAGCTTTGGGCATAATGTCACGACTGTCATGCGAGAGAATGCTTGTGTGGCTTTTCACGTCTTTGTTCCTCTTGCGCACACACACATACACCCCTCTGAACAGCCCACACGCTGATATTGTTCGATTAAATGACATCATCATCCTACACTGTTCGAGACACCAGACTGTGTCTCAGTCTCTCTCAGAATTAGTGTGCAGTCACATCACTGAGCAGCAGTTATGGTGCTTTCAATATTTACATCTGAACAGGTCATACTGAAACTACACTCTCTCCCTGTATTTCTCAGAAGTCTCCCTCCTAAAGCTCTACTCCACTACCTGAGTCGATGCTTACCGTCGGGAGGTGTACGGAAGTCAGAGGCGGCTTGTGAGGTTTGATAGGGTTGTGCAGCTCACCACAACTTCTTTTAGCTAGCAACAATCTTAATAGAGTGAGATCCAAACCCCACACACACACACATCTGGGAACACAGTGCACTTGCCAGAAACATTACAAAGGAGTGGGCAAGACTTACCATCAAACACTGACACAGACAGTAGTATGTAAGTTACCTAAAGTAACTGCCACCTCACATCTTGACGAAGAATTTAAATGCAGGTATCAAAAAATGATACTTGTAAGATTATAACTGTAAACAAAAAACTTCAAGTCAATGTAAAAGATTTAATTCAAAGTCAAAAAATCAACGGCTAGATTCACATTATGTCAAAAACTAACGTTTTTGGTCCGACAGCAAAACGATTGGTTTAATTACATCAGACATTAGTGTTGCTTTTTACCTTGTTATCCCTTTCCACCTCCTCTCACTCATACATTGAACAGTTTCACACAAAAATACACGTTACAGTCAAGCTTCAAACACATCTTTAGTCATATTTTATTCCTTTTTTCAGTTATATATATATAATATATATATATAGACTTTTTCATATGTACAATTTCTTATTCCTCTTTTTGTCTTGAAGAAATAAAGCAAATAGCTTCCATTATGAACAGTGTTTTATACTAAAGGGCTAAACAAGTACATTTCAAAAGTGCTTCAAGATACTGAAAGAATTTTGCGATTCTTTCCCACTGCAACAGGGCTGAATGGGTTCGGAAAGAGGACATTTGAAAACACAATGCATGTTTTTGGACATTTCACTGCTCTTTTATACCAGAATACCTCACGACAACAAGCAGAAATGTTTTCTCAAGAGTCAAAACAACTGTCATTTTTTAAAAGCACAACACTTAGCTCAATGTCTGCCAAAGGCCTTTGGTTGTCCACTCGTTTTCCATTTGGGTTTGCTTCTTTTCATTTAGAGCCGGATGCCATCTGTCTTGACTTGACCTTAGGCCATTGTCAGTACATAAATGTATAAAAGAGAATTAGACAATAAGACAATCGGTGATGATGCTGTACAGTACATGACATGTAGGCACTGGTCTGTCACTGTTCAGAGTCACATAGCATTGTCAAAATCAGCTGAGCAATGCATGTCTTTAAGTCTACAATACAGATAAAATTGCAACTGATGAGTTTCGGTATTTTGCCAAAGAAACTCAAGTGCGGTCATTCTTACTTGACTCACAGCAACGACACATTCTGCAACACGTAAGACAAACAGTGGAACAGTGGTCAGACTGTAACTAGATGGCATGACTGATTGTCACTAGGAAAAAGGGCTATGACCTCGTGAGCGCATTATCAAATTAAAAAAAAAATCTAACTTCCAGTACACAGATCATAAGTTCCAAACAACATTTACAACGGCTGGCTTTTAAAAGGAACCTTGCTAGCCATGCAATGTGTCCTGTTTTACAATGAATGCCAAAGGCCACTTTGATGGGCCAGTAAAGCAAATTCTGACTCAAGAGGACTGGCTCTTGAAACAAAGAAACAATGTTTGGCAATGATTTCTTAGATTGGCTTGGCATTTGTTGGGCTTCAAACCTGGTCAGTTACAAACAGTACAGTGCAGCAGTTTAGGTACCTAAGCACATTAGTTAAGTGTTTTTGCTTGTGAGCTTGTGAACAGACATCGGTTCCAAACTCCCAAGAGATGAGCTTTGAAAATGTTTTAAAGAACACAACTACGTTAAACCACTACAAAGATTAGAATAATTTTTGTGTTTAGAGAAAATAAACACTTACTGCTCAGATAAGGAGCTTTGTCATTCTAATTTTTGCAGGGCACTAAATCTTTTGCCTGGTACTGTATGTTTAGCTTCCCTTCATTTAACACTTGATAGCCTACATTCAGCAAGAGTAGGGTTGGCAGGCTATAGCAGCCACGTTGTGAATGTACAATGTCGCTCAAATTTGTGCTGACGCTGCATTATTATGTTTTCTTAAGAGTCTAGATCAACTCTGGAGCTGTGCTATTTTTTAGCGTCCTCCGCTGATTCTCAATATGTTGGAAGGACGAGGTGGGTGCAGGAGTATCGAGTTAGCTGTCAATTTATACATTCTCAGTGCTGGGTAGTCAGTAGCAAGAATTGAAGGGGTGGAGGATCAGGGATAAGGAAAGGTCAGGGGAGGATACTTTTGTGCTCTGAAAGTGTAAAGGCACTGTCCTGTCACATAATATCAACAAAGAATTCACAAGGATTGCCCATAGCATGTTGAAAGGATTGGCGGCTAGCAGTGAGTTCTGGAGGTACGTTCCCTAAATCGCGTACAGGGGGCGCGCCAGGAGGACCTGACTGGCACGCCGAGGCCTTGGGGGCCAAGCGGGCCAGGCAGTACGGAGGAGGTAAGCCAGGGGGGCCGTAGGAGGAAGCATGGCTCCTTTCGCTGTGGGAGCAGGACATGTGAGCAGGCTGGACGAAGGGGGAGTGGCTGTACGATAAAGAGGCGTGGCTGTGCTGGGACAGGCCGTGGCTCCGTTGGGACTGGACGTGGCTGTGGCTGGAGCAGGCTTGGCTTGCACAGGACCGGGTATGGCTGTGATGGCTCAAATGGCTGGGAGCTCTCTGACCTGCAAGTCCAGTCCAAGTACCCAGTTCCGTTTCGCAGCATGTCGACTTGTGGTCCTTGTCTCGAGGAGAGGCCCTTCGTCCTTTGCCTGCACTGGGGTTGGAACCACTACTTCTGCTGCCTGGAGAAAAGAGAGGGTGAAGGTTTTAGAGGGTTTGAAGGACATGAAGTGTTTCTGAAGCCAGAGACACCACATAGCAGTTTTGGCCCAAACCCCTTTGTACTGACAAGGTACTTCAAAATATGAAAGGGATGATTTTTCTTTGTATTAACCCTGTTTATTAAAGGAAACGCAAATGGTTGGTGTGTCGATTAGGAACTTAAATAAAAAAAAAAGACATTATATATAAATATGACCTCAACCTTTTATTAGTGAACAACAACAACAACAACAACAATAATAATAATAATAATAATAATAATAATAATAATAATAATGTTAGCTTGCTCCTTTGTTTGTCTTTATAAGTTCATAGTTATGCACCAGATCTCCACGTGTGATGTCTTATTTTTTATCTCTGGCCATTTTAATCTGATGGTTGTTCTTTACATTTTATCAAACTTTCATAATGAGTAATATACTCTATAATAGAAATATTCCAATATGAGAAACAATATTTTCCTTCTTCTGTAAAGTTTGAACAGTATGATTTGTTGTCCAATAGAGCATAACGATCGTGAAACATAAGCCTATGTTAACAGGCATGATAACCGGTTTATTATTTTTTGCTGACGTTATTCATTTCATTATGCCATGATAAATGATTTCTATGGTAGCAGAGAGAAGAGGAGGAGCTGAGAACAGGGGGTGGAGCAGAGAGAGGGAGCAGAAAAAAAGTTTGCCATAAGATTAAAACAGAACTTTATTTAAAAACTATAAAAAATGTGTGTGTGTGTGTGTGTGTGTATTTTTCTCTCCCCCCCCAAGATTAAAAAACAACAACAACAACAATATTCAGGAAAACAAGGAGATCAAAAGAAAACAAATACAATTAACACACGGGAAACGGAGTAAATATGGACCGTCCAAAGGATGCTTCACTAGTGCTTTTATTGATCATTTGCAATATAATTACATCCATAGGACGTCATACCAGTTACTGAATCGTATACCAGTACACCTCCCACCCTGCCTCTTTCACATATTATCCTATTATGAAATTGACCTTAGTGTTGGTCTGATCCACTGTCATGCACACCATGAATGGCACCATGATGAGAGTGCAGCACAGCAGCACGCATGCCCGGAGAGCACAGAGAGGACACATGAGCAGTACCACCAGAGTGACCAACGGGATATGAAAGGATGGACAGAGCATATGAAAGAGCAGGACATATAAAGGAACAAAAAGAGAGGGTTGAGGGTGTGCGGCAGGCTTACCATGTCTCCCAGTCCCTGGGAGCAAATCCTCCATCAGTCTACCATTGCCCAGCAGAAACAAAGGGAACAACACAGTTACCATATATAGCCCTGCCAAGCAGCCAGCCATCATGGCATGAGCCCACTGCATAGCCACAACTCACACACACCCTACACATCCCAGGCCCAATCTCCTGCACTCCAAATGATTAAATGCTAACACACACACACACACACACACACACACACACACACACACACACACACACACACACACAAATATATCACAATGTGATCTGAAACACATATTATTGGGCTGGTGAACACATATTATTGTGCATTCCCAACTCCATCCTCATCTTCCATGCTTACAAAGTGAACGTTCACATAGGTGATGTGAACCTGGAAATTCAGAGTGAAATTTCAAACACCGGGTGCACTAAAACTTGTCGTACCACATATATGGAATGTCCAAACGAATACAGCGACAAAGGCGAACACCTGAAACTGAATAATTACAAAGAGAGAAAGCAGATGACTGCCAGACATCTACACTCTTTACATTTACTCACACACCTGAAATAAATGTAACTGACCTTTGAGATAATGTTGTTCCTCATGTGCAATTAAGCATCGCATACAACAGTTGAAACAAGCAAATACAGCAAGAATGTTTTGGGGCAATTTGTCGGCCTGGTCAGACTACAAGTCAATAAATCTAATCAAAATCATAAATTTAACCCAATTAAGACCTAATCTCTTATTTAGGTACATATAAGTTCATAAGTTGTTCTTGTTTAGATCATAGAATTCTAAGAAAACCTTTAATGGGCATAAAACATTAATCTAATGCTGAGCGTCTTATTTCCAGGTTCTATACCAACGGCTCAGAGTGGTTAAATGGTCTGATCTGAGGATCGCAGGTTCGAATCCTGGGTCATGCCACTAGCCATCAGCAGCCAGAATCAGAGACACCAAAATTGGCCCTGCTTTCTCTGAGTGGGAAGATAGCGCTCTCTCCCCTCAACACAACCAGTGCAATGTTGTAACGGAGCTGGGGACTCAACACTTTCCTCCAAACACATTGGCTGCCCAGCAATGATGCAATGGCAGCAGGTCGAAAAGAGGCTGCAGAAGGAAGAACTGCCCGTCTTCAACCTCCTAGTATCAGGAGCATTTAAGTGATGGGGAAAGGGTAAGGGGATTTGGATAACTGGAACTTCCAAACTGGGACAGAACATTGGGATACAATAAAAATACCCGTAAGGTACAGAGAGTTTTCCTGTGAGTGTAAATCCTTCATTTGTACGACTGTGAGACGTTAGTTATTACAGGGTTTATGATTAAAGCAAAGAACCGTTTAGGAACCTTAAAATCCCTCAAACCTTAAAAGCCTCAACATCAAAATATTAGTGCAGCTCAAACAAATTGTAAAAGTTTGTTCAAAAAAGTAAATTGATTAATTATAATTACATAATTACAAAAAAATCTCGGTAATGCTTGTCAGCAGGTGCAAGAGCTCTAAAGTCTCTGGACGTGATTAAACATAGTGGACCAACACCCGCAGATGACATGGCCCCATAAACCTTCTCAGACTGCGGAATATCACACTGGACTTCAGACATTATTATTCTAATAATATGAGAAACAGGATTTTCAGATTTTCAGGTTTGATATATTTTACTTCTTATGTAATAAATATATATAATAGTAATAATATCATCTTTTTAATTGACTTATAAAAATTACTTTATGAGACAAATTTTTGAGCTGCATAATTGTTTAGGTCTGGATAGTTTAATCAAACTTCAATCAATCTTCTGTTTTGTGCGATTCCTGAATAAGAGCTTCTTGATCAGCTCCACGACATTTTAAAGATGAAGGCTTCAAGTGCTGTTCATCTGATGGGGACTGGGCTGGTGGTCTACCAGGCCTTGCACCATTGTTTGTCTATACCTTTCTTATTTTCTCTTTTCATGTCAGTTTTGGAAATTCCTGTTGACTGTCCACTTCCTTATGCACACGGATTGTCTAATCTTCTCAGAACCATCTCCTGAAACACAAGCTGAACCCGTTTTTTATCATCTACACATGGGGACCATTAAACAAAACTGATCAAATAAATCACTTTCTTGTTATGACACCAGTTCTTTGTTGTGGTAGCAAACAGAAAACAAAAGCAACCAGTAGAGATTTATGGATATGGACAGGGCCTGTTGCTATTCCACAGACAAATTCCTTTTCCGGTGAGACATCTGCCGGTAAAGACTTACACTTTCACTTTCAGTGGAATTTTCCTTAGTACACTTATACAACCACTTCCTCACCTTCGCTCTGCTGGCTGCCAGCACTGCCGCTGTGGAAACTGTGGCAGGGGTCCGAGTATCCAGGCGGGAAACCAGAGGGAGGGTTCTGGTAGCCTGGGTAGGGGTACGGCTGGCCCCCAAGGGGCCAGGGGTTTGTGCCAGGTGGAGGGAGAGGAGCCACAGTGTCCTGCTCTGAACCACCACCTCCACTGGACCCCTCATTGAGGTTTAGAGATGCCAAGTCTGGAAGTGAAAGTAGAACTGTTAATACTGACATCAAGGACAGTTATTTAAAGACTATTGACTGAAGTTTGACTGGACATTGACTCACTAAAGGGGTAAATTCCACAGCAAGTTTCTGCTTAAGTACATGGTTAATATTGGCTTGATATGTGGTTTAGACATTGAGACACCTTGTTCAGATCACCACCTGCAGCGTGAATCCAAGTCCACTGGGTTCTCTACACCATTTCAAATCTAATCACTCGGAATGACATATACGTCTCTGTGCGTGAATTATACAGGACATTATGAAAAAGTGTTGTCTTTTCCCAGAAAAACCTCACTAATGCTTGTCACTGAATGCAATCAAATCCTCACAGCAATGCTCCAACATCTAACAGAAAGCCTTCCCTAGACAGCAGAGATATTCAGGAAAATGTACTGTGAAATTTCATAGGAAAACCATGAAGTGCTTGGCAGTTTTAATGTGAACGTTCAGAACACCTTTAAATATTTCGTTGTTTCCTTGTTTTGTGGGATAATTTGTCAGATTCAGGGTCCTACTGCAAATTATCTACTGTGAAGTTATCAATTCTACAATTAAGCTATTAAATTGCCTTAGTGTAAACCTTTTTCCTGTCTACCAAGTCCCTTTAACTGTTATATACTAGTTTTATTTCATTTTGATGCCTTAAAACAACCCACAAATGACCCACACAAAACAACGTCAATGAAAAACACATCTCCAAAAAATCTGGCTTTACAGGAGAGGCTAAAAATAATCTTAACATGGAATGGAACTGAATGTAAAACAACGGCAGTAACACTAATTGTGCCGCATTTCCATTACCATATTTTCCAGACTGTAAGCCACACCAGAATATAAGACGCACCCGCAAAGTTAAAATAAATAAATAAATAAATAACATATATAAAAAGAAAAAACTGTACCTCATTATAAGCCGCATGGTTTAAAGCGTGGAAAAAAGTAGAGGCTTATAGTCCGGAAAATACTGTAGTCTATTCGTCCAGAATGATTTGCATAGTGTACAGAACAGCTACAGTGTTCAAACCACAGAGCAAGCAAACTAAAAATAGACAAATATGGAGATACTTGGTGTTCATTGGACAGCAACAAATATATATTGTGATGTATATTGTGAACAAGATGAAGGAAGGCTAACAATGTATGCAGAGATAAAAGCAGACATCTGTCTAATTATAAAACTACAAAGTGCTCCTGTGTGGTCAGTGCAGCTGATAAAAATGAACAGTGAGTGTAGAAACAAGGAGTTGATCATAATGTTGTGGTTGATTGTAAACCAGTAAAACAAATCAGTTTCAGACCGTCATCGTGCTGAGATGTGATCTGCTGATTAACAACACGCTACTGCATAATATATGTACACAACCGATCGACAGTTTCAGAACCCATATCGAGATAAACAGAACAGCAGTGCGGTGTATGTCTGTGGCGTACTTTGGCACAGGTCTCCAAAGGTGTAGTAACACTGCTCAGAGAAGGTGATTTTATTGACAGTGTGTCTCAGGTAGCCGTGTTTCAGCAAACTGCTGGCGTATTTCCTGGCATCTCGCCGGTCCTTAAAGCCCTCCACTCGTGAATACAGCCAATCCACCACATCAGCACCTTAAAATATATGCACACATTAAAACCCGCTATTTTACACGGCTAATTTGCATTTTGGATTACATTATGCATGTTCTAGCCTCTAAAGAAATTGGTACAGTCAAACAACTCCCCCTACTGGCCATACACACTCCAAATTCATTCAAAGGAGTTAATATTCTCTCTCTCCATGTAATTACATCACTCACCAATGACAGCATTTGCTATGGTAATTTTAAGCCACATTCGGTCTCTGATCTCCAGACCTGAATCAGGTAACTGCATCACCTTCACTATGGTGGCCATGTCGGTCTTACTAACCGAGAGAGGCAAGTCCTCACATTCTGCAAGAGAAGCATTAAGTCAGGATCACACCCTGCACAGCCGAAACATCCAGAGAGAATCCATACTTGTGGGCTGGTGGATCATTTAGATGAGAATGAGCTGCTGCGTACCATAGTGTGGATAGGTTCCAGTCAGTGCTGTAGTGTGAGAGATCCAAGCGGCAGGGTCGATTGGTCGTACAGGCTCCGCTGGAACAAATCGTAGAACAGGGCATAAAAAGAGCCACTTCAGCATTATTTCATATTTAACTGACCTTTACATTTATATACCATTATTTGGAAGTTAATTTACAGTCATCATCAAACAATAGTTGCACCCAGAAGGAAGTTTGAGATTGCAATGTTATTGGGAAGGCAGGTAAAGGTTACAGGCCTCCCGGCTCCCTGATAAAAAGAGAAATGAGCTGTTGTGATTGGCTGTTTTGTATTGTGCCTTATTAAAATGCAGCCGGAGCTTAAACAGTCATAAAAAACCAAGATGGTTTAGTAAATGTGCTGCTTTCCTTTTATGGAGTGAACGGACAGGAGTGGACAGTAAGTCTTGGTTTTAAACGTTTTAAACTACAGGTCATTTAAGCTGCAAGGGTATGACATTCAGTACCTCTGGGGATAGTGAAGTAGCTGCGAGGAGAGGGGTCCCAACACTTTGCCACAGTGAGACTTATTGGCCTGAAAAGTAAAATTTCAGTGCTCAGAAAGAGTCTGTGTACCCACAGGGGTTTAGTGGTTGGCTACCGGTTTGATTTTCTGTGTTTCTGTTTACCCAGGTTTCGAGACGATTTCCCGCAGAATCCTCACGGCATCGTCGTTACTCATGTTCTCAAAGTTCACGTCATTCACCTGCAGAAGGAGTGTTACAGATCAGTACAAGTAACACGTCTAGAAAGCTAATGGCACTCGTGAAATCCGAAGCTGCTGCCACTGCAGTGTGACTAATTTTGCTACAGTTACAGTTTCTACCACTGTATAAAAATCCTATCAACACTGAAACCAAATTCTCAATTCTTAATTTGTTGTGGTCACACAAGAAAAAAAACACATATCTACAAACAGCAAATGGCAAGTTTTACACATTTACATTTAGATTTGCGGCATTTAGCAGACGCCCTTATCCAGAGCGACTTACAAAAGTGCTTTGCTGTTTACTTAGAACATCCTTAGCTAGTAGATAAGGCTGGAATCTAGAGATTCCACACATTTACACAATTACACAACTTTCAGTGGAAAGAGTAACTGCGAAATTCAAATGATGTCAAACATGATAAACTTCATTATAAATATATTGCAAGCAATGTTTCTACCTTAACAAAAGGATTGAAGCAGAGACACGTAACACACATACCTTTCAGGATTAGATTTAGGCTAACATTAATAAACCCATAAAAGCCCAGACCTAGTTTTGAATATTGTTCAAAATACCTGAATCTGTTAATTGTGTTAATTGAGCAGAACCTTCGTGGTTTTTCTGATGGTACAGAGGTCACAACTTCTGTAAATAAGTTCAGGTTAAAATCCTGAATATGAATATATATATATATATATATATATATATATCAATCATCGGGCACAAGGCAAGAGTACACCCTGGACAGGGCGCCAGTCCTGTCACACACACACACACACACACACACACACGCCTCGGCGGGAATTTAGCATGGCCTATTTCACCATGTACACTTTTGGGAGGCGGGAGGAAACCAGAGTACCCAGAGGAAACCCACGCAGACACAGGGAGAACACATGAAACTGACACAGACAGAGATCAAGATCAAACACACAACCCCAGGCCCCTGAAGATGTGTGAGACATGCCCTACCTGTGGTGCCACAGTGCTCTTATATATATATATATATATATATATATATATATATATATATATATATATATATATATATAGCATTGCAAGATATTTTCCACACCTTTAAAGACTCAGCGACATTTATGTCCCCATGGGCTCTTATGGGTTATATGAATAACGTTTCTGTTGTGCCTGTTTGCTAATAACGATTAGTCACATCACACATAATATGCAATATATAAATTCCATATTATATATTCTATGTTTATTCTACATATATTCTATATTTCTGTCTATATTATTTTATTATATTATTATTATTACCTGCTCTGTATGTACTGTAATCTTGAAATGAACTGTATGTGCTGGAATCTTAATTTCCCCGAATGAACCCTCCCAAAGGGATCTATAAAGTTCTATGTATCTTCTGTCTGTCTGTCTGTCTGTCTATCTACCCACTATGTTAGACTACACTGTTGTGCAAGGCTTGCACAGTATGTTTAAATATTATGTCTTCTTTACATTATCTACTCATTTATCAAAGTAAATGTTTAATGTACATGTAAATGTATAAATGTAAATGTATAAATACATATAAAATACATTTTTTATCAAATCAAATCAAACTTCAGTCTCTTTATAACAGCTGTTACTCACACCCATTCTGACTGGTCAATAAAACTCCACTTACAAAGAAGTTTTCAAGTATTTGTTGGTAGTTTCTAGTCATCTTGACCGGTTCATGCTAGTCATAACACCACTGTGAGTAAGAGTCATATGTCTGAGTGGGTGACAAACAGACTGGTCACAGAGGCTTGTTAGACTGCAGTGCAGAATGACATCAAATGTCAGGAAGGAAAAGGAGAGGCAGCAAAACACATGTACAGCATGGAGCCAGGAGGGTTAACCTACACAACCAGCTATGAAGCCATGAAAATCTTAAAGGGCTTTCTGTTCAATCTTTAGAAATGTGCTGTTTCTGAACATAAGACTACTTCCATCACAAGCATAATTCAGTTATAACTGCAAAAATAAATGTACAGACGTGATTATTAGCATTATTTACATTTTAAGAGGGAGCAGAAGACAGGAAAACTCACTGGAATAATCAGCGAACATCTCACAAAAGCAAAGGAAAATCACACTCTGCTGTAATGGTCCATCAACATGTTAACATCACTGCACAAATAATCACACTGTAATATAAAAAACCCGAGCTGATTTGCCTTCTCTGAAACAGAACTTTATGAAAATGTAAGCAGTCCAGAAGTTCCCACGTGCATTTGTGTGCACATCCATCTGAGCAGTGTAACTGATCATGTACCTGTAACAGCATGTCTCCAGGTTCGATTCGACCATCAGCCGCCACGGCTCCGCCTTTCATAATGGAGCCGATGTAGATTCCTCCATCTCCCCGATCATTACTCTGCCCCACTATGCTGATGCCGAGGAAGTTGTACTTCTCTGTGAAAAAGAGGGGTAGAAAAGCTTCAGCGTCATCTAGGGCTGCAGGCAAGCATTTGCGATAAGGCATATATTTAATACCACAACACTTCATAGCTACTGACAACTGATAACTGTGGACAATTTATGCTCCCATCATAATAAAAGCAGCTGGTCTATGTTTTTCACATTATTCTCAGAAAAGCCAGTTATACACTGTAGCATAACTTATCACAATGCCAGTAAATACCATGTTATCCAGTCCTGGCTGCATAATGTATTATTGTTGTTTTCAACATCACCCTTTTCAGAACTGATTTCACAGATTTATACGCTGCAAACTGCTCTCTGTATTCAACCAGAATATGTTCATATAATCTTGAAAAGTAAATTATTTTATTAATAAATTGGAGTAAATGTAATACAGGCTAATGTTTAAGCTGTGATTATAAACATATTTTAGTATACATCATATCATAACTACAGTGTTGCCACTTAATTAAGCATTAATGTGAGACAGACATTAATGTCTGTACTTTTTGCTAATGGGTTCCACCTAAAGCTGGGCAGTGTAATTCACTTTTACTGTACTTGGGTATTTGTTTTACAATATGCAGGCAATATACCATATGTATACAATATATGAGTCCAGGACAGCACAAAGCAGCACCATGCCAATTTTCAAATAATAATAATAATAATAATAATAATATATATATATATATAGCATATTAAACTCAGAAGATTTTTTGTAGGGCATGAGTAAGTAATCAGGGGAAAATAGAATTTTATTTCCATGTCATGTATTCCATGTTTCCATGTGTGTGCTAGGAGATATGGACCGTACTGATTGGGCTGAGCTCAAGCGCCTGAGTATCAGGAGGGACTACTATCTGTTGATCAAGTTTAATGTCCGTATGGGTTATGGATTATCTGTGCATGCCATATTAGGGGACAAACTTCTGATTCTGATAATGTAATAACTATGTATTAACAGGGCATAATAACAATATAATAACCGTAATAATACTGTGTAATAACAATGCAACAACACTTTGTAATAATATAATCTATTTAATGTAATAACATGGTGTAAGAGTGTAATGTGCGATAAAAGTGTAATAGAACAGTAATAACACTAATAAAATAATGTAATAACAGCATAATCATGTCATATAACAATGTAATAACAGCATAATTAACAATTCTATGGAATAATGTAATAATAAAATACATGTAAAACAGCACAACAATGTAATACTATGTAATATCACTGTATTAACCCTGTAATAACAGCATAACAATGAAAAACAAGCATAATAACAATATAATAACAGTGTACTAACACTGTGTAGTAACAATGTTATATAGGAAGGAGTTTGAATGTGGAAATATACTATTTCTGTATTGCTTCACTCCGACTGAATGCAATTTGACCAAGACGTCCCACCATAGGACGTATACTAGTGATCAGTTTGGGGAGTGGACAGAGACTAAGCTCAGTCTTGGACTAAGCTACAGCGTCAGTAATAGGCTTAATATGGGTCATAGAAATAAAAGTAGGAGGGAAAAGTTTGCTGTATGTAAGAAGTTAGGAAAGAGTCAGAAGACAGGACAGATAAAAACCGTACTTACCCATGTTGAGAGTGACTGTGATAATGTTGAGGCTCATAGTGGAATCTGTAATGCTGCTGAAGGAGGATGACTGTCCCAAAAGAACACAAACACAAATGTATTCTTTAATCCTGAAGGTCATGGCGCGTCCACAAGCACACGTTCTCATAGCTTTATTCTCACCCATTTTAAGAAACCCACCCTGTCCATTTTAGCAACCTTCTGTCTTCGTCGTCTGCGCTTATGTCTGCGCATGAGTTGAGAAGAGGAGCTCTGACCTGTGGAGCTGCTGAGTCTGCAGAACCAGAAAACGGGGAGATAATCCACAAAACAAAAAATATATATTCAACAGCATTCAGCAGATCTTCACAGTTCATTGTGTATTTGGATTTGTGGTCCATGCTCAAGAAGCTGGCACAGGCAGGGGAACTCAGAGATACTGGGCTGGAGTTCAGGGTGGCTTTTAAACTGGTAATGCCGAGCACCCATGTGGGTCAGAAGAGGTGGATGAAAGGGGGAGACAGTTTAGAGTGTGCAAAGTGTTTGACACAAGGGAGAAGTGAGAGTTGAGGGTATGAGACTTGGTCCATCTCCCAACATTTACTTATATAGTAACTCCACATAAATATGCATGTTGTGTGCAAACCCAGGTGCCTACTTAAACCCTATTATTGATACAGTGGCTTGGTGGTTACATGTTTGCTTCTCAACACTGGGGGCTTGGGTTCAACTTGTTCTCCTTGTCTCTGTGTGGGATTCCTCTTCTAACTCTGGTTTCTTACCACAATCCAAAACCAAATTATCTAGGTGAAATGGGTGCTGTAAATTGCCCTGGTGTGTGTGAATAAGTGTATGAATGGATGCCTGTATGTCCAGATACAAACTGGCAATCTGTGGTGGGTGAACCCCCAGTGCTAAACGCAGTCCTTCTGGTGGACGGTCATTTCTGGTAGAGAGTACGCTGTGCGCGATTGGCTGCTAGGGTGTGTTGGTTGAGTGCTGGGTGTGATTTTGAAGAGTGCTGATTGTAAAACCACATACAGTGCACCCAGAAAGTGTTCACAGCACATTTTATGCTACAGCCTTAGTCCAAAATTATTTGGAATGTTTTTTTTCTGCCAAAATTCTACACATAATACATCTTGATGACAAAGTGAGAAAAGTTGGTTTGAAATCTTTGCAAATTTATTACAAATAAAAACACAAAAATATAAGTATTCACAGCCGTTGCCACGACAATTTGAGCTCAGGGGCACTGTTTCCATTGATCATCCTTCAGATGTTTCTACAGCTTGAATGGGCACCTGTGGTAAATTCAGTTGATTGGACCTGATTTGGAAAGACACACACCTGTTTATATAAGGCCCCTTAGAGGACAGTGCATGTCAGAGCATAAACTAAGCCATGCTGTCTAAGGAACTGTCTGTAGACCCCCAAGACAGGATTACAGGCACACAGATCTGGGGAAGGGTAGAGAAAAATGGCGGTAGGAGGCACTCAGTCAGTGAGGTGACCAAAAACCAAAGTTCACTCTGACAGAGCTCCAACGTTGCTCTGTGGTGATAGGAGAACCTTCCAGAAAGACAACTGTTTCTGCAGCACTCTACCAATCAGGCATGTATGGTACATTGGCCAGACAGAAGTCACTCCTCAGTAAAAGGCACGACAGCCCTCGCAGAGTTTGCCAAAAGGCACCTAAAGAAAGACTGAAACCAGGCACTGCTCATTACCTAGCCAATACCATATCTACTGTGAAGCATGGTGGTGGCAGCATCATGCTGTGGTGATGTTTTTCTTCAGAAGGAACTGGGAGACTAGTTAGAGTCGTGGGAAAGATGACTGCAGCGATGACACATCACTGAATATAACCTGCTCCAGAGCTCTCTGGACTTCAGACTGGGACAAAGGTTTATTTTCTAACAGGACAGTGGACCTAAGCACACAGCCAAGATAACAAAGGAGTGGCTTTGGGACGCCTATGTGAATGTGTGGAGATATCTAAAAAGGAGAGCTTCTGCAAAAAAGATCCCATGACCCATGAACAGGTGCCAAGCTTGTAGCATCCTACTCAACAAGACTTGAGGCCGTAAACGCTGCCAAATGTGCTTCACCCAGTAATGGGCAAATGCTGAGAATATTTCCATACGCTATTTTTGTTTTTAATTTTTTATAAATTTGCAAAGATTTCAAAGATTTCAAACAAGCTTTTCTCAATTTGCCAGTGTGGGGTATTGTGCGTAGAACTTTGAGGGGAAAAAAGTAATTGAATCCATTTTGGAATAAGGCTGTAACATAGCAAAATGTGGCAAAAGTGAAGCAAAACGAATACTTTCCAGATGTCTCCTCAATCACTCATCATACTTGTTTCCCGTTTACACTGCTTACATGATAACATGATTACATCTCCAGTCTGAAACTGGAGAAGGGTCTGACCTGCTGGCATCCTCATCTTCCTCACTGTCGATGAAGGAACTGGACTCCAGCTCACTGCTCATTATGGAAGTGCTGTCGTAGCCCATGGCTGAGTCCCGATTAACTCGCTCCACCTTGTGGCCAGAGTGGCCGTTGACTCTGGGAACTTAGAGCGGTAAACAGCAGGGGGGGATTGATTTTCACAGACTTTTGATCACTTTCACACACAGATATTTAGACTGTAATCTGAACGACTTAAAAGAGCTAGAACATACTGTCAAGTTTTGTGATGGAAGGAGAGACAAGCATGCAAGGAAAGGCATCTCTTAAAGAGGACAAGAGGCTGTTTAAATATACTAGTATATCTCAAAGTAATGGAATATAATGAAGAAAATGTCTATAAATCATGTACATTTGAATATTAAATGTCAGTTTACCTTTTTGAAATTCATTACATGTGAAATGACATCAAACATTTGTGTTTTATTTATTTGTGTTTGGCTTATAGCCATGGAAGAAATACAAATGTGAATAAATTAATGACTGGAAATGTCACTTTAACTGTAATGAACAGATAATTTAGCTTTTTAAATTACCGTAATATATCACTCACTCTTACAATGCATTACATTAATTACAATAAACACTGTATAATTTATAGTACTGACTGAATAATCAGTGTAGATGCACCAATATGGACCTTTTGGCTATATTTTTCAGATGCTTAACTGCCGATTCTAATACATTCATACCTTTAATTGTTTTTTTAATTGAGCTTTTATTTAAACTTGTATTTTGTTGGGGTTTTTTGGTATCTGTAAAGAGCTGCTGCCTGTCTGAATAATTGTTATAACCATTACTTAAGAAATATAGAACTTACAACCAACTACATGTGGATTTGCATTACAGTGAAATATTCTGCTCTTCTGAGGACAATTAGCTTTTAAAGAAAACCCCTGAAAAACCCAGCTATATTCCACCCGACATGTTATTATTCCAAACACATTAAAAAGAAATGTTCTTTAAACGTTGTCTGAGTGATGCCACAATATTACAGCATGTTTGTAATATAGATATGTGAGAGTATAGAGCCATTAATATGTCTAAAGACCCTTGACTTGATTTTAAACCTCCCAGATTCAAATATGTACACAGAAGTGGTTCCTCTAAGACCCAGGTCTTCAAATCTGGACCCTGAGTCCAGTTTCCAGTGCTGGATTTTGTTCTCACTGGAAGTTAAGGGAACCATTAATATAACTGATTGGTCAGGTATTGTCACGCCTACCAAGGACTTCAAAGTCCTGTGTATACACAGAATGTATATATCGTTTTACTTCAAATTAATTTTAAAAATGAATTATCAGCTAAATTAAGTTCAAATCAACTGTATTTAGCAAACCATTTATACAAACTGAATAATAACCACAATGAAGCAATAGAAGGCCTAAGAACTTTCAGTGTAGTACATTTATGCCTACAGATTCTGTTCAGTGAACCCCAGCAAGACTGAAGCATACATACAGAGACATGCTCGCGGCTGTGATTCAGGGTGACATCGTACAGGCTGGAAAGGTCTGACCATGCGGCGAGGACGCTGCAGTCGACCAAAACACTCCAGTACAGGTGCGGCCATTACTCCTCTGTATCTCTTTGAAAGCTAACAGACCCCGACCCAAACAAACACAGTCAGGGGGCAAAAGTGCAGCAGCTATGTGCTGCAGATCTAATCGCTCACGTACATTTCAGTCTGTCACACTCCACTGTTTAAAATGCCAGCAGTACAAAGGAAAGCATCCCATCCTACGATGTGTGTGGGCTGGCCAGACAATCTTATCACCCAAGCAAAGGAGCTGTTGGTTGAAATCTGCACACACTGCCCCAATACACTCTCAGCTGCGTGAATGAGTCTGTCAGCACATTCATAGAGTGTATGAATGAAAGCATTGGCCACTTGTTCTGCTAATGCCTCGGTTAAACTGAGCTTCTGGAAAGTCTTTTCATTCTCCCTGGCCTTCCTTCTGCCCCAGCAGCTGCCTTTAACTGGGCTCGGAGCGGCCGGCTCCACTTCTTATCTGCAAACGGAGGTGCTGAGAAAAGGAACAGACAGATATGCAGAAAGCAGATGTAATCAGTCTTATTATACACTCTGGGTAAGTGAGGAGATAGCTGGCTTCAATGATGCAAATGGATGTGTGGACATGAGCCCTGAACACATGGTCTCGGCTCGGCTAAGATTTTATCTTATCTTTTGGTGAGTCATTTTCAGCACTCCGGTGTCATTGACATGGTGGTGGTTTGTTAAGTGTGTTTTGTGCTGAGTCAAGTGGATCGAACACAGCAGTGCTGCTGGAGTGTTTAAACACAGTGTCCACTCCTACCTAGTTGTTCCACCTTGTAGATGTAAAGTCAGACACAGAAGCTCATCAGTTTCTGCACAGTTTGTGTTGGTCATCCTCTAGTCCTTCATCAGTGCTCACAGGATGCTGTTGGCTGCATATTTCTGGTTGTTGGACGGGTTCTCAGCCCAGCAATGACACTGAGGGGTTTAAACACACTAGCAGCACTGCTGTATATCCTGTATATATCAGTACAACACACAATAACACCATGTAAGTGTCACTGCACTGCTGAAAATGATCTACCACCCACATAATACCTGCACTGACGATCAGGGTGAAAGGAGGCTAACAAGAGTATGCAGGGAAACAGATGGACTACAGTCTTGTCTGGTATGATGAGCTGATATAGTGGACAGTGAGTGAAGGAAAAAAAGATCCCTGCACCACTAGGTGTATGAAATGTATGTATATTGAAGAGAAAATGCACGACAAAGCCTTCTAAACACATTATTTAAAAGCCTTTATCACAGCAGTAAGAGTGTTTTGCAGAAAGAGTGTTTTGCAGAAAGAGTGTTTTGCAGAAAGAGTGTTTGGCCAAAAAAATGTCACTGCCTGGATTTAACTAAGCAAATACGCCTTCCATTGGATAATTGGATAATATTTCAGCTGGCAACTAGTAAACTAACTGATGCAG
Organism: Acestrorhynchus altus; assembly: GCA_034509495.1. Classification (NCBI taxonomy): domain Eukaryota; kingdom Metazoa; phylum Chordata; class Actinopteri; order Characiformes; family Acestrorhynchidae; genus Acestrorhynchus; species Acestrorhynchus altus. Next base: position 21,547,410 of record CM067518.1, read on the forward strand.
TGAGTAGCTTCTCATTTGTTAGACATGGTTGTTTTAACAAATGAGAAGCTACTCACTACATCAGTTAGTTCCACATCCTGTGATTGTGGAAGAGATGTTAATATGTTTCAGAAGGGTCAAATTATTGGCATCAAGCAAAGAAATCATCCAAGGAGAGGCTGAAACTACTAAAATTGGTTTAAAAACTGTCCAACGCATTATTATAAAGTGGAAGGACAGTGGAGAAACATCATCTTTAAGCAATATGGTCAGAAAAAAATCTTGAGTGATCATGATCAGCGATTACTTAAACATTTGGTAAAAATCAAATTGTAGATAAACAACAGCAGAACTCAGAGATCTGTTTAACAGTAAAAGTAAGAGCACTTCCACACACAATGCAACGGAACTCAAGGGATTGGGACTAAACAGCTGTGTACTCTTACAAAGTACTTATGAGTGAGTCTAACTGGCAAAAAGGCTTCAATTTGTTAGGGAGCATAAAGGTTGGACTCTGGAAGAAGGTCATGTGATCTGATTCTCCAGATTTACACTGTTCCAGAGTGATGGGCACATGAGGGTAAGAAGAGAGGTGGCTGAAGTGTGCACCCATCATAGCCGAGTGCCTACCATACAAGCCTGTGGGGGCAGTGCTATGGTCTGGGTGTGCTATAGTTGGTCAGGTCTAGGTTCAGCAATGTTATGTGTTCAAAGGATGAGGTCAGCTGACTACCTCAATATACTGAACCACCAGGTTATTCCATCAGTGGAGTGTTTTTCTTCCCTGATGGCACGGACATATTCCGAAATGCCAGGATTCATCGAGCTCAAAACGTGAAAGAGTGGTTTAGGGATGTGACAGGCTTGTGACATCATTTTCACACAGGGACTGGCCACCACAGAGTCCAGACCTCAACCCCACTGAGAATCTTTGGGATATGCTGAAGAAAACTGTGCAGTGGTCCAAATCTGTCTTCATCAATCCAAGATCTTGGGGAAAACATAATGCAAATCGGACAGAAATAAATGTGACATTACAGAAGCTTGTGGAAATGATGCCACATGTGACCTTTTTTTTGGCCAGGCAGTATAGAATAAAAACAAAAAATACAAAATACAGCAAAACGTCATAAGAATTTCTCATTTTGAAGAAAGTATTGTGAGCAGGTTTGAAGAACAAATGTTCTTTGAACTAAGCCGTTGCATGGATGTGTTCAATTCCATCACCAGCACACCTGATTTACCATCATTAAGGTGTTGGAAGAGAACTATAAATTATAATAGAATCCCATGAGGAGAGCTTTGGAGCTCAACCATTACTTATTAGCTAATTGTGTATTAATTGCAAAGAAAGGAGCTTTTTTACAGATGCTTCAAATATTTGCACAGTGCTGAAATAGTACAGAACAAGGAAAAATCCCTGTTATTTTTCAATGGAATTCAATGTAAAAAGATTCCAAGTCATAACGGAGCATTTCTATTGGTACATTCATCATGAAATTCTGACACAATAAAAACAACAACTGTCAGATTCACATTATGAGCATCTATATATATATATATATATATATAATACTAAACTAACACTTCAGTATTACTGAAGTTTACTACAGCAAAGCCTACGGAGCACAGAATACAGACTAATGTAAGACAACAGGTAAGCACTACAGCTATACTATAGGGTATAAATGTTCACTCTAGTAGTCTAATCTGCTCTTTACAATATGAAATAATTCTAGATTAGAAATAGATCATAAGAGCTAAAACATGAAAAACAACAGCATCAGAGCTCAATATATAGTTCAGTTATTACTGGTAACACCTCCGATGAAAGGCTGATTTACTGGCTAATCAGGAGCTGAGTCATATCTGAAAAAGCTGTATCTTACCTGTAAACTGCAGTGGCTTCTGAGACCTCTCTCCAAAACTGAAGCAGTCAAGAGTCTCTGCTCAGAAAGCACACACTGCCTTCACCCCCTACTGGAGCCAGGGGGGAATGAATCAGCTGCCTAACATTCCTATTATTCACAAATGCAGTCCTTCTAATGAATGCAAGTTGCACCATTGCTGACACTGATGTGCAAAGGCACACACAGCTTTTCTAGTCCTAGACTTTAGAGAAGTAAGGTAAATAGAATAGGACACTTGGCACCATGACAAATCCCTGGTGTGGGCTAGAGGGACATAAAGCCCCCCAGCAATGAACTGTGGAGCAGTGGAACTCTGGAATCATCTCTAGAGACCGTTACACCAGTAAAATCAGGATAAACTCTTTTAATACCTTTGGTTTTAGAAGAAACAATGCATGAGCAGGTCCCTCACTACACCTTATGTAGTCCAGGGTGCAGTTCCCGATTTAACAGATCTGACCGTGAAACAAATACACCACTTCAATGTGTTCTGAGTGTCAGCTACCAAACTAATCATCAACAGACTGTGGACAAACTTGAGCATCAAAGAGAAATCCACAAAGAAAAACCCTGAGACAGGTTTAGATATGTTGCACTTTGAATACAACCAAAGTGGAACACAGGGGGGGGGTCGTTGTAGGTCCAGGACTTACTAATATAAATCATATCAAAGTTATGTGTTTAGTACTTTTTCAGCAGCTTTATAGTAAATAAAAAAGATCAACACATTAAATATGGTGAGCAGATGTGTTGAAAGCAGGAAAAACAGGGTAAGTACCTGAACAACTTTGACAAGGGCCAGATGTGACATCTAGATGACTAGTTCAGAACATCTCCAAAACCTGAGACAGGTCTTGTGTGTGTTTGTGTTATATAGTGGTCAGTACCAACCAATAAGTCTCCAAAAAATGACAACAGGGTCATGAGTGCCCAAGGCTCACTGATGCACATGGCTAGCTCTTCTGGCCTGATCCTACACAAACTGCTGAAAAATGCTGGCTATGCCTTGTGGGATCCAGACCTAGGTGGGACACAACAGTTTTGGCAACAACAGGGGGACTTACACAATATCAGGCAGGTGGTTTTAATGTTATGGCTCACCTGTGAACACACCCTACAGAGCTCTCAACTTACACAGTAACTTTAGACTGATATTTGATCAGAGATACTCAATAAAAAAGCTCATGTTTTACAACTGTGTCAAGCCTGAGCAATAAAACAGTGTATTCATCCTGTCATTTTGGGGAACAACCTCTGCTCGCTCAGCAGTTCTTCTTATTGGTTCCCAAAAGAGCTGAAAAGGTAAATGTGTGTCAGTGCTGATGGTTCAATAAGGTTAACGGAGCAGTGCCTCAGGCATGGAAACAGATACACCCTCATACACTCCCCTGCCCCTAGGCTTCACACCTGTCCATTCCCAACACTAACCAGCTCTGCTTTATTCATATTCATTCATATCACACGCACACACACACACACACACACACACACACACACACACACACACACACACACACTTAGAGGAAGCAATGAGCATCAGAGTGACATTCAGATCAAGTGGGTCTGATTCTACATTTAAGCATCTACGTTCGTAAACAGGATGTTCGTAAACAGGATGTTCAGAAAATGTTACTGATATGAATGAAATAAACAACAGAATAATTTCTAACAGAACCAAAAAGAAAGATCCAAACACACATCAGAGAACATGGCTATTTCTGGAAACACTCAGAAAGCAGAGGGACTGGGCCTGAACACACACTTTTGTTCTAAATCCAGATACTTTGTGGAACATACTCGGAGAGCTAAAACTGGGTGGGATTAGTTTCACGTGGAGAGGTGGAGTAATGTAATTTTACCACAGGAGTCTGGTGAAATATATGACCCAATCGCGACTGGATACAGGTCCTCGAACTCAGCTTAATCATATGTCACCTAGTCTGACTTTTGACTAAAAATCTCATCTCTTGATATGCTTAAGAGAACCGAAGTTAGTACGAATGTTTGGCCCATATGGCCCACATCCGAGCCACAAGGGCCAAAAGTGGCCCAGATTTGGGACAAATGTTCCAGCTAACATGACAAAATACATCATGACAGGGATGGGCGATATCACTAAAAAACACATGTCCTGATATGCTTTAATGATGAAGACCTTAAAGCATAGTGTTAAAGTATCAGTATTTAACTGTAACACCAGAAACACATCATGCTGTAGATATAAATAGTAATCTTTATTTGCAATGTTTCTACACCATCACTAGAACAAGTATTGTACTCTCTAGAGAGCTGTGAACAGACAGTAATCTGAATAATAGATGCAATGTTACAATATAGTCGTTTTTATCTTTTGTACACAATATATCTTGATATATCGATATTAACAATTTATCGCCCAGTCTTATGATAAGACTGAACTGGAAATTTATATCTGGAGAACACACAGGCCTTAAGACACAGGCCATAAAACTGTCTATTTAGGGTTCGTGAGAGAATCTGAAAACACACACAGTATGCATCATATCCATATATATTATACTTCTGTGAAATAAACACCATTATTTCTCACACACACCACTTCCATCATTATCTGCTGCTAATAAAGACACACTAACGAGTCTCTCACTAATGAAGCTCCAACAGAAGCAAAACAATAAACAGAAAAAGAAAACAGTGTTCAGGTCACGCAGTTGGGTTAGACAGAGCACAGGAGCTCTTTAATGAGTGGAACAGCACACACTGCTCAATCTGTACAACTGGATTCAAACTAGACGCTGGACACCTTGAGAAGAACAGATCTGTTCATAATCAACACATAGGTGGAACTATTTTACCAGCAAAACCAACATGTCCAGCACTGTGTCCAGCACTGTTACACATGAGATGAGTTTCTAAATATCCACAACATTCTTTACTGATGAGAGAATTTTCCTCTCAACCTTCCCTGTGACTTCTATTTGAACCGAGCTCAGCATGTGCTCAAGAAAACAAACAATCCATAAATTACGAGGCTGAAAACAAATAAGTGCTGAATCTTAATAGCAACTGATCATAAAAATAACCTCATGGGTAAAGGTCATGGGTGAAGTACTGCTGGAGACAGTCGGAAAGGGCTGTAAAAGCAGAACTGAGAGCTTTGCAGGCGAAAAACAGCTTCTTGGAAGAAAGGAAATCTAGGTTACATGTCCAAGCACTGTTTTGACTGGCACTCCACAGCCCTGAGTTCCAGTTCTGTTCTGTTTCACATATATTATACAATATATTATATATTAAACAATAAATACAATTAACTAAGTGTTAGTCCTTTCATGGACAAGGAACAAAAGGAAAATCACAGAATACGCACTAAAGTTTGGGACGCACTAAACAGCTATTTTGATCGTTGAAAAAATCAATCGATTTTTGAAATTAATAATCAATTATTCAGTTTATGAATCTTACAATTATTAAATAACTTCTTGTCACTAACTGTGAAGACAAATATAAAAGATCAATTAGACCTCAAAATATATTTTTCATCACAAATGAAACCAAGCATGCAAAGGGAACCACAAAGAAATCTAAATAAAACACATCAATTTCTTAATTTTCCATCCATCCATCCATTCATCCATCCATCCATCCATCCATCCATCCATCCATCCATCCATCCATCCATCCATCCATCCATCCATCCATCCATTCCATCCATCCATCCATCCATCCATCCATCCATCCATCCATCCATCCTCAGCATTATGGCACCGTGATGCTTTTATCTACATTCTCTGTTCACCTGACAGACAGCTCAGGAGAGGAATTAAGGCCAAAATCCCACTGAAAATCCACTTTTAAATAATTTTACATTTGATGGAATCTGCTCTGCTCTTAGGATGGACTTGAATAATTGAAAGCTCATCACAGTTAAGCACATGCTTGACTAGCAAGAGGCTCTTTTAATTACTGCTCAATTGGATTGTTTGGCCACGAGTGTCCAGACCTTTGCATTAAACTGTACATGGAAGAAATTATTCACAAGACTGAACTCATTGCTTAATACATTACAGTGTATGACTGAGGGTGGACATTCAGTCCTGAAGTCACTTTTAACATGACTTTCCTGCTACAGAATTAGATTGATGTCATGGAATTAGTCACATTATTATTCATAGATATCCTGGAACAAAAGAATGTTATTAAATGATAAATGATGTACTGTAATTGTCTGTTAATGGTATTTTTCATGTTTTCAGCCTCAAGGCTTGATCCCTTTTGTGATATGAGGCAGTCTGGATTTGAATTGTACTTCATTATTAATCCAGTACAGCATTTTATAAAAAGGAATTTATGATGAACACGTTCATATTTTCATATTCTTTGATTTTTATACATTTTTCTGTAACAAATTCAGTTCCAATCTTTGAAACAGAGATTCCAAACATCAGTAATTTAAAGCCTGTTTAAAAAAATGCCTCTAAAAAATGTATACTGTGGAGAAACGTTTTTGATCATTTCAATCAAAGATGAAATATTTAATATTATGTTCTATAATATTTAATTAAAAAAGTGTGATTAGTAATCTATTTCAATTTAAATTAATTGTTTATATAACTATTTTGAGATTCTGGATTTCTGGTTTTCATGAGCTATAAGCCACACTGATCAAAAGTAAAACAAAAACGGCTTGAAATGTCACTTTACGAGTAATGACGAGAGCGTCCTGTCCAAGTCAATCTAGGTTTAATATCCAGGTCCATTTTGATTGGCAGGACTGTGAGTCTGCAATCTGGTTCTGCATCATGTCACTTTCAACATCACTGCTGGTTGAAATACAATCCTAGAACCTGCAGTTACTGTCCCTTTGAAAATATGCCTGTCCTTGGCCATCCTTCCTCAAATGTTTATTAGCTGTGTGGTATGTACAGCGCTCTGGTGGCTGATATATGATATATACGGTTTATTGTGTACGAGTGGACGCTTCACTGTGCACTGAGATTCACTTACACTTGTTGTCCCGTGCCCTGCGGGCCCTCTCTCGCTCTCTGCGCTGACTCAGGAGCGACTCAGTTCCCGTCTCCGTGTCTAGACCATCCCGACTGCTTACCGCATTGGCGCTAAAGTGAAACACACACACACACACACACACACGGGTTCCAGTGAAACCACTTCAAAGGCATTTAAATTGTGCTCTGCAACACTGCACATATTCCATTTCCTAATGAGCCATAAGGAAAATAAGTGGGAATCTCCCTGCGTAGCGACAGTTAACTGTCAGCCTCAAATAAAGTCTCACTATCACCTGTAGGCTTATTATTGTTTGCAATAGAATTGTTTTTAAATTATGATTCTGTCATAATTTATTTGATCAATATATTGTCCCCAAAATAACTATGATAAAGAATATTATTGCCATTTTAAGATCATCTTGTGCCACTAATATAGTGATAATATAATACCATAATACTGCAATTACTCTCTTTTAATCATTAAGAACATTTAGGCGCCGGAACTGGAATCTAGCTTTGAAAAAATATTACAAATAAACAAATAAAAATGTTGTTTTTAAACAAACTCTGCACACCAACTCATGATGATGATGATGATGTATATTTCTTGACAGGCCTACATAAAAAACCAACACTAGAAGCACAACAAATGCTAGTTATGCATGACTGGTGATTTACTTTTTTTCTATGCCCACGTATTGTGCTGTCGACCAGAGGAGGGTGGGTTCCTCTCTTGAGCCTTGGTTCCTCTCAAGTTTGAGGGAGTTTTTCCTTGCCACTGTTTGCCCACTGGCTGCTCATTTGAGGCTTGGATCTAGATCTTTGTAAAGCTGCATTGTGACAACTTCCTGTTGTAAAAAGAGCTATATAAATAAAATTTGATTGATTGATTGATGCTATCATACCTTATTTAAAGCACAGCAAATGCTGGATTATCCTGGTACTGAAACACACTAATTTGTTTTGCCAGTGAGCAGCACAGCAAATTCCACTGATAGTGAACATCATACCAGCATTCAAAAAACTGCTGTTTTCAGCAGAGTATGGAAAAGTTCATTTGCTTAGAAAAATCACAAATTGACTGATAAACATATTTAACCCAATATGTTTGTATATGCAAATAAAATTAATAATTAATCACACTTTAGTCTGACTTTCAATGAAAAATATATTAGAGAGCTTGCTTTTCAATGCAAAACTAATAAAAGTATCTGTGATATCAATATCAGCCAAAGGAGGTATAACGTACTGGTTATTAGTATTGGCTCCAAAATTCCATCCTGGTGAATTTGTAACCCCTAATCAGGGGCACTGGGGTTGAGCCTCTGGGAAAGGGATGAGTGAGGCTGCAGTACAGTGTGAGTATGATTTGTGTGCATCTGTGTGTGATGTGTTTGAGGATGTGCCTTAGGCCTGGTTATTCTATCAGAGTGGGTGGAATGCTTTTGCTCGGGGCAAGAGAAACCTGAGGCTGGTGAGAACTCCATCTCTGAGCAAAAACTCAGACATGAAGAGTGAAACGTCAGGCAGTGAGCTTCACACAAACACTGAATCAAGTGATCAAAGGTTATGCAGTGGAAAAGACTGCTGTGATGTGGCATTATATAAGACATATTACATGTCCAAATGTTTGTGGACACCCCTTCTAATGAACGCATGCACAAATGCAAACACACAATACTTCTCTAGTCTCTACAATGAGGTGTTGCCGTTAGATTAGGACTCTCTGAAGAAGATAACATGAACCTATTGGAACCATGCCTAATGTTAGATGTGGGCTAAATCCCCCAGCATGGAGCTATGGAGCAGTGGAACTGTGTTCAATCATCCGACATCCCTCTTGTTGCTAAATGCAAGCAAATCCTCACAGCAATGCTCCAAAATCTGATAGAAAGCCTTCCGTGGAAAGTAGAGACAGTTACTCCAACAACAGCAGGATCTACTCTTTTTAATACCTTTGATTTCAGAAGCAACAGTGAATGAGGTGTCCCAATTCTTTTGTCCATATATCTAAATCTTCATATGTACTAGCCATGGTTCTATTAGTAGATACAAATAGATGAGCAGTACCAGACATCAGTTTGACATTGACAGATGTTGAATTTTTGTTGAAAATAAAAATCAAAACCCAACATTTTGCAGATGTTTAATCAGATTCATCAAAAAAGAACAATGGGATGACATCAAGCTCCAACATTAGACCAACGTCTAATTTTGGTTACTTACCACCATGCTTAAAACCAACAGTTCACCATACCATTAGGTCTGTCTCTCTGAACTCTCAATCACCTGACCACGTCTAAGACGCTCCATCACACTGAGGTGGGCTTATGTCTCTCTCTGGTGGACAAAAGTTGTCATTTCACCCAGTTGAGCTAGAACACCTTGACATACATTGGCTATAAAAAATGTACATCTGAATACCAACATAAGTCATGGTCTAATATTGAATATCATTTTTCACATGATATGCCTGTAATAATGTATTACATAAACCTCTCTAATCCTCAGTCAAAAACTGAAAATAAATCATTGATTTTTGACAAACTGAGCCCAATGAGCAGCACAAAGCCTCCTCTATATTAGCCTGCAACATAATCCGCCCTGCTTTCTTTAATGCACATTGCTCATACTGTGCATGCACACTATTCATGCTATTGTGTGTCCAAAGCTTCTGAACACCATGAAGGTGGGGAGGGGGGCACCGTGCAAGCCAGCATGGAGGGAGGGGGACAGCCGGCTTGATCGGAAGATTAAGGCAGCTGGAGCACCCTGCTGAGTCCTCAGGGTAATGGAGATGGGTGCTTTTAATGTCCACTAATCCGGCTTAGCCACTCAGGGACAGCCAAACACCTATTCTCCTCATCCCTCCAAATTTATTCACCAGCACCAATGAATAACACACGGCACAAAGGAGAGAGAGCCAGAGATAACATTTGGTTATTTACTGATGCTTACTGTGTGGTTTTGTAATGGAAATAAGGCAGATTTTCTGTGGGAGAAATGCACAACTGGGAATCCATGGAATTAATCTCCAGGAAAATTGGCCAATAGCTTTTTGGAGTGAAGACAGGAGGGAAAAAATAAAAAGACGTGGAAAAAAAAGGGAGGTGATCTGAGGGCAGCCACTGCAAACCTTCCCACTAGATGGCAGCCAATGCTGAAGGAAACTGTGAAAGTTAAAGTGGCCCACAACCAGCTCACTCGCCCACAGAGGGCAAGAAAGAGCCAGAAAGTTCAACTCAGCATAAGTGAATTAAAGGGACCATATCCTACTTTGTTCCCGAATATTTTAGTTTCCCCTAAGGGCGACCGATGACATTTACCAAAATGGGTCATAAATTATTATTCATTAGACCATTTCCAGCCATATCCTGTAGCATTGTTCTGGTTATTTTGCTACTGTGCTTTTAAGGGGGGCCTACAATGGAAAACTGTCATTTCTTTTTCATAGTTCATGGAAACGACATACAACACCTTCATTAAAAAGAATCCATTAGTCCTGTTTAACTGGAAATGGTGGGAAAAATTAAATATACACTGTTCAGCCATGAATTCATGACCCATATTAGTGTTGGGTGAGCTGGTAAAATTATTTCACAATACACAAAGTTCATAACGTTATGACCACCTCCTTGTTTGTACATTGACTGTCCAGTTTATCAGCTCCTCTTATCTTACAGGAGCACTTTGTAGTATTACAGACTATAATGAGGGCAACAGCTTCTCTACACACTTTGTTAGCCGACTTTCTCTCTATTCTTCGATGGTCAGGACCACCACAGAGTGTGTTAACTGTGTTAAGTGTGTCTTGCGCTGGTATGAGTGGATCAGACGCAGCAGTGCTGCTGGAGTGTTTCAACCCCCTCGGTGTCACCGGGGTACTGAGAATCGTCCACCAACCAGAAATATCCAGCCTTCAGCGTCCTGTGGGCAGCGTCCGGTGAGCGCTGATGAAGGACTAGAGGATGACCAACACAAAACAGATGAGCTTATCTGTCTGACTTTACATCTACAAGGTAGGAGTGTCTAATTGAGTGAACAGAGTATAAACACTCCAGCAGCACTGCTGTGTTTCATTCACTTGGGCCAGTGCAACATAAACTAACATAGCACCATGTCAGTGTCACTGCAGTGCTGAGAATGACCCACCGCCCACGTAATATCTGCTCTATGGTGGTCCTGACATGAGTGATCATGTTTTCACATATAGGAGAGGCTTTATGAATCTCTACTGGTAAAGAAATTTGCGTATTGAGAAAAAGATTTTAAATATTGAGGTGCATTCATTCCCCCCCCCCCATCACCCAGCTCTCATAGGGGCCCTTTTACAGATCGCAAAAACTCAGCACAGATCCCACAGCGACACACACAGATGCCCACAAAGCAGACGAACATCAACAGCCCTAAAGCACTGCAATCTGAAATAACTTTGCATTCATTGAAGCTGAAAGAGAATCCTTAATGTCTGTGTGTGGTGCTAAAATCAAAGCTTTACACTGAAACAAACAAGCTTCATTGCTTTGAACTAGTAACGTAACATCAGCTACCATTCACTGTTGCTTTCTTCGTACTTAATGGAATATGGCCCGAGCACTGGCCGTGGTCAAACACAATGGGATGACTTCACTGCTCTTATCAGCCTGACAATGTTTACAATACTGGGACTATTTCTGGCCTTGGCCTGAGGGCTCCTGGATTGTGTAGACAGTTACATACATAGATGATATGGTGTGTGGATTTGGGAAAATGACCATGTTAGTGCTGATGCACACATACATAGGCAGACACACACAAACAGACAGACATACACAGACGGTCTTGCGTGGTGGTAGCATGCTCTGACTCTCAGAAGCCCATGAGATAAGAGAAGCATTTGAGGTCTGATTCATACACATGGCTCCCAGCTGGCCGATAACTAGATCTAGCCTCCAGCTGGCCAGCGGACATCTGCTACTGCAGTGGACACTGCGGTCAGGAGTTCACAGTGGGCAGTGCTAAAGCATCAAAAAACAGCTGATAGTCAGTGTGCATGAGCCTCTGATTGTAATGAGTTATGGTCGAAGGAGGGATCTAGGAGAATGTAGTAATTATAATTAAATAACATTACATTGATATAAGGGGCCTAAAACTAATGTGATGGACATTTTTTTGTATCATTTATAACACTGTCATGAAGCCTCGTAGTGAAGTATTGGAACTCAGGGTAAAGAAGATATATCAAACTGTACTTTCCTTGATGAGTTTAAAAGTGCTGGTACATGGAACTGCACATCATGTACATATAGTACAACAGAGCTGGAAAAAAGCAATTCCAAACCCCCCAAACAGTCTGAAACAGACTTGTCATCGTGACACCCCAGAAAATGTCCATAAATCCAACCCAATAGTGAAACTTTCCCAGTCAAAACGGTAAAAGGTGACAGTGACTTCAGGAGAATAGGGTGTTGTTGATACTGGAAAGCAGCTCATCATCTCCAGACTCTAAGTCCAACTTTGTCAAACCTTGTGACCTTGGCTTTTCCTGTGCCAGTGTCCACAGAAGGGCAGGCCAAGCTCACCAAGCAGTAAAAGTCAGGGGGAGGAAACCGAGAACAACATCCCGGGACGTAGATTTTATGCTAACACTAGCTTTTAAAAAAACGCTAACCAGCGTATCTTTTACCATCATATTCTCCACAAAAACATATGTTAAACTTTATGAACTTGATGAATTGGACTACCTCGGCTGAACCTATATAAACATATAAAGATGCCCACCAGGATCCGTGACGGGACAAAGAGGAGTTAAACATGGGCTCCATTTGGGTTGTACACATTGGGGCCTAGTTGGGAAGCCCTGGTTTGGGAAGCCCAACAGGGTTCCAGTAACAACACATGTACAAACCCACAAACCCACTCAGAGTCTATATACATTCCTCTTATGTGGTGTGTTTAGTGTTATATCTCACAAATGCACTTACAATGACAAAGGAAGTGGTTCCGTTCATGTTTGGAGCGTTTTTGCATGCTCATGGTGTAGCTTGTGAGCTCAGCTGGCTGTGTGCAGTATTACTGCACGATTGCAGGGTTCAAGCCCGGCCCTGGGAAGCACGTGTTTCTGCACAGCTTTTTAGTAATTACTTCACCCCTGTATTAACTTTAATACAACCTGAGCCGATCTGCCCTCACAGCTGTTAATGATGCCAAGGAAACTGTTGTGATGAGTGCACACATGTATGACATGTAACACACTAAACAGACTACACATGGACAGGATATTAACTAAGGGGGAGTGGGGGTCGGTGGATACAAAGGATAATAAATAAATTATAAGCAAGAATGTAGATATAAAAGTTCACACTGTATTCTAAAAGTTTGTGGACACCCATTCTAATCAATGCATCAGCAACTTTAACTTGCACCCATTGCTCACACAGATGTGCAAATGCACACACAGCTTGTGCAGGACCCTCTGGAGCAGATAAACACGAAACTCTTAGGGGTATAAAGAACTGTGTTCTTAGGAATGATGGAGCTCCATCCAATACTTTTGGGATCCGACATTCCGACATCACTAAGTTACTTTCACACAGCAGGTAAGTGTCCCTACTCTGATCTGTCTCATCACATGTGACCCAGATGTGTCATTTGCGTGTCAGTGTGAACAGTAATATACCGAATCTGACATTTTTAGATCCGATTGGCTGACTTTCCTTTGTGATATCGAAATCTGATCTATACTGGATTCTCAGCCTTGTGATCAGAATTCACTCACGTCAATCCAACTTGGTATTTCCCATAAATCTGTGTGGAGAAGAAGACAAAAGGGACAGCATCAGTGAGGGAGGTTTTCAGTGGTGGGATAGTGAGGTAACACACCTCATCAATATTTGGGGAGATTCCTCTGCTCAAGCAAAAACATACCCTGACCGTGTTTCTAATGAAATGGCCGAAACACAGCCACAGGAGGGTGAGGCTGCAGCATCAATGGGAAACAATTAGCTTAAAAGCAAAGTTCAAAGAAACGCAGACCAAAGAAGTGGCCCTTCTTCTCAGTGATAACCCCAGCTGTCGGCCACTGCAGCTCACTTATAGCTCCTGTGATGCCTGTGAAAATGAAAGTAAAGCTGTGGGAGCAGATCGTTCAGACAGTTTATGAGCAAAATTTCCAAATGGATTTGATTGGAATTGAGATGCTTTTCCTCTTTTTCTATCGTCACTGATTGCATTCAATCCTCACAGCAATGCTTCAAAATCTAATAGAAAGACTCCTCTGGAGAGAAGAGACAAAAGCAGGATACCTGTAATTTCAGATTAAATAATGCAATTAATGAACAGGTGTCCCAAAACATCTCAGTGGCTCAATAGCTCACCTCTTCCAGGATGTCATAAGCAATTTTCTCATTCCATGGCTTGACAGTTCTGCAGTTGTGCAAAAATGTATTTATATTACGTGCTGAAGGTACGGTCTAAAGTAAGGAAGGGGCGTCACGTTGTTGTCTGGTTCCCTCGCTTTCCTCACATGTCTTTTCTGTCTTGTTTTGTTATGCCATGTGGTTTTGGGGTTCACTCCACTCAAGTGTCCAGGGTATCCATGTCTCCAAGGTCTCCTGAGCCGACGGTCCCAACCACCCGTTCCTGTTCCAGCTCACAGGAGGCATGCACCCACGACTCCTGCTCCAGCACCAGCAGTACCTAATGCTCCAGTCATCAAGCCAGCTCCCAGGAGGGTGGAGCACTTTACCTGCTTTTGTTTTTGTGCCTGTGTCTGTCCCAATTTTCTGTTTGTGTCCCAGTTCCTGGTTTTGGTTCTGTACCCGTTCCTGCCTCCATGTTCTTTTCTGTTCCGCTCCCTGTCATGGTCCCCATTCCTCTGTCATGAATGGTGAAGCAGTGAGGCCTACTGCATCACTATAAGGAGCTTTTTAAATATTTATGGTTTGTTCTGTGTTTTTGTTCGTATATTGTGAAAACTCATATTACGGTGATAAGAATATTAAAAATAGGGTTCTTCAAGGGTACTTGAGTAAAGAAAATTGTTCTAAGCAGAACCATAAACACTCAAACAACCCTTTGAATGAAGGGATTGAAAGGCCTTATACGAAGATTAGTGGCAAATGGCGAATGTGCTGTAGAGGGATCTATATAGAACCTTTTGGAAAAGGGTTCTATATGGAACCAAACACTTCTTCTATTATTACAAGTTTGACTTCACAACAATAGTCTGGACCAACAGAGGTGGTCTCGGTCCGGACTAACTAATCCAGGGGTTCTCAACCCTTTTGACCTCACTGACCACCAGGTTATAACGAGACAGCATAACGGCCCACAACAAGGCAAATCCTTTTATGTAAAACTGCTTTCGCTTTTATATCTTTGACATGAAAATATGAAAATTAAGGCCTGAGCAATAGCTGCCAACAAACTGTCAAGTTATGCTATCATATCACATCTGATGTAGTCTGGGTTGTACTTGCAATGATTTTGTGCCTTTGCTTGAAACAGTGTCCATTCTTCTTCATGTACGAAGCTACATCTCTGGTTAGATAATTGCTGCATCGTCTCAATCTAATAATGCTTAACCGGTGATCTCATTATTTGTGGTTTTATTATCAATTCTATCAATACTTATTTAATGTTCTTAGTTTGAGCATGATTGATCTAATACTAAAAAACATTTATCTGTAACGAGCAATAGAATTGGAACTGGTTTTGAGTGTGACGCTTAAAATGATCAATACAGAGTCAAATAAATGAATCTGTTCATTTTATACTGGGAAAAGCTAGCCATCAAATTCCCAACATGCCAACATCAGACACACATCCCTCTATATCCCTAAAATTGGGACAAGATTTTAGTGCACTCAATAAATTGCACTGTGCATCCAGATATAAACAATGTAACAAAAAAAATAAACCCTGGTTTGGACTTTAGTCTGGATTTTCAGGAGTGAAAATGCCCTTTATAGAAGTCTTACTAGTTTTACTAGTAGTGTGTATTGAGCTGCTGGTGTGTTTATAGCATGATTTACACCGTGAAAGGCATTATACAGGCATTATAAATCCACAACAGACGTTTTACAACTGTGGCTCAATCAGTTGTTCTTCTAGAGAACACTTACTGAAAGGATGGTGGCCTGGAGTCTCCAATGCCTCCTGTTCTCTCCAGAGGGGGTGGCAGCTCAGGGTGGCTCTCTGGGCACTGAGATCCGCCGTCTGAGTGTGTGCTTTCAGTCAGCACCAACTACAGCCAAATACACACACGCACACACGCACACACACACACACACACACACACACACACACACACACACACACACACACACACACACACACACACACACACACACATATAAAACAAAGATCTCAGGAAGAGCCTCTCCACAGTGCCTGTGCTTTAACTCATGGCCATGCATAAATAAGCAATGCAGGAAGAGCGACTAGAACAGAATGCATTTACTGAGCTGGGAAGAGTGTGAAGCATAAGAGCTTATGCAAAACAACTTGCACACACAGGCACTGTTATGTGCTTTCATGAGCTAAATAATAAGACTTAAATAGGCATGCCTCGGGCTACTTTACACACTGGGCCATGTCTAGAGGACTTAACCCACTTCTGGCTAAGACTACTAGACATGGCCATAAAAAAACAGATTACAGAACAAAAGCATGGCTCAGCATCTCGGGAGATACCTATTATCATGTGTTACAGTTTCTCAGTATCGTATGTTTGTTACGCTGTTTATGAATGCATGGTATTGACTATGCATGGTCACTCTACATGCACTGTCCATTATATCAGCTCCCCTGACCATTCATTTGCAGTAGTTGTAGTTAATCTGTTTCTCTACATCCATTGTTGGCCTCCTTTCACCCTGATCTTCAATGGGCAGGACCCCACAGAGCAGGTATTACGTGGGTGGTGGGTCATTCTCACACTGCAGTGACACTGACACGGTTGCGGTGTGTTAGTGTTGCAATGGTATGAGTGGATCTGACACAGCAGTGCTGCTGGTCACTACTGGGCTGAGAACAGTCCACCAACCAGAAATAGCGTTCTGTGGGCATCGACCTGTGAGCACTGATGAAAGACTAGAGGATGACCAACGCAAACTGTGCAGAAACAGACGAGCTTCTGTCTCTGATCTACAAGAACTAGGTAGCAGTGTTGTGTAGAGTGGACACACTGTTTAAGTACTACAGCAGCACAGAACCACCATGTCAGTGTTACTGCAGTGCTGAGAATGACCCACCCACCTGACAACTGAATAACAGTAGACAGGTGAAGGGAGGATAACAAAGTATGCAGAGAAACAGAATGAACTACAGTCTGTGGTTGCAGAACTACGAAGTGCTCCTGTACGGTCAAATCGTTTTACATTGTTGTTTATTTTCCTGTAAAGTTGCACATTTTGTAGATATGAGGTTGATGCTGGACAGCTGCGATTTATAACTCTACAGAAATTAGTATTATATTTCTCTGTCTTGCTGATTCCTGCAGAATTAGTCTCAATTTATATATTTTATAATATAATATAACATTATATCAACATCAGCTATTGCCTGAAAAATATCAGATATCACCATTGGCCTACAGTTCACATATCAATGCATCCCTCATATTAACAGTTTCAGTGACTACATAACTATATAACTTAATAATAACTTTACTATATGTCAAATAAAATATGACACATTAGAAATAATGATATTTTAAATGGTGTGGTTTGAAATAATAATTTTATTTAATAATTTATATTTTGTGTATTTTGAGGAAGTTTGTTAATTGTTATATTTCTAAATACAGCAATTAACAGATATAAATGTTCTAGTTAAAATGTGTAAATTGTCACTGTTATGCAAAAACATCTAAGAAAATGGTAACTTTAAGAGAAAAATACTTAACTTTGGGAAGCCAAAATAAAAGGATTTTATTCTAAATCATCATGAAATAACAGTATCAAATTATATTAAAAAAAGAAAAACAACAAAAACAGACAATCAGTAATGTATGATTTACAATTTCATACTAATTATGTATTAGTGAATTCTGCCATATTTCTGCCATATTTATTGTGATATTAAAACAATACACGAATTGTCATAAAACACAAGATGTCAATGACCCAACCTCTCATGATGACAATAATGCATCCAGTGTTGGAATAGAAATGAACAATGCGGAGCTGATCCAATCAAATTTCTGCCTCTAAATGAAATTTGATGGAAAATGAAAACAGTGGAAATTTTCCTTTTGTATAAAAAAGCAAAACATTTTCAGCTTCTGTGGAGCAAGCAGGCAGAATAGCATACAAGCCAGCATGTCACAGCAGCTCCCTACACCTGCATGCATCCACCGCAGTGCAAGTTGCTTTTTGCACTTTGCAGCACTACACAGAGACAGCATGGGTCAGGTGCAGCCAAGTGCATGTGTGTGTGTGTGTGTGTGTGTGTGTGTAAGAGAGAGAGAGAGAGAGAGAGAGTGAGAAAGGAGAGAGAGAGAGAGAGAATATGTGGTTAGCACTGCTGTGGGGGTTAGTACTGAAATGTTATGGAATGGAATGCCACACGTCTATTATGGGGGGGGGGCGTGTGTGGCAGGATACTATCCGTCTCACTTACCCAGGACACCACTCTCCCGTTGAAGCAGGGCAGCTTGGCATTATCGTCGGATATCTCCTCTTTGACAACCCTGTATGGAAGACACACATAGTGCAGTTAGGGACCCCGTGAGAACCATGCAACCTGCACTCCAAGCTTGTTTTCACATCTATTTGCAAAGGCTGAGCCATACTGAAAGCATGTCACGCTCAAACAGTGGAATTTTCCACTTAGAGCGCAACTGCTAGCAACCCATTTTGGGAATGCCGAATGCCCCTGTTGACCGAATCCATTGAAAACTACTCTATCTTACAGACTGGCTTTATTAGCCTGCCACACACATTCCAGTTCATCTACTAAAGCTACAGTTGTTGGAGGCCACACATTCTGTAGCGCAGTAAAACAGAGGGAGTGCTAATGTTTCTATTACTCTGTGTGTGTGTGTGTGTGTGTGTGTGTGTGTGTGTGTGTGTGTGTGTGTGTGTGTGTGTTTGTTTGTTTTCATATACTTTCAGAATGAAAACCAAAAGAAAGTTGATGAAAATGGTCCTGATTGAAACTGAAGGTATTTATATGTCAATAAACATATGAAACATATACATTTGGAACCTATTACCATTTGACATACAAAGGTCTATATAAGAGTGTCATACTGTAAACCTACATCAGCATTATCCCTCCTCGACTAAACTTTTCATTCAGGCAGGTCATGTTCTCCTAGCATTTGCCAAACCTAGACTCATCCATCAGATTGGCAACAGTTTCCCGTCTTCTGGGAAGGTTTTCCAGATTTCAGAGTGTGTCCGCGGGATGTTATTTAGACGAGAGGGTCTGGCTTGCAATCTCCATTCTAGTTCATCCCAAAGGATTTGATGGGGTTGAGATTTGGGCAGGCCAATCAGGCTCTTCCATACCAAACTCACTCAATCATGCCTTTATGAACCTTACTTGAACCTGCACTTTGGCACAGTCATGCTGGAATGGGAAAGGGCCTACCTCTGCAAAACGACCCCATAGCATTATCCCTCCTCAACCAAACTTTACAGCAGGCACAGTAGAGTCAGGCAGGTCATTTTCTCCTGGCATATGCCAAACCCAGACTTCTCTGTTAGATTGCCAGATAGAAAAACTTGATTTGTCACTTCACAGAACAGATTTTCACTGCTTCAGAATCCAGTTGCTGTGTGCTTTACACCACTCCAACCAACAACTGGCATTGTGATTAGTGAGGTAAGGCTTGTCGGCCCTGAAGCTCCCGGTGCACAGCGTTGTGCTGATGTGCTGAGGAGGTTTGGAACTCAGTTACTGAATCAATTATTGGTCCTTGGTTAAGCCTATGCTCCTTGACAAGGTCTTTGAGTGTCTGTGATTTCACTTCACAATAATACCACAGCTGATGGTGGAATATCTGTGAGGAAGAAAATATCAACAACTGATTTGTTTTGAATCTTGCCGTTGTTCGTCACATTGTGATCAACATATATGATCATCAGGCCAATAGAAATGTTCCAAAACGACTATCATATATTCTGCTGAAAGTTAATGTTTTCATTTACACACACACACACACACACACACACACACACACACACACATATATATATTTGTATATACAGTGTATTATAAAATATATTGTATATACACGTGTGAGAGGGAGAGAGCAAGAAAGGAGCAGCAAGGGTGTCAGGACACAGGTTATTAATAGAGTGATCTAGTGTGTTAGCATGAGTCCTCCAGTGTTCATCCCAGGCTGTAAATTCCCTGCAGAAATACAACACAGTTACCCTTTAACCCTCTGAGACACAGTTCAACAGTCACACACCTGCTAATGTCCTGTCAAACCATACATGTCAGAGCCACACACACACACACCCTCACAGCACCACTGCAGATCAATCAGGTTAAGTGAAAAACAAAACATAAATTAACGCAAACGACACAAGAAGCACTCCGTGCAGAGGGTCATGTCCCGAGAAATTCCACCAGCATGTTGAAATTACAGCTCTTTCCCCTAAGCTCCCAAACTTCCAGGTCTCATGACCCATGGGCCACATGGCTGAGAGTTACACAAGCCGGGATGAGATGATGAGAACATGGACTTCGGGGTAAAAGCTAACTATATTAAAAAAGAAAATGCTGTGGCCCACTCTAAGTGCGGTAGAGGAAGCTGGGCTGGAACTCCAGTTCTGGGTAGGAAGTGTTTGTGTCCTCTCCAGAGAGCTCCTTAATAAACGGCTGCTGGTAGGGAAGTTCACGAGGGTGACCTCAAGGAAGTGTGGTCTGAGCAAACATGCACAGAAGAGGAAACGCCTTGGGACATATAGCCTAGTGGAGCAGACATCAGGATTTGGGGAAAACAATAACAACAGCATGGAAAAAAATCCAGAATCCATCTTTAGTTTTTGTCTTATTTTCAAATCTGTTTTCATCTCTTCAACAAAGGCCAATAAGGAACATATGCTGCATGTGCAGTCATACTGTAAACACATTCATGGCTGTGACATCACAAAACAAACTGTGTTTGCAGTGTAATTTGATGTATGAACAGCAATCCTTTTCCCAAAAAGCAAGCAGTTCTATTTTGTTTCGTTTAATTTAATGAGTGGCGCTGATTTGAGCTATAATTTGAGCAAATTTCCATGAAATAATACACAAACATAATACATTTGCACTTATGACTAAAACGTTGTCCCTGATGACAGCCTGCAGTGAGGTGTTTATTAGGGCCGTTGTAATGACACCACTGCCCTGCCGATGCTCTTGCTTATCTGTTCCAGGGATTTCCTGTGATATCGTCCTCTCCAGCTGCGAGGCTGAACTAAAGCAGATGCTGCTCAACCCACATAGGATTCCCTCACCAGTGAAAACAAACACACACCAGGTCCTGCCACATTAATGCTCTGTTGATCAGATAAGTTTATAAGTTTAATTTGATCTGAATGCTGATCTACAATATACGATACGACATGCTATGATAACATGTAAAGGAATTATGACACCCCATGAATTCTTTTGTCTTTTTAACTGTATTTAAATACAGGAGGAGAGCAGAGTAGAGGAGGAGCTGACAGCAGGAGGTGGAGCAATGTGAGGGAGCAGAAAAAAGGCTTCCACATGATTGAAACCAAATTCGTTAACGATAAACAATATCGCCCACATCCTGCTCTGTTTATATACCTATATAGCTATGAATATTAATATATAGCTCAGCCCATATTGCGCTGTTTATATCCTGTTATGGATATAAATATTAATATATCCCTTCAGCCCATATCCCACTGTTTATATTCTGATATAGATATCAATAGATCACCAAGCCCATATCGTGCTGTTTATATCCCTATATAAATATACTGTTATATCGCCTCAGCCCATATCATTCTGTTTATATTGTGATATCAATATAAATTTCAATATATATATAACACCTCAGTCCATATCACTCTGTTCATATGCTGATATAAGTAATAATATATCAATATATCACTCAGCTTAAATTTCATTTGTATCCTGACATAGATATAAACATTGTTATATCGTTGTCCAACACTCTTTATATCCTGATATAGATATAAATATCGATATAAAACCCACATCACGCTTTATATCCCAATATAGATATTAATTTCAATATCGCCCAGCCCTAGTATGAATGTTATAGATTTTATTATATCATGGACACTATGCTTAGATCAAAAATTGCACAGATGCACAAGGCTAGTTGAATCTTATTGGTGCTAACATCAAACAGGTGTTTAGATGATATGGATTTACTGTATTTGATATCTTTCAGAAATAAACTGGATAATATAAAGCCAAGAATTAGCCCCAATTTCATTTTATGCATTTATAAATGCACTGATATTAGTAAACATGCCATGTCATTCAGCTACTTTAAGCTACACCCAGTGCAGACACAGATGTGCAGACACACAGTTTGCATCTGCAGAGAAGTATTGCCAGAAGAAAATGACTCTCTCAAGCAGATAAACATGAACCAGGCATGTGAACCAATGGAGCTGTGTTCTCTGAAATGATCGTGCCTCATCCAGTACGTTTGGGATGAGTTGGGAATGTTGTGAACATCCAACTAACTCAACTAACCTCACTAACACTTCCGTCTAACTGTTCAACCAAACATCAACCACAAAAAAAATCTATAAACAAATTGTGATTTACTCCACCCAACAGGTTTTGCAAAGCCTGAACTGACTCCACCCACTGTGAGTTGTCAACGTTTACACTGCCTCCTGTCTCCGGAAATTGATGGCTCTCATTGAGTTGGGTACCGGTCACTTTGTCGTATCACTGCCTCTGTGAATGCAGGGTAATGACACTCTCAGTTACACCATGCTTCATGGCTCTTGCAGCTGGTGCTTGGATTTCAACAATGTTTAAATGTGGATGATTCCAAAAAGCAGAGTAGGATTCATCTTGAGACACATTACAAAAGCCCTGCACGATGACTCATCACTAAGTAATGCCTGGAAATGTTCATTCAGCCTTCAGCCCTGCCCTCGATCTTTAATGCCAAATATGCAATCGGACTGAACACTGATCAGTCCATCTGTAAGCAAATTAAATACATTTTAAAGTCAGCACAAAATCTTAGGACTCTGCATTACATGTTATTTAACACATCAGGTCCATTTTGTAGGTCACTGAGCCACACACAGACACATGTGGTGTCACAAAGAGCAATGTGCTTGGGTGTTTGACACCACCCTGGCTCCTCCAAGCCACACGTTTAGCAGGGTCTTAACAGATTTCAGTAGATAATGACAGAAGATTTGCAAGAGATTGCTGTTTATTCAACTAATGCTGAAACCTATAGCAGGGATATATGTCAGTAGTGGGAGGATTAGAGGTGTTTATTTGTGCTGGGGGACAAAGTTAGGTTAGTTATGGTCAGATAAATGAGGGACGCTCAGATGGAACGTAAAAGCATTCAGTCACCGTAGGTCTCAAGTGAAGGTGTACTGAGACCACTCCAAGGTCCATCATATCCATCAAACAAAAGGAGCAGCCCCCGTTCGGTTAAGAGCATTGCAGCAGAGCTCTTCCACATTAGTCAGAGTGATTTTTTGCCAGCTTCTCCGCAGCGCACTCAGTCCTGGACACTTCAATTTTTGTTTCATCTCTGCTTATGTGTTACACATTAACAGTAATCGATCTGAGATTTCATTGATCTTAAGACATGACCACTGCTTACTACACTAAACAAAGTCTCAGTGAGTGGCCTGGACAGTGAAGATACAAAGTGATACAAAGATCAGAGCAAAACTCAAAATCACATACCACACACAATATTGGATGGTGCAGCATCGTCCCAGAGAACAAAGGTCCACACTGCTTCACAGCTCGATGGCTTAATATCCCTGTAACCCACACCTGGTGCCAGTCATGTTCATCTGCTACAGAGATTCCTATTCTATTGTTCTACTGGCAGTACTTCTCTACACACACACACACACACACACACACACATATATATATATATATATATATATATATATATATATATATATATATATATATATATATATAAACTGAAACATTGGAGCAGCCTGGTAATCTTCATTAATTACCCATTGCACCAGTAAGAGCAGAGTGTGAAGGTTCAATTAGCTGGTAAGAGCACAGTTCTGCTCAAAATATTGCAATGCACACAACATTATGGGGGACATACCAGAGTTCAAAAGAGGACAAATTGTTTGTGCAAGTCTTGCTGGCGCATCTGTGACCAAGACAGCAAGTCTTTGTGATTTATCAAGAGCCACGGTATCCAGGGTAATGGCAGCACCACCAAGAAGGACCAACCACATCCAACAGGATTAACTGTGGACGCAAGAGGAAGCTGTCTGAAAGGGATGTTGGGGTGTTAACCCGGATTGTATCCAAAAAATGTCATTCCCAAGATGAATTGACACTGTATTGGCTGCAAAAGGAGGCCCTAGTTCACCATACTAATCAATTATTGTGGTCTAAAACCAGGTGTTTCAGTTTCATTGTCCAATATATATATATATATATATATATATGCTCAGAGGCTATTTTTGGGTAGTGTACCTCCTTGAAAGAGACCACTGACTGACAGTATGGCACACTCAAGGACATTTTACACAGTTGAAACCTTGGCAACACCATCTTTACCATCTTTAGTGACAAAACCAGGTTCTGTTTTATGAGGGACACAGGACATCCTCTGTCCATGTTTATTATAATGGAAGGGCTTCCATCTGGCATTTTTCAACAGGATAATGCTTGCCCACACAGCAAGGCTTTCCCAGGAATGTCTCTACCAGATGCAGCACTCCCATCACCAGATTTTTCGCCAATCGAGCATTTATGGGACCAGCTGGGACGCCAGCTTCAGCAGTGTGCAGAATCTACAAGCCCAGCTGCAACATCTGTGGCCAAACATTCTACAGGATGCCATATGAAACTTGTATGCCTCCTTTCCCAACTGTATCTCATTATGTATCCAGGCCAAACATGTAATAGAGCCTCCTTTCCAATAAACATATCTTTATTGTCATATCTTTTCATCATTTTTTACTTCCTTTCTCAAGTAATTGTTACAGCCCTACTGTCTGTTCATACATCCTTGCAAACCTGAAACTTCACCTAAACAAAACATCCACAGTGACCCAGCTGAACCCATAGAGTTGGACTTTGAAGGACAAACTCAGTGTTTGTTCATGCAATCAGCCTCTTGCTCTGCAAGCCCCACTGTGCAGTCGAGACTGGGAAAGACAACAAAATGAATGCTGGGAGTCAACTGTGTAGAGCTACCAAGAACAGCCAGTTCTTCTCACAAGGTCACGCTGGGATGCGGGTGTGTGACGTACACACATGCCATGCCTCTGATGTTTTAAAAGGGTCTGATGAAAGTCTAATATCACAGACACGAGGCACCAAAAAGCGTGAACCATCGGCTATGGTGAATAAATCAAGACTGACACTTAAACACGTTTCCTACAACAAAAAACGAGAATCTCGAGCTGATGTCCGCACCTACGCCTCCTTCTTGCCTGTAACTGAGAAAGCAAGGCCAAACCCATTCAGAATGGACATTAAGATTCATCACCACTTCCTTACAACTACTCCTGCCAGAACACTAAAACAGAAAGAGAAAGAAAAACACAACCTTGTGCACTACAGCTGCCTTCACTTCATTTGAAGGAAGACGGCCTTAAATCAGCAATAAATGGGGCTTAATTATCTACATTCTGTCAAATTTGCTTTAATAAACTGTTGGACAACTGACAAACACACAGCTGACTTTGCAGCATTTGCAATACATTTAAAAATAATGCCCTGAATTCCCATAAAGGTTTAATATTCTCACTCAGTTCCTGTAGATTTTGCAGTAGGGGTGGAGTGTTGATGCCATGGAGAAATTGATTTTGTTACACTACTCAATTTTCCTTTTCCAATATGTTAACCTCGATAGATAAACAGTACCAAAAAGCACATTCCTTGTTAAGGATCTGAATATATTTACACTTGACTATGGGAACAAAAGCATTTGCATAAGACTTACAAGCTGTCATATTACCTTTGTACACTCATAATCCAAAAAGATGTTGCACAAATAGCTGCACCCGGAAGAAAGTGTGAGACTACAATGTAATTCAATAAACGATTAAAAAATGCAGACTGAATATGCATGAATGGAGTGTTTATGGTGTGTCCAATAGCATCCCACACATTTTCAGTCAGGGATAGGTCTGGCAATGTGACTGGCCGGTTGCAGCAGCCCATTAACATAACGCTGGGCTGTCAAAGTGCCTTTAATGAAGATCAAAAGTGCTCTGGCATCGTATGAAATGGCATCCTACACCATGACACCAGGCCTTCATGTGTGACGCATGACAACAGACCATTTATCTTGATGCTGAACATGGTATCTCCACACACCACACCATGTGGGAGACTGGAGTTCAAGTCCCGGTCTGGGCAACTATGCTCTGCTACACCATTAAGAGTCATTGGGCAAGAATTCTAACACTACCACGTCAGCTAAATGCCATCAACGTAAATGATTCATTAATCACCTCCACTGCCATTTTGGGTCACTCCATCACAGTCTGGCATGACACTGTTTCAGTATCTGAGTATCTAGAACAAATGGAAAGTACTGTCCAGCACTGAGTTTGTAGTGGCTTTTACTCAGTTCTACCCAGTTATCCATCCCACTCCCGACATATCCCCTGTATATATCACTGTCCGGTCTCCTGAGTGGACGCTTAAGACTTAATGAGTTTTTAACAGGCAGCCTCAAACAATTACTACTCTGCCAAACTTATTACAGAGGCTGATCAACACATGCTTAGACCTGTTACTGAACTCTAAAGGGTCTCATTATCTAATTTACCTCAGGTGAACAGGGACCTCTTCACTTCATTATATATGCCCATTTAATATGTATATTCTGTAACCCAGACTTAACCGACCATATCAGCCAGCTACAGCACTGCTTTCGAATGTGCAGTTTGCAAATGTAACCAGTGCTGCAAAGAACGATAGTGTGGCAGATCAAACTAATTCTATGCTACCTAAGCTAACCTATACAAGAGCAGGAGACAATGTACTTATAAGGGTATGTCCTTAAGGTCCTGTGGTGAACTTCAATGAGCTTTAAAGGTACACTATGCTCACTATACTCATGTATATCACTGCTGTCCCACAAAAACACTGTATCTCCTTTGCAGGCCTTCTTGATACCATAATTTCCATTTTGCATTT
Source organism: Acestrorhynchus altus (assembly GCA_034509495.1). Lineage (NCBI taxonomy): Eukaryota > Metazoa > Chordata > Actinopteri > Characiformes > Acestrorhynchidae > Acestrorhynchus > Acestrorhynchus altus. The sequence continues at coordinate 21,574,618 of CM067518.1, forward strand.
CCATTGAGAGGTAAGATGGTTTCTTTAGTTCTACTATGTATTTGGCAAATTGAAGATGCAGGGTTTTTGCAGGACAGTATACACTACAATAGTCGCACAAATTGTTGCACTTCCAGAAGAAAGTGTTGAATTGCAATGCTGTTATTTATTACCAATAAATAAAAAGATCAAAATTTTTGACGGATATGGGTAACATTTATAGAGCTACACATACAGATGTAGTGTCTCTCAGTAAGGCATCGGGTGTAACGGAACATGCAGCTTAAATGTTCTCACTCACATGATGCAGATTTTGCCGTAGGAATGGAGTGTCCAACAGCATCCCACACATTTTCAATCTGAGACAGATCTAGCAATGTGACCGGACATGGCAGAGTGTCTATGTCTTGAAGGGGAGCTCTTGAGATGGCTGCAGATTGTGGAGGAGCGTTGTCCCGTTGGAACAGCGCATTGCAGTGTGCGTTCAGAAACGTTAGGGCCAGGATTTCATTAATGTAACATTGGCCTTTGAAAGTGCTTATAATGATGACCAAAGGCAATCTGGCATTGTACGAAATTGTACCACACACCATGACACCAGGCCTTCTGGACACGTGTCAACAAACTTTTTTTGGTGTTGACCACAGTGTCTCCACACAGATTTGTTGGTGACTCCATGACAATCTGGGATAATGCCATTGCAGTCTATTTATTTGACCACAAGTATATTTGTACCTTCTCAAATGTGAGTCTAGATAAAGATCTAGATTTTTTTTCCCTATAAGTTACTGAGGATTGGAGATCTTGTGAGATTGAATAAATGCCCTGGATCAGATATATGTTATCATTCATAAAGTTAATTAAGTCATTAATAAAGTTATTAAATTTCCATTGAAAGTTAATGAGACCATTCCTCCTGAGTACTCCTATTCTGGCTTAGAAGCCTGACACAGCTTGAAATGAGATCTAGCTTGCTTTGATTGGACTTCTCTTATGGGAAAAGTCAAATATTTCCAGGGAAGAAACCAAGCAGTTATTTATTTTTGAAAACTTTGAAAATCTCATTTTAGGCAAACTGGCAACTGCTTATTTATGGGGATTATTTCATGGATCCCACATAATACCTACAAATATTACAGTAGGTCAATATCACGGTGCACCAGTACTGACAACACACTGTATGACCAGATGTTTGTGGACTCCCTTCTAATAAATGCATTCAGCTACTTTAAAGTTGCACCCATTGCTGACACAGATGGGCAAATGCACATGCACAGCTTGTCAAGTTCCTGTAGAGAAGTACTGCCGATAGTAAAGGACTCTCTGGAGAACATATATATATAAACCTATTGGCACCATGCGTAATGCAGAGGCACGGGCTTGAGGGGTATAAAGCCCCCTGGTATTGAGAGGTTAAGCAGTGGAACTGTGAGTGTATATGGGATGAGTTGGGAATTCGATGGGGGGGGGTTGAACACTATGACCTCACGAAGGTGTTTTAGGTATACCACGATATGAAAATGGAACCAATTCACACCAATTTCTTCCTCTCTAGAGTTTTAAAAAGCAATCAATCAATCAATGGATTAATGAAGAAAATAATCAGCAGATTAATCCATAATGAATTAATCCTTAATGTTGAGCATCAGTCGATACTGATTCTGACCTTTTCTTAAATGGCTGTTTTTAAGGTGTAGCATCTTCTAGTCCAGTCTGTCTGCCTTTTAAACACCACAGTCAAACATGTTTGTGTGTGGGTGTTAGAGCTGGGCGATATATCAAAACTGCTCTCAGCTCCTTCTCTACTCTGCTCCTCTCTCTCTCTCACACACACACACACACACTACAGAGGGGATATAAGACTCTGGAATGAAGACATCTTACTGAAGAGAACTGGGAAATACTAAGATCACCCCAAATCTTATACCACAAGTGACAGTGCAAGATCTCTATAACGCTGTCCCCCTGTAGGCTGGGGACCACCAGTGAGGTCCACCTCTCTCCTTAGGGGGAGACAGGAGCACTTTAAACCATTAAAGTTGATGTGAAAATTGAGTAATCAGTCATGTTTGAGCTATTATTATAAACATTCTATAAACAGGAATAGAGATAGATCTATTTCTATAATACATCAGTAATAACAATAAAAGAAGTCAGTCCAGAAACAGCTCTAAAGGTGTGGATGCCCAAAAAAACAGATTACAATTAAGAGCCTGTCAATATTTTTCAGGTCTCCTGGCCATGTGGGGCAGCCGTGGCCTGGTGGTTACGGAACCAGCCTTGTGACTGAAGTGCCCTTGAGCAAGCCACTTAACTGCCCAGCTGCTCCCCTGGCGCCGTGGATAGGGCTGCCCACCACTCTGGGTATGTGTGCTCAATTTTCTCCCCACAACCTACCCAACACAGTCCCAAACACTCTCAGGGCGTTCAAAGCTGGGGTGGACATCGCCTGACCTTCCTCGGCCCCCAACACACATGGATGAGGGGTGCAGCATCTCGCATTACCTCGCTGGACTCTGTCAAGCCATGTTGGTGGTTCTCCACCGAAAAGGCTGGAGATCACCTGGTTGCTCAACACTGCATGACATATGAACATCAGAGCAATACCAGGTCTGAACCTACTGCTGCACTGCTGGGAGGTTCTTGCAGAACTTCCAGCTACAGCAGTGCAGTGATGTAGATCTTTGAATAAGACCAACTTTAGGAAGCCCTGAACTTCTGATCACAGAGGCCAGGAACAGGCTCAGCCATATTTCTTCCAGCAGACAAGCTGTGGTGTGACTGGAATGGCAAATGGAGCTCTGTAGTGGTCCATGTGTCTGATGACCACAGGACACGCTTCCACACTGACCAAACAGGCTTGTGCAGAAAGCAGGCGGTGGAGCCCACGCACGACCACCAGACTGACCGCACGACCGGCCCTGAGCGCCTGGACGACCCCGGAGTGCACATGGGCAGAGCTCGAGGCGAGGTCTCACGTGACTTCCACTTCCACCTTAAATGGTAACAGGCGCTGCAGCGCGTGCGGCGAGCGCGCGCAGGTGACAGACGGGATCTGCCGCACCATTTAAGGTGGACCGGAGAATTCGCGCTTCATGCTCACCCGAAATCCTGGTCCATGGACTTGAAGAAGAATTTGTAGCTGGTGGTGGGCCGGTTGCTGAGGACATGTTTGAAATCGGACAGGGTGACTTTCTCCGGAGACACGCTGAGTTTGACTAAATAAGGAGTCTCCTCGTCGTCGATGTGATAGATTATTTTGGTCTCCATGAGTGGGCTGTGTCCGGACCTTCTCCGAGAGACGCGAAGACAGCGCGTATGTCCCCGGAGCGGCTCTCAGCTGGACGCGGGGCGGCGCGGCGTGGGGACACGCTGTCCCTCCGGCTCACGTAGGAAAGCAGACGCCCTGCGGGCTGGAGCAGTGTGAGCGCGCAGACATGGTGGACCCGGTCCGGCGGCGAGTCTCGGCTCGGCTGGAAAACAGGAAGGGATCGGCTGTGTTTATGTCCACACCTGTTTTCAGACAAGACCCGCCCCCCCTCGATGCCATTGGTTAATCGCCTCCCCTCTCGGACTGTGTGATTGGCTGTTCCGTCAGCGCTGTTCATGTGATGATATAGATTATATATATATATATATATATATATATATATATATATATATATATATATATATATACAGAGAGAGATGACAGTCTGTGTGTGTGTGTGTGTGTGTGTGTGTGTGGGTGTGTGTGTGTGTGTGTGTGTGTGTGTGAGTGTGTGTGTGTTTAAAAGCCATAAAATATTCTGAATATTCTTTGTTGATTTATTTATTGTGCTTATATAAGTAGTAGTTGTAGTAATAGTAGTAGTAGTAATAGTAGCAGTAATTGTAGTTGTAGTAGTAGTAGTAGTAATAGTAGTAATAGTATTAGTAGTAATATTAGCAGTACTAGTAGCAGTAGTCGTAAAAGTAGTAGTAGTAATAGTAGTTGTATTGGTAGTAGTAGAAATAGTAGTGGTAGTAGTAATAGTACTAGTGGTGGTAGTAGAAGTAATAATAGTAGTGGTAGTGGCAGTAGTAGTAATAGTACTGGTAGTAGTAGTGGTAGTAGTAGTAGTAGTAGTAATAGTGGTAGTAGTAATAGTTAGAGGTAGTAGTAGTAATAGTAGTGGTAGTAGTAGTAATAGTGGTAATAGTAGTGGTAGTAGTAGTATTAATGGTAGTGGTGGTAGTAGTAGTAATAATAGTAGTAACAGTATTTGGTAGTAGTATTAATAGTAGTGGTAGTAGTAGTAATAGTAGTGGTAGTAGTAGTATTAATGGCAGTGGTGGTAGTAGTAGTAATAGTAGTAGTGGTAGTAATAGTAGTGGTAGTAGTAATAGTATTGGTAGTAGTAGTATTAATAGTAGTGGTGGTAGTAGTAATAGTAGTAGTGGTAATAGTAGTAGTAGTAGTATTAATAGTATTAATAGTGGTAGTAGTAGTAATAGTAGTGGTAATAGTAGTAGTAGTAGTATTAATAGAATTGGTAATAGTAGTAGTGGTAGTAGTAATAGTAGTAGTGGTAGTAATAGTAGTGGTGGTAGTAGTAGTAATAGTAGTGGTAGTGGTAGTAGTATTAATAGTAGTAGGGGTAATAGTAGTAGTGGTAGTAGTAGTAGTAGTGGTAATAGTAGTGGTAGTAGTAGTAGTAATAGTAGTGGTAGTAGTAGTAGTCCAATTACAAGAGCACAAAATTGAATCAGTGTATGAAACAAGCAGACGTGTGATATTTAAAGGCCGAATCATCAGTGAATTTAAATCACGTGGGTGGAATGTGGACTGGAGAGCGGGCTGCTGGTCAGTCTCAGTCCAGGGGCAGGTGTTGTCTGAATACGGGTATAAATAACGCCTGAGAGTTCGGGAGTCTTCTGCACGAGGAGTTTTAGCAGGAGTTTGCCTCCATCTAGTGGTGCTCGGGAAAAGCAGCAGAGATTAATATAAGAGCACGCTGTAATAGGAGAAGTAGACTTACACCATGTGGACAAAAGTATTGGGACACCAGCTCATTGACTGTTTCTTATGAAATCAAGAGTTTAAAAAAGTTGAACAGTTTCTACTATCCAGAGAAAACCTTTCAGAAGATTTTGCTGTGAGGAATTACACTCTGACAAGATCATCTGACAGGAGGTTAGATGATCACCACCTCAATTCCTCAACTCATCCCAAAAGGACTGAATGGAGCACTGTCATTTCAGAGAGCAGAGCTCCACTGTTCCTGTTTATGCCCCTCTAGCCCATACCTGTTATTAGGTACGGTGCCAACAGATTCATGTTTATCTGCTCCAGAGAGTCCTATTCTATAGGTAACATTTCTGTAGCTTTATGTCTCCGTATCAGCAATCGGTGCAACTGAAAATAACCGAATGCGTTGACTAGAAAGGGTGTCCACAAACATTTGGACATGCTGTACACTATATACACATTATATATACATACCCCAAAACATTATGAGCCAAAGTATATTGTGCTTCTGTGTCAGTATATGTGTTTTAACAGCAGGGGGCAGCTCTTTCTTACTCTACTGTTTATAATCTCAGTATCTCACTGCGGCTTGTATAGTCAGACCAAAATATATAACAAACATACAGTTATGTTGTGTTACATTTATATAATGTATTTATATTTTAACTGGGAAAAGGCTATATTTTACACCAGATGTTTCTCAGCCTGTGGGCTGGGGACCACCAGTGGGCCATGAAAAACTCTCTAATGGTCCACAGGCTCACCTGCAGTGTGAGGCAGTACTCCACAGAGTGTCAGAAATGGCCCAGACTTTCATTGCTATCTGGGAGTATGTATACGTTACTGCTCAAAAGTTTTAGAACACCCAAATATTTCACTACCCCACTGTCAGTGTTTACTATTTTGCCATTTAAGCAATGGCTTTCTTACTGCAGCTCCACCCATCAAACCTGCCTCCAAGTCTTCAGGCGTCGTCATGTTTTGAGGCCTGTCACACAAGAAGATGAATCCCAGAAACTCGTCTTCTGACGCTCCCGACACTAGGAAGGTGAAGACAAGCACGTGCCTCCTCCAAAACATGTGAAGCCAGCCATCACCTTTTCAAACTGCAGTCACTGCATCATTACTGGGCAACCAATGTGCTAAGAGAAAGCGCCCGGCCCCCAGCCCCCAGCGCTGATTCAACAGCTAACAGACCCCTGCTTCAAAGGGTCTTTAACACTGCACATTAAGCATTGGTCTCTGGTCACTGTACATTACAATGAAATTTGCATATTGCATCTGAGAAAGCTGGTGTGAGAGCACTGGGCCAGCCTGGCTACAGCACCCATGAAGTAGAGGAATTAAGAGTCTCGCTCAAGGGCCCAGCACTGGCATTTTAGTGTTTGTGTGGGTTTCTTCCAGGTACTCCGGTTTCCCCCACAGTACAAAGACATGTGCGGTAGGTGAATTGGTGTCTCTAAAGTGTGTGAATGTGTGTGTGAGCCCTACGATGGAGTAGCGCCCTGTCTTTGGTTGTTTCCTGCCCTTGCGCTCAGAGTTGCCAGCTGGGCACCGGCTCCCCCGTGACCCTATTCAGGAAGAAGCGATATAGAAAATGGATGGATTGATGGATGGGTATTGAACCCACAACCATGTGATCAATTACCTCACACTCTAACCCCTGAGTTATAACCACATATAAACACAGTCCTTACACTAAAGGCACAAAGACACACTTGAGTTGATTATTTCAAAATAGAGTTTATTAAATTTGACCGTCTACCATATTTTGTACAAAGCCCTTTACATCACCGCACCTCTAGTTTTTAAAAGCATTAAAAATACAACAATGAAACAACAGCAAAAACTGCACCCAAGATGTGATTATACTGAGTCATTTCATAGTTTCCCAAAACCCTCGCAGCCTTTCACTGCAACAGTCAGAGGTGTCTGAGACCATCTTTTTGGAAAACGTGGTCATATTAGGATACGATAAATGATAGGAAGGAATAAATGCAAAACTAGATATACATCATCACTGGACGTTCTCCAGTCTGTGTAATGTATATGTTTCTACACTTAATCATAAACTACTCAAGAGCTAATTAGAAGGGAAATATCAGTTGCTGGTGAGGCCAGAAGCAGTTCTGTCAGTTTGTCCTGCTTTCGTGGCGCAATAAACTGCACTGTGCTGTGTGTGCGTAAGTGTGCAAAATATAAAATAAAATTATAAACAAATTAAAGAAATACACTGAATAAATGTCTGGCCAAATATTAGTTAAACATGACGAATATTTATGTACGTACGTAGATTATGTACATAAGTAGATATCACTGCAGGTTATTGAGGTTCGTAGTCCTGGAATCACAAATATGTTTTCATTTCCTGAGTTTTTTTTAATTATTATCTGATTCCGTTGATTTCAATCCAACTTTCAGCCACACTTAAAAATAGTTGTGTGTCAGGTGAGCATATAAGTAAAAAGTGGAACAACTGCTTTGTTGTCGTTTTCACTTGTTTCAACAGAGTACAATTTCAGCTTTAAACATCTATACAACTGACTTCCCAATGACAGTAGAGTAAGCTTTCTTCAAGGATAAAACAGCCCAGAAAAGGTATTCCTACATTTCATGATCATTATAAAAAAAAAAAAACAAAAAAAAAAAAAACATTCTGTAGATGAGCATTTCTAAATGTACAGTGAAGATTCCATCTGGACATCTGCAGTCTTCGCGAGTCCCATAAAGCACGCCCTGGACCAGCCAGCAGCTCACCAACACTCACTTCCGTGACAGTTTCTCCATTTCTGACACCAAAACAGAAAGATAGAGGTGAATGTACACTGTTAAAAAAAACATTTGCATCCAGAAGGAATCAACCAACTATGTTTGAGGATGAGTCCTGCTTTTGTCTTGGTGGAGACGACCTGGTGGCGCGGTTGGGGCACAATTCGTCCACATACTGCTACCGTCTCAAGAGCTCCCCTTAAAGACACAGATACTATGCCATGTCCAGTCGCATCACCAGACCTATCCCTGGTTGAAAATGTGTGGGATGCTTTTGGATGCACTAACACTCCAACTCTAACACACAATCTGCAGCATCTGAGTGAGAATATTTAAGAAGCATGGGATGGATTATCACAGGACACCATTACCTCTACAACTCCTAGAGACGTCTGGCACGTTGCATTAAACCAACATCATTTTTAATGCTTTTTTGACACTGGTAACCTTTATTTTCCTTCCCAATTGAACTGCAATCCCACACTTCCTTCTGGGTGCAACTGTTTTTGGATGATGAGTGAAGATATATGCATTATATTGCCCTCAATGATCTGATGTAACCCGAGGACGTCACATGAAATCACCTCTGTTGAGATCTATCATTTTAGGGGCGGGATAGTTGTTCAGCTCAGCCCTCTCTTTCATGATGTTGTTCTTGTAATCTGAAAAACCCAAGAGTTAAAAGAGCATCAGCTGAAATTCTGTATGAACAAGTACAAAAGACAATCTCCAGTTCTGAGACATAAATGGACGTTGTTGTTACCTAGTCGGAGGTCTTCCTGATTGTAGGGTCTCAGTTCAGTGGCTTGCAATTCCAACTCAATTTCAGTCCTGTCATTTCTGTCCAACAGAGGAAGAGGAACATGCGTGTCAGGATTAAGATCAAGATAAAGATGCACTTAACTGTGATCCAACATGTGACATTCAATGCTTTTAAATTCTTTAAGACCTCAGCAAAAGAGAAACCACACAATTTCCACCACCGACAAAGCACACAAATCCAAATTAAAGTCTACTTCATTTTAACAGAACCTAGTTATTTTCTCTGTGTAGAGCTCCACTAACTCTTCACTTATTCTTACACTTTGTTTCAGCTCTGCTGTATACCTCCCCTTAATCAGTGGTCAGTTTTGGACCATGGCATCTGGATGTCTGATGGAACATAATCCTGGCAACACTTTAACCTAATATATATATATATATATATATATATATATATATAATTTAAATAATATAATAATATAATTTAAAATATAATTAATTTTTTAAACAATATAATTTGTTATAATATAATAAATCTTTTATGCAACTTGTGAACATCTCTGGGCCACGCCCCCATTCCCTGGCATGGTGGGATTGTTCCTTGGCACAAGTGATTCAGTAAAGCAATATGCTTTTATAGCCTTACCTGCCAGACCTCTGGATATCAGCCTCTTGTCCTGAAACACATTAGACATCTTGTTAAAAGACAGCCGAAAATATATTCAGCTTGTTGTCTGAAAACCCCAATTGACGTCCATACTATGTTATGACTGAAGTATGATTCACCCTATGCATCATAATTTTTAATTTGACCAAATGACTTTTAATGTTTGCTCATAAATTGAGCCATAATTCTGGCCAAATCTAAGCCCACTCATGACTATACCTTTCTTTCTGCACTGCCTTGTGGTCATGATGATTCCTATGAGCATGAGCAGTAGCAGCAGGAAGAAAGCCAGAATGTATCCCGCTTGGTTCATCAGGTGAGTTCGGCTCTCTGGCATGATGACGTTGAAGACATGGGATGCCTCCACCATATTTGTACCTGCATCAAAGTGACAGGAGATTACAGTCACTACAATACGTAATGCAGCTTTCAGTCTTGGGCAAAACCAACATCAGAAACACTGGATTCCGGTGCTTTTCTAGATGAAGAGAATAAAACAATCAGATTGGCAATGATTCAGTCCCATTCTTCAGAGTGATACTGTATTATCCTGCTGCCTCTAATGGATAAAGAGTCCAGGCAGTTTGTTTTTCCCCTTCTTGCACATGCCAGGGAGAAAAAGGCAGGGGAACAGGGTTCCATGTCAAAATGGCTCAGACATAATGAGTTCCAGACCTGATGTCATGCAGCTGCGATGGAGGAAAAACACACACGAACCAGCCAAGAGGGGGAAAACAGGAGGAGGAACGTGTTGTTTGTGGTTAGCCTGTCTATTGGACTTCTTCTCCATTTACTTCTTGCCACCAAAAACTGGAAAAAAGGTTTAAGGTGATGTCACCTCTGCATTCCATCACATAGTTTATGGATTAACTGTTTACATAATACCATGATTTTCTGAACCGAAAGTAATCTGACTTAATCTGTCTGCATCTGACTGACATTAACACCACATAATACACCAATCCTGTCCCTCAAAAGCATTTAGTGCCCTGTCAGCAAGTCTGTTAAAAGACTGTGCTTCTCAAACCCAGTCCTGGGGCCCCCTAACCTGCACATTGTAGTGGATTCCCTGCTATCAGACCCCCTGTATCTCTAAAACTCTGAGCTAACTCTGAGCTAATCTAGATGAATCTGGTGTGTTGGGAGCAGGTAATCCAATAAATTTGCATATGCATTTCTAATGACTGCAACAAATGAATACTGGTTGTATTGGTCCAAACAGTGCACCACCTAACACTTCAGATAAAATACTATTACATAACCATATTATTAATTAAAAATATTAATTAAAAATGGTCCACACCCCAAACTCCTCCCACCTATATAACTCTTCACTCCTATCACATTCTGAGCTCAGTTCCCCATTACAGTCCCCAGGGCTATAGGACATACTAGCAAATTAATACTATCTTCTATTTTTCAAGCAGCATTATGTATTGTTTTGCCCCTGGGTTCCCTCGACAGGTAGAGAATGTACCATCAACCATCAAAAAGCCAGTGTTTTAATGTAAAATTGCTACATAATGCTGCTTTAAATGTAGTACTTAAGAGTGTTGTAGTACTCAAGTGCGTAACATGAATTGGAAATTGAACTATGTCAGATGTCTGGGATTTCTTGGGATCAAACACCCCTGTTTAAGTCACACTTTTTCACCACCACCACTGGTCTTCATGCATCTGACGTTGGGACAATCAAGGTAAGAATCAAGCTCAGGGACAGGGATATTAACTGGAGGTGGGACAACAGAGAGTCAAACCAGAGTCACAACCATAGCTAATCAGAATCTTCATTTCAGGGAGGGTTTCTCTGTGATGCAAAACTAACTTCACGTGTGTTAGTACTTCACATGTGGAGTACTGTGTGTGTGTGTGTGTGTGCGTGTGTATATATATATATATATATATATTAGTATATATTAGTATATAGTATTAATACACACACTAACACACACTAACTGAAAGTACTTTATAATCTGTTCAGTATGTAACCCCGAACTGTTGGGCCTGGTTGAGGGGTACTTAGGATACCTTCAAAGAGAGCAGAGAGAAGAGAGAGAGTACACCTTAGAGAGGAATGCAGTTAAAACAAAAGATGATGGAAATCTAACAGAACCAAACCCGTTCTAAGCACAGCCTGGTCATGTCACTGGAAGCCAGATGTTGTACAGATGTAGCAAGCTTCCTTTTACACCAGAAAACAGGCAGCACAAGCCAGCGCAGGGTTGAGGGATACAGTCATAGGCCAAGAGGCTAAACTTGCTAAACTGAAACAGACCTTTGTTGCTTCCCATTATGAGATTTTGAAAGTGAGTTATTTAGCAGAGGAACAAAACTACTTTTCTAAGATGGCTTAATAAGGGAGTACAATAATGCTTTCAATGTGTCTTAATAAAGAACAGAAAAATGAATTCTGCAGCTACAGTATTAGTGTTCTAGTTTTGGGTTGAAGGTGGTGAAGAGTTAAACAAGCTCCAGTTCTAGGCATCAGCCTGGTCTCAGGCTACGTTCCTCCCCCAAAGGCCAGACGTGTGAGAGGAGTGGATTAACAGGACTGAGAAATAAAACACAGGAAATACTTGGGCAAGGCTGCGACCAGAGTCTACATAATGACATATGTTACTTGCACTGTGCTGCAGCTTTGCTAGATTACAATATACAGACAATGATAATATACAGTCATGTGTAATTAGGACATCCAATAATAACCTTTGTCTTTTGAAATATAGTTTAACTGTATTGAATGTAATATAACTAAATTACTTTGACCTATTTATTTCTGGAATTTAAGTTAAAACACCATATAAACACGTGCCATTGCCTTTGTAGGTGGCTTTTCTTGCATAGAAATGAACAAAATATCTATTTTACCAGATGCACCCATACATTGCATATAACTATAACAAATGAATACTGATACTATTGAACCAAAGTGCACCATCAAACACTGTAGACAAAATACTATTAGAAAACCATATTATTAATCAATAATATAATAATACTTTACCAAGGGTCACCCTGCTCCTCATGAGCTACCTTCCAGGGTAGCAGGGTTGGCGACTCTATTATACTCTAGTATTAAATTGTCATTATGCAAAAATTGTTGGAGGAGTCTGTCTTATTTAAACCTCAGGCTTGTAGTTTGGTTGTGGTGTCAGTGGTATCACCATGGTGAGATCCATAGAGCACTCTGAGGCTGATTTGTTATTGTTTTAAGATCTTATGCCACTGCAGATTTCTTTTATTAAAATAAGAATGAAATGTCCATATGTTTAAATATTCTAAAACAAGTAGGTTTTCAGTTGGTTGTCCTAATGTTTTCACAAGTATATGATGCATAAAAAGTTCATGACTGCAATAACATAACTAAGGCATTACCAGGGTCATCGTCCTGGTGCTCTGGGTCTTGTTTGGCTGTTTCTGGATGAGTAGGCTGAGGTTCAGTAGGTGTGGCTGCAGGGGGCAGGCCAGGCACAGGAGGCTCAACAATGACCCTGAAGATGCGCCGCTCATGCAGCCCACAGTAGTGGTGGTGCAGGTGGCAGGAATACAGGCCTTTATCAGCAGGTTGTATGTCTGCAATAGTGAGAGAGAAATCGCCCATGTAGAAGGCCTCGCCTGAGATGTTCATCTTGTTGAGAAGAAAAAGTGGGCCGTATTTTCGCTTCTCCCCAGAGGCATAGAGATCGATGAGACGGTCAGCGCGGTCACGAGTCACCCCAGGAGCCTGAAAGTCCCAATGGACGACCTGCTGTTGGCCCTCCTCCTTGATACCCTCCCTCCAGAGAGCGTGACGGTTCACGCAGGGCAAAACCACACTGCTCCCGACCAGCACCACGAAGACGGACTTCTCCCCATCCCACACACGTTTCTCTTTACGAGCTGCAGGGAGGACAAATACAGTGACAGGCCACTTTATTATAGACATATGTACCTTGTTGGTTCGGGTAGGTAGGTGTACAGGCAGACTGTAGTTAATGTTTTTCTATGTGCAACTGACAAGTGCTACTCATCCTCTAGCCTCTCATCAGTGGTCAGTTTCTGATTATAGGGCTACTGCTGGCAGGACAGTTCTTAACCCAGCAGTGACACTGAATTTTTTAAAAACTCATATCCATGCTAAACACACCATGTTGGGGCCACTGCTTCAAGAGTTCACCATCTGGTCATTTCTGCTAATATCTGATCTGATGTGTTCCCAAGGTGGTCTATTTCCTCTTTTTATATGTAATACCTTCATTCTGAGACTGTTCAGGGACAGGATCTAGTTACTGTGTCCCGTGACTAGTTTGTTTGCATTAATAATTCTAGCCAGACACCAGCAGTTATGATCATTACCATCTGCTGCGCTGTCCACTGAGGATTGTAATGCCTTCTATGACATGTAAACATGTAACACTGTGTTTACAAAGTATGTGCATTCATTTGGGGACAGAGCTTCTGAAGGAGAACAGAAGGGAGGGGTGTGTTTTGGGTGTTGCTGAATTCAAATATCAACAGTTGTTCAGCAGCCGTTTTCTAGAATCGTGCTTATTACCTTTAAATGATAATAGGTTTTTTTACTATAAATGTAAAACTAAAGTTAAGATCTGTTCCCTTGTTAAGATATTGTTTTGTGCCGTTAATGACAGCTCCTATTATCTGCAGACTTTAAAGAAAGTCATCTGCCGTGTGTCACAGTAAAACATTCATGCTCTAGACAGCAGTAGCATTAAAAAATGGCTCACATATTATATTTTTGCCATGTAATACAGACAAATGAGCACTCCTGAGTGCTGGCATATGAATGGGCGGCGGTAAACTGTGGTAGGCTGAATAGGTTGGCATATGTAAATGAAGTGGACCATGTGACAGTGATTTTTGTCCATATATAGACTGCATGGAGTAGGGAGTGTACAGCGTGTTTTTAACCTTTCTAATGTCTATACATATATTGTAAACAATAAATATATTCACATGAGACAGAAAATATAATTCAGGATTTCTTACGGGACTTGGTGACGTTCAGCTGGATCTGAATTGACTGGTGAATCTTGCAGTAATGGTGATGCAGGTTACAGGTGTAGATGCCTTTATCATTCATGTCTACATCTACAGAAAGAAAACGATAAATCAGTGAGAAACCATTTTGTGAATCAGTGAACCACAGCTCCAGTTGAGCAGGATCTTACTGTGGATGATGAGGGAGAAGTTGCCATCACTGAAAGCGTCTTTGGAGATAGTGACACGGCCCTTGTTATAGGCATTGTACACGCGCTCTGTTCCTCCTGAGTACATGTCTAGAACCCGCTCTGTTGTGTAATCAGGCCGGTTCCGGATCAGGTCCCAGTGAACCACACGCTGCCGATCCCGGAGATGATCCCGCCTCCAGACCATATGCTGGTTTTGACATGGCAATACAGCCTTGGATCCTGTGCGAAGTGTGATGTTCCTTGCTTCCACCACTACACCCTGCATGTTGGCCTGGGCCCTCACTGCAACACACACATACATACAGTGTCAATTACAATAGAACCAATAAAATGCATCATATCTTTTCAGTTTACAGTGTACAGTGAGCTACTAGGGATGTACAGACATGAGAATTCGGGGCTGCTATCATGAACAATGCCAGTCAACATAATCATGAAGCAGATGGGTTTGTTCAGTTGAAGACTGTGGTCAGACAACTGCTCAACTGACAGACTCCAACAACCATCAGATGTTTTTGGCAAGAGGCAGCTGTGGACTGAGTTGTTATACACTTTCAGGTTATGCAGATTCAGGTTATACAGATTCTGTTTGTACAGATTCTGGTTGTACATATTCTGGTTGTACAGATTGTGGTTATACAGATTCAGGTTATACAGTTTCTGGTTGTACAGATTCTGGTTGTACAGATTGTGGTTGTACAGATTGTGGTTATACAGATTCAGATTATACAGTTTCTGGTCGTACAGATTCTGGTTGTACAGATTCTGCTTATACAGATTCTGGTTGTACAGATTCTGGTTGTACATATTGTGGTTATACAGGTTCAGGTTATACAGTTTCTGGTTATACAGTTTCAGGTTATACAGTTTCTGGTTGTACAGATTCAGGTTATACAGTTTCTGGTTGTACAGATTCTGGTTGTACAGATTCTGCTTATACAGTTTCTGGTTAATATTTTAGACTCACTAACTTTGCATATCATATCACTTTATAGCTTTATAAAGCAGTCATCTGACTGCTTCACACAATCTCTCAGGTTGGTGATGAAGGAGCCAATGCTTCAGGGTGCTCCCATCTTTATGTTCTTTCTGGTTCTCTCCTCTTAGTTACACTGTTGTAGGCAGATCTGCTAGAGTCACTCACCACACTCTGGTAATGTTTACATCCTCTGCTCACCATAAATCTAAACACTGAACTAATTACATATCTCTACCTTTTCCGAGTTAATGAGCTCTATGGCAACCCCTTCAGAAACTGACCTCTGACTCCCATGCCACGCCATCTGGCTGCCCACCTTCTGGCTACCAGACTTGGACTAGCTTGCCAACAGGTCATGGATTAGTTACCCATCTGCCATCACTGGCTATGTAGATATTTACATGGACCCCAATTTATCTGCTACCATTACTATTATCTACACTTCATCAAAACCATTATTCCAGTCCCCATCATTAGTGTATGAGTAGTTTGACCAGAGATGGGAGGATCCCCCCTCGTGAACCTGGTTCTTCCTCCAGCTCTGAGGGAGTTTTTCCTTGCCACTGTCTTTATCCTTTGTTTTAAGGATATCTTGTTTTTTTTATCTCTATAAAGCTGCTTTGTGACATCAGCTGTAAAAAGCACTACACGAATAAATTAGATTTGATTTGATAACTTGCATACTTCACCCCAGGACTTACTGATTCTCGTACTCCATGTTATTTTTGTATACTTTAGTACAATTTGAATAGTTCCCTCCTTCTCTAATTTCTACATTTCTATTATATTCTATTTACATCTCAATCTATTCCAGATAATGCCGTAGCTCAAATGACGTTCTTTTGCTTTTTTGGAATATGATAAATACGTCATCAAATATTGGTGTAAAAAAGCAGTCAAATCTAAACATCTGCCCAGTCCAATCATTTATAAGCAATTATCTTCAGACACTGATTATTTTTAGTGAAATATTTTCATATATTTGTTTGCAAACTCGATTCTCACATCACTGTGAATCCCAGTGAGCTACAAACAAACTGCTCTTATGTTCTTCTTAATCACTTACCGTAAGGTGTGAGGACGAGGATGGCAGCAACTGAAATGAAAAAACACACAAGTTATTAACATGACGTACAATAAACATGCAGTCATTACTGTTAAATGAAATTTGCCACTGGAAATAGTTCAATAAATGCAATATCCATCAAAAATGCAGTGTTATGGCCAGCTGCAAAGTTAACGGTGACACTTTACAGGGTCTTTATATAATGTCCGTGCCATGCTTAAGTCAAAATCTCAGTGACCCATCACCATAGTGCCCATTTTCATCGCCTCTAATGGTGCTTTTCCATTACCTACACTACTCTACACAACTTTTTTGCTTTTCCAGTAAGTAAACATGATACTGGCATCTGGAACTAGTTTCTTTTTTTAAGTACCCGCTCTCTAGCAGTTCCAACCTAGCCAATTAGGGAGCGAAACGGATGTGTATACCTCGCAGAGCACTCACTGATCACAGAGAATCGTCACTCTATACAGACATCCAGCACAAACTAACCATTTGTAACATCTCCGAGCTACAGTAGTACATCACAGTACTCTTTAATCTGAATTCCAATGAAGATGTGGTCATTTGAAAAGACACAGACCTTCAAATAAGCTTGTAAAGTTATGCTGTGGTTTTTTGATGACATTCAAATGTGTTATTTATGATGCCACCTTCACAAAGGTAGTGAGTAGAGTGACTCAGATGGTTTTAATGAGATGGTAAAAATGTGTAAAGCCACCCAATGCAGTTCAGAGTTGATTTCATGTTGTTTTTCACTATCAAAAATAAATCAGGGTACAATCTAGATATGCCAAAAAATTATCAGCCAGAACACCTCCCAGTACAACCAAAACTCCTCCACATGCAGTACAAAAATGTCCTCATAAGCATGGACAGCTGAAGCTGTTGTCATCTCCTAAATCTAAATTTTGAGGCAGCATCCATCTATAACACAGCAAATCAGCTTTTTTGCATGTACTATCTGACACTGCAATCAGATTTCAGGCTGATCTAACTGAAGACACATTCACCAAGTGTAAATGCATGTTGTTAAAATCTCATTGAGATACAACTGGGGCTGGGCAATATATCAATATTAATATCGATATTGAGTTTTTAACCCTTGTGTTATCTTAAGGGTCAAAAAATTATTTCCATTTATTTTTTATTGATTTTTATATTTCCATGAACAAAGATTGTCTTTGGGTCATTTTTGACCAGTTATAAAATCACACACACACACACACACACACACACACACACACACACAGACACACACACACACACACACACACACACACACACACACACACACATTCTACTCTGCTCTCCTCCCTCCCCACTCATGTTCTCACCAACATACTATGGAGGGGGCATAAGACATAGCTCTGGCATGAAGACGACTTATTCATTTCTTCTTTTTACACACCATGTTCAACTGCAGTACAAAGGATTATGGACTGTCCTAATTTCATATTGTATCGCCATTGATTTTAAATATATTGGGATGTGATTTTGGTCCACATCGCTCAGCCCTAGATATAAACCAGACACTAATCATAAGTATCACAAGCCAGATCTGACCAGCATGCTGAATGCCCTGTTTTGTGACTTAGCCCACAGGCAGGGTTGTGTTATTTTGCACTTTGTGGGTTGGTAGGCACTCCAGATATCCAAACGTATTTACACAATCACTGAACAAGTGAGATTTTCAAAACATGCACCTTTTAACATACAGTTGACACATAAGTTCTCAACACCCTCATAACAGCACCCTGGGGTCTTCAGAGGTGCACTTCTTTCTACCGCTTACTGTAGGCACTATTACGTCTGTTCTGTTGTGTGCCAACATATCAGCACAGAGGCCCTATTCATCCCCAGCCTGCTTCAGTCAACGTCTATGACCCAGAACCTAAACACTGTCAACATTCTCCAGACTAAAGCCAAAGTCTACTTCAGGACCACTGCTGAACCAGGACTTGTGAGCTGTGAAAATCTATTAGCCATTTTAACCTTTAGAATCCTTGGCCATTTTTGTGGGATGTTTATGTGGGTTGATGTGCTTTTATTTGCCCAAAAATATTTATAAAACACAGTCACACATGCCAGATATCATGTTTTATTATTATCTTAAATTGAGATGTAATTTGTAAATTAATAGAATTTAGATATTGCACCCAAATCGTACTTTACATCTTTACATTTGATGTGTATTTTGTAAAGATTAGATTAACAAGGATTTTTATAATGATAAGTTGTTCAATATACTTGACAGTTGACCAAATAAAATTTAATTAAAAAAAATAATAATTATTCTAAACTTTTTGAGCTCTAGTGACATCATTGTCCCAGCACCCTCTCACTGATCAGTCGGAGTCAGCATGCAGGTTGAGCATGTACATGTACACAGAGCAGTAAACATGCTTGTGGTGATATGTTTGTTATGATATGTCCATCGTGTCTGTAGGTTACTCCTGAGATATGAAGTTTAGAATAATGCCATGTAACTTCTTGCTAAGTGTGGATCTCAGGTTGTAAGAGTTAACTGAAGACAGCAGGTTCTTTACGTGCTTATAAGCCCACGTTTACACCAGTTTTAGTGGAATCGAGGATACGTCACAGAATACCTCATCTGCACAGGGCGTTGCATGGAGTCGGTAATGGAAGTGCGTAAATGGTGGCGCATACAGACTACCTGGGAGCAGTTGCAGGTGTTACAGTTGTTTGCTTTGCTCCAAAAAGCAAACATGGATCAAACATGAATCAACTTTTGGTGATTAGAAGATGTAGAAGACTTCATTTTGCGAAACAAATGGCATGTCATTGTTCCTTGCTCTTGTACAACTAGACACACCTACAATGACTCGAACTGAAAAACCTACTAATCGTTGATTTTGGAACCTATTTTTTTTGGTGCAAATGCATCAAACGGTTCAAATTAGGTTCACAAACCGAAATGGTACCCGTTCCACATTGATGGAAAGGGCCTATAAGAGCTCAGCTGGAGCTTTTTAACAGAACCTATAAATGTTCTAAATTTAGTAATAGTTATAAAGCAGTTGAGGTTAGTCACCCAAATGTGGTCAGCTTGAGCAATGTACTGACAGAAGCTCATCTACTCCCAGAGTGCATCAGACCAGGTGGCTTTGCAATCACAATGAGCTTCAAAACATAGCTCACAGCTGAAAGGTATTATTCTTGTGGGGAGGATGGTTCTTTTATTTCAGGCCCAGTGTTTTGGACCTTAAATCACCCGGTTCCTTAACCTCTAGCAGTGAGAGTGCAAGACATATTCCACTCCACTATATATGGACAGTTAGCTGTGCAGAATCACTTCTCAAATTTGTTCTGGAGGCAGCTGTGCCTCTGAGGCAGAATAACCGCAACTGGTTCAGACAATAACCAATTAAAATAGCCAGTAGGTTGAGCTTTCCGCTCCTCGAAGCTGTGTAATGTGGATGCTTTATATAAAAGGTGTGCCAACTGGTCCTTTTAATTGCTTACTGTCGTTTGAGTAGTGATAACCAATACAGTTCTGCAAAGACGTTTAAAGGACACTTAGGCCTAGTACCAATGCAAGGAAGACAAATTGTCTCATAAACTTAAAATGCCATGCTGTCAGGAAGAATGAATGTGCAGTTCTCATAAAATAGGGGATCTTGGTAACCACGGAGCCTGAGGACTGAACCAAGCTGAAAAGCAGATCTCCATACCCTGTAATTTTCTTTATAAATATTCCACAATGAAACAGCGCCTCACACAGAAGACAGTGGGTGCACTAAACACTGAACGAAGTGTCTGAAAATGATCACACAGAAGCACGGAATTAACCGTGATGAGTCAGAAAACTGGCAAAGAACTCATGCAGAACTTTCTCCACAAGTGAATCAGTGTTGAAAAGTGTGCCAAGGAAGCAGCATTTCCAAGTCAAGGAAGGAGAGAATAGAACATCCTTTTTGATGTAGTGAAATTATCCCAAAACCTTTTTTCTGATCCATAAAGCAGTTAATTGTTTCCTCCAAAGTATATACCTTTGTGATTGCAGCCAAAGAGTCCACACCACGTGTTTCCAAAACTCATCTGCTGTTCTAGGTATTTTATAGCAAAGGTCACAAATAGGAGGAACACAGACCGGGTTCACAACCAGATGCTGTCCTATTCAGACCTGGACATGTCCAGATTTAATTTTGAAAGTGTTGATTTTAACCAGCATAACTGTTCTAACCTTTGCTCTACAGGTTTAGTGGTTCACAGACCAATCACATCAAAATGCTGCTCATTACGATGAGAGTTGCAACTCAAATGAATGTGACACACAGAACAGGGCTCCAGACAATGTCGTCCCAATGTCCTGAGGCTGATAAAAAATTGCACATGGGATGAGATAAAAAGTCTTCTGGGACATTTTTGGGATAACAGTGCTGTGGGATGTTAGAAATAAACAGGTCAATATGAGTGGGAGTTCTGATAATGTGTCTGTTTAAAAAGAAAAAGAAAAAGAGCCAATCAGCTTGCTGGTTATGCTGAGCAGAGGAGGGCTGATGTTACTGTGGTGCTAGTGTAGAGAAGTAGTAATGCCAAGCGCCACTACAAGACACACTTATTAAGAACTTTATTTATTTTATTATGCATTTATTTATTTTCACATTAAATGAAAAATAAATCAGTGCAGTGCGAAGACTGGTAAATAAATATGGTTGGAATATACTGAAATGTAAATGAAATTTTATTTGACATTTTATTGGAGACAACATAAAACATAGAACTACTAGGCTACTTCAATATACAGCTCTGGATAAAATGAAGAGACCACTCCACCACTCCACATTAACGGTTTCTCTTGTTTTACTATTTACTGTGTTTTTTATTCTATAAAACTTTGACAACATTCGTGTGTGTATGTGTGTGTATCTCTGTGTGTGAGTGGGTTAAATTCCCCAGTGTTCAGCACAGTGGGTCTATGTACACCTTACCTTGATTTACGGAAAATGTAAGGAAAAAAGCTTCCAACTGAATTAAATCCCAGTTTTAATACCAAAGGAGCTTCCAGTGCATGTTTACTGCTCTGTCCACGTGCACATGCTCAACCTGCATACAGGCTCTGACTGATCACCATATCCTGTGATTTTCTTTATAAATGAAACAGCGCCTCACACAGAAGACTAGGGTAGCTTTAAACCCTGAGGAACGTGTCTGAAAATGATCACACAGAAGCTGATCAGTGAGAGTGGCAGGGCTAATCATATCACTGGGTTAAAGAGGAAAATGAGAAATATGGACCATTTGCTCCACTTTTACTCACGCAGTGGTCAAATTTCAGAATAAAAGTCCTAAAAAGGGATAATACCAATACATATATAAATAACAAAAAATAATAAAAGAAGTTTTGTTTATTTAATTTCATTTTGACCATTGTCAAGTGTTTTGAACAAATAATTATTATAAATATCCTTGTCATTCTATTTATTATAAACAATCCATCAACAAAAAATGCAATTGCAAGTAAATATTTGTTGAAACATTCCAATTCTGTTAATATTTACATCACAAATGAAAAGAAATTTGAGTAGTCTGGGATCTCCTGGAAATAAAATCTGCCATGTGTGACTGTCTCCTATGAATATGTTTATAATGTTTTGGTGAATAAAAGTACGCCAAACCACGAAATCATCCCACAAAAGTGGGTTAATAATAATGTACATATTCTGCAATTTGAATAGTGCCTTAATAAAGATAGAGGAAGTTATTTAAGTGAAAATATAAACAAACTAACATAAAACCAATTTTAAAGAGCAACATAATTTTGGTGTTTTAAAAAATATACTGAGTAGACTTATGACTTTTGTTAATTTACATGACAGTTTGAAGTAAACGAGAGGTGGTGATACTGTATCATAATTGTTACACTCTTAGAAAACTGTTAGTAAGATATTACATAAATGTCCTCAAAGGAAAAAATCACCAGCGAAAGCAAATGTCATGCGCTCGCTCTTTTACACAAAGCACAGGGGTAGCAGTGAGTGAGAGCAAAGCCAGAGATGGCTGGACTGCTCAGACAGTTTTAGATAAAAAAGCATTTCTCAGGCTCTCCCTCTCTCCACAGAGAAAACATCCACTGTGATTAGCAGGCCTGGCTTCAGCCTCTCCACTCTTGCAGCAGGCATGCTGACGCTGCACAATTCCTACTTCTGATAAACCAAAAATCCAACACTCAACCCAAAATCAGGCTGGACTTTCTCCAGTTAGTCCACTAAAGGCTGATGAATGCTGTCCCCCACAAAGATGTGGAGTCAGACCTTTTTCAGAAGTGATTCACTGGGGACTCATACACAATAAGATTTTAATGACAGGCTCGGCTGTAACTAACACTTCTGGCCAAAATCACAGTCCCACTGGCCCTGCAATGGGGATCATCTACACAAAGAACGATAAACTGCTAACAAAACAAAATGAAAGCTTTTCATTATAATGCCACAAATGAATTTTGGCTTGACCACGGGAACACCCATATGGAAATCTGATATATGGCCAATATGAAACATACTGGAATATATATCATTCTCCCAGATCCAACATATACAGTTTACTTTACTTTCTGCACTTTTTGTTACGCTACAGCCTTATTCCAAAATGGATTCATTTCATTTTTCCATCAAAATCCTGCACACAATATCCCACAATGAAAAAGTAAGAAAAGTTTGTTTGAAATTATTGTACATTAATTAAAAAACACAAACATATTAAATAGATACGTATTCACAGTCATGACACTCAAAATTAAGCTCAGGTGCACATTGTTTCCACTGGTCAAACTTCAGCACACCTGTTTATATAAGGTCCCATAGTAGACAGTGCATGTCAGAGCATAAACCAAGCTATGAAATCTAAGGAATTGTCTGTAGATCTCTGAGACAGGATTGTATCGAGACACAGATCTGGGGAAGGGTACAGAAAAAAAAATAGAACTTTTGGACAGAATGCCAAGCATCATGTCTGGAGGAAACCAGGCACTACTTGTAACCTATCCAATACCATTCCTACAGTGATGCATCGTACTGTGTGGATGTTTTTCTGCAATAGAAACTGGGAAACTAGTCAGGGTCGAGGGGAAAGATGACTGCAGCAATGTACAGAGTCATCCTTGATGATAACCTGCTCCAGTGTAGTCTGAACCTCAGACTGGGACAAAGGTTTATCTTCCAACAAGACAACAATCCTAAACACACAGCCAAGATAACAGGAGTGGCTTTGGGACAACTCTGTGAATGCCTTTGACCCAGCCAGAAAGCACAATTGAACCCGATTAAACTTCTCTATAAAATGGCTGTGCACAGATGCTCTCCATACAATTCATGGAGCTTGAGAGGTTCTGCAAAGAAGAATGGGAGGAACTTCCCAAAAACAGGTGCGTCAAGCTTGTAGCATCACACTCAAATAAACTTGGGACTGTAATGGCTACCAAGTGTTTAAAAAAAAAAATTGCGCATATGCTGTTAATACTTATGTACTTTTTTTATATATAAATTTGCAAAGATTTCAAACAAACCTTTCCCTCTTTGTCATTGTGGGGTATTGTGTGTAGAATTTTGATGGAAAAATTAATTGAATCCATTTAATATAAGGCTGTAACATATCAAAATGTGCAACAAGTAAAGGACTGATATATATATATATATATATATATATATATATATATAGTTTTGGACTGAATTTGTATATAATTAAACAGCATAATTAGTATTTTGTATGTTACTTGTGCTGAGACTGAAAATATGGGAAGCAGCTCAATGCTGGGGGGCTTTATACCCCTGAAAGTAGGCATAATGTCAATAGGTTCATATTTATCAGCTCCAGAGGGTCCTATTCTATTGCCAGTACTTTATCAAATTTACTTCAGAAAGCAAGATCAGAAAAGGTCATTAATGTGTTAAACTAATGTTAATGAGCTAACAAACAAAAAATAACCCAAATGCCCTTATTAACTCTTAGAACCCGAGAGGCTTCATAACTCAGGGTCTCAGTAACCTATAGACTATAGACACATAACAAACTGTAAGACTCGCCCTATCTAACCACTGTTCTCATCATGTGATGAATTTTTAGTAAGTAATCCAGCAAAGTAAACAGCTAAAATTGAAAACTAAATTAGATCCCAGTTTAAATGCCAAAGAAGCTTCCAGTGTCTATTTACTCTGTCCATGTGTAAGTGTGCAACTGCATTCAGACTCCGACTGATCAGCAAAGGGCGGGTCTAATGACATCACAGACCCAGAAATTGGGTTATGGAGAATGTAAAGGGAGGGGCTGTTTGCTCTCTTTTTTGCTCACAAAGCATTACATTTCAGAATAAAAGTCTTGAGAAGGGATAATACTGATATGTACATAAATAATAAAAATATGTTTACTTTATTTGGACCACTGTCAAGTATTCTGAATAACTTATTATAAATATCATTGTCAATCTATTCATTACAAATAATTCATCAAAATCCTTGCATTTTCAGCTAAAAAACACTGGATAACCAATATCCAACAGGAATTATAGGGTATTAAGTGTTATAGTCCAAAAAATAAAATAAAAAAAACACTTTTTTATCATATGGTAATGTCCTCAAAATACAAATTTGAGGAGCTGCGGATCTCCTGAAAATAACATATGTTATCCCACTAAATTAGTCTAGGGTTCTAAAGGTTCATAGACTATCATGAGGCAGAAAAGAAGAATAAACTCATAACTAATCTGAAGAGTTATTAATCTACTAGTCTGGCCTTTGAGGCAGAAATCAGACAGCAGCAAAACAACCTCCATGTTCTAGCTGGACTGGTTCTGTTTGTGTTGAACAAAACAACAGAAAACAGAGAAAGAACAGTTACTTACTGTAGAACATCAGAACCCTCTCCAACCCAACTCTTACAGAAAAGCTCATTTCCACACTTTGTGATGGAGGTGACGGAGCTACAACTAAACTAAAACCATCACCTGAGGACAAGTTTGCCGACCAGCGACAACAAAAACTTCAGCACTGTGTGTGGACCACTGACTGCCCTCCTCCTCTTCCTCCAGACCCATGAAATACTAAACTTCCCCTGCCCCCATTGCTCTGGACCTCTTTCTGGCTGTTTATGTTGGTGTATTTCTCATTGGCAGACAAAACCCCAACACTGGTTGTTAGAAGCACACCATTTAATCATGACTAAGAAGGAAGGTTTATCGTTCTGCCACAGCCTAATACTTACCAAAAACACTGGCTGGAACTGTTCATAGAGTTCATAGAGTGTAATTATGATTAACAATGTGTTGGAGAAAACAGAATTGTGCTGTCCTCTACTGGTGACTGGAGAAAGTGTATCACAGCATTAAAAAGCCCGTACTAAACTAAACACAACACTAAGGAGTTGTTTGAATCAAAAGAAAATGTAGCTGTGGCTGAAATGGATCCCTATTCCCTCATTAGTATTGCACAATATAGGACACAGTCCCCGATCATGGGCTGGTCCACATATTGGCCACTTCGGGGTCTTGTCCAATTCTTCTCTCACCCTTCACCAACGAAATGGAGCAAATTCCAAGACATTTGCAATGCCGCCGCCACCTTCTTCTTCTTCCAGCTGGTCCCATAAATGCTCAATTGGTGATAAATCTGGTGAACAGGCAGGCCAATTCAATCTTACAGTCTGCCAGAGATATATACTGCATTTCAATCTAAAAGTAGTCAGGGTGAAACACTTTTCACACTTAATGAAGATGAACAAATATATCGTATCTGCCTGCTGAAAGCTATGTAAGTGTATAGGCACATATACAGATAATCTAGTGCATATGTGTATATACACAATGGCTTTGTTGTTCATTTCACTAAATTAATAAATTTATAACTGCCTGTTTTGCAGCCAGTTTTTACATTGACTATATGAACTATGGAGAGATTCAATAGTACAAATGAGTATATAATCCTACATTACATACCAAGAGCTCAAACTAAAAAGCATTTCTTCCATAATATGGGTCCAAGAAAAGGTTTGAACAGAGAGCTCTAATATTGCTGAACACATAATGCACATAATTCACATTCATGAGGTGCTAAAATACTTGTTTATTTCAGTTATAATATTATATAAATCCAGTACATTTGATAAGTCCATTCCCACATTTCACCTCCAGATGCAGAAAAGACATACTGAAGGTCTAAAAAGCAAGACCACTTCAGAGCAAATCAATTTACACAACACTGCTCCTTCCCAGTGATCAGCTCCCCTTGGACTGAATATGTTTAACATATATTTTGGGTGTGGTCCATCCCTCTGGGGCCTTTCTCAGTCCAGCTCGTCTCCAGATTCTGGTTAGATCCTTCTCAAACTTAGCCTACAAATGACATAAGTGAGAAAGCTTGTGGTTAGAATCATTCAATTGTAGCATGTTACAGTCTGCTGCAGACTGCAGGACTGGAGCATGCACTTAGTTAATAAGGGACTTTCAAGGGTTGATGCAAAGACTGATAATTAAAGTCTGTGGGTGAGTCTAGCAACACCCAGATCACTGAGTGACAAACATGAAATGTAATGTAAAAGTTTACTCCTGGACTACTGTGTTCAGTTGTGATTGGAAGTTACATGCACTTATTGTTCCTTCTGAAATCAAGGGTATTAAAAAAAACTTTTTCTTGAAGGTTGAAGGTTAAAGGTTAGGCTACTATTTTTTGGTTAACTGTAGTGAGGACTTGATTGCATTCAGAAACAAGAGCATTAGTAAGGTCAGGATGTTGGATGATAACCATCCCACCTTTCTCCCAAATCATCACAAAAAGTACTGGATGGAGCACTATCATTCCAGAGAAAATGGTTCCACTGCTCAATAGCTCAATGCTAGGAGGCTTTATAATCCCCTAGCCCACACCTGGCACTTGGCATGGTGCCTTTAGTTTCATCTGCTATTTTCATAGTCCTATTCAATTGGCAGTACTCTACATGGAATAGACAAGCTCTGTGTGTGTGTTTTTGCACATCTGTGTCACCAATGGGTGCAACTTAAAGTAGCTGAATGCATTCATTAGAAGGGGCGACCACAACCATTTGGACAGAATCTGTCCCACAGTGCCATCTTGTGGGTTAAAATAGAAATATATTGAGAAAAATTAAATACAACCTATTAACAAAACGTCATACTTTACAAAGCTACTGACCTGCTTTCTCTTCAGTCTGCCTTCCTTCACCTTCCTCCGCAGGAATTTTGTTCGTTTCAGCAGCTTTTTGTACTTGTGTCTGTTCATCTTCCTTCGCCGTATTTCAAGTACATTCTTACAGATCAGAGGCGTGGAGCTCTCGCCATCCTCCAGCAAGGGCACAGCAGAAGGAGGCAACACCACTGCTTCTTCTATCAGCTTCCCTTCCTCTAGTGGCACTGGGGCTTCGAGAAGTGAAGGTAGTGAATAGCGTAGTGAAAGCCAGCTTTCTAAAGGAGAAACGGCTAGTTTACGAGGAACAAGGACCTCCTCTAATTCTGGCTCCAACACTGTCCATAGCTTAGGGGGCTGTTTGTTGTCAGCAGCTGAAGTAGAGTAGCTATGGGTATGATTATCAACATAGCTGGCAGATCGGCAACGCTGCACAGCACTGCATAGTGCCTTACACGGGTACTGACGTGAACCTGGAAAGGAACGCAACACTGTCAATCAAACAGGCACAAGAAATTAACTGTGTTTACAAATAAAGACCTGTTACATTCATGTTAAAGATTTTATTACTACATGAATTGAATACATTTAAAAAAAAAGATAAGAATACCCTTAATACATAAACAATGAAAATGGACAAAAAGTCCCAAAAATATTCCTAGTTTTAAGAATGTGTAGATATTATAAAAGGCCAGAAACACAATAACAGGACTGAATTAACAGATATGATTTATTAACAAGGGGACAATATTATTTTGCGTCTGGAAATATTCTGAAACATCTATTAAGCCACTTGCTAAAAGTCCCTAGTTTGTGTCTGATGATGTTTTAATTGCATTTAAAATAACAACTAACAAAAAAGAGATACATATTTTTGGTAGAATACATTAAATATGTGTTTATGTTTGCATGAATGCATTTACAGGTAGGGAGACAAATAAACAAACAGATATTTGAGGTAACAACTTTACAAGCTGAGTAGCGCAGGGGCACCTGTCATCGGCTCGTGTAAAATGTTCCCCAATTTTGGACACTTGGGTGTACCACCTAGTTCCCCTAATTTCCTGAGCCAAGCAATCTGAGTAAATTGGGTAATCCTTGGAATTTTCTCCAATCAATTGGCGAATGGAAAGAGACAAAACTAAACAAGACACAGAAGTAGCCAATATTTGGACTGGCCAATTATAGGGGACCTGATGCAATCCTGCAAAAGAAATTACTGTAAAAATGTAATATGGAGCATTTCTATTGGTCCATTCATGATGTAAGTTTGTCACAAGCTTTGGCAAAATTCTACCAGACTGAAATTATAAGTGAAAAACTTCAAAAATTAAGGTTTTTGAGTGAAAGTGCATATTAGCTGTTAAACTCCAATGTAAGGGAAGGAAATGGTCTGGTTTGGGTAGAATGACGCCACTGTTCCCAGTACTCACCAGACAGACTGCCAAGCAAACTGAGCCGGGGGATTAATCTTGAGACGATCATGACCAGGTCCTGTACTTGTGCACTCTTTTAAGTAATGCACTCTAAAGTAATAAGAAGAATGTAAATGCAAATGTGATAAATGTGAACAACACTCTTTATAGATCTCACTTCACTGTCTCTCTTTAACAGACTAATCAAAAACACTGCAGAATTAAACACCTGACTTTACCCAAACTACTACACACAAGACAAACAACAATCTGTGGAAAGATAATGGTAAAATAAATGATCAGTGAATTAATCAAACTCCTACTCTCTCTCCCAATATATCTCTCTCCCAATATATCTCTCTCTCTCTCTCTCTCTCTCTCTCCGTTTTTTCTCTTTGTTTCTCTCTCTGTCTGTTTCTTTCTGTGTGTGTGTGTGTCTCTCTCTTTCTCTCTGTCTGTGTGTTTCTCTGTCTCTCTGTTTGTGTTTGTGTTTGTGTGTGTATGTATGTATGTCTGTCTGTCTGTCTGTCTGTCTTCCTCTCTCTGTATGGTCCCCTATTAGCTTAGCTTCGTTAGGGTACGGTCAGCTGAAACAGTCTCTCAGCGTCGCTGCGGCAGCAGATAAAGAACATAATCAATAATTATAATCAATAATAATCTCAAAAATATAATAATAAAAATAATAATATCAAAAATATATTTGATATTTAATAGAAGATCTTACTAAACCAGGCTCCAGAGTCCCCAGCTTTCAAAGTGACTCAGGATACTTCCGGTCCTCACCTTTGACTCGTCCGGGTTCCTGAAGACTCTGTTTTTGGTTCCTAACAGAACCAACGATCTGATTAATAATCTCTGACCGGTCGTTCCTGAACTTTACGACTCAAAGTCAGCTCTGCAGAACACTTTTATTAGCCGAAACAATATAAACGTATTTATAAGTGAGTATGTTTAATTTTAATGAACTATTTGTAATTATGATATTGACAAGGATATTTAAATTAATAATGAATGTATCCGTATTATCGATGTTCAGGACAGCCCCTCCTTTCTCATTTTCTTCTATTTTGCAATATTGTGGGAAGTGACATCATCAGCCCCGCCCCCACTGCCTGATCAGTCAGAGTCTGTATGCAGGTTGAGTGTGTACACGTGGAAGCTCCTTTGGCATTTAAACTGGGACTTTGCATTATTTGAGGTTTATAAACACTGAATATCTTCACTATTTTGAACAGTTGGATTTTTGGTATTTGTATTTAAAATTTAGGAGCAATGTGGTCAATGCTTTAAAGAATAAAATTAAAAATGTTAATTTTACTCAAACACAGGCTTGTAAATAGTAACCTAATAGAAATTGATAATATGGAGTGGTCATGTAGAGTTTTTATTGAAGCTGTAAACCTCAAATAAAACAAAGAGATCCAGTATATCTGAACAGCACAATACTATTGGTTCAACTGAAAAATGAATATTTGGTGAAATAACCATGATGGTCTTTTAATCTTTTTTAATCAATATTGATTAATTTTTCCTTTTTCATTTATTGTCATGAAAATATAAAAATGTGTAGAGGGTTTGTCTTATGATTTTTCTAGTTAGACATGAGTTGAAATGAAATTATTTCTATTATCTAGACCAGTGTTTCTCAACCCTGTTCATGGAGGCACTCTACCCTGCTCCCACACCTGATTCAACTAATCAGCTCATTAGTGCCCCCTTTTGAATTGCAGGGGATTGTTAAAGCTAAAGCTTGCAAGGCAGGTTTGCCTCCAGGACCAACGTTGTTTCCTGGATTGTTTCACACACACACACACACACACACACACACACACACACACACAGACTGCATATATCTTTTCATATTATTTGCTGTTCATTAAACAGGAACCAACATGCCACCAGCTATAAAAGTGGTTGGATAGGTTTGACACCGTAATGAAATCTGAATTCTACCATGCTTTCAATTTTCTACATTATATACACGTACATATGACCATTGCAATCTATCTATCTATCTATCTATCTATCTATCTATCTATCTATCTATCTATCTATCTATCTATCTATCCATCCATCCATCCAGGTCCAGGGTGGTTGTGAAAGTTTGAATAATGTTCAGTGAATGCATCCACGCACACAGTGTTATATAAAGACATGACCTCTATTTCTGAGCCCAGTATCTGGGGACAACTGAACACTCCTGCAGCCTGCAGAGGGCCGATGAAATGTACCCAGCTGAGCCAAACTCAGTCATTTACATACAGCCTACCTTAGCGTGCGAGCGTTAATGTTCCACCGTGCCAACAACAATCTTACATAATAAACATGTGAATGGACTTTTGTTTTTGATTCTGAGTGCTCATATCATCTGATTATAACCTGTCAAAGTTTCTTTCACACACATTCTTCAGGACTGTAAGATTAATGAAAACAAAAAGTCTTTTATTAAGTCCACTCAGCTGGTATGTAATTTTGGTAGATGTGTGCTTTCAGTTTGCATTGCTTTGAAGAGTGAAGGCTGTTGTCTTTTCTTCTGTTGTCAGTGTAAAGTGTTGGGTATGGTCTTTGCCCATACAAGACATACTAGTGCGTCAGAAAATAATTAATATTGTGAAAAAGTTTTAATTCAAAAAGGTAAAATGCCATGTATTTTATTGCCATGTGAAGTGATATATTTCAAGTCATTCTTTGTTTAACTCTTAGAATGAGATCCGCATTTTGCAGGCAGTTGCATTCCATTTTCAAGGCTTCATAGCTTAGAATCAGAGTATCTTACAGACACGAAACACTTATTTGAACAAACTACAAGACTTTTTGCTTATTTAATCCTATTAAATCCAACTTAATTAAATCCCAGCTTAAATGCTAAAGGAGTTTCCAGTGTATGTTTATTGCTCTGTTCACACATACATGCTCAACCTGCATGCAGACTCAGACTGATCAATAAGAGGTAGTGGGGTTAACGACATCATTGATCCAGATATTGGGTTATAGAGGAAAATGAGAAGAGAGGGGCTGGTTGCTCCCATTCTTTGTTTACACGGTGTTCAAATTTCAGAATAAAAGTACTGAAAATGGAAAATACTGATACGTACATAAATAACAAAAAGTAATAAAGGTCATTCGAGTTGTTTTTATTTTATTATTATTATATTTTGTTTTTGTATTTTAACTTTATTATAAAGATCCTTGTCAATCTAATCATTACAAGTAAATCAAATTTTAAATAATAAGCAAATATTTGTAATAAGCAAATAAGATATATTAGTATAATGATATGATAAAACAAAACAAAATAAAAATCTATATATTAAAAGAAAAAAAATTACAGTCTGTCTGAATGTGTCTAGAAAGTAAAAGTCTGTCTGCAGTGGTGAGTGTTGTAAGGGTTTACAGTAATGATAGATTGAGTCAAGTGTTTGAAGGGTACTGGTGGATGCTTGCCTATATTCAAGATATTAGAAATGTTTTAGCCCCTTTCCTGGAGATATCTGACGTCTTTCCTGGAGGAGAGTATTGATCGTCTGGACAGCTGTCAGGTCAGCAGTCTTCCCCATGATTGTGGCTGCATGGGCTGATTAATCTGTTTGAATTGTAATTTAATCAAATTCAAAATTAAAGATTCTAATAACCTGAGTAACTGGATTTCTGATTATCTTGAGCTATAAGCCATACTGAAAAGTCTCAAAGGTAAAACAAAAAAGGTTTAAACTGTCATTTTACATTTAATGAAAATAAAATATGACACTTTACCTTTTCAGCTTAAACTTCAGCTTTTTTGGCTATTGTATTTTTTGAGATACACTAGTATACTAGTATACAGTAGCAATCAGTAGCAAACAGTTGTAATCTGATTGCAAAACCTCAGATTTAAGACTTATGTTAGACAGATAACTATAATGGTGAAATCTTTTTACACAAGAAAATGATATGCCAGTTATTAGTGGGTTAATCATGTTTTAACCCAGTATCATTAGCAACAGGTTTTAAAACCAGCAGTATTATAGAGGTTGAATAATTGTAATATGGCCATATTAATGAAATATCCTGCATAAAATACATCAATAATTTCTTAATCCATGTGATGCATCATTAAAATAATAAAGTTTTAATCTACATCTTGCTCTAAATTTAAAGTCATTTAACAGTAAGTTTATAATATTCTATCTTCTGTTCCATTACAGCCCAAACAAAAAAAAAACTGTTACATATGAAACTATATGGTTTTACGGTGTTGTATAATGTTTCTATAACAATTAGTAATCTGTAATGCTTGTGTGGTATCATGTAGTAAACTGAATTTCCTGTAAGACTTTACTTCTAAAGATCTTTGTCTATTGCTGTTATTCCAAGATGTCACTTTTTACCTGGAGGTATTTATGTCAAACATTATGAGACTCTCATGACTCATATGGGCACGCCAGCAGAGTGAAGACTTTGAGGTAAACAAGTCAACACCAACATGAATGAATAACCTACATATTTATCAGTCCATGGTTCGTGAATGTGGAGCAATCCACGTCTCAACTTACACCCCTCCCTCCACCACACACCCCCAATCCCTATAGGTTGCTTTTTTCACACCCCCGTCAGTCTGTCTTTTGCGTGTCTGAATAGTTTGTGAAGTTCTCAAATGTGCTGCAGGATGCCAAACTAAATCTAATTTTGTATCCAAGCTAGAGGCAGACCAAATGAGTACTTTTCATTCAATTTCAATATTGTAATCACTTATAATATTGTTATCATAACATACAATGATACAACATTCACCATAGGATTCCAACAACTCCTTCTAAATGCATTTGATTTTATTGTAAATTAGTGTACAATGATAAAAATCACATGAATTTATTATTATGATTGTGATGATGATTATTCTTCTTATTAATATTATTATTACCTTTATGTTGATTCCTATTATTATTATTATTATTATTATTATTATTATATTATTATTGTTGTTGTTGTTAATATATAATCATAACAATTATTATTATCATTATGATGATGGTGATTCTTATTAACATCACTATTATTAATATTATTATCATTATGGTAATGATTATTCTCATTTTTATTATTAACATTATAATTATTCTCATTTTTATTATTAATAACATTATTGTTATTATTATTATTATGGTTATCATATTAACATTATCATTTATTTATTTATTGTTATGGTGATGAGAATTATAATTATTAACATTATTATTATTATTATTATTATTATTATCATCATCATCATGATCAATGTTATTAACACTATTTATTTATTTATTTGTTTATTTTTACAGCTAGTGCTCATAATTTGTCTCCAAACCGTGTCCATAAGCAGTGAGAACTACCCCGGTGATCGGAGGACTGTATGAACCTGACCCCAGCGCCCCACAAGGTATTTTCACGTGATGCTGGGGGTCAGCGCTGCTGACGTCACGGACAACACCCCCTTCCCGCCCACTCAAACGAAGGTTTCTGTGTGAGGAGGCGTGTCTTGGAGGACCAACCCTCGTGACGCTAAAGCCGGGCCTGCGGTCGGGCGGAGGCGGTTATATAGCAGCGGCCGGCCGGACTGAGCAGGAGCGGCGCGTGGCAAGCTGATGGTCAGCCGCGGCCGGTGATTGTGTTCGTATCTCGCCGCTGGGCTTTGCGATGTCTGCTTAACATGGCGCAGAGAGACACGCTGCTACACCTCTTCGCGGGGGGGTAAGTACGCTCGCTCGCTGGCTTTACGCTCCGTCATCCGGCGCCGCTCGCGTCCACGTGACGTGTACCGACACTTCTTCGGCAGTGGTTCGAATGTTCGGGTGCCAGGCAGTGGACGGGCGTCGGCCGTTGTTTGTTTCGAACGGCGGAATCCAGAGCACATGACGTTCTATTGAATGTTGTGTCGATGACTGTCGTCATAAGGGCGCTCTATATTGTCACAATGCGGCTGCAATGTGACCCATCTGCTGTGACCCATCTGTTCCGGGTTGCATAAGTGTTCCTGTCTCCTCTGTCGCCGTTATGACGTCATCGCTGCAGTTTTACACCTACAACATCGTTCAGAAGAATAGACCTGACGTATGTCCTCACAGCAGAGGCCGGGAGGCAGGAACCCTACGTCCTCCCCAGCATGTGGACTCCAACGCATGCCTCAGCTCCAGCAGCAGAACTGGGAGATCCACGAGATCGTCTAACCAGTATCAGCAGATTTCCTGCCCTGATTTAAGATCCGTTTATAAAAATGCACCGACCAAATGCTGAGGCAGACTGTTGCAAGGCCCTTGAGCTTGTGCAAGGTCATTCCCCTTTACTGACCTCCCCGACACCCCCCAGAGATGACTGCAACATCTGACTGCTCTCAGTCGAGCTTCTACTGGATGAAAGGACGGCGTGTAGATGAACATAAATGTCATCCTAGTTTATCATACAATTATGTCCGTTTTTGTCCATTTTTAGTTTTCTCCATAATGTGAATCTGACAGTTTATACTGCATCAGAAATGATGATCAGAGCAATACAAATGCTCCAAAAAGGCTTCATTTGCTCATTTTTTTTTTCATTAACTTCCAATCAGAGATAAGTGTTTGCGCTTTCTCCCCTAAATCTCCATTTTGGAGATACATGTTTTTATTTGACACTGAGGAGGTGTGTAATATACCTGATGGTCTTTTTTTGTTAGTCATTGGATTTGAAGAAGACGAGGTTTCTAATAACACATATATAAGGCAGATCTGTGTTATTTGCCAACTGTGTTATTAGATAACCTAGTGGATTGGTGACCTGGTGTGAATACATAAGCCTGCTACTCCTCAATATTCCTCTCAAGTTGCATCAGACTTGTTAAACCTTTGCTCGCTTGCGATCAAATTCAAAGAATTACAGGAATAAGCTACTCCAAAAAACAAACGCTGTATAATGTCAATTTAAGTATTATAGCAAAATGACCATAATATCAATTTATTCAAATGAGTAAAGCATTCTAACCACTTATCTGTTATGATATTGCCTTCTGAAAGCGTAAATGACCTCTAAATATGTGTTTTTCTTTTAAATAAATATTTTCTTTTGTTCTAATTAAATTCTAACAATCACAGTGTAGGTACTGTCTATGGATTGAACTTGATTGTACTTTGTGTTTATTTTTTTTATTAAAGAGTAAAGATTATTAATATACAAGGGTTCCTTATTGATCTTACAAAAATGTAACATGCAACTTGAAGTCAAAAAGGACGCTTTGGCTTGTTCAGAGCTTATAATAAGCCTTTAATCTATTAGCAAGGTGCCTGTCCCTGTAATAAAATGTCCCTCCCAGGATTGGGTTTAATCCGCTCCTCACCTGAGACGTGACATACAAAAGGATGTGCTCAAATGGCCCATCTGAAAGTGACACACATCATTGTGGTGGCGGAACCAGCAGGCCCTGTAGTGTCTTTCTAGGCTTACATAAATAAAAGTTAATGGTGTTTTGTAAACGTCAAGGCGTGTACGACATTGTCATGTTGCTGACTTGGGACAGAAGATCACCTGACTTGACGTCACTGGTTCATGTTTCATTGTCTGTGATGACATTCTGAAGCTGTTGTCATCTGACATGACGTTGATGGTGAAGAAAAGTTTAAAATCGGACAGACGTACATCTGCTGCTTGAAGCAGCTCCGCCTACAGCCCCTACCGAGCCGTGCTACATGGCCTTATTGGACGCCTAGTATGATTAAATTGCTACAGGCAACTTGTGAACCCTGCTGTCTTTAGTGCATTGAGATGATTAAAGCAGTCTTCACTGTTGCATGTTTTACAATTAGGCAGTCTGGCCTGTCTTTACCAGTCATTCAAGTTTTCATTTTCTTAACAGTTATGTAACAGTATATGCATTTGATCGTTGTGTATTTGCAGACACGTGTATGCACTCATGGGTTTGAACTCTGATGTAGTTCAGAATTTTCATCTGTGTAATCGATACCGCCTACGTCACATTTTGCCCTTTTGCAAAAGCTCAGTTTGTTCTCCCTGACCTGCATGACTCTCAAAACATACAGGGTGATGATGACAGACTGAGCAATAGCTCTCACGGTGCACAAAGTCTCCTACAGTGCTCAGAGTCCACCTTCTGTTTCAAGGCAAAATGAGCATAACATGATCACAATTGATACTTATTTTCAATTCTTTCGATTCCAGCAGTCGATAATTATTAGTTTATTGCTTTATTAAGTGTGAATGCTTCCCCTTTTAAATATGATTATTAGTTTTCATTAAAACAACTGTACCTTTTACAGACAGTTTGTCAACATATTTCATCGTATTTCTATTTTGTTTTGAATGATTCCAGATGTGGGGGTACAGTAGGTGCCATCATGACCTGCCCCTTGGAGGTGCTGAAGACCAGGCTACAGTCTTCAGGCCTCACCCTCAGGCCTGTGTTCCAGGTCCAGCTGGGCACAGTCAGTGGAGCTGGTGTTCTTAGACCTGGTCCCGTCACACCGAGCCTTCTGCAGGTCCTACGGTAAGTTCTCGCCCATGATGGATGCTTAAAGCTTGAACTGTGTGTATACATGGTCACTGAACAGTAGGTTGTGAGTCTCTCTCCTATAGATGATTTAGAGCAGTGGTTCTCAATCCTGGTTCTAGAGTACCAATGCCCTGCAGGTTTTGGAGCTTTTAGAGAGTGATCTAACTAACAGCAGGAAAACACTAAAACAAGCAGGGCAGTGGATCTCCAGGACCAGGATTAAGAACCCTTGATTTAGAGGAAACAAAAATAGCTAGTTGTGTGATTCAATGATTTAATGATTCAACATGTGTGATTCATGATGCCCTTGATTTATCCAAAGTTGGATTTAAAATAATTGAAATATGAACAGTAGGAATTCAATGCACACATTGTGATATGTATATATTGTGCAGCCCTAAAACACATATCTGACCCCCAAGACTAGCGACACTGCTCCTGTGAGGAAAATGAGCTTGGTATTAAAACCCCCAACCTATTACCTAACCTTCTCTGTCTTTAATTTGTCTGATATTTTGATACACTCTGTTCCGCAATTTGGGACAAATTCCAGCTGTAATTCCTTTCCCGTGCTGACAGCATTGCAGATAGTCAGGAGAAATGAACGGTTCTGATAATATAATAGAAAATCTTTAATTGTGAATGTTGGTGAAGATATCCCATCTGTTCTTAAAGCTGCTTGTGGAGCACACTGACTATATTTGGGGTACAGTGTGCTGGGTTAACCAGCCCACTCTTTAGTTTTGTGGCCCACTTTTTAGACTGCACCAAGCACCCAGAATCCAAAGCACTACTGTAACAAAACTCCAAAATCAAAGATGTCTCCTGAATTTTAAATGGGATTTGTGCCGAACCATTGCTTTAAATACACTTCTCCTATAAAGGATTTGGATTAAATCCTGTTTTGCTACTCGGCTGCTGTAATGTTGTATAAAAGCCAGTGGGGTCCGATTAGGGGACGAGGTAGCTGTCTGTCTGTGTGCCTACCCATTTTTGGGAGGGCAGCCATAGCAGAACAGCAGACCAGCGCAAACTGCCTCCTAGGAACTGCTGTCACATGGCTCTTCCTTACTGGCTCGTATTACACATCGCCAGCACAGGGTGCCCTCATTAATGTCCCTGGGAGTTGTGTGGCTTCGTTTTCAGCACGTCTTCCTCAAATCTGAGGTTTTATGAGGGCAAATGTGTTTTGAAACACGTCTTTTGTCATGGTCGGTCTATTCCAGGAAACAGACACTTTATATGAGGGGAAATGTACTTGCATGAGATTTGAACTCTGTTAAAATGTAAATATTCTAGGTAAAAGCTTGTTTTTCCAGGGACTTTGTCACTGTTTTTCACTATTTATCATATCTGACGCATAGGTTGTATCTGTGTAGCTCACGTTTCAGATGCACTTAGAGACAATGTTTGTTCTGCTAGATAACATGGTGACTTTACTCTGTTTGTGTAATGTATATAGGTTGGGCCCATACTGTGGGAGAAGGCTTTATGCTTTATGGAAAATGGAAATAGTCTTAAATGGGGGATACATTTTAGTGCTCATATTCTAATAATATTAAACCATATTTCCATGTAGTTACATTTCTTGAAAGTATATTTTGTGTCCACTCAGCTGTGGCTAAAGCTTATTCCAAAGAGCACCGCTCAAACCACCTTTGGTCGCTGCATACCAGGTCATTAAATGCAAGGACGTTTGCATTTTTGTCTTACAACCCCAGACAGAATATTGTAATAATTATCCAAAAAGCCAGACAAACATGACAAAGGTAGGGTAAATGGTGGCATATGCATATTGCTGCCATCCAATTAAACCAGTTTCTCCAGTTTTCTCCATTTACATTTTTTGAACCCTATATCTGCAATCTAGCTGTATAAATAATTCTGGATGAATAGACCAATAAAATGCTCTAAAAATACTTTGACATTAACTGCCATTCAGAATTTAAGAAATATTTGCCTTCTCCTGTAAAGCCATTTCGGAGATGCATGTTTTTCACTGGACATTGACAGTATGTAGAATAAAGATCACCTTTGCAGATACACAATGATTTAGTGGAACTATGAGCTGTCACCCCACACAAGGTAAACCATTAAGGGCAACTGAGTTCAGTGTGCAAAAGGACAACAACCAGAAACGGCAGCAATGAATACCAAACATTGTTGGGGCGTAAACTGATCTTACGGAACCAAGTTTCTCTTATGTTTTCATTAAATCCTCCTTTTCTTTCTTGGCTAGAACAATACTGGAAAAAGAAGGACCAAGTTCGCTCTTCCGAGGCCTGGGTCCAAATCTTGTTGGTGTTGCACCGTCGAGGTAATAATTAAATCCAATTTTAACAGTTTAAAGCATGGCCAAAGGGTCATGGCATCAGAGCTAAACTTCCATCGTGTTACATGACCTTGCTTTTATGTGCTCCTGAGAAGCTTTCAAGGGACCTGGACAATGTTTTCTCTAGTTTGTTTAAAATAATGATGATGATAAAATGGTGATTTTCATTTTTAAAGAATTACTTTACTTTAACCTGATTAAACATGACTATTTGTTTAAGCATTGTTGGGGTTTGCGTGTGTGTGTATATAAATGTTTGTGTTTTGAAAAAATAAATCTATATACATTAGTTGAGTATCTGCACTATTCTACGGTAATTCGGTTTTGTCTGTCTGGTGATCGTGTCCCTGAGCATTCATGACCCAATAATTCTGAACAGGCAGTTCTAGCTCCAGCTACTTATTCAGCTTGTTATAGTGATCTGGCACAGTCTGTTCCAGAAGCTCATCAAAGGGAACATGCAGTGTGGAAACTGACAGTTCTGGGCATTGTCAGGAACTTGCACTGTAGGCCGTGTGACTATAAACATGGCAGTCTTTCAAAATCACACTCCCATCCCCCCACCCCCCATTTTAAATGAGCTCACACAGTGGCGCTGGGAGTGAGGCAGGGGCGCTGGGTTCAGATTTAAGCCATTCTGTTCTTTCTTTATCTGAAATGTTCTCTCGTTTTGTTGTTTCAGGGCAATTTATTTTGCAGCCTACTCAAAGTCAAAAGAGACCTTCAATGGCATTTTTGTGCCCAACAGTGGAGTAGTGCACATGTCCTCAGCAGGGTTTGCAGGTCAGTGTACAGTATATTTGGTAATGTGCTGTAAATGATAGTGGCATTAGTGCATTAAGCCTTATATCTCCAAAATGGTGGTTTTACAGGGAAAGGAGACAACCTTAACTAATGAAAGTGTAAAAATAATGTATTCAAACACATGGGACATTTCTACTGGTGCAGTAATCATTAAATTTGGGCCCAGTGTAAAGAACAGCCGGATTCACATTATTCCATTATGACAAAAACTCATACAAGGTTTATCTGTGACAATGACAATATATTTCTCATTCTTGATGAATGTTTTTTTGTATTTTTATATTGTATCATGTTTTTCAGCATTTGTAACAAATTCCTTGATGAACCCCGTCTGGATGGTCAAAACCAGAATGCAGCTTGAAAAGAAGTATGTTGATCTTGTAATTTGAGTGTTTGTTTGTTTGTAAACTGTAAAAAAATAAGCTCTCTTAAAAGATGTCCTCTGAACACACACACACACACACACACACACACACACACACACACACACACACACACACACACACTCTCTCTCTCTCGAGTATCTGTTATATCATACTGATGGGGTGTAAAATTTAAATGTATCCCTATGTCATTCCACCATCACAGTAATTAGCATGTGACCAGAGAGGCTGCAGTATAAATAACCACCTTGACAAGCCAGCCTTGGCTTAGAGGGCCTGGTCTATAATTATTTCTGCAAAGAGCATAAGCCATTAGACTCTTTTGAGATGAGATGAGAAGTAGGGCAGTTGATTTACTCTGTATATTGCCACTCAAAAAATATGTATCTCCAAATGGCAAATTTACTGAAGGGGAACATTTGTAACGTT
The DNA here is from genome assembly GCA_034509495.1 of Acestrorhynchus altus. Lineage (NCBI taxonomy): Eukaryota > Metazoa > Chordata > Actinopteri > Characiformes > Acestrorhynchidae > Acestrorhynchus > Acestrorhynchus altus. The sequence continues at coordinate 21,616,029 of CM067518.1, forward strand.
CAATGGAAGTCAATTCAAAAATGTTTTTATACGAAGGGATTGGAAGCATTTTTGTTGGTCCATTTATCATGAATTTTTGCCACCATTCAAAGAAAATGTTGGGTGTTTTTTTTTTTCTACCCAAGGTTTGATATGATATTATTGCAATAAAAACACACACTTGAACCTCTGTCCAGTTAAACCGCTTAATATAAAATCACTTCAGAGCCTGTAGAGCTTGTAGATCAGTTACAAAGTCCTTGAATCCATGAATAATTTAAACCTGTTTGGTCTCTCTTGACTGCTCAGTTATTGACTGACTGAACTGTTTCTATTCAGGGCTCGAGGAGAGAAGAAGATGAATGCGTTACAGTGTGCACGCTATGTGTACCGGACAGAGGGGGTACGAGGGTTTTACCGGGGCCTAACGGCGTCATATGCTGGAATCTCAGAGACTATGATCTGCTTCCTCATTTATGAAACCCTGAAGAAGCATCTGGCAGAGAGTCAACTCACAAAACCCAATGCTGGCCGAGATAAAGGAGCGTCCGACTTCCTGAGCCTTATGGTTGTAGCTGCTTTTGCCAAAGGCTGCGCCTCCTGCATAGCATATCCACATGGTATGGACACCAGTTATGTTTGTACAATTAATACACACATCACAAGAGCACAAGAAGTAATCAGCACTCCAAATGTGACATTGCACTAGTAATTGAATTAAGGTTAAATGGTTGACCACTTCTTTTCTTTTTTTCTTGATGTGAGTGAACACAACATTTGCTCAGCAGTTTAGCCCTCATTCATGCTGAGGTCCTCACCAAAGCTGTATTAGAAACTGTGCCCTATTCACTATGCATTACCTGGAAATTCCATATCACTATATAGCGCACTAATACAGGGAACAGAATTCAAGAAGGAAGCGAATGATTGATGCCTTCCTATGCTTGTGGATCAGAGGCATAGCACCAAATGTTCTCCTGGGTACAGCTGTTTTCCCACTCTATTTTACATGCCCTGCAATCAGCCCATTCATTAGGGCCCCCATCCATGCAGGTTCCACCTTACCTCAAAAATGAATGCCCTTAATGTGAGCTCAGTATACATAGTGTAAATGGTTGTAACATTGCACTGAAAATTTGGCACTGTTTTTGTACACCACCACAAAATAGCTGAACACCAATAAGGCACAGTTTTGGAAACAAATGGACTTTTTTTTTTTTATTTACATATGTCTTTTTTTTTTTTTTTTTTTAATTCCAGTATAATTCTAAAAGATAATGAAAATGTGCAAAATATTTCACAAAATCGGAAGTTGTTGAAGAAAATTTGTTGAAAAATGACAATATATACAATGATCTACACCCTGTAAAATCTCAATGGTCGTTTCAGCAGAGCAGAACGTCCCTGTGCCCTAGCATGCAAATAGCCTGAGTGCCTTAGAGGCTTATGTAACTGTACTCAAAGAACCTCTAGTCATGCTTCTTATACCCTCAGTTGAGCTCATCTGAAAACGTTTCTATTTTTTTCCTTCATCTTCTCCTCTCTGTCTCCCTCCAGAGGTCATTCGGACAAGACTCAGAGAAGAAGGCAGCAAATACAAGTACTTCTTCCAGACGGCACGTCTGGTTGCAGTTGAGGAGGGCTATGCAGCGTTTTACAGAGGACTCATTCCACAGCTCATAAGGCAGATTCCCAACACGGCCATAGTGCTCTCCACCTACGAGCTCATTGTCTACCTGCTGGGACAGCCCTCTAAATAAGGCCTGAACATGAGCAAAAACGGACTCTTGGAACTGTAGTTGAAGCGGGAGAAAGTGAAACCTGTGTCATAGGCTGCTTTTGCTTGAATGGGAAGCAGTTTTGCAATAAAACCCAAAGACTTTTAAAAAGCCTATTTTTTATTTGGATGTTAACACACACACCATCAGCTGTACTGATTTGGATAAGTTCATCCTGTGTCCTGACACAAAACAGGAAGATACGTTTAAGGGTTAACTCTAATTGTTTAATATTGCATCGTTGTACAGAAAGGTCATCTGAAGACACTGAGAGCTATTAAGTTAACTAAGTTATTCTTTTTCTTTTTTAATTTAAGTTTTAGTGTTTGTTTGTTCAGTCATGGTTCTGTCCCACTCTGCTGTATGGTACTCCTCCAAAGATGCTGATGCTTCAGTTTCCAGGAGTGGCCCTGAAAGGGAATTAAGGCAAAAGATGGCTCTTTGGGACCTAATGCATACTTACTCGCTCACACTGCATTGTGTTGCAGTAGGTCTGAGTTCTGCATCATGTAGTGATTTGGAGTTTAACCAAGTCTGTACTGTAGTTATGAGTTATGTCTATGTTTGTCATGTCGTCTTTTGCAGAAAAGGAAACTGAAATGCATATGTGACCAATGGTTCAATAAAATGCATAGAGAGAAATAACGTGTGTGTGAATGTCAGTGTGTTTTGTTTTTCAGCATTCAGTATACCACTGTATACTGCAGTCTGCAATAAGTCTGCATTGAGTACTGCAGCGTCTGAGCAGCTCATACCAGCACAATACACACTAACACACCACCACTGTCAGTGCGTATCTGCAGTGCTGAGAATGACCCACCACCCTATAATACCTGCTCTGTGGGGTCCTAACCATTGATTGTGACAATGAAGGTGAAACCAAGAATACAGTCTTTAATTATAGTACTATAAAGTGCAGAGCTGATAAAACGGACAAAGAAAGTATAAACAAGGAGGTGGTCATAATATTATGGTTGATTAGTGTACTATAATTTGAAGAGACCAATTGGCTTCTGTCTTGTTCAATCGCACCCAAGCAGCTTCTCTTGTAGGGGCTCCAGAATAAGGGCTTTGCTTGGTTGATGTAAAAAAGGGAATTATTCCATAAAACAATGAATATTTTTTTTTAACCACTGACCATATTGGTAATTTATCATCATTTAATGGCTTACTGTTAGAATTGCCATTTTAATTTGTTGTTTATATGTGAAGTTGGCCACAAGTTCTCAACCTTAGTGCTAGAGGCACCCCTACCCTGCATACTTTAGAGCTTTCCCTGCTCCCATCACAACTGATTCAGCTAATCAGGGGTGACTTTCCCAAAAGCTTAACACAACTATGATTTTTAGACGGTCAAGTGAGCATCACACTGAATTATCTCTCTCTCTCCTTGTTAAGATGCCCTTAACTCCAAGATGCTTTTCATGAACAGGGCCCAGCTCATAACTAACCCTTGGTAGACCACGTGGTAGACAGGTTCAATCCCCAATCTGGGCAACTATGCTGTGCTGCGCCAATAAGAGTCCTTGGGCAAGACTCCTAACACTACTGTGGCCCACCTGTGTAACACGAGTAACCTTGTATGTCACTCTGTGTAAATGCTGTACATGTAAATGTATTAGGGGTAAAATGTGCAGGGCAGGGGTGCCTCCAGGACCAGGGTTGAGAAACATTGGGCTACTCTACCAACTGTAAGCAACAGAGCCCCATAACTCTTGAAGCGTGATTTTTTTTTTTCTCAATTTCATACATTGTTCTCCCCAAGCAATAACCCAAACATACAATTAATTAAAATATGAATTTTAGTGGATGTGTTTAATTTGTTTAGTGATTTTAATCTGTGTTTAATTATTATTTAATTATTACATTTGTGTCTAATTATCATTTGTCTATTTGGATGGTTTGACTGCGACAGGGAAGCTTCATAGACGGCAAAAGCCTCCCTCTAGTGCTGCGTTATGTAAACGACAGGGGGCTTTTATTTTGACACTCGCTCCACTCGTGACGCGGTTCCGCCCGTTGTTGTTGATTGACGCGCGCCTGTGTTACCGCGTGCGCGCGCCAGATGTATTGCTAAGGAGAACGTAAAACTGTAATCGTTACAATCGTTACAGCCTTCGATGGAGTCGGTGAAGGAGGTGTTAGTGCAGTACCCGCAGCTCCTGTGCGCGGGGGCCGGGGCTGCGCTTACAGGAGGAGCTCTGCTTTATAAAATAGCCAACAGGTAACGGCTCCGTGCGCCGGGCCTCCGCCCCGAGCACCGCAGGCCGCCGCCTCCCTCTCCAACCGGCCTTCACGCTCTCAAACACCTTCTTCTGTGGAATAATAATAGCTGAGCATTTAAAGTCCAGCTTCACCAACACTAGAGCTTCGCAGGAGAAGTCCGGAGCTCGATTCTGCTCCTCCTCCGCGCGCCGGTTCGAACTGTCCGGTCCACCTTAAAATCTCCCACAGCGCGGCACGATTTGAAGGCAAAATTTAAGGTGGAACGGATTTGGGAAGTCAAGTGGAATTCAGTGTCTATTTTCCACAGCAGCTGCATTAGTGGGGGTTTTGTGCGTCTCGTCGTTTATTACTGGAACATAATCAGTGAAGTAACTGCACGTATATGTCCTGGTGAACCCAGCTGGCTGCTCAGATCATTAAACTCTTTACACTGTCTGTAATAACCATAATATTATTATATGACAATAAAATTATAATGATAATCATAATCCTGTCTGGGTGTTTTGGGCTCAGGGCCTGTAAGATGTGTGAGCCCCCCCCTGGTGCTGGGGTAGATCTGACAGTTTAACTGCAGATAAATGAAGTGGGACAGTCGGTTTTTGAGCTGTTTTTGTTTTTATGGACACACATACAGGTATCAAGGTAGAAGAAATATATCTAGAGGCTAAAACAGTGACCCCAGTTTAACAAATCGTTCCCTAAACATAACCAGTTGAACTAAAGGGGCTCTTCTAAACCCAGGGGGGCATTTCTCAAGTTAATGCAATGCTTTTCAAGTGAGTTAGTATCTATGTGTGTGTTCAGTACAGTGTATTATTTAAATGCCGAGTTGTTTTTATGACTTTCTTTACAGTATAATGGGAATATTGTTGGGGTACCTCCCCATTTATTTCACCAACATTCACAGTTTGTGCAAAGCAGTGTAACACATTTCTCTCTGCTCTATAGGAAGAAACCGACTCACGTCAATGTGAATTGCTGGTTCTGTAATCAAGACACCGAAGTTCCATATGGAAACCGAAACTGCTGGGACTGTCCGTACTGTGAGCAGTACAATGGCTTCCAGGAGGTATTCAGAAATTGAGTATTTCAATCGCATGCCGGATAATGCAGCTTGCCATCAGCATCCGGAGTCTGAGAGGCCAAAATTGGCCATACTCTCTCGGGGTGGTTAGATGGCGCTCTCTCTCCAGATGTTAGCTATTGTATTGGAGCTTGGGGAACCAGTGCTTTCCTCTGATCCCGGTGGCTGCCCAGCAAGGGTTCAGTGGTGGCTGGCTGCATGTGTATAGAAGGAGGCATGTGATTGTCTTGATCCTCCTAGTGTCAGGAGCGTCATATGTGATGGGGAGAGAGTTCTAATGGTGTTGGGTAATTAGCACTTCCAAATTGGGAAAATCCATGGCAGTCCTAATTTCTACTGTTTTTTTTCCCCCTTTCCGCAGAATGGTGACTATAACAAACCGATACCTGCACAATACATGGAGCATCTCAACCATGGAGTGTCAGCTGGTGTTCCTGTGTCTGAAGTGCCCAAGACACTGCAGTGGGTCAACTGTCAGATGCTCCTCTGCAAGAAGTGCAACACTAACCAGACTCTGAAGATTAAACAGTTGGCTTCATTCATACCCAGGGAGGAAGTAGGTTTTATTTTGGATTGATCACCATTGATCAATGCATGTGTGTAATGTATAGAAGTAGGGAATGTAGTAGTGCCCTGCTGACAGTTTGTTGAACTGCAGAGTTGTTTTTCCTGAAATGTACGTTGTCTGTACATGCTGAGTGAATTGTTGAAGTCCTAACTTACGATAAGAATCTTTAAGTTGTTTAAGGTGATTAATTTGCTTTTAGAGGAGAAGGCAAGCATGACTCTTTTGTGTGTGTGTGTGTGTGTATTTCCTCATTAGTATTGCGCTATATTTAGTTTACTAAGTCGTGTAGAAACACAGATGAATTCAGACACTTCCTCATCCGCAATGCACTTCAGCACCAGTCACATAAACATAACAGGCGTGTTTAAACTCGATACACACACAAACTGAATTCTGAATTCAATTTAGAAAAGCTCATTGCTCTTCATGAACTGATGTTCATTATGTTTACAAATATAAGCCTCCAGTTAATGAACTAACGTTACATGGTGAAACCTCTGAACTTCACAATGTCCAGTGGCTTGTAACTATCATTGTCTTAGCTAGCAACTATATGACCAATTGTTGGCTCCATTCATGTCACTGTGTTGCTTAGTAATATCCACGGTTGCATTCTGGCTTATATTCATTATAGTGAGTAACAATGTTTATAAGTTGCTGTGAATTGTGGGAAATTATGGTGCCTTCTTGTACATTTGCTGTCTTTCTTATGCTGTACTTTGACATTTGCTGTAGCATGAGTTACCTGTAGGGTTTTGTGGGGTTGGGCAATATGACATTATCGTTATCGTGATCTTCATATATTTTGTTATCTTCATACAAAATTGATATTGTGAATATCGTCAGTGCTTAAAAAGTGCAGCGTGCAGCACATTTTGAGTTTAAATCACTGTATGCAGTATGGGAGAATGTCTGAATAGTAATCTTTGAGTGTATCATGAAAATATATTTAAATATTGTGAAGATCTCAACCATATCACTCACCCCTGCTGTGATTCAATTTTAGGATTGTTGGTCTCTTCTTCACACATCCTGCCTTCTGCTTTTGGCCATGTGTGCAGTTGTTATACATTCTAGATACTGACTTTGCTGATTTATTTTAATTCTATATTATATTATGTTAATATATAATTTTATTTAAAAGAATTTGCTTTTATTGCTTCTACAGGACAATTATGATGAAGAAATCGAGGTCTACAAGCATCATCTTGAGCAGACGTACAAGTTGTGCAGGCCTTGTCAGACTGCAGTGGAATACTACATCAAGCACCAGAACCGACAGCTTAGGGCTCTGCTGTTCAATCACCAACTCCGGCGCAGTCGCGATGCAGACAAAGCTTTCATTAAGGTGATTAAAGTGTATTCGAGCTATTGTATACTCAATAGGCAAATTAAGAAACTCGCAGTGCTTTTTTCAAGAATTTAAAGTGTTCCACCATACCACACCTGTTAGACTAGTTTATTCTTCCCACTGCTGATACAGTGCAACACTAACCAGTCACAAGCATCTGTTAGGTCACGTAGGCATCAGCTGGGCAATTACCATTCCCCTGCAAAGTCGTGCTGCTGTTGTGACTATTCTCACAGCAGTCATGTGATGAGAAAGCTACATAGATATGGGGTGTTTATAGTCGGGGAACAAAGACCTGCACTTTGAGGGCAGTTAAATGCTAATCTAATCATTTCAAACAATTCATCAAATTTCTTGCATTTTCAACTCAAAAAACACTGGCTGATCAATGGCAAACAGGATTTCTGAGATGTAAAGGGTTTTCTTGGCTTTAATCCATAGAAGCAAAAATAAATCACAAAAACTTGTAGGCGCAAGTTTTTTTTCCTTCATAAAAATATTTGAATTCTATTAATATTTACTTGTCAAATGAAAATGAGTTTGAGTAGTCTGGCATCTCCTGAAAATAAAAATGATCTGGCATGTGTGACTGTCCTGTAAATACTTTCCTATTCTTTTGGCAAATAAAAGTACTTAAAACTATGAAAATATCCCTCAAAATAATCCTTCAGTTCTATAGGATAAACTAAATTGCTTGGTGTTTTGTTGGGTCAGGGACGGTTAGTATATCAGGAAATGTAGCTTCAGTGTGTTGAAGGGCCCAGATCATGGAAAAGCAGATTTTTTTTTTTTTTTTTTTTGAGAATAAAGACGGTTTGTGTAAATGTGAAAATATTAAAAAGTGCCATTCACCATTTGATCGGTAAAGTTCATATATTGAAACAAACACCCTGTTTTTATCTATTTATTCATTTTGTAATTTACATATTTCTTTACATAATTTACATTTTTTCATATTTTTAGTGATGAATTCCTGTAGTCTTAAATCTGTTTCCTGGAAGTTCAGAACAGAAATGTGTCTGATTTGACGAATGTCCCATGAACACACAGTGTAAATAACGCAAAGTAAAGTTCTCATTTGACCTCTAAAGTCAGTTTTATAACTGATTGCCACACTCGATTCTTAGCGTAGATGGATGAAAGATATGGAAGGACTTGTTCCTTCTTGTTTGGTTTCTGTCAGGTGCTGTGCTGCTGATATTTTGTTCCTTGTCATTTCAGACTTACTAGCTGTGCCAGCTTCAAGCATTCTGGTCGTGTACACAACTAACGAACATCATTTTTCTCTCATACAGAGCAACTACTCTCTCTCCACACCTGCGTGGCTGGTAGCCCTCCGAACCCTGGCCTTCCTTGCCTGTGCTTTTCTGGTTGCAGTGGCTATATATGGATCAGGGGATTTGTCCTCTCAACCCAACGGCTCTCAAACTCTGAGTGGAGGTGTTGCCCCACCCAAGCGTGCTCTGCAAAATGAAACAGACACCAGTGCCAACAGCAGCACGAAAACCATACAAATGTGGAATGATCTGATGGGCCTTCTTCCAGAGCAAGCTGTAGAGAATGTCAAGCTCATCTGGCAGTCTGGAAGCAACCACCAGATGGCTGTTGCTTCTGTGGGCCTTCTGACTTGCGTAACTGGTGTCTTAATGGCAGGACCTGTCAGGTAAAATGCATTTTGCTTTCTTATCTTGATGCATTTTTCAGTTTTCGATCTTAATTGATCCAGTTATCCATTGGTAAAATATTTTGACTTCCATTTGAAGTAGAAATGGGTAGATCACAGTTATTGGTCATCTTTATATGTTGTAATATGCTCCTTTCTTTTTTTTGTGAGTAACATTTTTTTATTTGTGAAGAGCATTAAATCACAAAGTATATCACAAAAACAATAACACACATATACCTATAGCTCCTCTCTTCTTCATTATCACATATGGACATGCCAAGTTATTAACACCTACATTTATCAAGTCTCATTGCAGTTGATATATAAAAACTTGCTTCTGTACTCACTCAGTCTTCCAAAGTGTTTGCATGAGGGCCTTTTGAATGCTACCATCTTAGCCAGCTCGCACTCCCATTTACAAATCGATGGCACTTTGTGCTCCCATCTACGAAGCGAAATCAGTCTACCTGTCATGTTAGTTTGAATGCAACTTTTAATGTTTTTGTCGTCTTCTATTAGGAGTGAGCCATCTCCTAACATAAATAGTCTAGCGTCAAATGGAAATCTTTATTTTTATAATCTCTGAAAGCATATCGATTTATCCCAGTACTTTTCCACATGACTGTAATTTATAACAAATGACATGCTCTTCTTTCTTAAAGGTTGAGGAGAATCGACGCTGTCGCCTCCTTCATGTGGCTCGTGGTGTTATGCCTGTATATGGCTGAATGCTACCTCAAGACAGACATCCCTGATTGGCTAGACACAATCAAGTTTGGCACCACCTTCTTGTGCTGCTTGGTTGGTTTCGCTGCTGCTGTGGCGACACACAAGACCACGAGTCCAAGAAGAACCAGAGGCCGCAGGTCAGAATCCGAACAGTGATCCTTACTAAAGCCATTTTAGGTCATATTTGAGTAGGTAACAGCTTAGGATGCCTCCACATTCATGTGTGTGTTCTGTTTCATTTTACTGTCTTTCTCTTCTCTCCTTCACTGACATAAACCTGGTATACATTTGCCTTTTCAATATCTCCTTTTGTCCCCTGTGGCTGTCATCATTTTGTGTGTTGTAGTTTAAAGAAATGCCAGTCAAAGACAGAACTCTCACTCATGATGTATAAGGTGGTGATTGTGTTGGGATCTGAATTTTGGTGAGTGTGGGAAGATAATGTGTACTTTAATGGGAGACGGAGAAGACAGATGAAAATTCTCAAAGACCTGAGACCACAACTATTGTTTTGATGTATGAGACACTACTACTAATACTAAAGCTACTATTACTGTATATAATGCTACTACTCTTATGACCAAAGTGTATTTAATTCTTTTGTTGTTCTTTTGCAAAATAAGTACTGCAATGTGAGAAACTTTAAATAGTCTGAATAATAGTAAAAAGTGAAATAATAAAATATGCCAAGTAATAAGTGGCATATTTTAGTAAGAATTTCAAATTCAAAGCTTGCTCAGTCTAATCTATGTCCACCCTAAGTGTATAGAAAGGATTTTCTAAAAACGTGACTTTCAGATAAGAGCAGACCTTGAAAATCAAAAATCAAGTGAAGCATGAGCATTAAATAACACATTTCTTATGCCTGTTAACTGAATGTAGCATTTTGCTAACTGTGAATAGGTCAAGTCAAGGTCAAGGCTTTTTATTGTCATTACAACCGAGTACAGGTACACAGTGCAATGAAATTGCCTTCCTCCGGAACCAAGGTGCAACATGAAGCAGCAATACAATAATATATGCCATGATTTTAGTGTCTAAACACTGACTTTCACTTGAAATTGGAGTTTTTACCAAACTTACATTATCATAGTTTTAATGAGAGCTGTCCTGCTTTCGAAGGAACTGAAGCTGGAATCGGTCATTTCCAAATGACTCTACACTACATTCAGTGTGGCCATTTTAAAAGCATCACATTTCTCTGATATATAAATAATAATAACACTATTGGGTGCTTCAGCACTTATTTATCATGAACAGCTTTTTGTTTCTCCCATAAGGACACCCATATGTTACAGACCCTTTAAAAAGGTGGAAAGCTCCTTACAGCACTTTGACTTACACCCTTAAACTCATGAAGTCCCCAAGTGACACATACTGAACATTCTATTGGCAATCGTGACTTCATTTATAAAATGCCAGAGTATTTGTTTGGTGAGTTTGTGAGACCAAACCAGCTCATTTTAAAACACATATAGATGAAGAAGCAGTTATGAAATTGTTGTGCCATATGTTGTTCCTTATTGTGGTCAGGAAATTCCTGTTGAAAAACACTACAAACACATACTTTGCTAAAATTCAAAACAGGCTGTTTTTATTTTGAGATTTGCCTGTTTAATTTAGAAAGTACCATTATTGCCCAGGCATTTTGGATGTTGTGAATGAGATGATGGTGGTAACAGGACAAGTGTTCTGTCCATTCTTGCTTGCATTATCAACTCACTATTTTATAATCTCTGAAAGAGTATTTTATTTTGTGTAATAATGCTGGTAAAGTTCCAGTAATGCTGTTATTAATAGATGCATAACCCGATGGTATTTATATGTTTATTTGTTTTTTTTACCAGTGATGATATGAGACAGTACGATTGCCTTTTAAGGGAGAATTTATTTAACCACATTAAGGAGTTTTAATGTATTTATTCTGCCTGCAAAAGTGAGTGTGAAGTTGTAGATGGGAAAGTACAACTGTAGATCTGTAGATTTTTGCTGCCTCTATATTACTGTATCCCTCAAATAACTCATTTGAGCTTTTGTAGTATGTTTCTGTGAAGTTGAAGGTCCAATAAGTAAGGAAATGTGAAAGTTCTTTATTGTAGTGATCGGGATGATTGATTTCTGCTCTCAATATTGAATATGCCATGTGGCCATGATTATATCCCATAATATGTGTTTTTGAATCAATATGTATTACTTATTGGACTTTATAAACATTTAGCTGTTTTTGTTAATGGTTTGATAGAATAGTTACTACAGAGTTATTGACATGGACTTCCTCTGTCTGCAGATGTCTTTTGTAGATTGTGATTTTATACAGCTTTTGTGAGAAGGACCTTCCTAACTGTTGCTCATTAAATTCATAACTGCTGATAAGGGGTGGGTAATTTCATAACAGATATTATAGCATGATATTAAGCATTACTTTCACAAATACACAATATTAAATACAATATATGCAGGTCAAATGTATGTCAGTAAAAAGTCTGTAGTGACTGATCTTTAAAAACTGCTATTCAGATACTCTCCCTTACAGAGTACAGTAATTTTATTTAATATATACTTCATTTTATTTAATAAAATGACACTAATCATACTTTCTGGAATGAAGTGCTCTGATCAGTTTAAGCACTGACTATGCACAATGCCCAATTTTGTATCGCATTAACAAAAATTATTAGGATTTTATTTATCGTCATATTGCCCACCCCTAAATGTTGAGCTTTTTTGTCAAATATGACTAGAATTTAGGTAACTGTAAGTTTAATACTGTTGGTTATTCCTGCCTTTAAACTTTGTAAGCTGTTTTAAAGGAAATGTGCACGATTCTAGAAAACGACTTTGTTGTTTGAATTCAACAACACCCCTCCCTTCAGTGCCCCTTCAGAAGCTCCACCCCCACATTTATGCAAACCAACATTGCCAAGGAAATGACACTGGCTTCCAGACCAAGTTTATGATGGTCTGACCTTTTCCTCTTTGGCTTTTTCTCTGCTATCTTTACTTGTGTGCATAACATGCTTTGTTCCACCTGCCTTATCCCTCCTTTCCTAAGTGTACAAGTAGGATTGCCTCCTGCTGGAATAGTTGGGCTGAGATTCTTCTGTTTTAAAACCATTTACAGTGCCATGGCTGGACTTTTCCAGACCAGAGTGCTAGCAGATGGTGAGGAAACTTTGACTGTATTTACAGGAAAGTAAAGGAAGGAAATTGTGCACATTTTCTTTAAATCCCTTGCTCACAAAAGATTCCCTCCATCCCTTTACTTATTACATTACTTGAAATTCAGCAGGCTTTCAGCAGCATAATGGCGAGTTTGCCTTGCTTACAGATGTGATGCCTGTATGTGTGACTAGTTCCTTTGCTTTTGGTACCAAGTATTGTTGTATTTTTTTTATTTTTGTATTTTTTTTTTATATATACATCGTGCCAACCTGCATTTGTAGCTATATTTCATAAGTCAACAGTTGTAATCGTGCACTTAGATTTTAATGAATCTTGTTAATGTCGTTTCATTAAATTTGGATGATTAAATCTGATTAACCAAAGATCTGATTTGGTCATCATAGAGTCTGAGAATTTCAATTGAGTTTCTAATCATAAATGACGTTTTCATTCGTCGTTCCATTAAGCTGGATTTTAAATATTTGAAATAAAAATTCAGTGTGAATAAGCTTTAAAGGATGATGTGAAACACACGTTGGCACTGATACTGAAATGTTTGATTGTTATGTGATGTAAAGAAAAGGATAATAATTAGCCGTCCTAATGAACACTGACTTGATTTCTAATCTTTTTTTTGGGGTGTTGTGTGTTTATAAGTAAAGAAGCATGATGGAATAAACATTGTTTTTGTGCTTTTTAAAAGAATGCTCTTGTAAGTTTTACTGATATTGCAAATAAAGCGCTGTAAAATGGGAATTGTGTATTTATGCCTTTGTCTTGGACCTTCTTTATGAACTTTTTTTTATAAAGACAACAAAGTTTTTCTCAAATTTAATGTTGATCATTGTGAGGAACATCTAAGGTGACATGCTATAGTGATGTGTATCACTATGCTATTGAAACAAATCTGTATATTTACAGTAGATTTTCACATACAAAAGGCTCATGTAAACTAACTGTGTCAACTGCTATGAGCCATTTGTCTTCGTCCAGTTCTTAAGAGATGTAATCTCACCCATTGTATTGGACAATTAAGAATATAAACAGGAACAGTTGGAGGTAAGGGGCTGTAGAGGTCTGAAACGGACTCCTCATGTCTTCGTCTGTTTTAGGTATCTGTCGGGCAGTTCTCTTGGGATCTGCTACAGTGGTCAGTCTTCCTTGCTGTCTGGATCCTCCTCATTCATCCCTACACCTCCCCCCAACCTGCCACAGCTTCTCGCCCACCAACAAAGCCACAAAGCCCGCAAAGCTTCCCCTTCCTCCTTGCCGGGTCGTCTCAACAGAGCCCTCTCTCTGGGCACCATTCCCTCTCTTGCCCGAACAGGTGAGAGTGCCTTTGCTCTTTTTTTTCCCCATAACAATTGACTTCTTTTGTTTAAAGGAATAACTCAGTGAAAAGTAAATAAGGATAATTGATCACTTAGTCCACTAAAGTTGATCAGTTACGACTTGTTTGGTGTCTGAAATTTGCTTCGTTGATTTAGATTGGGAGAGTCAAGGATAGTAGTGTTAACAAACACTGGACTTACATTGTCACCAATCTCATCTCAGACCATTCAAATGCTTCCAGTTCAATTGTTTTCATATACAATTGCTTGAATGAGTGAATGATGGGTCAGCCGTTTCAAGTTTCCCTTACATGTTCATTTCTACACTGCCTTTTTGTGCAGTTTTACTGAATTTCTTTTCTTTTTCAAACTTCTTCATGTAGTTTTACAATAGATGTTTGAAAGACTTGGGCATTTATTTACAGAGCTAAAAATACACAATCTAATTTTATTGTGTATTAGCAAATTTAGCCTAGCATCTTCTATTCTTAACTGAAGAAGCACATTGGCAGATCAACTATATTTGGGCTAAAATGGTCATTAAAATTTTCATCAAATTATTGTACAGAAATCACTGAAAAAGGTTTCCTCTCCCTTAATGTTCAGCTAACGCTAAGATATTTGGTTTCACTGGAAGTACAAGGTAGGGCTGGGTGATATGGACAAAAACTCATATCCCGATATATTTTGGCTGATTGGTGATATACAATGCAATATATTATGTGGAAAAATACAATTTGAAAAAATCCATCAAATAACTTTCTCATTGAACATTTCTTCTTTATTCGCACCAAGTTGTCTTGGTCTTCTGGTGTGTGTCCTCTGGGGTGTGTGTAAACAAACATGAGTGAAAACTCAGAGCAGAGTCGAGTCCTAGTTGAGAGCAGAAAAAATTCTGCAAGATTCAAACAGAACATTATGTAAAATCTTTAAAGTGATCTTGCATCACCAAAAATCTTGTTCTGCTTATATCCCAGTGTCAATATACATATCGATATATTGTAGCCTACAAGGCTATATGAATCAAAATGGTTATTGGGTGATGGACATGGTGTTTTCTCCACCCAGCCATAACCTCTTTACTGGGTAATGGCATAAATTGTCATTGTATTCATTCAGACAATGTTACAAGTATTGTGAATCTATCAGGGGCTCAGAGTTCGAATTATAGATCTTGCATTTCATTGGTGTCTGGAGTCCAAGCTGTTGGATGTCAGCCAGTAATTGGCTGTGTTCTCTGGAGGTAGGTCGATGGCACGGTCTCCCCGCATTACATCTAGGGCATAGCTGGCCAGCACAGGACATCCCAAAATGATGGGTTGGAGTACCATAGTTCCATAGAACACAGTTCCACTGCTCCACAGCTTAATGCTGGGGGCTTCATATCCCTCTAACCGACATCTGATATTAGACATGGTGCTCATAAGTTCATATTTATCTGCTGTTCAATTGGCAGTACTTCTCTACAGGGGTAGACAAGCTGAGTGTGTGCATTTGCACATCTGTATGAGCAGTGTTTCAACTTCAGAGTAGCTGAATGCATCCATTAAAAGGGGTGTCCGCAAACTTTTGAACATATTGTGAGAAACTTTGAAACGGTGTCAGAAGAACATTAAGCAGATGTAAGAATTGAGTAGTGCTTTGTTGGAGAGGTTTTCCACATTGATCATTATGTAGTCTTTAGGCTCTGGCCCAAGCTGTAAGAGGAGCGGCCTCATGGGCCGTCATGCAGAACCTACAAGGAGTTGATGGGAGCACTTATGGGTCAGTGACCGTGTGCACAGAACAGGCATCCCGCCTCATTCGTCACTTCAGGTGTTGCCACACCTACCCATGGAATTTTACTCTGTCAGGGTGAGCAGGAAGGTCTCTTTTCTGTTACCTTTAGGATGTAGGTGTTTTCCCAGGAGTAATGGGTTGTGGATTACAAGCAGCTACCTTTTTTAGATGTGCTGGGATCTGTTACAATGGTCCCCAACCCACGGGCTGGTACCGGGCCGAACAATAAATTACTATTACTGCTGCTATTTCTCTCTTGATTTGATCATGAACGAGGTGATTCATAGGTGAACTGCACTCATGCATTTGTCGACATTCTGGTTTTCCGTTGTTTCAGTGCTTGCTTTAGTTTCAGTGTTTGAAAGCAGGAAAGCTGTGAAGCACACGCTGGCTTTTCAAAGAAATTTAAAGCCGGGGATGGAACCAGTCTTAGGGAGTGGTATTGAAATGACTGTTATGCCTTGGCTGATGGAGTATGGTTTGTTTCATGTTGGGATCCTCGGATGAGACCACGGCAAACTACAGTCTCCTGTAATCAGGCCCAGCAGGTGTGTTTCAGGAGCCACTTTTGTCACACTGGGTAGAGCTTTTAATTCATAATCTGACGGGACATAGTTGTTGCAGTCCTTAATTGTGGGTGGTGTAATTAGTTGGGCAAGATTTGAAAGTGTGGAATAAGGGTTTGGGAAGTAATTATGAAAGTGCAGCATAAAGGTCAATATTTTGAATTATCTCTGAAACGAATGGGTTTCCACAGAGTGGTTAATGTTTCTACCAGTTATTTCTAATTTCTACCAGAGCTAATCATTGATTGTATCAAAGAAATGACAGGAGACACAGTCAAAGCTATTCTGTCATCTATAAAATGATCATGCTCTGGCAAAGCCATAAAAAACAGATCTCATCTGTTTTATCTAAATCATTTAGATAGTTTTAGACCAAATATTTAGATTAATCTGATTTATTAAAATGCTTTATACATATAACCAAACATGGTCCTAATCAGTTACTTCTTATCTACCTCTGCTCCTTGGAATGTCTCAGTAGTTCAGTTTTGATCCACAACCATGACTCTACATTTTGCAACATGATAACAAAGATATGGTACCACACATTACCCTCATAAAATCATCAAATCAAAGTTGTCTTCCATGGATGAGGCTGAAAAAATGCACCCTGGCAGTACAAGTCAGCTTGGCTATTGCTGAAGCGGTCCTTCCGGCAGCACTCAGACTGCAGCTCAAAAGTGATGAGACATTTTTGAATGCAATTCAAAAACGTTGCATGCATGTTTCTTCAGAAGTCCACACTTGTTTTCCTCTTTCATCACCACCTGTCCACAGTCTATCTCCAGTGATGATGACTGGTATGGTGGGCTACTGTTGGCACCTGTTTGAGTGGAGGAAGATATTTCTGGAATGAGTTTTCAGCAGTGTTGATATTGTCAACTGCAGTTTCCAGGAATTCTTCAACCGCTTACTAACTATTTGGTCCTATTCTTATGTCTCTCCAAGCATTTCCCTCCCAAGAACAGTTTAAGCCATTGTTCTGCTGTACTTAGGATCCACTCTGGGAGTGCTAATACTCTAGTGTTGGCTTGGAGCCCTCCAGGTGTTTCAGCAGATTACTTTCACACCCTTTATGCAGCTGTCCTGACCCATTGAGGAGCTGCCATCTCCATTACACCAGCTTGCACTAAAAGCTAGGCATCTATTGAAATGACTGGCTCCAGTAGTGTATTGGTTTTTATTGTACTAGGACTTGTGCAGGTTAGAATTCCTGTTCACACTTCTTGCCATTTAATTACCAGAAAACACCCAAGTTGCAAGTCTGAATGGGGCTTAACCAGTCTAGACTGAAATATTGCACACCTACATCTGTTCTTTCTGGCCTCTTGATTGCTCTAGTTTGCTGTATTCCTTTCTGTGCTCATAGATTCTGGTTTCCTGTTCAGTGGGAGTAGGCCATCCTCACAGTGCAAAGACTCTCCACCTTCAGGTAACTAACTAGCAATGATCCATGAAGTATTTAAATACTTTAAAATAAGTGTGTAATGTGTACTTAAATGATGACCATTAAATACATATTGTACCTTGTGTAGAAAACAAATGGTGTACATGAAGAGTGAAATGTGATTTATTTATTTATCCATATTTAGATTACTACTCTCTGAAGTCGGGAAGTCGACCTTCCTCCCCCGGGCCCTCCCCCACCCCATCAGTGGCAGGTTCAGTCACGTCCACCTCCAGCTCGGCCAGGCAGCGTCGGCCTCTCATCAGCCCTGCACGGCTGAACATCAGTGGGCAGAAGCTTCAGCTTTTCCCCTCTCCTTTAGAGTCCATGAACCTGCCACCTCCACCACCCTGTGTGTCTGAACCAAGCCATGTCCCCAACAGAGCCTTCATGCCAGATATTCCTCACTTTGCTACACAAAATCATGGTAAATCTTGCTGTAACTTATTATACACCTTATTTTTATTTTGCTTGTTCATACATTCCTCAAAAATAGTTGCACCCAGACGGAATGAACTCTCAGGAATGAAACTTTGTGGGTAGCTTTCACATCGTGAGATGTTTCACACTCAGCCACACGTGTGACACAAGCAAGAACGGGTCTTATTGCTCTACCTGATTGACTACAAAGGCCATTCCGTTGCACATTTTCCATGCTGACTTGTTCTGGTCTGTCAGTAGCATCCTTTGTAAGTGAAGAATAGTTTGAAGAACCTGCTGGTGCTCTGAAATTTTAACATTGCTTTTCAGTCTTTATAACTTAACATATGCAGTTATATTTCTAAACTACATTTTCCTAATTTAAATCAATTAAGTAAGCAATCCTCAAATTCTAGGAATGATTTGCATAAACAATGAATAAGGTAAAAATTAAACATTTTAACTTTTTCCTCCTGCATAATATATTGCTGACATGTTTTGGTGAACATTACTATTTTAATTTTTTATTTCAGTTTAGATTCTTAAGCACCACATCTACAGTTAAGTACTAAATAAGCAAAGTTCCAAATGTGTAGATCAATTGGTTACATTTGGGAAGAGATAAAATTGTCCCATTTTCATTTAATCCTTCCTTAATTTAACTTCCAACACTTGAAAACTGAGTTTCAGAATGAGTACATTCATATAGGCCCACATTTGTCTTACAGTTGTACTATCTTTTGGTTTCAGACTTGGGTTCAATGATTGATGATGCTAGTGTTTTTGATCATGTGGAGAAGAAAATCGACAGCTCTACAGGGTCATCCAACTGCCATGTGGACACTACAACAGGAAATGAAAATGACAGCAAATCTAACTGGAAAGGTAAGAACCACGTGTACTTAGTGAAACCCAGCCAGAATGTTGAATGTTTGGGTCAGTTATTTGGTCCTTACTGGTCAGTGTTTCAACTTGAATAGATAGCCAAAATGCATGTGTCTGTTGTCCAGCGTTGTCTGTTTTTCTGAGTTCTGTTCTGATTGCAGGTCGTGTCGGTCGGTCTCTGTGGCCCGGGCTTCTGTTTGCCAGCTTGACTGCCAACATCACTTTTATGTCATTTTATGTATATTATAACTGGAGATGAGGAGGAGCTCAAAGACCGGTCTTTATTACTTCTTGGCCCGAAGAGCATTTACACTACTGGTAGCTGTGTTTTGCTGCTTGTCTCTTGATCCACAAGTTACTCTCTTGGCATGTTTTGAGTCAGGTTTTGTGAACTCTTTATTAGCTGGTATCCAATACCACTTCTGTTCACAGAGAGGAGCCGCCATCCCAACATGCCCTAAACCACAACCATACTCTTAATGTTAATGATGGCTTTTCTTTCTTGTTCGTGAACGTTTTAGGAACATGTTTGTGTAACTGAAGAGAACTGGGTGCTCTGGTTGACCATGTCTGAGCATTCGTGTAGATACTCGATGGATTCCTGCTATTTGTATAAAACTTTTTAACATCTCCCATCGGGTGTACTGTTTCAAAGGCTTTCAAAACATTGTTATAATGTGAAATGACATGACATGGTGCTATTGTCCATATGATTGTGCTCATACTTTGCTGCTGCCAGCATTGTCCCAGTGTAATAGTAATACAAGATATTAGTTACTGCAGCCATCTCTTCTGTTCATAATGTCCTGTAATTCTGGCTGCACCTCTGTACCTGTTAGCTTTGGTAACTTTTGGCATTGTTGTTCACATTTCTCACCTAGAGAAAACATTAACATGCTAATTGCCAGATACCAAATTTATAAAGATGTAAATGGTGTAAACAGATCACCAGTTATTGGTGTTCTGAGATTGTTTTGTCTTTTGGGAGTATATCTGTCTGTTTCCATGAAACAGATGCACAGATTTGATGCAGAAATGCTTCACAAAACTCAATGTTTTTGTTTTCTGGTTCATGTTCTGCATGATTTTTCAGTTGTGATGCATACACTCTTACACTAAGCTGAATATATTAGGTATTTTTTAATGTACTTATGGAGCAACTTGACTTAAATATCTCAGTAAAACTACTTGAAAGGATATTTGGCCTAAAGACTCACAATTTAAAAATGTGTGCTGTGTTTTTTTGCTGCAGAACATATTTTTTTAAAGAGAATGCTGTACTTTGTGCATTGACTTTTTGTTTTCATGGAAGACTACTTCTCAAAGTCTACAGAAAATGTCTTTACAGGGACCTAAAGCTGTAACCTGCAAAGTGTGTACAGTATATTTAGTAAAATGTGATTGTGTATTTATTAATGTGTATAGTGAATACACTGGCAAGGTATGAATGACAAGTCATGGGTCAGGTATAAAAATGTAAATGCACTCCATTTATGTAAATAAAACATTCCCGCAAAAACAATACTCTATATGCTATGTTTGTCACAGGTACATGAGCATATTTTACATGCTCTTTGCATGTAAAAAACTGAAATGTTGATCTCTGGTCATAAGGTTTATAATCATTTATTGATTGAAACTTATTTGTATCTTGGTTTCATGTTATACTAAACACCTGATTGTAGTGGTCAGATCTTGTAACATTAGACCTTGTTTCCTGAAAAACCTGGAATAGAGCTGAACAGTTTATCCACAGAAAAACTCCTGGAAAGTCAAGTGTTGAACTGGAGAATTATTTATCCTCTTTCTTTGTAGTTGAGAATGAACTACTAGGCCAGGGATCTCTTAAATATCGCTGTCCTCTCCGGGTATGGACCTATAAGCTATATTGAAAATAATTAATTCTGACATATATAATTTTTTTTACATATCTGGTAACACAGGGAAGATAAGAGAAACTGTGTTGGAGAAAGTTAATTCACACTGTGACTGATTTCTAATTGTGATTAGCTCTTTTAAATCCTTCCCCATCCAACCTTTCTGAAGGCTTCAGACAGCTGTTAGGATGGTGATACCACTCCAGCAATAAAGAGCAAACCAAACTAATGTCTGAGATGTAAATAGACAGCCTCCTCCAAAGTCCTCCCTAACCATGGACTGCATCTAAACTACAGTTTAAATATTAGAGAGAGTGTACAGTGAAAAGCTTGCTCTACCATTTGTGTCATGAGTAACCCAGCCCTGTAGCTGGAAATCACAGATCAAAACAGGTTTAAGCAACATTTTCCAAGACATTTTCACACCCTGCATGAATTATGCCATGCCTCTTCTACAGTTCAGATCATGCTATTGTTAGTTTTGTTATGATGAAGCATTGCTTAAATACACTAAGTGTAAAGTGAAAGGGTAGTAATCCAGTATTTTTGCCAGTGTTTGTCTTGCATGCAGTTGAGCTCCCATTCATTGTTTTGTCCCCAGTTTCTCAGCCAACTCTTTCAACAGTGCCCGAGGGGTTTGCCCTAATTGATACACAGGCACCACAGTTCATTCCATTGTTTAAAAATCATGCTTCAGTACGAATTCTGAAAATGTTCCCGAAAAGTCCTGGAACATGAACTTTAGAACACAGTGGGCTCTCTGCTTCTGTCTGTGACCAACATTTTGACAGACTGGATTTGGCATTTAGCAGCAAAATGTAATGAATGAACCAGCAGAAACGTATCATTATGTCTCCGAATTAAAACCTTTTACATTGACATTCTTTGAACGGTAAGATTTTTCCTTCTCCTGTAAAACCCCCTGACCCCTATGCAACACCTTAGCAACTGACTCCTGTACCTGAGAACACCTTAGCATACTGGGATTTAATGATGCATATCATTCCATGCATGTATGCATAATGGCCGAGCAACTGTCTGGAACTGGGAACCATTTAAGCGGCACAACCAGTCACAATCATTCACTTTTGTTGTGCATTAAAATGTTCAGAAATGTGTAGAGTAGGGCAGAGGTCCCCAACCCTGCTCCTGGAGAGCTACCTTCCTACAGGTTTCCGAGAGCTTCCTGCAGAATTAGGTTGTGGCAGTGGCAGTGGCCCTTGATATAGAGTTAAATAAATAGACATATATGGTTCCTGGACATTGACCTAGTAGTTGCGGTGTGGTGTAAACCCAACAATAACACCTATGGTACCCAGTGTTCAGTGGTTTTAGGACAATGAAAGCCATCTCTCATATTTTCAAACTTACAGGAGAAGGAAATGTCCTTCTTCTGTTTCGGTGGATGTAAAAAAAGTCATTTTGGAGTATTTCTATTGGTCTGTCATGAACCTGATGATTTAAAGATTTATAAGATCTCAAAGTGAAAAACAACAAAAATTATTGTTGTGTGACAGCAACTATAAACTATTTTACCCGGCTATTGTGGAAAAAACAAACAAACAAGCAACATTCTTTAAAGAAATGAGGTTGTGGTTCTGCACTGTACCTATTTCCCTATGACCGCTTCAGAGCAGACAATGTATCTTCTGAGCCTTGGTGATAGATATCTCTCCTCTTCACCCACAGCCTGATTCTGGCATGCATTGCTGCACATCGTGTGGGTGGTTCTTTTGGTTCTCCATTGACCAACAGTAGCCACAATATTTCCCTCAAAATGTGGAAAAGGTTAGTTCAAATAAAGCTGGATCCTCCTAAAGGGGTAAATGCAGTGTGAGAAACACGTGTAATGGCATATGACAGCAAGGGGTCATCTACTATCTGTCAGCACAGAAACTTCTTTTATCTATCTTTTACTTTGGACTCTTTCGGCCTAAAATCAAAAGGTAAAGCTCCAAAGTACAAAAGTGTTCACCTCAGAGTGTGGCTCAGAGTCTGCAAATCTGCTAACAGCAATGGCAAACAGACGCCTGTGCCGTACCAGCATCATGCTAGTTGTGATGTGGGGAGAGAGTGCCTTCTACCCCCGGCCAGTTGTGCTCTCTCAGAATCCCGACAGCTGCACATCACGCATGACATCACACATGACTTGATGCTTGGTGTGTTTAGGCAGCTTTTCTTACAGTTCAGACAGCCATTGCGATCTGTGATTGGTTCTTTGGCTGATCTGGTCAGCTGGGTCACATTTGAAAAACCATTTATTTCTGTGACAGTTTCAGCATCAAACAAACAGGGGTCACACGTGTGTCACTAATCAGAACCTCTAACATTTCTTACATCTGTCCTTTAAGGTGTCAGACATCAAAGGCAGCAACTGATGAGCAGTGCTTTCGTTTTCCTTTGATGTTGGGTTGTATTGGCTGGATGAGGCTCTGTGTATCAAAACCTTTACTTTTTGCCCAGAATTCAGTCAAAACAGGTGTTCAGCCCCCCAACCCCACCAAGCCCCCCCAACAACTCCCACCAACCCACCCCTCCAACCAACTCCCCCAACCCCAACAACCAATCCCACCAACCCTCCCCAGCAGAAGAACTTTCAACCTGAGAAAGTTCAGAGCGGTGGGCGGAGTCCTGATCACACCTGGGCGGCTGTTTCTTTAACCTGTGCTTCACGCAGAAGAGCCGGAGAACATCCACAGGAGCCGTTGAGGAGAAGATCCTCACGCTTTCCAAGCCATATGTCCATCAAGAGCAGAGGTCTGGAAACCCAGCAGAGGTTGAGCATGGAGGAGTGCAGCAACCCCAGCGGAGATCTCCTCCACCTCCACCAGCAGCAGGACCACCAGGACCAACAGCAGCAGCAGCAGTCCACGCCTAACCACGAGGAGCCCGGCCTGGACACCGTGTCCACCAGCAGCAGGGCGGAGAAGCCCCCTTACTCCTACGTGGCCCTGATCGCTATGGCCATCCGCGAGAGCGCGGACAGGAGACTGACCCTCAGCGGGATCTACCAGTTCATCCTCAGCAGGTTCCCCTACTACGAGCTGAAGAAGAAGGGCTGGCAGAACAGCATCCGCCACAACCTCAGCCTCAACGACTGCTTCGTGAAGGTGCCCCGCGGGGCAGGGCCGGACAAGAAGGGCAACTTCTGGACGCTGGACCCCGCCTTCGAGGACATGTTCGAGCAGGGCAACTACAGGCGTAGGAGGAGGGTGAGGAGAGCCGCGCGCGCCGCGCAGTCCTGCGCGCTCCCGATCTGCGACCCCCAGCCCCACCTGCCCCACCAGCCCGACCTGCCCCCCACCTGCGCCGACTCCCCCGTATGCTACTACCCCGCCGCACGACCCCTGTACCCCTTCTACCCCGTGCACCCTCTGCACCCGCTGCATGCGCCCTACGGCCACTACCAGCGGCCCGACAGCGCCCCCCATCTGCAGTACGAGTACAGCCTGGAGCACGCCTTCCAGTCAGGGCTTTAAGGACGCAAGGCAGGTTTGGAGGGTGTAACGCGGGTGTAACGGGGCAGTAATGTTGTAACACTTCGTTTCTCTTTGATCTTCTTTCAGTGAAGCTGCAGAGGGCAAATATGGATCTAATGAGGCTTAAAAGGGATGCACACACACTGTGGTTTTTTAGGAATTTTCTCCCAAATTCCCTTTATTTTCCTCATTTTCATTTCATTTCCAATTCCCTTTTTGGTATCAACAGAAAATTGAAATCTGAAAAAGATAAAAATTGAATTTTGGAAAATAAAGTAGGATTTATTGGGCCATAAATATGACCTGGCACACCTGGGTATATTTAGATTTGAGGTGCTGTGGAGATTTTTCAGTGAACAATAGATCTATAATAATGTTAAAGTAACAAATGGCAAGTAACAGATTTGGGTGTAACGCAGGTGTAACGGGGCAGTAATGTTGTAACACTCCGTTTCTCTTTCAGTGAAGCTGCAGAGGGCAAATATGGACCTAATGAGGCTTTAAAGGGATGATTCACCAGAAAGTGAAATTCACTCTTTTCTGAAGATATGTTCTGTGATGTTCTACAGTGGAGCTCTCAGTCCAGGAAGAGATATAGAGGACGTTAGGTCATTTTTGCTTCATGGCAGTAGAGCCTCAGTTACCCAAAAGAGCTCATTTTTTGTCCCTATGAATTTATTTTCTCAAATTCCATTTATTTTTCAATTTGTTTTCTTCTAATTCCTTTTTTATCTGAACAGAAAAAAAAGAAATTGAAAAAATTAGATAAAAATTGAATTTTGAAAAATAGAATGGATTTTATTGGGCCTGGCAGATTGGGTAAATTTCAGGTAGGGTTTGCTGTGGAGATGTGATTTTCCAGTGAACAATTTATATAATAATAATAATAATAATGTTAAAAGTAAATGAGATCTGGTTGTGATTTTACACTCTTAACAATAAAGATGCTACAAATGGTATTTGAGGCCACAGAAGAGCCACCTTTAATTCCTTAAAGGAACATCTTTGTAGAGATGTGTGAATGTGAAGTACTTTTTAAAGGTATTAATTGATATGTTTGTCTCCTTACCAATTTAAGGCTTGCTTTAAAAACAGCCCAAAGTGGTTCCTCTATTGCAGTGTTTCTCAACTCTGGTCCTGGAGGCACCCCTACCCAGCATAGTTCCCATTCACTGCTCCCATCACACCAGATCCAACCAATCAGCTCATTAACAAGCCCTTCAGAGTAGCAGGGGGTGTGTTAATGCTCAGGCATGTGGGGTGGGGGTGCCTCCAGGACCAGGCTGTAGAAACATTGACCAGTTGCATTGCTCAAAGAACCCTTTATAGTACACTTGTTGTTAAGAGTGTAGCTGTATTGGTTTTAAATGAATACCAGCAAAAGGGGCTTAAAGTGGCAGCGTGAAGAAAACCCATATTTGCAGCGGAAATGAGGTGTAGTTGTGTGAACTGTAATTGGTCAAATATACAGCGATTCCACCAATGAAAACAGTAGGTTGGTCATGTCAGACCCCTTTTCCCCTTTTATGCTGTATGATTTCAGCTGCAGGGGTGAAGGAAGTGATGTAGATGCATTAGCTTTGTGTGATCGCCAACAAAGAGACTGAGGGAGGAATGTGGATCGCTGGACTGCATCACTGACCCTGCTGACTCCGATCACCACATTTCCTTTCTTTACCTGAATTCCTAACAGGAAACACACAAGTTGAGGTGTTGCACATGAACTGTTTTCATAAACTGTTATGTTCATGAACTCCATTCAGAGCAGACGTTTGTTGTCAGACTTTCCTTCATGTTGGAATGTTGTTGAGAAATTACTTTTGGAAATGTTCGTTGTGAGTTTTGGGAAGTAGGGACACGTTCTTGTTCGTCTGCAGTCCACGATAAAAGTTATTTTTCTATTGATATTTATTTTCATATATTTCATATGTTACTGATTTGTACTTTGAGAATTTGATGGTTTTCCATTGACTGATATTGTTGAACAGTGCAGAAAAGGGTTCACTGTTGTTTTTCTATTTTTCTAAATTTTTTTCTATTGAAAATGTTTTATTCATTGATCTGTTCAGTGATATTTTGCAGAGTAAAAGGTTTGTTTTATAATAAAACTGTTGGACCTAATCTGTAGTTACTTATTAATGATTAAAATGTGCACATAATCATAATATAATGTTACACAATAGATAGGCCTATACATAGTCTCTAAGCCTGAGTAATTATATCACATAGATTTTAAATGAACCTTTCAAACCGGGCCTGTTTTTCAGTACAGTACTCTGTTTATGGTATATTAATTTAATTTTACACATCCATATTTCTATAGAAGCAGCTTGAAAATGGAAAGAAACTGTCATGTCGTATTAATTACATTGTAAAGTGATGTTTCAAACCGTTTTTATGTTTGATCAGTGTGGCATATAGATCGTTAGAACCATAAATCCAGAATCTTCAATTATAATCATTTAAGTAAATTATTGTTTAAACAATTAAACCAAAAAAAAGACTTGAAATATATCCCTTTATATATTATAGAATAGAAATGGACAGTTGCATTATATTTTTATCATATTCTCATTCTCTGGGATGCACTGGTGTATTTAATACATATTTAATACCTATTTAATTTTGCTACATCATGTATTTTTACATTCAGATTTTTTTCTATTCATATTTCTATGCAAACAGCTGTAGATTGTATTCAGTGTATAATAATTGTCCGGCTTATATACTTAAACATTTTTTCTCCATAAAGTCCTGACAACTCAAAGAACAAACTGAATGTTTAGTTCTTCACTTGGTTAAATGGCTCTTCATTATTAGAAAACCAACACACAGAACCTTTGAAAGGTTCCACTATTGCTGCCATAGAACCTTTATTCAGAATATAGGTCTATGACGCCCTCTTGAGGTGGTAGAAATGAATTGATGTGATCATTTCTAGGATTAAATGGACTAACTTTACACACATTTCACAGTAAACTGTAACCTGTAGTCCACACTTTCTCTTTGCATCATGGCTGTTTATTTGGTTGATTGTAGTGGGGTCTTGTACCCTGTGTAATGTACGCCAGCCTTGATTGGCCTCTTCCATAAGTGACCCGGTCTTGACCAAACATCTCTTATTAGCTGGAAGTATTAGGCTTTTATGAATGTTCTTTTAACAAGCCTTTACAAATATAAAGTTTTACAAGTTACTCCTCCCTTTTCCTGGCAACACTTTTCTTCAGTGGTGCCCTGAGGGCAGCACTTTCTAAATGGGTAGACTTGTGCCTGAGGGTTGAGCAGTTTAAGAGAACAAAGTTGTATTTATTTAGTAAGGAAATAGAACTTTCAGCATCCTGTTCATTTAGCTTATTACATAGGAAAACACGTGTAGATTTTTACATATGAAAGTATGTTTATATAGTCTTGAATAGAAATGCTTGCATATGCAAAGACATACATTAAAAGAGGAGGCCGCTGTAAATACAGGGCAGATGTGCACATGAGAAGACAGTTCAACGAACTGGCCAACAGTGATGTGTGAATGGTAGCTTACAACTGACTTAAAATCTTAATCTTATATCTGTGGCAAAAATGGGTCTCAATATAAAATTATTATTGTTTGTCACAGTTATTTCTGGGACATTATATTGTCCAAACAAAAGGCCTTTTATATAGCTCTAGTAGTGCCCCTTGGCACAAATAGTGTCAAATCTTAGTCATTTTATATAAAATATCACGTTATGTGTTGCACTAAATGCAGCATATTAAACTACTTCTGCCTCCTCTATAATGACATATGCAGTTATTCAGACAATAGAAAAGTATAGTAAAGTATATTTTGAATTTTGAAAGACATTTGCTTAACTATTGTATTATTCAGTAGTCAATTCAGTTTAAAAAAATGAGAGCAAACAACAATAATTTGCATTATAACCCTATTTCTGTCCGTTTTAAAAGTTTTTATTTAACAAACTTTGTCCATAATACAAAAAACATACAGCTTAATTAAATTGCATATCCAAATACTTTAAATAAGTAATCTTTCCCTGTAGTTATGCTGACCATTTAAAAAAAAATCCATCTAACTATGACCTTAATTCCTGTTTCCTTTTTTGCGCCTTAACCCAGGGTCATCATGCAGCCACAGATCTTACAGTACAATAAAAAAGTCTTACATGATCTTTTTCACTCTCAGCCATCCTTCACTTTTCATGTACAGGATGTTCTTCGTATCATTTCTCCCGAATCCCCACCCTTGTTTTTTATTTAGTTAGTTAAATCAGCAGAAGCAGACTGTAGGACACTGCATGTTTGTCCTGACTGTGCTCGTGGCCTGGAAAAGGCTCACTTCTTTGTGGTGCTGATTTGGCTGTGTGCCTCAGTGCCCTGCAGTAACTGGTGAGGGGGCGGGAGGATGCGGGTGAGGGGGTCTTGAGCTTTATTTGACTTGGAGTTTCTGTTCTGCACACACGCTTCCTGTTTTCACCAGCTGCGTGCTGTTTCTCGCTTCACAGTGGTGCAGGCTTTAAAGACGGGGTCTTCAGCCTGCACTGTGTCGCTGTTGTCAGTGTACTGCCTGTGTTTGTGTGCACTAGTTAAAACACAGCTGGATCCATACAGCCTTATACAGGCCCTGCACTCTGTTCTCCAGCATTATGATAGAGATCAGAGAACTAAGCTGAGGATGGTTCTGAATATAGGAACTGTACACTGAGTAGGGATGGAAATATGATGTTCTAACTGTTCCAAGCTCTACTAGAAAAGAAAGGTTCTCTTGTTGGTAGGCCTGGACAATTCATCTAAAGTGAATAAGGACCCACATTCAGAACCTCTAATCAACTTGAGCTTGTCCCTCTCAATTATTTCTATGATTTTGTTTGTAATACTGTTAATTTTCTCTCCATTGTGTGTGTATTCATGTACTGTGAAATGGGTTTTTGGATCATAACAGTGTTATACTACCATCATCGAGATGTTTTTGGGTTGTCATGGATCCAGAAGCCTTACTTTTCCTAAAGACCCTTGAAGAGTGCATTACGGATGCTTGAAAAGGCTTTAATAAAGGGCATATATTTAGCATGCACAGAATAGACATGTCCCCACCAATATCCAGCGATTTTGAATTGTCCCCACCAATAATTTGATCCATTAATGTAGAATTAGGATTGACTGAAGCATCCCCATCAATATCCAATAATTATTTCCTCCCCATTCACTGACAAAAGGATTATTATGCAAGATGTTCTCTATCACAGAGAATCATTTAAGCATTCAAAAGCTCTTTGAGTTGGTGTACTTTAATATGTACCATGAAAGAAAGAGATCCTGAGGTCCCCCTTTTTAACGGTGTATTCTTATATGCAGGGGTCACCATCCAAACTCCTTGAGAGTGACCTTCATGCAGTCTTCAGACTCGACCCTAATCCACACACCTGATCCAACTAATTAATATATTCAGAGGTTCTTGTTTGGTGGAATGGAGTTAGACTTGGGTTGGAGTTGAAACCTGCAGGTAGCTCTCCATGAGCAAGGTGACCCCTACTGATATGAATGGACAATACTAAATAACCTTTCTTCAGCTATATAATGCAAAACAGACGATGCCATAATATGGCATATGTATTAGTCAAATTAATTTGCATATATACCAACTGAAACTTTGTCTGTTTCATTTTTGATTTTACTACTTTATATTTCTATTGGTCATTTTACCAGGCCCAGATTAACACTAGAATTTAAGAAAATTGCAGTGGCAATGGTGAATGAGCACTGAAAATGCCTTTGTGTCTAGGATTAGGCTTAACCTGGGTCCCATTTAAAGCTTTGTCTAGAGTGGGTGGGGGGATATCAGTACCTCTTCTTAGTACTTCTTAAGCAAACTCAGAAAGCCGTCATCTGCTCACATCAGCGCTTCGTTTACAGGAATCCCACCACGGGAGTGAAAATGGTCACTGTTGTTTTTCTGAATGACAAGTGAACTAGACTGACTTCCCCAAGTGCCCATAATCATAAAACTGCAAGCAGTGTCCAGAAATAGAGCTTCCTTTATTCACCCACAGGAACAAACTTCTGTCCAATTTGTCACATAAACATAGGAAATGTGTGAGATACATGAAACTGATGAGTTAATGACTAACTTTCCACAACTTCTCCATGTGGGGTTGAACAGTGGTAGTGACCTGCTTGGGAGCAGTATGGGATTAAAATGCACATGCAAATGTAGTGATATAATTACAAATATAATTAAACTAATTAACTTCAGCTTTTCATTATAAGAACAATAATAGGTTGAGTAGTTTTATGTCTATAATTGTTCTGTTTTGTGTTTATATGTATAATCATCTGTTTTGTGTTATTAAAGTGTCTGTTTTGTGTCTATATATAATTGTCTGTTTTGTGTTTATATATATTTGTCAGTTTTGTGTTTATAAATATTTGTCTGTTTTGTGTATATATGTATAACTGTTTTGTGTTTATATATATTTAATTGTGTTTTGTGTTGATATATAATTGTCTGTTTGTGTTATATATAATTGTCTGTTTTGTATTTATATGTATTTGTCTGTTTTGTGTTTATATGTATAATTGCCTGGTTTGTGTTTATATGTATAATTGTCTGTTTTGTGTTTATATATATTTAATTGTCTGTTTTGTGTTGATATATAATTGTCTGTTTGTGTTATATATAATTGTCTGTTTGTGTTATATATAATTGTCTGTTTTGTATTTATATGTATTTGTCTGTTTTGTGTTTATATGTATAATTGCCTGGTTTGTGTTTATATGTATAATTGTCTGTTTTGTGTTTATAAATATCTGTCTGTTTTGTGTTTATAAATATTTGTCTGTTTTGTGTTTATATGTATATTTGTCTGTTTTGTGTTTATATGTATATTTGTTTTGTGTTTATAAATAATTGTCTGTTTTGTGTTTATATGTATATTTGTTTTGTGTTTATAAATAATTGTCTGTTTTGTGTTTATATGTATATTTGTTTTGTGTTTATAAATAATTGTCTGTTTTGTGTTTATATGTATATTTGTTTTGTGTTTATAAATAATTGTCTGTTTTGTGTTTATATGTATATTTGTTTTGTGTTATAAATAATTGTCTGTTTTGTGTTTATATGTATATTTGTTTTGTGTTTATAAATAATGGTCTGTTTTGTGTTTATAAATAATTGTCTGTTTTGTGTTTATATGTATATTTGTCTGTTTTGTGTTTATATGTATATTTGTTTTGTGTTTATAAATATTTGTCTGTTTTGTGTTTATAAATATTTGTCTGTTTTGTGTTTATATGTATATTTGTTTTGTGTTTATATGTATATTTGTCTGTTTTGTGTTTATATATTGAATTGTCTGTTTAGTGTTGCTATATAATGGTCTGTTTTCGTGCAGGATATGATATATATATTGTCTGTGTGTTTTAAATAAGGCAGGGTTTCAGACTCAGGGGAAAACTGAGACGTAACTTCGTCAAACAGACGTTGTTCTTCGCTGTATCGTGAATTTAGGGATCATCGCTAATGACCCACACCGTGTTAAAAAGCGTAAACACCGAGAAGCCTCGTGTTTCTCAAAATACATTCAAGTGAATAACAAGAACCGATGCAGTGAAGAGCAAGCGCATTTTGGTGTTGATCAGAAGTCCATTAGAAAAGGAGAATAGCGCGAGATCATAAGTGGTGGGGCTGAGTATTTGCAGACGCTCCCTAACACGCAGGGACGCATGCAGAGGGCTCATCTCTCCGTGCTGCTGTCACTTCCCACTCCTAAAGCAGCGGAATACGCCGGAGTGCGCGCTGACACATCCCGCGGAGATCGAGGGGACACTGAAAGAGCGTGCAGATCATCTCCTCCCTGCTGTGAGGAGATCCGAGCAGATAAGCGGTGAAGGCGAGGAGCATCGCTGCCTCTTCACTGTGGACTAATGCGCGACCGGCGAGGCTTCCAGGCAAGTTCACGCGCTTCTCTCCACATTGCTGGTGCTTAGAGCTGCTGAAGACCTGCTTCCCGGGCTCTCGTGGTCTCATGGTCCCTGACGCATGAAGAAATGCCACGATTGATCCCTCAGCATGGATATCAGGAGCGATCAGCTGAGTGGAACACATGATCATGCCCTGTTTTTACTGTTGCTCCTCTGCTGGTGTGGGAAAAAGGCCATGGTGGCTCTCTGGCTGGGCTGCAGCTTTGGTTGTAACCTTATACACACAGTCTGCAGCACAGCCTCCTTTTGAGGGATGGGGATGGCAGGCAGTGGCACTGGGTTCATGCACCAGCAGTGGGATGGAGTGATGCACTGATGTGCTGACCTGAAATAGAAATATCACAAACCACTGATACACAATCATCAGCCTTATGGTTGACATCACAAGCATGGTCCTAAATGACCTGGCCAACCCTTTGGCATTTATACCTCAGAGGCTTGCCACCTTTGGACCAAACATCCATTGCAGGCTGGGACACGTTAAATGTCCAGTAGCTCATGTTGTTTTGCATTTAGGATGGTTAAGTCAATGATTTTAGTTGTTTACCCTCATATTCAGCATTATGCATGATAATAGGTGATAATAGGCCTGTAGTAGTGGAGCAGATGTTATTGCATGTTACTCAGGCGCTGCACTAACTGCTGACTGTGTTCAGCAGGGAGGCTGCCAGTAGATGAGTGACCTACGCCATGCCGCCGGGGGTCTACTACGGCATGCAGGATGTGTGGGAGAAGGAGGGTCGGGAGCAGGTCACCATGGAGTTCCTTCTCCCCACGGGGATCTACCTCTCTTTTCCCGTAGCATGCAGTGACACCATTGGTGCAATTAAAAAGGTAAAAGGAAGAAGCTCTGTCATGCATTTTAATAGCACAGCACAGTTGACTGATTTCAGTGCACATGTGTAGGTTGAGCAGTTCAATATGGGTATCTATATGGTTTATTTGCTTGCTCACGTCCAAAGCTCATATGCAAAATCGAAGCCAACACATAGGATATATATATATATATATATATATATATATATATATATATATATATATTCTGTTTTTCTGTTTTGTATATTATATATTTATTGTTTGTGTATTTAAAAGGGCAAAAGTGAGACAATCCATACAGTGTTCACTGTTTCGTGAGTTTAGGGATCATCACTAATTATCTACACTGTTTTACAAACATAAACACCGAGAAGCTTTTAAATGAATAATAGTGTTTTAACCTTGTAACCTGAAGGTTTCTGGTTTGATTCCCTGAACTGGCAGTACATGGCGGAAGTGGCCTTCAGCAAGGAACTTCACTCCCTAGCTGCCTCCCAGGCCCCACTGATAGGGCTGCCCACCACTCTGGGCACATATGCGCACTCCCCCCTAGTGTATGAATTCACGATTTTGTATGTGTGTGTTTCACTGTGTGGATGGGTTAAACGTGTGCACAGTGGATCTCTTTGCATGTGTATGTTTTGAAACTTGTGTTTTAAAGTGCTTGCCTCCCTCACAGCAAAAACAAACATCAATATGCAAACTTCTGGAGCACACGCCTAAAAAAACGTCAAAAATGGAGCTGTTTTGTAATGGTGGCACGTGACATCTCTTCACGCTAAATTTCACACTGACTGTTTATTGTTAATGGCCTAAAATAAACCCGCTTTTCAGTGCTGTTTCCAGCAGGGCTTGCCTGCAGCTTGGGTGCCTACTATTATTGAGTCGTTAATCTTAACCCTCCTTTTTCGTTACTATATTTTTTCTGTAATTGCTTAGAAACTAAGAAGCCCTTACAGTTACAGATAGACTGAAACTGTGCCATTGTCAACAATCATGCCATGAGGCATTCCAAACAGATTCCTAACCAAGTGTGTCTCTCAGCTGGTGTGGAAGAATGCCAAGAGTGAGCCCCTCTTCAGTGTCCTCAGCGACCCTGACGCCTATGTGTTCACCTGCATCAACCGGACAGCGGAGCGGGAGGAGCTGGAGGACGAGCAGAGGCGCTTGTGCGATGTCCGGCCCTTCATGCCTGTTCTCCGGCTTGTGGCCCGCGAGGGAGACCGAGTGGAAAAGCTCATCAACACTCAGATCAGCCTGCTGATAGGGAAAGGTGTGCTCATCCTTTTAACACCACGGTTTAATCAGCACATCAGTGTGAAACTTACAAAAGTTTCTCAGACCAAATGTAGACAACTGTGTTTGGACATATCGTTGCTGTCCAATTAAAACAAGTATCTCCAAAATGGTAACTCTACAGGAGAAGGCCAAAATCCTCTTAACTTTGAATGGACGTGAGCGTGAAATAAGAGTAACAGTAATTCTAGATCTTTCCATCGGTCTATTCATGAACTTTTTTACACAGTTTCCAGAGCAGATACATGGTTTAAACCATGGAGAAAAATGGAGATACAAGGTTTTCATTGGACATCAGCGATTACTTTAGTCCTCCTGTCAAGCTACTCAAACAGTTGGGGCTTTGCCAGTTTTACGGGTTCTGTTGCTCCCAGTAGGTGGTTGAAGACTTGTTTGGGTCTCGTACTTCTAGGTCTGCATGAATTTGATTCCCAGAAGAACCACGAGGTGATTGAATTCCGAACAAAAATGCGCTCCTTCTGTGAGGAGAAGGCTCAAGACCGGCAGCAGTTGCCATGGCACCAGTGGATGGAGTACAACTTTCCCTGTGACTTAGAGCCTATCTCCATAGTGGCACAGAGTGGGAAATCTCGCACTTTTAAAAAGATGATTATCAACGTCAAGTTTGAGGCCAGCGAGGTGAGTCATATTGTGCCACATGCCCATCTGTTTTGTTTAGCATTACATCCCTGCTACGGTTTAATTATTTAAAGATTCATACCCTTGACATTGTGGCTTTTGTCTGCACCACGCTGCTCGCGGCGTGTTTATCTCGCTCCTGTCACTTTGAATATTTGTGTATTAAACGTGCAAAGGCCTAATTTTAGACTGACATACTTTGAGTGGATTTGACATCACAGTTTGACACTTAAAAGGCATTTGAGTCAGTGGTAATGCCACGGAGAAGCATCAGCAGTTGCATACGGGGCGTAGTGACCCAGATTTCCTGAGTGAGGGATTGTGTGAGGTAGTATATTTATACAACAACACGGTGCCTGTGATTCCCCCACCTACACTGTCATGCACCTCCAACTTTGCTTTTCTACTGTACAATAAGACTGAGACAGACCTACAAGTGAGTGTGAGAGCAGTAGTCAAAGGAAAAAGTCCAGCACATGTTCTTGCTGTTGAAATGCCAGCTAATATCATAAGTAGTAGATCAAAATCCTTACCCTCTTTTACTGAAAGAGAAAACATCTTGTGGAAAATCTCGTTTGACAGGGCTCTGATTGCCACGTTAAGTTGAGGTGAACAAAATGTAAGTTGCTGTTACACTGTTCAGCGATAGGTGGGAAAATTCATTCATTTCCTATTACTGATAATTACATCCTGTAAAACCAGTATAACCAATAAAAAGGGTTGATATCAAGCTCAAACAGCCACAAGGATGAGCATTTCCATGCCATGCCATAGAATAATCACTAGTTCCAAAAAGAAACATGTTTGTACGTTGACAATTAATTTAGAGGCAGCCGTGGGCAGGTGGTTAGGGAACCAGCCGCGTGATTGGAACGTTGCCGGTTCAATTCCCAGAACTGGCAGAGCATTACTGAAGTGCCCTTGAGCAAGGCGCTTAACTCCCCAGCTGTGCTCACTGCCCCCTAGTGTGTGAGTTCACTACTGCGTATGTGTTTATCACTGTTTCCCTTGTCTGCCTCTTCGTGCATGTTTACAATTTAAACCCGATTTATTTTATGTTTGAATAGTTGATTACTTGGTCATGTCGTCATTTTTGTTTCTCGCACTAAATAGGAAAGGTTCGAGATGCAGGTGAGCTGCTGAAGGATCAGCAAAGATTTAACCATAACAGTGTGGAATACAGAATGCAGTTATGTTTTACAGTAATAATTCCCTCAATCTGGGTGTAGAACTTCAGTGAAAACATACAGATTGAAAAGCTGTCAGTAACATGAACGGAGTATGCAGATAAAACCAATATGGAGTCTTAAGGCAACACAGCCCCATATCCTCACTCTGCTGTGTGAATGGAGAGCATAGTTATATTTGTGTGAGGTGTGGGAGTCTCATATGGACAAAGGCTGGGTGTACAAAGGAGAAATATTCATGTAAATCAGCCCAGATATGTTAGAAATGAGGACAGCTGTTTATAGATAAAGTCCTGCCCAACAACAAAAAAGCCAATCAGATGGTTGGTTTCAAACAAAGCCCCACCCTTCAAGAAAAGAGCTAATCAGCTTATTGATTAAACCATGAGTGGAGGAGGTTTGACAATATTGAGGATCTGGCCAGACAGCATTAAAATAAAAAACACTACTGCAAAAAATAACCCTAAATTAGGGCTGGGCAAAAATTCACACCCCAGTATATTTTAGCTGAATGGCAATATAGAATATATGATATGAAGAACAATTTGAAACAATTAAGGCACTGCATGAAATCCTTCTTATGTCTTTTTTTTTACTATATTTAAACAAATTGAAATTTGATCTTCATTTCTTTATACACACAAATGTTTATGGCCCCTCCATAGTGTGTATGTGAGAGCAATGAAATGGGAGCAGAGGGGAGCAGAGTAGAGGAAGAGCTGACAGCAGGGGGTGGAGCAGAGCGAGGGAGCAGAAGAAAAGGTTTCTGCAAGATTGAAACAGAATGTTATTTCAAAACTTAAGCTCAATATGAGCAATATCACCTCAGCCCATATCCTCCTCTGTTTCTATCCTGATATCAATATAAATATCGATATATCACCAAGCACTGTACTTTCAAACAAGAGCCTAAAACTTGTGTCTCTTATTTGGCTACACCTTTCCTTTCAGGAAAGTGAATTACAGCACATTTATGAACATGCTTTTCATCTGTATTGTGTTTATTGTTACTTAGAAAATGCATCAAACAACCTCAAAATGAATTTTGAGTAAGGGTATTGACAGGGGCTAGGCTCCTAACTTCACCTTCAAGAGCAATTCTAAGTGGCTCTGTTAAAATTCCAGATGATGGTAGTAAATGAAGTATGTAAAGAGAAGTGACTTTTTTTTTAATTAATATATTAGAGATTGTGGAGGTGGTCATACCAGCCCACTGACACCATGTATTAGATTATTTTGTTCCCACCCACTCAGGTATTGTACTACTTTCAGTTTCAAATAGGAAACTTAAAGACTGCTGCTTTCATCATCTAATTAGAACATGTGTAATTTATGGAAATGCAATTATTGGATAACTTTATTGCAAAATCACAGAACCGATCACATTTCCTTTCAATCCATTTATGAATTAATTGTGTCTCAACAGAGCTTTTACAAAGAATGTATTTTCACTTTTGCAAGGTCTCTCAAAAAGTAGCTAAAAATCTATTTATACTGACCGATCTGAGCTGTGAGTGAAAGTTTGATCTCCTGCATGAGCGGGCGAAACTCTTTTCTCAGCTTCACTTAGATGCCCAGATGCTTACAGGAAACTGATTTCCTTTCCGTCTTCTTTGGTTTTACCTGATCTGTAGCTCATGTCCTCACTAACATTTGGCAGAGCTGCACAAGGCGAGCAGATAGAAAAGGAAGCTTCATTCCACGGTTTATGTGGGTAATAGTGAACTACAGTGTTTGTTATATAGTGAAGTGTTTTTAATGCCCCAAATCATAAATTATTAGTTACAATATCAGCACAAAATTGTGATTAGCAGTTATTAAAACCTTTATATCAAAGGCATTTGACACTTATATACTTGCTCAGGACTCAAATCTCAGTGTGCTGCATGGAAGGGGGTGGGGTTATCCACTATGCTTTACCAGTACATCCCAGTTCTAAAGCTGTTTACTTAACTCTGTTAAGCAGTTTTCACTCGCAAACCTCTTGTTGGTCCGCAGGAGAGCTTCACGTTGCAATTGGACCCTCAGGACCAGCCTGTGGTCCTGATGCGGAATGCACTGAGGAAAAAAGCCACGGTTTTTCGACAGCTGAAACAGGAGAGACCGGAGGACTACACACTGCAGGTCAACGGGAGGTTGGAGTTCATCTATGGCAAATATCCGGTGTGCCAGTTTAAAGTGAGTGGGCTGATTTTAGGTCTACAAAAGAAAAGGATGTGTGAGATGTCTGTTTCCTACACCAGCATTAGTACCTTTTCCTAATTAGAATGTCGCTTCAATGACAACCCTTCAGGTTCTCGTCCTTCTCGATGTGAATGCAGTGTGCAGTAACAGAGGGTATGACAGTGCTGAGACAGTTGTTGATACAGAAACTGCCAGTACCTGCAGAGATGAGTCATGCGCCTGTACTAGGCTTTTAAAAGTCAACTACACAGAGCATAATGTGATTTGAGCTGCATTACACGAACTAAATGAACAGGCTGCAGGGTTTGATGCTGATGAGTCTGGTGCTGGGCCTGCAATCGGTCAGTCGGTGTGTTTAGGATGGGAGCGAGGTAAACCTCTCAGTCACAGCACCTCTGATCTCATCACACAGCTTTGTGCACCAGAGGGTGGGAAGAATAACATGCATTTTGTCGCTGTCAGGCAAAGACCTTTTATCTCCACTTTTCAGGTTTTCCACTCTTAGGCATAATTTGAATCTAGCAGCTCTAATGTACAGTGTCAAAGGTTCCTGATGGACCAATAGAAATGCTCCAGAATGAGCATAGATATAAAATTATTATTTATAATAATGCTAAAATGTCAGTACAGCTGCATGTATCATGAAGACAGTTTACAGTAACTAAAGTAATAGTAATAGAACGAGAGGGAGTGTGTTATTGTGACATATGAGCACATTGGCGTGTCATATTTCATATTTCATATTCATTCAGTTTTTCATGACTAAACATGACCTAGAGTGTTCTATTGCTTTTATCACGAAATAAATTGAGAAATGCACATTGAATATGTTTTATTGTTACCATTTCCTTTCATCAAATTATAATGTAGTTCCTTTACTGGCAGCTTGGTGTTACGTAACAAACTCTGCGGTTCTGCAGAGTGTTCATGAAAAACCTGTCGTTTCGGTGAAATAACAGCACGGTTAGAACTCTCAACAAATCTGCTTGCATGGCTGGAATTCATAAGAGCATGCAGCTGATTGGATGGTATTTTATTTATTTATTGCATTTCTAAGATCTGTTCCTCCTGTTTTAAGTTTTACGTATATAAAATGTATTGTACCCGTAGCTCTTGCTGGCACATTGTGTCTGTATGCAAACCTCATAAAACAAATATTGTAATTCATATCATGTCTTGTTGAAAATATTTTGCTGTAACTGGACATGCAGTTTCTCACCACTCCCTTCACACCTTCTTCCTTTTTTGTTCAATTCTGTGTCTCTGCAGTACATTTTCTCATGCTTGAACGGAGGCCAGACTCCACATTTGACGATGGTGCATTTGTCCACTATTGCTAAGTACCAGGAGGAGCAGGGCAGCCTGAGTAACCAGGTCTCGAAGAGCAAGTCTCTGTCTAAACCCCCGCCACTGCCTTTGAAGAAGGTGAGGGAGGGTTATTAACAAGAATCACACGTTTTCTTCCCCATCTTAGTGGTGTTACAGACACTGACCTTCCGAGAACTCAGTCTGCAGAATATAGTGTTCTGAAAAGTGTGCTTTAGCTCCCTTCTTAGAAACTGACTTAGAAACTGCTATTTTTAAATTCAAATCTATAGTTTTTTAATTAATCAGTCTATAATTAATCATAAGTATTTTTCAGTTCTGACTATTCAGCAACTACTGTGAATCATTAATTAACTGCTATGAACTGCTATGAGCAGCTTTAATGAACTATGTGAAAACCACTATAACCTATTAGGTTATTACTACGAAATTGTTCCGTAGCTACTGTTAGTGACGCAGTAACTACCATGATTCGTTAGGTAATTACTAAGAATTGTTCAGTAGCTAACATGAAATATAGTCACTGTTGTGCAAAAACATATAACTGAGAATGAGGAAAGGTATCTTACAGTTTTTTGACATAGTGGTTAAGCAGAAAAAGAGGACGTTTATTCGGAAATGGAGGTTATTCTATTATTTCTGCTTTTATTCTATTATTTCTGCTTATTTAGCCATCCCTCTGCAGTGTAATTTTAGTGGAGTTTAGTCATGTATGAGTTCTTATTAGGAAAAGTCACTGAATGAATCTCACTGGTTTGGAAGCTCAGAGATGTGACTATTTGCCTACATCACTCTAGTGAACATGGTTCAGTATATGCAGAAGCATCACTGTGAACTGTCTTGGCCTGCTTTTTGGTTGCAGATGAAATCACTGGTAAAACTGACTCTAAAACTGTGACTATGGGAAATTGGTCAAAAGCCATGGTTTCATATTCTGTTGGTTCCTCTTCTTTTTTTTTAGTTTTGTTTTCTCCATAATTGAGAAAAATGACTCTTACTACACCCACTACACTCTGCGTCTCAGGCCTCAAGGAGGAAGCTGTTGATCTGAGTGTTTTGAACAAGTCCAAGCTTTTATGATGCGAGTATTAAGAGGTTTTCTGCTCACATATTGAGCCACAGTCTAAAATGCACTCTCGATTTGGACTCTCCACTGAGAGCCCATCTATTGACTGGACATGGTGTCCCCTGTAACCAGACCTTTGGTCTCTTGCATTGTTTCCACAGCAAAACACAACATCGCTGTGGTCCATCCACGAGCCCTTCTCCATACACCTGCTGCAGGGCTCTCGGGTCAATGCCGACGAAGGAATGAAGGTAGGCCTCTTGCTCAGAGTTGGTGTACGTTGGTGTGTATTGTTTCTACAGTTGTGATGTGGTTGTTTACTATGCTTCCAACCGTAACAAGCAGCGAGGGGTGAAATCTTGAAGTGTGGTCATGTGACTCTGACCACATATTTCCCATAATTCATCTGTAGCGGTTGAGTAAAGCATCAAAACAGGAAGTGGGGAGTGACTATCTGGCGTGCTGAGCTCTCTTGGGCCTAGATTCTTAGAAAAGGACAGCAGTGTTGCTCACACT
Source organism: Acestrorhynchus altus (assembly GCA_034509495.1). NCBI lineage: Eukaryota > Metazoa > Chordata > Actinopteri > Characiformes > Acestrorhynchidae > Acestrorhynchus > Acestrorhynchus altus. Next base: position 21,657,360 of record CM067518.1, read on the forward strand.
CACCACTCGCATCTCTTTTTTTGCACTTGTCAGAGAAGTGAAAAGTCATGGGGGGTGGACCGCTCGACTTGGGGAAGAGAAAACTGTCAGGTCTATTCATTCTTCAGAATGAATTTTATTAATGATGTGCAAGTATTTGATGTTTTTGATTTTACGCTAGAAATTAGACGAACGTCATAAAAGGGGATGAGGAGTGAACGTCTGGAAGAGATACATGATTGGCCTCTGTTCATTATGTTAATCTTCACTTTCTTATGCCTCGAGTGCCTGTTCATTTCCGGCCGTTCCTCCCGTGACTGCAGATAAATTTGGCTTGTCATACAATTACCAGTCGTGTCTGCTGTTGCTGCTGCTGCTGCTGCTGGCAGACAGTGGGTTCTTCATGGTAGCCTGGGGGGGAAGCACTCACTTAAATATTTCCTATTTCCTATCGCAGAGGGTGCTCTCATCTGGGTAATGATAAAACTGGGGCAAGCGGCCAAAAGTTCAGCTCTGCTGTGGTCCACAGAAATAATGCACTTTTTGGCATCTCCACTGGCTCACTCATTCATCCTTCAGCTCATTCACATCAAATCCAATTCAGTCACTCATGCATCCATTCATGCATTTTTTGAGTGATTCATAACTGGATTTCAGTTCCTAATTTTGAAACACTTGCAAACTGTTCATCCCTGACTTTTATTTTGGCCATGCTTGTCATGGTCTACAGGAATACAGATCACATCCTGACCAATCACAGATGTTTGGATGAATCGTGATGTTGGATGAGCCAAATTCTGAATGATGCCATAGTAAGGGTTCGGTTGCGAGTTTTCAACATATTGGAAGATCTCACAATCATTGGATGGAATGTCAGAAGGAAACCAATTGATGCAGATTTGATCCCCTGACTGGGCAAGCCCACTACACTATGCCAATACGAGTTCTTGGGCAAGACGTCTAACACTACATTCACCACCCCAGTAACATTCACATGAGCTGCTCTGGAAAAGCGTCTCAGCCCATGTTTATCGAGCTTCTACGTGTATGATTGTTGATCTGATATCAGTTGATGCCTTTTGCACAACATTGAATCCAATTAAACAGCTGATGAGCACTTAGATCAAGATATTTTTACCCTAGATGGTGGATTAGTGAGACCCATTGAATCTAATCCAACCCTGTCCCCTGTCTAGCCTGAAAAGGCACACATAATGAGATGTTGTTAGCTGGGTCTTTCTTCTTGTATGGTGGTTGAGTGTTTGAGCATGATGGCCTAGATTTAGATTTTTTTCGTAGTCGAAGAGCTTCAATAAAAAAGGTTGAAATTACATCAGTGCCAGTTACCCAACCCTGTTCGGACTCACCCCTTATCGCATATAATGCTCCTCACACTAGGAGGGTGTCACAAGTCAATACTTGTGAAACCACTGCCTCTTATCAAGGCATCATTGCTGGGCATCCGAATCGCTTGATAACCAACTCCGATACAGCAAACAGATGCCTGTGCCGACTGGCATCACACTGATCAGACTCCAGCTGCTGATGGCAAGCAGCATGTCCTGGGTTTAGAACCTGTGATATTAGATTGATATTAGACTGCTGAGCCACTTGAAACCCAAGGAACACCTTTATGTTATCCTGAGATAATTCCAGACTTGGTTTGGATTCAGCTAGTGTTTCTTAAACCTGGTCCTGGAGACCCTTATACTTGCATATTTTAGTTTTTTCCCTGGGATACATAATATCTCTGCTTCTAGGATTGAACCTTGTGGAACACCTTGTGGAACACCTTTACAGCTTTATGTTGGCATGAGATCATTCCAGACCCAGTTTGGCTTAAGAGTTTCTAAAATCTGGTCCTGGAGACCCCCTTCCCTGCACATTTTAGTTCATTCCCTGCACCCAACAACCTGATTCAACTAATCTGCTTATAAAAAAGCCCATCAGAGTTGTAGACGGTGTGTTAAGGTAGGAAATTCACTAAAGCTAAAATCACCTCATTAAATTTGAGGCTGTTTAAAAATGAGGTTTTCACACCAGTGAACAAGTGGTCTTGTTAAATCGAACTGGTTTTCTCTTGGCGTTATTCAGTAAGATGCAGACCAAAGCAACCAATAGAGAAATATACTTTAGAGAAATATAGAAATCTGCGCTGGTCTGAAACACAGCACCTGCTTCTGCTATTTACTGTTTTGCTCCCACCACAGACAGGTCTATGTTTTGTTTTGTTTTTGTGACAAATTCTGGTGAGCTTAGACTTTTCCTTGTCTGAAAACAAACCAGATGACCTAGTAAAATGTTCCAAGTTCACAAAATCATTAACTGATGTGGATCAAAGCATATAAAACAAAGAGAAATCAATAAATGAGATCTGTTATGCTAAAGAAACTAAAAGAAATACAGCAAACACAATGTCAGAGTGACATTCGGATCAAATCTGTATCACCTTGGTCAGTCTAGACCTACTTTTGCAAGTCTGGTGGACATACAGACATTTAAAAGACATTATAAAAAGACATCTTTTGAACGATGACAAAGATGTTATATTGACAATCTTTGGGCGTGTCTTTGCTCAGTTGGTCCATATGAAGTGTGCCAACATGCCAGTTTGACCATATTTAAGCTCCAGCATATGGACAGTATTTTTTTTTCCAGATCATGTGACCCTAACCAGAGTATTGACCTACTTCTTCATCTCCCACCTGTAAAAACACACCCAGTGATTTCTTTTGTATAAATATTGGAATGTGTATTTTTCCCAAAATCGTTCATGTTTGTGTATTTTTCCTTCTCAGCTGGTGGTGCAGGCTGGCCTCTTCCATGGCAGTGAGCTTCTCTGCAAGGTGGTGACCAGCACTGAGGTCAGCGTGTGTTCAGACCCTCTATGGGACCAGAAGCTGGTCTTTGACATCAACTTGTGTGACCTTCCGCGCATGAGCCGCCTCTGTTTTGCCCTGTACGGCGTCCTGGAGAAGAGCAAGAAGCAGCGCTCCACCAAGAAGAAGAACAAAAAGGCCGTAAGTCAGGAAGGAGTGGAATTCTTCAACCTGACGACTTGTTCAGAAGGCTGATTGGTGCAGAACAAAGCAGTTAGTGGGTGCTGTCTGTGGCTTTACACAGCAAACATAGCAAACACAGCACACACAGCAAACACAGTGATAGTCATATCAAAACCACCTCAACCATCCTCACCTCACAGGACCAGTCATTTCCCGACAGTAGACAGGGTTAGCTGATGCCACAGGGTCTCCAGGTGCCTGTGTGTGTGTGCGCGCACACCATAAACAAATATGTGTACACAATAGCCAGCCAACCAACTTGACTTCTGCTTTCTCTGCCACTTCCCTTTCATAGAATGGATAGAGAAGTCTGCTCGGCTAGGAAATGAGAGTTGTCCTTCTGTCTGCCTCCTCAACTTTGTCTTATTTTAAGCATCAGAGTGACCAGGACCATATTTAACTTTGTTTAAAGCAAGTGTGTTATGTTAAGGGGATTTACAGTATGTGTAAACTTTTTTCAGTTTATCACAATTTTCTCTCTCAATTTGGAAATGTTTCCCCCGTCATATATAACACTGCCGTCAGTAAAGACAAGCACATGCTTCTTTCAATAAATCCCATCACCATTTTTCGAAATGCTGCCATTGCATTATTACTGGGCAGCCAGCACACTCAGAGGAACTGCTATCCTGCTATCCCTCACAGTTACTATACCCATGTCAGATGCCTACACTGACCCCTTGGAACACTTGGATACCACCTGCCATTGGCAAGCAGCATGACCCAGCATTCGAACCTGTGCTCCACAGATCAAAGTGCTGCTAATGCACTAGACTGCTGAGCCACTCAGAGCCCAGAGTATGTGTCATTTTGATGAGGCCAGTAAATAGGGCTATAATTTTATGCAGAACATGCTTAATATTTTAAGTTATTAACAGTCCTTAAATCTATTAGATACTTCAGTTATGAAGTTATAAAAAACATGATTAGTAAGGGTGGAAGAATACTGACTTCACAATTACACTCAAGTCATGATTATTTTGGAAAGCATTGATCATTATGAAGTTATCCATCCGGTAGTGTAACATGAATCATACAAACTGCTTTTTATTTCACATTTATATTGTTTATGTTGGAAAATTGACAAAGAATGGACTTTCATCAACACAAATGAGCATACATTGTCTTAAATGTCATTAGAATTGATGATTTCTGATCATTTTGAATTGATTAAAATCATTATTAGACACCTATATATACTAGTAAATTTGTCTCCACTGTTATGACAGTGATCTGCATATTTTAAGTTAGTACCATACCTTCATCTTCTGATGATTTGGGAGGAGCCTGCAAAGGCTTTTGATAAGTGGAGGCAGAAATGATAGATGACCCTGTTTAAAGGGAGGAGATGGGGTAGTGGAGGTTTGGGAAGATGGGGATGGAATTATAGGATGATAGATTAGAAGGAGGTGGTCATGAAAGTTATGTAGTCTTTTCATAACTCCACTTTTAAATGCAAGACCCCAGCTCACAGGAACATTCAGCAAGGTTTGTGAAAGGTTTGAGGTTGGAAGATTTTGAAGGTTAGCCTGTAACGTTGCAGAAATGCTGTGATGTAATGATGGATGCATCACAAATTTATTAGAAAGTTTCTTGAGGCCTGAGGTCTGGGTTGTGGACTCGGGTTACTGTTAACTGTCTGTTAAGAGTTTGGGTCTCCTTGGGTCTCCACATGGGTTTCCTCCCTCCTGCCTCAGACAAAAAAACACAAGTGGTTGGTGAATTGGCAGTGCCCATAGGTGTGACTGTGTGTGACTGCTTGTGTGTGTTGCACTGTGATGGATTTGGTGACCTGACCTGTTTCTAACCAAACATCCCACCCCAAAATCCAAATATGATAATGATATTTATCTTCTTTTACATGATGTTGAGAGTTCTGTAGTACAGTGTTACAGTGTTCATGGTTCTTCATCTGTCTCTCAGGACTGCCCTTTGGCCTGGGTGAACACTATGGTGTTTGACTACAAGGACCAGCTGAAGACCGGAGAGTTCTTGTTGTGTACCTGGCCTTCAGCTCCAGGTGATTTCTGCTCGTTTCTTCATTTAATCCTAACCGCTGGAGCGTAGCAAATGAGGAAATCTGATTAAATGAATTGTATTATTAATAATAATAATCATAATCTCGGTGTCTGTAGATGATAAAGGAGATCTACTGAATCCTATGGGTACGGTGGAGAGGAACCCCAACATTGACAGCACTGCTGGCCTGCTCATTCACTTTCCCAACTTCAGACCCCATCCCCTCTACTACCCTCCACTTGAAAAAGTAAGCGCGACCCTGTCTGTGATTTAATCGTTTACACACCAAGCGGTATGATTTTAGTTGGACTTATTTATCATCAAAAGAAAGAAAAGAAAATGACACATACAGAAGTAGTTTCTCTCAATATGGCGTCAGGCGGCACTGCTGTGTCTGACCCACTCATGCCACCACCATGTGAGTGTCACAACAGTGCTGAAATTACCCACAACCCACATAATACCTGCCCTGTGGGGCCCTGACCATTGAAGATCAGGGTGAAAGGAGGTTAATAAAGTATGCAGAGAAACAGATGGACTGCAGTCTGTAATTCTAGAGCTGCAAAGCGCTCCTGTATGGTTAGAGGAGTGTAGAAACAAGGAGGTGGTCATAATGTAATGCTATATTAGTGTACTATGCCATAATATTTCCCCTTGTCAAATCAAATCAAATCAAGTTGTTTGTCACATCACATTACACAGGTGTAGCTTAGGTGCAAGTCCCTCAACAGTTAAACAGATGCATAAAAAACACAGAAGGAAATAAAAATAAGAATAAAGATAAGATATTTATAATAACTTTATAATCACTTTAATCACATTAACTTGCACTCTACATACATTATACATACATTATTGCACTATAATATATTATTGATCTAGGAGTTCTGTGTTTATAGAAAGGATAAAATAATGTTTGAATTATATTTACATGTGCACTGGGTTTAGAAGTAGATGTAGCTGTAGTGTGAGAAGGCAGTGGGAGACAGTCTTTAGTGGGTGCAGTGGGAGACAGTGTTTAGTGGGTGCAGTGGGAGACAGTGTTTAGTGGGTGCAGTGGGAGGGTCTTTGTTGTGGGTGCAGTGGGAGGGTCTTTGGTGGGTGTAGTGGGAAAAAGTCTTTAGTGGGTGCAGCGGGAGAGTCTTTGGTGGGTGTAGTGGGAAAAAGTATTTAGTGGATGCAGTGGGAGAGTCTTTGGTGGGTGTAGTGGGAAAAAGTATTTAGTGGATGCAATAGGAAACCGTGTTTAGTGGGTGCAGTGGGAGGGTCTTTGGTGGGTGTAGTGGGAGACAGTCTTTAGTGGGTGCAGTGTTGGGTGTAGTGTAACTGAGCAGCTAGTGTTGTCCACCTGTTTGAAATAAGTGATTTCAGTACTTCCAGCTTGTCTTCTCTCATTTTATAGTTGAATGAAGCTGGAAGAAATGGTAGGAAGGTCACCGCTTCAAAAGAGGAGGTATGAAGTTCGTGCATTTGTGCGTGTAACCACCCAGAATGTGTGATATGTACTTGTTCCAAGTATACTGTGCATTTATGCTGTGGCTTTTCTCGCTGCTGTGCTCAGCACCTGAAACTGAAAGAAATAGTGGACAATAAAAACCACACGGAGTTCTTTGAGGATGAGAAAGAGCTGCTGTGGAAACTCCGCGAGGAGGTGAGAGCCCATTATCCAGAGAGCCTCTCCAAACTCCTCCTCATCACCAAGTGGAATAAGCACGAGGACGTGGCCCAGGTACTGCTGTCAATAGTGTTGTCTGGAGTGTGTGAGAGCGTGCTGTGTGTCATTCATAGAATACAGTCTGCATGCAAACGTCTGGGGAGTCCTGGTCAAAATGTCTGTTCCTGTGAAGAACTAATCGAGTAAAAGATGTCCTGATTTCCAAAAGACAAGAAATTGAACTATTTCTTATTTATTTTAAGGAAGATTAAAGATGTATTTCCAACATTTTACAGTCTCAAACTAAGGGGTTACGGCTATGAGTGGCTAAGTGGTCTGTGATGCGAGGATCACAGGTTCGAATCTCAGGTCATGTTGCTTGAATCCCAGATCAGGTTACTTTGGCAGCCGGAGTCCAAGAGAGCAAAATTGGCCGTGCTCTCTCTCTGGGTGGGTATATGGTGCTATCTTCCCACATCACATCCAGCACAGGAGAATATTAGCCATTGTATCAGAATTTGGGACCCGACGCTTTCTTCTGAGTGCATTGGCTGCCCAGCAATGATGCAATGGTGGAAGTTTAAAAAGAGGCAGTGTGTTATCTAATAAAGCAATTAGCCACGAGAGTTTGTGCATTACTACAATATTTTGTGGTGATGGGTGTTTTTGCACAATGCAAAGTAGAGCAGCTCCGCTCAGATTTCTTGGCTGGAATTATCCAAGAGTCTTTCAATTCTTGTTTGGGGAAATTTCATTTCCTCTTTGAGATTATTGGGCCATCTTGCTGCACTGCACTCTTGAGGTCTATCCACAGATTCGAAATGATGTTTAGGTGCAGAGTGAGGGCCATAGCAAAGCCTTCAGCTTTTAATTCTTGAAGTCATCCATTATGGCTTTTGAGGCATGTTTACGATCATTATCCTGCTGTAGAAGCTCCTCCACCTTTCAGCTCTTTTCAGTTTTTTTTTTTCAGATGCTTTGATGTTTGCTTCCAGATTTTGTTGGTACTTTATCAAATCCATTCTTCTTTCTACCAATGAAATGTTTCCCCTGTCTCTGGCTGCCATACACATCGAATCAAGCCACCCCTGTGTTTAACAGTTGGAGAGGTCTTCTTTTTTATAATTCTGTAATTTTGTAAATGTAATTATGCTCCCCTTTTTCTCCCAAATTAATATTGATATTATTAAAATATATGTAATATTAAGATTTGCATGCTTATAAAATCCACATTGTTTATGTAATTACTGAATATGAAATACCATCAATTATCCCACACGTTTGATCAGTAGCCCCAGTAGTTTTTGCACAGCTGCCATTGTAAGTGCCAAATCTGAATTTTGTTTCAGATGGTGTGTTTGCTCCGGAAATGGCCAGACCTGCCAGCCCTACATGCTCTGGAGCTGCTGGACTACAGCTTCCCTGACCCCCATGTGCGCTCTTTCACCATCCGCTGCCTCAGGAAACTGTGGTAGGTGCCGATATTACTGCCAACATCACACTTATACTGTTATTTCTGCAGTGCTCCTGCAGTTCTGCAGTTCTCCCTTGACGTTAACTGTAAACTGAGTTTCTCCCCAATTTGGAAGTGCCAGTTACCCAGCCCCCGTCACATATGACGCTCCTGACAATAGGAGAGTGAAGATGAGAACGTGCCTCCTCCGATAGACACCACGTCTTTTCGAAATGCCAACATTGTATCATTGTTTCGCAACCAATGCGCTTGGATCGCTCGGATCCCCGGCTCTGATACAATTAACAGATGCCTGTGGGGGGAGAGAGCGCCATCTACCCACCTGGCCAATTTTGCTTGCTGATGGCAAACATCATGACTCGGCATTTGAACCTGCGATTCTCGGATCAGTGTGCTAGCACATTAAACCCTCTGGGCCACTCGGAGACAAAAATCTGTTCTTTTAAACATGAACAATATTAATTTATTATGCCTTTTTTAGGGCGATATCTCTACAATCTTTATTGCTGTCACGTAGTATAACAGTGAGTGTGTCATATTGGGTTTCCCTGCAGCACAACGGTCTGTCTTTGTCTTTGTCCCCTTAGACTCCATTACAATGTTCCATTATAGTAGTGTGAACACATGCATTTCCATATTGGGCATAATAAAATATCAGTATCAGCATGTGGATTTAGAGCTTCCAGAGACACTGTGTTTTATAACATATTATATAAAAGAAGCACAATGCTTCCCTTATTATTAGATGCACCACCATCATTTCATAGGAAGCATTCTGAACAGACGTCAGACCCCCGAGGCCGTATTATTGATTTGTTTTCTTTGGAGTAACAGTGAAAGATGACCTACATTTCAAATGGTAGTCTGCGTCAGAAACAATATACAGATTTTGGACTTAGATATGTAAGGAATGTCTAGACAGTATTCTTTACATAATCAAAATAAAAGTGACATCAGCATTGAGGAGTTATGTTATTAAACGATAAGAGAAGTCTAAAGAGAGAAGTGGCTGAGAATAAACCTCTAGGGATAGGGAGAAGCTGTATCGTTGTGTGGATGGGATGTAATTCGAGCATTCTTTCTCTGTTTTACTAGTGATGATGAGCTCTTTCAGTATCTCCTGCAGCTGGTGCAGGTTCTGAAGTATGAGTCCTATCTTGACTGCGATTTAACAACCTTCCTGTTGGAGAGAGCTCTGTCCAACAAGAGGATAGGCCACTTCCTTTACTGGCATCTCAGGTACATTCTTGCTCCTTATGTGATTATGCTGCACAAAATAAGATTTTATTTCACAGTGGAAAGACCACCAGGCACCATCTCATTGTGTCTTTAAGGCTCCTGCAGTGGCTGTTGTGTGAGGATGATCTGGCGATAGGTACCTGCAGGGTGTGTGACAGGATTCATAGATTGATTGATTAATTCACGAGTTGGTACGGGGCAGTGAATGTCTCGGTCGATGTGTGAAAAATGGCTTGCAAAGCGGATGCTAATGATTGGCTAACAGGACTGATTGCATTTGGGTTTGCCAAGCGTATGGTCATACTGGTCAAATCCCAGTCTACAGGTCTGAAAGACAAAGTGAGCCCTCTTGCGCCACACTCTGCTCCATGTGGTCATGGTCTGCAGTTCCCTGTGGAGTGTTCTTCCTGAAATCGGTTGGGAAAGACCTGAGTTGACCTCTGGAAGCAGCTCTTGTGTGGAAGCGAAGTGATTTTCATTCACAAGCTGTAAAACACGCAAGTGGTCTCTGTCCATCAGTTTTGTCTCTTGGTCACAAATCTGTCTGCGACCCATCAAACTGTAGCACCGCTTCTCAAACACTGAATCATTCGGCACACCCTGCAGGTATTCACAGCCCTGTTACCACCACCATAAACATGCAGCGTGACAATGTTTTTGTCCAGTCATCTCATGTGTTCATTTCAGAAGCAGATTTTGGTGCATAGTAAAGGAAATTAGGGTGTCATTCTTACTTCTGACATCACGATTATATGTGTACTATTTTGCTGACACTCTTATCCAGAGCAAGTCATTTTACACAGTAGGAGAATGAACTGTAGCATTAAAGTCTTGCCCAAGGGCTCTTTGGTATGATGTAGCATGGTGAGCCTATCCAGTCAGACAGTTGGACCCTAGTCTGCCCCAGTCTAGGGTTTGTTACCCCTTACACTCATCAACTGCTGACTGCTGACTTGTGCTATAAAATTTCTTATGTCAGTTGAATGAACACCTATAAAGAAACACAGAACGATAACTATAAAGTTCCTCATCACAAGAATTCTTCAGCTAACATTTCAGGATTTATTTTGATTTTATTGTGACAGACCTACAGTATAGTTGACTCAGCCCTTTATTTTCCCTCAAGGTCAGAAATGCACATATCTTCTGTCAGCCTGAGATTTGGCCTCATCCTCGAGGCCTACTGCAGAGGAAGCATCTACCACATCAAAAGCCTAATGAAGCAGGTTAGTAGAGCAGGAAATCTCTTTTTGTATATATCTATAACAATGATATGTTGACCTCTCTGCCTTGAATTATGACCTACTGATTATTGATTTAACTACTGATTATTGATTTAACAGCTCAGTATGTTAGTTTAAGGCCTGCAGGTCTCAACCAGCATAACAGTAACGTCACTGAAAACAACACATTATTCTTACTTATTACTGTATTTTTGTTTGATGTGCTTTACTGTTGATTATGTTTTGTGTTTCACATGCCAAATAAATTGATAATACATACATAGATACAAAGTTTAAGATATTTGCACAGTCAAGCAGTTTGATACATTAAAACTGGGGATGCACTGATCTGATATTAGCATCAGATAACTGCCTATAATGCAGTCCTCTAAGCTTAGGATCAGGATCAGATTAAACTACAGGGTAGGTACACATATCATAACAAACAGCAGGGCCTACTTCATCCAAAAGTGTTCAAAGTCAACACTGTGTTATGCTGTTTTTGTGAAGGAGGGCACAAGGATAGTGGGAGGGGAAATGATGTCACAGTCACACCTGCACATTCCTTATAAGGATATATGAGAAAGGAGGGGCTGCCTACACACAGAAGAGTTCAAATTTTACTACAAGAGTCCTGAAACCAGATATTTCTAATACATGCATAAATAACTTATTTTATTTGGGGTACTGTCAGATATTGTAAATAACATATTATATTTATCTTTGTTGATCTATTTCATTCATTTCCAATAATATTCCTGCATTCTGAACTGTTTTATAGTCTTTTGAAGCAAAATAAATGTAGAGTATAAATGTACAGTAAAATCTGAAACAAAACATTAAATTCATACAAATATTTTAACTATGTTAATATTTTTGCATTTTTATTATTTTAATGACAAATAAATAGTCAGTATATTTATATGTATGTATTGTTTTGTTCTGTTTGTAATATTAGGAATATAATTAGTAATATACAAATATTTGTCAGTCTTGATATCAAAAGTCTCTCCGATGGTATATGGTTTTGTAAACTTTGTGTTTATGCTGATACACAAAGTTTGCGTATCGTCTCAATATTGTGACAAAAAATTCCAGATCAGTTCATCCTTAACATTTATTTTATCAATATACACCTTAAATTCAACTTACATTCATTTGAATATCTGATCAAAAGTACAGTTTATGGTTTTATGGTGTAAATGACAGAAAAGCTGAAGTTGTTCCTCACTTTTTTTTGTGCAGTACTTGCAGACAAAACCGTATTACTTTACTAAATATAGTATCTGTTACTACGAGTGTAAATACATGTGTGTTCCGTTCCCTTTGCAGAACGAGGCTCTAAATAAGATGAAGGCACTGAATGACTTTGTGAAGTCAGGCTGTCAGAAGTCCAACTGCAAGTCACAGATCACAGAAGATATGAAGCTCTGCATTAAACAAGACACATACTTGGAGGCGCTGTCGGACATTGTTTCCCCACTTAACCCCAATGTCATCCTATGCGAAATCTGGTACAGCCCACAACTCGGAAATATATTATTTGTCATAACACTTTTGGATTGAGCGAATACTGACACGCAGATGACGATTTTTCAGAGAAAATGATGTATGAATTTTGATTCGATTTTATTATCTAGATTATAAGGATTTATATGTTTGAATCAACTAGAGTTTTCTATTGCTTATGCATATTTACAGCTCTCATTGTCTTTGCACCCAATTGTTGAATGACTGAATATTCAGTTGTTTATTGTTAAGATGACTCTTACATTCTTTCAATCAAACAGCAGATTGTGTTTGTTTTCAGCTGTTGAGTAATGTTATTTTCCTGTTTTTTTATGTATAAGATATTATAGATAGCATGAATAACTGGAACTGTGATCGTGTTTAGATTTGGTTGATAACTAAAGTCTTGCTCAAATGCAGTTTGCTGTTCCGTTTTACTTTTGAAAGCACTTTGGTGATTAACTAGTGAACTACAGTATGTAATAGACTGTGAGTGTTGGCGTGTCTTAGTATTTTATCTGCTCTGGTTGTAATTAACTGTCTATGTATGTTTCAGCACAGACAAGTGTAAGTTCATGGACTCTAAGATGAAGCCCCTCTGGCTGATGTACAGGAACAAGTCACATTTGGACACCCTGGGCATTATCTTCAAGAATGGAGATGGTAGGCAGGGAAAATGTCTTATTCTGTACATATCAAAGATGTCTCTCACAATACTATACACACCGGTTGTTCTCCTCCGCATTAATGCACAGACTGACCCCTCTCTCCATGATGTTTTCAGATCTGAGACAGGATATGCTAACCCTTCAGATGATTCAGCTAATGGATGTTTTATGGAAGACAGAAGGGCTGGATCTTAGGTTTGTTTCTGTTCAATAAACAGTCTTAGAAATCGCTGGATACTTTGCAGGGAGTTTGACTTTGAAGGAATGCTTATTAAACCCTGGTGGAAGATCTTGAGATGGCATTTATTATGTATGTCATTAACATTAAGGGGAAATATTTTTAATGCAGTAGTTTATTGTAATGATAAAGATTATACATTTACTAAACATAAATAAGGTTTACAGGAGGATTATAGGAAGTAAGAGATTATAGGATTATAGGAAAATTAGAAATGAAAGGAATATAGAAAATGAGAGATTATAGGATTGTATGGACAATACAAATGAGAAGATAATGGACATATATAGAAAACAGAAATGGGAGGATTGTAGGGATTATAAAAAATGAGAGCTCATATTAAAATTAAATACTATAGGCAAACTATAGGGAATTTATAAAATTATAGGTTTAAAGGAAAATGAGAAAGTATGGGATTATAGTAAATGAGAGATTATATGACAGTAAGAAGGTGTAGGATTATAGGGAAAGTAGAGGCTATGGCATTATTATGGGAAAGTGGAAGATTATAGGATTATATTAAAATGAATAGTTATAGGATTACAGGAAATTTGGAAATGATTGAATTATAGGAAAATGAGAGTAGGATGTATAGTATAGTAGATGAGAGATTGTGGGATTATATTACAATGAATAATTATACGATTATTATCAGAAAACAAGAGATTTTATAGAATTACAGGAAAAATAGAGATTTTAGGATTAAAGGAGACGTTGAAATGATGGATTTAGAGAAAAAATGTGATTATACGATTATTGGAAAATTTGAAATATAGGATCATAGAAGATGAGAAATTATAGAATTATAGAAGATTAGAAATTATAGGATTATAGAAGAGGATTATAGGAAAACCTAGAAATGCTACGATTATAGAGTTATAAATTATGAATATAGAAATATAAAATGATAGGATTATAAGAAAATTAAACCTTTTATGAATGAGAAAATATAGGATCAAAATTTGAATTTTTATGTTGATTTAAAACATTAACTTTTTTGAGGATAATTTTTAAAACAGTAAACCATTTAGTGGAGAAGGTCATCCAGCCTTTCTTTCTCTCACTCTCTTTCTCTGTGGTGTTTGGGAGACAGAATGATCCCGTATGGCTGCTTGTCCACCGGGAATAAAACAGGCGTCATCGAGGTGGTGAAAAACTCGGACACTATCGCCAACATCCAGAGAAACAACAGCAACAGTGCCGCCACTGCTGCCTTCAACAAAGATGCTCTGCTGAACTGGCTGAAGTCCAAGAATCCTGGGTGAGTGCATTGCACTCAAGAGCGCTTAGTTTTTGCTGTGCACCTCACTGTAGCTCCGTGCTGAGAACGTTGAACTAGTTTTGCTCTGTTAGCCACTGTCACTACCTCAGCCTGCGCTGTTTTTCAGCTCTCATAAACTGACTCATAATCAAACCACAAGTGAGTTAAAACACTCCACATGCAAATTTCATAACTCTTGACATTCAGACTCAACTACAAAACAGTTTAACCCCTTAATGTTCGGCTGAAGGTAGAACTTTTAGGTAGAGCAGATAGAGTCCCTAGAGGATCTTACTGAAGAAGGTGTTGAGTGTTCCACCTCCACCAATCAGCAGAGGTATGTTTGGCTGGAGATCAGTCCAGACATGGAATTCCAGACATGGTGGACCTTTAATCCAGCAAAGTTTGGTCTTCACAGTCTTATTAGTTCATCACCAGGTCTATTAGATGTTTGATATATTTGAGCAGCAACCTGTGCTGGACTCTGGACCTCCAGAACCAGAAGTGATGACCCCTGTAAGAGAGCTGAGGCACAGTCGGTTTGTTTTGCATGAGTGCACTTTTCTGGGTCCACTGTTTGGTATGACTTGTTCAGGATGTTTGTGGTGATGAGGCTGGCTCTGAAAGTCCCGGTGGTGAAAGACACAGTGTTAACCCACAGCCTCCGTGGTTATGTTGATAATGTGCAGAGTTCTGTGGTAAACTCATAATCAATCATTTGCTTATATATATATATATATATATATTGTGTGTGTATATGTAATGCATGCTCATGAGTAAGGGAATTTGCAATAGCCACACCACATACTTTGTATAAAATGCATAAAACACTCAGTAATATTTTTTCATATTTCCAGGTGTCCAAGGTGACACAATCGAAAATCAATTTGATATATAATTTTTATAGCATGTATTTTTGATATTGATATTGATAATGAATTAAACCGATTATATTAATCAGTGATATTATGATATAATGACATTATGAAATCTGATGATTCATGCTAATGACAGAACAGAATAGGTGTGTCCCCTGCTTAAAGGATCACTATAGGAATGCCATACTGATGCCAGCTACCCAGTGAAACAACACTGACCAACTTTTGGGTGTATGATGGCAATAATACATTGGGGTTAGTTTGCTCATGGCCCCCTTTGGCCCTATTTAATCTAGTAAATTTATATATTCAGCTTTTAATTTCACAAAACAAAAAATTGAATGAATTGATGATGAATTTTCTCCATAACACTGACTTATTTGTTGAAACGGTGAGGTTACGAGTTCCTCAGATTGCATCTTTCAAGTTGAAAATTCAGAATTATAAATACCAATATGTGAACTCAGCCCGATATAAATATATCAGTGTATCACCCAGCCACAGTCTCAAGAAATGATCATTTGAAAGGGTCAAGAGTGTGTTTGTGAGAGCGATGATGCCCTATAGACACAGTATGCTGAGCTAAGTAGTTATTTTCCACACGTTGGAGCGCACAGACGAGCTGGATTGTTTTTCTGTTGGTAGTGGATGTTGGACGGGAAGGTCATTGATTGCTCCTATGAAACTGGAGCCCTGTAGAAGTATCCAGTCCGCTCCCAGGAGACAGGGGCTGATGTGATAAACACTAGGCTCATGCTTGGTACAAACATAGGAGCGTGAGATACGTTTGAGTTCGCACTCTAAAGAGCTGTTGATTACATGCATATTTGTTGTGATAAGCGTGATCTATTATTAATAGCGTTTTGTTTTCTATAGGCGGAGAACAAATGTGTTCAGGAGAAGTGCTAAATATTTAAAACGCTGCCTCGCTCAGCTGTTACGGGTACTTGTTGGTTGTGGATGCATCTTGTTTTGGATCAGCGCAGCAGACAATGTGACATTGGCAATATGCTGCAGGTTTTTCTGCAGTCTATTGTTTATCTGTGGGCTAAAGAATGTGAATATGATGGGTTGTGGTGCAGTAAGGAGCATCATAAATTATTAACTTGTGATCTTAATACAGTGTCTTTTTTTGAAAGATTGTCTCTTTAGTGAGCAGATTGAACCAAAGTTCCATGTGAAACTGTTTAACAGATAAAGAAAAGAGGGCTTCCTGTGACTCAGCATAGTGTGTACGTGTTTGTGTCTGTGTGTGAGACTGTTTGTTTGTGCATATAGGCAGTAAGAGATGAAGACCTGCTTAAAATGTAAAAGATAAAAAGAATCATCATCATCATCATCATCATCATCATCATCATCATCATCATCATCATCTCCTTTTTCCAAAACAGGGATAAGCTGGACCAGGCCATTGAGGAGTTCACACTGTCCTGTGCAGGCTACTGTGTAGCCACTTATGTTCTGGGCATTGGAGACCGCCACAGTGACAACATCATGATTAGGGAGAACGGACAGGTAGGATGAAAATACTAAAAACAGTCCCATCAGTAGTACCCTGGGATGAATTAGTGGAGGTCATTTGCTTCTGTAGTAATATTGCTCACCACTAGGTGGCACTAGAGTATTAGAGTAGTCAGGGTTGCTGCAGTGATCCAACCTGCCTATGGAGATGGAGATCTTATGGTGTTTTTACAATGATGAGAGTGGACCAGTAAGTTTCTATTGGCCCCACATTTTGGGCCAGTTATTCTAGTTTCAACAGAAAACCAGGACTAGTTTAACGCAGCTCTGATGACTATTAGATGAGCCATGATTCCACGACAGTCTGGCACAACACTGTTGCAGTGGTGCATTGCAGTCGGTTGATTTCTTGACAATGATCTGAATGTAAATATTGTTTTCTGATCTCTTGCAGTTATTCCACATAGATTTTGGGCATTTTCTGGGGAACTTCAAGGCAAAATTTGGGATCAACAGAGAACGTGTGCCTTTCATTCTTACATACGACTTTGTCCATGTCATTCAGCAAGGAAGGACCAACAACAGTGAGAAGTTTGAACGGTCAGTACATGAAAATTCCATAAGAACCTTTACCAGTAATATTTGGTATTTCCCATAGTTGACATATAATTACACACATAATTCCTTTCATACCTCAAAAGTAGTAAAGCAGTCAGTCAGTTAAGCATCTTCTTCTATAGAGAGATACATTAGAATGTATACTTGTGATGAATTTGGTATTTATTACATAATTGTGTTAAACAGTATCAGAAATCAAATACATACATAATCAAATACACATTCAGCTACACCTATTGCTGACACAGATGTGCAAATTCACACACACAGCTTGGCGATTCCCTGTAGAGAAGTACTGCCAATAGAATAGAACTCTCTGGAGCAGATCAACATGAACCTATTGGCATCATGCCCAGCACTGATCTGTGGAGCTGTGGATCTGTGTTCTCTGCAATTATGGTGCTCCAACCAGTACTTTTCATATGAGCTGGGGAGTTGTGAATGTAGTGTCCCAATACTTGTGTCCATATAGTTGTGATTTAATTATGCAGTCTGCACTATGCTAATTGGTATGGTGTAAGACTCCATTGATTGTTTGCTACAGTAGCTTGTGTGCAATTAGGGGTACAGTTAATGGGTATTTCAGAACTGGACACATCATTATACTGATCCTGTTTCTGGATGTCATAACAACTGCAAGCAAAGCAGAATAGTAAGCAGTGTTAGGTGAAGCTAAATGACCCATTTGATATTACGGGTGGCATCCTATTGGACACAATGGGGAAAGGTTCTGCAGTGGCATTCCCTCTCCTCCGCTGGTAAGGGCTCATTGTGTTGGCATTGCTCTTCCTCTTGTCCACTATCAGTAGGCAATGTCTGAGGTCAGTGTAAATTATACATCCATACATCCATTATGTCCCCCTGTTCTTGCCGATCCCCTACAACCTCCTGTGTATTTAACCATAAAATAGTGTAAACATTTGAGCACCTCTGGTCAAATGACATGCTTTTGTTGGTTCCTTAAGTGAAAATAAGTGAACATAACATCCTCAGAGAACATCTTTCTGCATATTTTCTTGTACAATTATATTTGGCGTCTGCAGAGGCATTGTACAATGATGGTCAGGCCATGAATATATATTGAATAATATATAATAAATAATAATATGATGATGAATATAGATTGAGAAGATGTGGTACAGTGCAGTGAATCAGATGCTAATGATTGGCTAAAAGGAGTGACTGCTTTTAGGTGTGGCTGATAGATTGACACTAATGGACAGGGCCTGCAAGCATGTTTGAAGGCTTGTGAATGAAAATCCCTTCATTTCCAGGCAAGAAGTCAATGCAGGTCCTTCACAACCAATTTCTCAAAAAACACTCTGCAGGAAACTGCAGACCAGAGTGGTACGCAAGAGGCCTTTGCTCACTTCTGTTCACAGTGTTCTTCCGTACTGGACTGGACTGCAATAACCACAAATTTGAAATCTAGCTGAACTGCACAATTCTTGCAAGAGTGGCCAAATTTTGATGTCACCTACATCCAGAAACTTTTGCAGTCCATTCCAAATCAAGCTGGTAATCGTGCTTGTAGATGTTTTACACACCTGTTAGGAACATTTCATTCACAGGTGACTTTCAATCTGGCAAATCTACAGTCACTACTAAGCGTTCTTAACTTTCAGTGGAAGTCAATGTTAAAATCTTTTATTCAGAGTCATTTTGGAGCATTTCTATTGGTTCATTCATCACGAAACTGCCAGATTTAAATTATATGAAGAATTAAATTAAATTGTGTGACAGATATGATGAACATGTACAGTACAATCATTTGTGGTACTTTTCATAGGCTATTTTTTCAATTAGCAAATAAATAGAAATCTGTGTGTGTGTGTGTGTGTGTGTGTGTGTGTGTGTGTGTGTGTGTGTGTGTGCGTGTGTTCTACAGTTTTCGAGAATGCTGTGAACAAGCATATAAGATCCTGTGTCGGCACGGAACTCTGTTTGTTAACCTGTTTGCGTTGATGCGAGCTGCGGGGCTTCCTGAGCTAAGCTCCTCCAAAGACATTCAGTACCTAAAGGTAAGAGAACCACTGAATTAAATTCAATAAAATTCAGACCAAATGTGTCTAAAAGTTACAAACTTTGATGCAAATAATTTAATATTAACTCAGAGTTTAGAAATGTAGAAGAACAGACCTTGAGTGGAGATGATTCATGTGAACGTTTCTCTGGCATCATGAGAAACAGATGGCGATGGGAATAAGTTGGCTTAGTTTGGTGATTAAATGGTAGCGGTGCCGCGTCACTGGAACTGACTGAGTTTTTCCCATCCCTGAAGGACTCCTTAGCACTGGGCAGATCTGAGGAGGAGGCGCTGAAGAATTTCAAAGTGAAGTTCAACGAAGCTCTGAGAGAAAGCTGGAAGACCAAGGTGAACTGGATGGTGCACACTGTTGCCAAAGACAACAGATGAATGGCGACGTGTCCAGGAGAAGCTTTGGTGAATCAACAGGAGTTACGAGTTATCTGAGGGGCGGGATGTGAACTGATGCAGTTTTTGGAGAAATGGAAATTGCTCTTTCTTTTCGTTTTGTTCTTATGCTAAACAACTTCACGACCAACAAGCCACAGATTTAACAACACGCAGTGATTGGTTTGTCTCTAATTTAAATGCTGTTACTGCCCTGATGCTTCTGGACTGGTGAGGCACTGGGAATAACTTGGAAATGATGTGACCTAAAAGCATTTATGTATTTATGACTTCTAGTTGTACAGAAGAGATTGACTACTGGCCAGAGGAAAGAAACACGTCCAGTGTTTCGTATAGTTTACATTGATTTTTAACCTTTACTTTATCTATATTTGTACTTGAATGTTTTGGTTGTAAATATTTCTTTTGTGTCTTTGTGTATTTGCTATTTAAGGTTTAGAGCAGTATTTCGGATTATTTTTAATTATGTGTACAAAAGAAATTCATGAGATTATTCTTGTGCAGATGAGATTATGTTCATGTCCGAAGCAAAGCAGAAGTGAGCCTTAAAGTTTTTTTTATTATTTGTCAGATTTTCTTGGCCTGTTACAATGAAATGCCAGGTGTTTATTGGGAGCTGAAAACTTCAGAGCCTGTCGTTCTGGCCTGTGCTGTTCAACTCTTCACTGAGGATGTGTGCACTCCACGAAGACGGATCAGTTGAATTGATCTACCTCTCGGATAAACTTCAGGGCGAGGTGAAAGATACGGATTTGACTTATTTGAAAGGTCTTTTTTAACAGTTGCACTTGTAAACAGTATGTGCCTATGTTCAAGAGTAACTGCACTCAAACACTTTTGGTTACAGTTGTTTTCCGATGCATTTGTATTAAATACAGCAGTCTTGGTCCTTTTTCTCTATATTTAAGTGCGGATGTGTATATTGGACATTTTGGTTGTATATCTTGTTTTTCTATCTTTCTTTAATTCTAGTGGTTCTGAAAAGATGTCATATATATATATACAATATATATATATATATATATATATATATATGTATATAATAGGATGAAGCCAATGACTTAAATGAATGCCACTCAGTGTTTGTCACGTTTGCCCTTATTATGCTTAAACTTTTTGATTGTTTTTTGCAGTTAAAGGGTAGTATGTTAGTAATATGTTAGAGCAGTTGGTCCATGCCAACAAATCAATCAAAATCAGTGAAGTATTGAGACCCATAAAGACATTTTTCAGTGGTCTCAATATGATTCTTATCAGCCTAATCATGTCTTTATACTAAGAATGACGGTAGCCAAAGCTGAGGGAATATGTCAGATTGTCGTAGCAACTATTGCACCCTTCGTTTTTTTTTTTCTTTTTCAAAGGGTCAAAGGAGGTCTGAAACCAGAGTCTGCTGTCACCCCTTTAGTATGTGCCTATAAGGTTAGGTTTTTTAACAGGTGTGACATTCTCTGTGCAATCCTTGTGTGCAAGGTGTTGCTAGATGTACAGCGCATAGTTTGTTAAACAGATGCTTTGAATGTCATAAAGGAATCCTGACAAACTTTCGTGACTCAGAATTTGTGTGATGATTCATAAGCCCCACTTTTCCAGAGCAATACACTGGAAAACCAGGACATTAACTAAAGAGTTGAATGTAGATGTTGCTTTTGCATCTGAAGTTGTTTCATAGAATGAGGATCTTCATACACTTGCAATGACATAAGGATTTTCATTCTTTCTAGGTCATGAAGATAAATAAAGATGCTTTAAAGTGTTGGTTGAGCAATGCCATAGTGTGAATTCATACATGGGCTGTTAGCAAGTGGGGAGCCCTATCCACAGTGCCAGGTACCAGTTGGGGAGTTAAGTGCGTTGCTAAAGGGCACTTCAGTCATGCCCTACCAGTTCAGGAAATTGAAGCGATAACCTCAGAAGGCTGGTTCCCTAACCACCAGGCTATGGCTGCCCGTTATAATGGAGATGTTTGAGAAAAATGAATAACCTTTAAATTACATCAAGTTTCAACTCTGAAAAATGCTCATAAAATAGCACATTGTGGTATTAGGTTGGTGAAAGAAGGTGGTCCTACAAGTGGCTCAACTGAAATCCTGTTTTGGCACCCATCAGATTTGCTTCATAAATAACTAACAACTTAATTACAATTAAAGAGCAACACCAGTGAAATTACTGAATGTGGTAAAAACACAGTCTGGTAGTTAGTAGTGTGTTCTTGTGATGGCGTACAACACAAAAATAATGTCCACTTGCCAGAAAGTTTCCGAAAGAAAGGTCTCAGGATAGCAGTTTCATTCATGTGAGGTGATGTCAGCAGGGACAGGGTGCCTGGCGTTAAAACAATGATATGAAGATCTGTAGCGGGTCATTCTAGTCGTTCCGGACGAGCCACACTAACGCACTAATGCCACTGTATTGATGTTGGAGGACACTGTACTAGTGATTCAGCATGAGGACCACAGCTGAAGCACTAATGCTGCAGTGGCAATGTTGGAGAAAAATATAGCCAACCTGCAAACACAGTCCGGGACAAGGACTGTAAGCTGACACACTAAAACCATGGTAGCGGTGTGGGATTAGGCCTGTAGCCAGCTTTGTCTGGTGTGATAATGCAGTGGGAACAATGGTTTTCTGTTGGCCATGATCGATGATGATTAATTTAGCTATCTAGATAATGTTCTGCTGTTTGAATATCATTGTTTGAAAGACCTGTTCAGGATTACAACACGGTTACCAGTGGCCACTCCTCCAGACTAATGTATGACTGCAGGCATCTGAACTCAGATCCATCATTTGGTGGTGTTTCATCTTGCAGATGCAAAGTGACCCAATACATAGTTTACACAAAGCAAATAGACCAATGTTCTTGTTTGCCGTGGTCAATATCTCACCCTGAGTGCCACTGAGTATGCATTTCAATTAAAAACAGACTGAGCATGTGGAAGTGGCTCCCAGCAGAGCATCACTGGGGAAAATACCCAAACCCCTAAATAAGTCTGTGGGTTGCAGACTTCAGGCAATGTTGCTTATAATGGATTTACAACTTAATACAAAACATGACTTATATATGCAAATAATGGGTTCATTTGACATTTGTTTTCATTGGGTGACTTAAAAAAGCCATGATTTCTATTGATGGGCATGTAAAATGGGCACCTCTAGAGATGATTCAATGTGGATTTTGATGTGTGTTTAGGATGCATCCTGCTGTAGAAGCCATCCTCTCAGACATTGTGATGTTTGCTTATAGAAATTGCTGGTATTTAATTAAATCCATCCTTCCCTCTTCCAAACTTTCCCTGTGCCACTGGCTGCAAAACAAACCCAAAGCATGATTAATCCATACATGTTCTTAACAAGGCTTTTTATTGTCATTACATCTGAGTACAGGTACACAGTGTAACGAAATTGCGTTCTGCCAGACGGCATCAGAACGAAGAGACTGTGTGAGGGGTGGGTTGGGTCTTCCACAATGCGGGTGGCTTTGCGGATGCAGCGAGAAGTGTAGATGTCGCTGATGGAGGGGAGAGGAACTCCAATGATCTTCTCAGCTGTCCTCACTATCCGCTGTAGGGTCTTGCGATCCGTGATGGTGCAGTTCCCAAACCAGACAGTAATGCAGGTGCTCAAGAGGCTCTCTATAGTCCCTCTGTAGAACATGGTGAGCATGGGTGGTGGAAGGTGTGCTCTCCTCAGTCTCCGCAGGAAGTAGAGGCACTGCTGGGCTTTCTTTGTTGTGGAGCTGGTGTTGTGGGACCAGGTGAGATTCTCTGCTATGTGAAGACAGAGGAACTTTGTGTTTCTCACAATCTCCACAGCAGAGCCGTTGATGTTTAGCAGGTAGTGGTTACCTGGTGTTCTCCTGAAGTCAACAACCATCTCTTTGGTTTTGTCAATGTTTAGTGATAGGTTGTTGGTTCTGCACCAGTCCGTTGGCCACTGCACCTCCTCTCTGTATGCTGACTCATCGTTCTTGCTGATGAGGCCAACAACAGTTGTGTCATCAGCAAACTTGATGTAGTAGTTTGAGCTGTGCTTTGCAGTACAGGCAGTACAATCAGGTGCTTGAGCAGACTAACAAAACACAATATGAATTTAAATAAATTAGCACAAAAAGAAACTCCATACTAGTTACTGATTGCATCATCAAAAATGTCATTGTTGGTATAAATTATTGTCTTTTCACTTATTCGTGCAAATACTGAAAGTACTTATCCTGCTGTTTTCTTGCTGCTGAATAATTTTGTTTTATGAATATTCTCTGCATCCATAATTGTGTAAATAAATTGTATAAATTTATACATGCTTTATTACTCAATATGTATCACACGTTATTTTTTATAATTATTGGTATTTAATAGATTTAATTATAATTATTGGTAGAGCACTTTGCAGACCATTACATGTCATTTAGGCTTCATATCTAAGATCACAGTAACCTACAGCCATGATACACACATCATAATGAACTCTAATACTTCCTAACCATCTAAACATCTAACACTGAATTAATTAAAATTTAACTTCAGTTTAAATGCCTCTGCAGCCTTCCAAGGCATGTTTACTGCTCTGTCCACCTGTACATGCTCAACTTGCATGCAGACTCTGACTGATCAGAGGGGGTGGGGCTCATGGGCCAGGGACTGGGTTATGGCAGAAGGGGCTGGTGTTCAAATTTCAAAATAAAAGTCCTGAGACGTATAATACTGATATATACATAAATAAACCAACAATAATTTAGGTTGCTTTATTTCATTTGGACCACTGTCAAGCATTATACATATGCTTAATATGATCATTAGCAATAATAATAATCCATTTAATATGAATATAATTTTTCAATCCCAATTTCCATCTCAGATTAAATAGATTTATGAGCCTAGACTCTAAACTAAACTATAGATACTTTAGTGCCTTCTGTTGTATCTGAGTAAAGGTTGTTGAGGCTCCCTTGTCCTCCCCCCAGTGCGGGTGTGGTTTGGCGGCCCCTGGCGGCGAGGCGGAGTGAGCGCCTCCTCCGCTCCTCCGCAGCTCCACACTGTCGGGATGTGACCCCGGAACAGGACGCTTCCTCACAAACAGCTCCGCATTCAGACACGCGGCGAGAAAAGGAGGAAACCCTGGAGCAGGAGAGGTGAGTGAGGGAGCGGGGAGGGAGAGAGTGGGGCACCGCGGCCCCCGGAGAGCCCGGCTCGGACTTCAGCTGCTTTAGCTTTAGCTTTAGCCGCACTGGGGGAACTTCATTCAGGGCTTTGTTAGAAACCCGGCGCTGCCTCACAAACCCCCACTGCCTCCGCCTGCCCCCGCCTGCCCCCGGGGGTCTGTGTGTGCTGGTGTGGGCTCTGCACACTCAGTTCCCCCCCAGACAGCAGATCCTGGAGCCACATGATCCTCCAGGGTTCGAGCTTCAGCTCCTGAAGCAGAGCTGCTCCCAGACTCTGGTCACACCTGCGTCCTGTACACCCTTTACCTGCCTCTATCTGCCTCTATCTGCCTTTGTCTACCTCTGTCTGCCTCTATCTACCTCTATCTGCCTTTATCTACCTCTATCTTCCTTTATCTGCCTCCACCAACCTGAACTACCACACCTACAGAGAGACAGAGATCCAAAACTAGTGTCCGATCAGAGAGAGAGAAAAAGAGAGAAGGAGAGACAGAGAGAGAGATACACAGACACATTCTCACTGGGAGAGAGACACAGAGAGAGGGGGTTGGGGAGAGAGAGACACAGAGACACCGACTTTTAAACCAGCTTTATTTAAACCAATTGTTCAGTCTGTGAAAGAAAAACACCTACACACACATGGACAGGGCAACAGACAGGGAGGGAGAGAGAGACAGAAAAAGAGAAAAAATATATATATTTTTGATAGATAGATAGATAGATAGATAAACAAAGATAGACACAGAGATAGATGGGGGACTGAAACCAGAGTCTAATGTTGCCCCTCCAGCAACTGGAGCCCACATTGGCTTCCAGTACCAGGGTTTACACTCCTTAACTGTTCATTTATTTCTTTTTGATCTGTTCAGTCCACCACTGAATAACTGTGATCGTTACATTATTATCATTGTTAAAATCGGTGTCTGATGGTCTGATTAGGCTTTAGAGATGGAAAGATAGCTGTATTACAGCACAATCAGCATTAAAAGAGGATCAACATTAAGACACGTAAATAAAGAGAGAAATTAAAACACAGTAAACTAAACGCTGGAACTCTGAGCAGATGATGTTCCAGTAAGAATATTAAAGTATGTTATTGCATCAACGTTATGCAGGTATATAATGAAAGTCAGGTGGTGCACAGTGATCCTGTCCTATTAACTACACGTATAGATAAGCTGTCCGTGCAACGTGATATAAATAGTAATATTGTACAGCAATATTCAGTAAGTCTGATGTATATGTGTAGATACAGTCTCTGTGCAGAGATTTGAGTAGAAGGGTAAATAGTGTGCAGCCATATTCAGTGAGCCTGATCCGTGCGTCAGTGTGTAATAATGTCCCGACACAGTGAAGACTAGTTGGTACAAATGACCTCCTGTACCGCTTCTTGCTTCAGAAGAGTAAGTCATGGAGGGGCTGAGATGTGCTGTCCGGGATAGTGATCAGTTTTAGTGTTCTCCTGTCAACACCACCTCAAACTATTCTCTGAGCTTCAATCTGAGCTGTGTGTGTAAAGCAGGGGTCTTGCAGCACAGGGCAGTAAGTCTAGTCTCCTTCCACATTGTGCCTGAGTGTTGATGATGGTCTATTTTCGGCTCTCCACACCCTTAACTCATTGTGAATACAACATGCCCCAGTCCTCCAACTGTCAGCCTACAGTGTAGTTCACATTCTGCTCTGAATCCGATAGCAGCGGGCAGCCTGCCCACTTCAGGGTGCTCGCTGTGCTGGGAGTGTGCCGGTGGTTTCAGGGCTCACTGGGCAGAGCAGAGCGAGACACTTGTATGAACTTGGGAATGAAGCTGTAACGCCTTAGCTCTGCACATTCTCCCTAGTAGGGCTGAACAGGAAGGTGTACTGATACTCAGAATTGAGTTGGACATGATTGAGGGGTGCAGTGATACACCTGGAGTGTTACTGGGGGGCCTGAAGATGTGCTCTGTGTTCAGATGGGAGTGTTTGGACATTAAAGCACAGCTTATGTGGGGAACGATGCACATGTTTTCCGATTTCTTTTATTCAGTTTGGAGCTCAGTTTAGATTTTCAGGGGTTCAGCTCTAATTATACCCTGCAAAGATTGACTTGAATAAATAAATACTTTATAAAACCTTCATTTCCAAATCAAATCCACCCCTGCCCTGTTTACTCTGATAGGTTATACATTTTACAGTACACATTTACATTTATGGCATCCCAAATGATCAGTTTGACACATTTAGATGTACTCAGTAGTTCAAGTGTATTGTTTAGAAGCTCTATTTAGGACAACAGGGGTGGGGAATCAAGGGCTGGAGTCCAGATTTCCCTGCTCTTCTACACCAAATGTACTTTGTAATTAAGAGAAGAACTGAGCTCCCCATCCCTGATCTACTGCATCCTCATAAATGTTCCAGTTTTGACTTGTTTAGCCAAGACTGTTTAGCTGCATCAGCCCACAACAGCCGTATCGATCAGGGCTGGGTGATACGACTAACAAAACACTTGATGTGCTTAATGGAAATGGTGATCTACAATATGACACTATATGTTGTATATTTAAATTTCTACATGAATATCTAGGTATTTTGCACTCTGTGGCATTTCACTCACTCAGCAAACCACTTGATTATGTTGAGATGCTGAAATGATCTCACGTCTGTTTAATTGTGATGTTTCTTTGTCATAATGTTTATAATGGTGCTGATATTTTATTTTTGCTATATTATTATTATTATATGCCATTATTGTGCATTTTAGCAAATATAAATTTTACCAAAGCTGCGTTTGTTTGTGAGTTGTACTTTACTTGTACCACTTTTTGAATGGTATCAAAACGATCAGACTGAAACAATGAGTCTCATCCACTCGTACGGTATCGATGTTTTATTTTACCATACTGCCCCTGCTTTCCGGGGGCAGGTGCAGCTCACACCAGGCCTTAGCCGTCATGTCCCAAGGGTAGATCATCAGCTGCCTCTGAGCAGACAGCTTAGGCTTGGCTCAGACCCCCTGCCAGGCTCCAACACGTTGTGTGCTCTGGGGGTAGGGCCCCCTCTGTGGAGTTCAGTCCGCTCCACCCCAATTTCTATCAGTTGGGTGCAGCGCGGACGCTCTTTATGCCTTTAGGGGTGCTGTTTTATGATCAAGGCCTAGGCATAGCCTTTGAGGGAAGCTGAATGTAGGTTAATGTAGGTGTGTATCATCGTGTGTACACAGTGAGGTTTGTGTCCAGAAATAAATGTGTTGTGCTTTCAGCCTGTGGTGTTGATAGTCATTCATATTTTTTTATTTATAATAATATAATTTAAAAAGTACCTGCGATCCCTGAATGCACGTGCTGTATGATTAAAGCATGTCTTATAAGCCGACATTCACACTAATGTGCAGTTTGGCTACATAGTGTTGTAATTGTACTGCTATGCTTGTGATGTGAGACAGAGGCTGCGACAGCGTGCGATCCAATCCTCACAGTAGCCAAATGGAAAGCAGCTTGGAGCTGTTGGCTCTGACCAAAGAGATGCAGGAAAGGTGTTTGTGTTTATGGAATGGAAATGACCTTGTTTACCACAGAAAATTCAAACAGAATTACCACAGCCCTATCAATTATCCCTCCTTTTGCTTCACTGCGAATTCATTTTTGGCTCCGGTCCGAAATGGAAAATTAAAACGTGTTACTGTTATTTTTCTGTAAACTTTGTCAGCAGCTCTCAAAGTTTCAAATAGTGTAGCTCCAGTTCAAGCCTAAATATCTTTTTACGGGTGTCCTTAAACCCAGTTATGAAGGCACCAGGAATAAAAGCAGGCGCTCTGCTTTGATGGTTAAAGAAGCATAGCACTGTAACAAGCACTTAATTTATTTTCTAATTATTAGAGTTGAGATAGTTGTGCTGTCCTCTCTGCGTCCTCTCAGTACAGTGAGAGAGCATGGCCAATTTTGCTCTCTCAGACTCCGGTTGCTGATGGTAAACATTGTGACACGGGATTTGAACCTGCGATCCGCGGATTGTAGTTGCACTGTGCTTTTAAGCTCCCTTTCTAACATGTTGTATTTAGAGTCCAGAAATCAGATATTAAAGCATTATTCTGTGGTATTATAAGAAGGTGAGGTTACACTGGAATTAATTGATTGACAGCCTTGACGGAAAGACACCATCTGCAGTCTCTCATGCTATTGGTTGCATTAACATACACTCTGATTGGGTTCTACAGAGTACCTAGTCATGGCAAATCAGTCAGCGTCATATTTGGTATTAGGGTAACACGGTGGCTAGCTGAAATCTCCAGTGTTTACTGCCGATGTAGCTTGCAGATGAACAAGGTATTAGCTGGAAACTCCGAGCTAATATAGTCCACATTGTAATATAAACAATGTGCACTACCGCGTTACTGCCTGAAGTCTTGAAGTCTTGCCCTAATATTCACCTAAAGAACCATTTGACCACATCTTGGCTTAAACTAGCTTTGCTAGTGGGCTGGGTTTATGTAAAATTTGGGGGGCGTGAATAAAATGAGCCAAGACTGTTACATAACTGTTTTGGGGTTTTGGTAATGGCCTGCTTTACAGCTCGGTTTTGCTTTTGAACGCCAACATGAGTGTTTTGAGGTTAACTGTATGTTACTTTCATGCACCAACCTCAATTAACCCCAATCAGTCAACTGTGCCAATATGAATATAGTTTTTCGTTCAAAGAGTTTAATATTAAAAGCAGCAAACATCTTGGTATTTATGACTTCATCTCCGTTACAGACCATTAATTGAGACTCGTGTTGATTTTCCATCTGGTGCCGTTTATTTTCATGGTGCCTTTTTCTTCATTGTGGCTCTGACTAGTTACGTTGAGTATTCCCACTTATTGTGTGAGGAAAAGCAGATTTGATTTATTTAGATTTCCTTGTGCTATTTCTGTCTCCAGACCCAGCCGTGCACAGCTTTATTATGTAGAGGAGCTCTCTCAGCATCAGCAGTGTGATCCCAAGGGAACCATCCCACTGCAGCAGCTTTTGTATTGTAATTCATGACGAGCACTCCAGGGCAAGACAGGCTGTCTTGTATAGCAGTTAATCATAATGATTTTTAATTCCAGGCGCGTTGTGTGCCTCAAAACTCAGTCTAGTGTGTCAAACAATTCATCTGTTTGTACCTGGTAGACACGCAGTAAGCATGGTTTGTTATTCGCTCTGCTCAGAGTGAGGGGTGAGTGTGGTTTGTTTCAGTGTAGGATGGAGCCTCCCACCCTTCCACTGTTATTTTTAGTTTTTCACTAAATAGATTGGGATTAATTCTGATGCTGTGGTGTAGATATCTGCACTTTTATTAATTCTTCTCTTAGAAAATGCATGTCAGGTGTGGTGCAGTGTTCGATTTGCCCAGTTAAATGGGGATTTAGAGATCTCTAGTGCGTCGTGCCTCACACACTGCTAACAAGTCATGACCTACTTATCAATCATAGTTGCACCATCAGCTTCATCACAATTGTTGCCAAATACAGGAGCCATTGTTTTTCATCCTGTGAATATGAAGAGGGAGGATAACTGTGAAATCCATCAGCGGATACAACGCCGTTAGACTGAAGCGTATTCCAGCTGGTGCTTCCGCTGCGCTGTCTTCAACAGTACCTCTGGATTTTGATTGGCGTTATGGAGTAAATTTTGCTTTTAATTTACAGCTCCTCCGTGCACAACTCTGCACCGTTCCAGATCAGTATTAGTAAACATTAGTATGTTTGCTTTCATGATGTTTTCAAAATGTATCGCAGTATTGGGTAGAATTAAATTTACTACATTTAATTTACATGTTGTTTTAAATTCTGAAAGGGTTCCTACTTTTCTACTTGTTTGAAAACACAGACGTGAATTTATTAATGGATTTAAACGTATTTATTTATCTGTACTGCAAAAAAAGTCTTTATTCAACCTGATAAATATTCATTATACCCACAAGGGCCAATACACTTTTGACATCTGTTGGATACTTCAAAAAACAAAAGTTCATTGGTTATGGTCTGGGGTGTGTTTTCCAATCTGGACTCGTATTTGTTCATTTTAAAAATAACTGGTCCTCGTAATCTGGACAGTGAAGAAAACAAACAATAGACATTTGGCTGATTCATGTTCAGTATATTTTAAGTATAGCTTTTATTTTATTTAATGTCTTTTAAATAGTCAACTGATTTAGTTAGTTATAGAAAATATCCTTAATATTGACCCATTAAGGAATTAATAATATTGCAACTAATAGAAAATACTAATTCTTAATAGTATAGAGCCAATATGTCTCACTAGTTGCAATCAGAATTGATTATCAGGTGTCCCGCCCACTTGGCTTGCTTAAAAAGTCTCATTAGGCAGTCAGGATGGGCATGTGGGGGTGGGACTTGGTGAGGACAAACAGGACACAGTCAGAGGTTATTCTGCTTTTTTTATCACTGAATTCCATATATTACTGAAATCCAATCCATATCAGATTTTCAGCAATGCATCTCTGACTGAACAGCCAGATCAGAATTCATGCCACCTTTAAGTCAGTCTGGCCTGGCATTCCTCATGAACTTGGATTGTGGTTTAGGGAACCTGTAAGACTGCAGTGAAGGAGGTTTTCCGCAGTGGGATTGTGAGGTAAAGTACAGATAAACATTTGGTGAGGTGCTTCTGTTCAACACGTTTCTAACGAAATGGCCGAAGACGGCTGCAGGAGGACGAGGCTGCAGCACGTAAGGAAAATAAAAATGCTTTAAATGGAAACCAAAGTCCAGCTGTCGATCACTGAGGTTCTGTGATGCTTTCAAAAATGAAAGTGAACCTCTGGGAGTGGACGTTTCTGGTGTATGTGCCAGTTTGGGAGTGTGAACTGGTTAGACAAATGCCAGTCACACTGGAAAGGTAGTGTGAACAGTCCATGGCAGAGGAGCGTGATTGTAGATAAAAACAAAGATATATTAGGGTGTACTTACACTTTGTGACATTGTGACCTGCACTCCAGGCATCTATTAGGGGATTAATGGTAAGAACTTTACTACAAACCATTAATTATGTTTGATTAACTTGCTCGTTTTTATGATTATAATCATATTCCACAGCTTATTATTCATATTATTCATTCATATTTATTATTTTGTGTATATTTCCTTTATAAGTGACTGACTGGACATTCAAACTGTTATGACCCCGTTCCTTTAAGTCAGACAATTCTTGCTTCTCCCCAGCTGTTCCAGGAGAGCAGGAGGGCCGGAAATTCTAGCGAGGATGGGATTGCCGCTGAGTCACTCTGAGGATATGATTAGCTTTTCAGGATGTGTTGGTCGTTTTCTTTCCGTAACATTTCTTACTGAATGTGTTTTGTTTATGCATAAGAACAAGTGGCAGCAGAACGTTTCCCCTGAAGTTCCCCTGCTGATTTGTGGAGGCTGTTTGGCTGCAGCTATTGAATGTTGTAGTAATCGAGTATTCTACTACTTCGATTCATCGAGTAATCGGATAAAACATATTTTTCCTTGTTTTAAAGAGCTGTTATAAATACACGAGAAAATAAGACATTTTCCTTAATGCTTAAATTCACATTGTGTGAATTTAATATGTGAATCATATCCACCAACTGTATTTTCTTTCTGTCTAGAAAACATTATATAAACACAATTTCCATAAAACACAGATATAAATAAAAAGTTACTTTTAAATTAAAAACTCTTCCCACATCACGTACAAGTGTGCTGCTGGTCGGTGCAGGCGTCTGCCGACCATTGCGTCAGAATGGGTAGGCATCCATCCTCCAACTCGGAGGAAACATGGACAATCTCTCGGAGTAGGCACGTAATGTGGGAGACAACTTAGGGGGATGGGTAATTGGCACGTCTAAATTCGTAGGGATGAAAATTGAAAACAAAAATGACAAAATTAAATTAAAATATGTCTATTTTTATGTGTGTATTAGTATTATCCATTCTCAGGACTTTAATTCTTGAAATTTAAACACTGTGTGATGAAAGAATGAGGGGAAAACAGCCCTTCTTGTTTTCCAGTGTAACCCAGTATCTGGGTCAGTGACCTCAGCCCCGCCCCCTCTTGCTGATCAGTCAGAGTCTGCTTGCAGGTTGAACATGAACACGTGGACAGAGCAGTAAACATGCACTGGAAGCTCCTTTGGTATTAAAACTGGGATTTAATTCAGTTGGAAACAAGTGAATTGTAGCTGTTTTCTGATCTCTCTCTGATTACTCACTTATAGTTGATCAAATAATGATGACCATCGTAAATGTTGCAGTTTGTTTGTCTGTAGGTTACTCTGATCCTGAGTTGTGAACCCTAGAATTCATCCTGTGTCTGCCAGTAAACTGCATATCTTGGGTTCAGAGAGTTAAGACTCGGTTTGATGACATTTTGCTTGTTGATGGCACTGCCTGCCTTTGCCATGTGCTGAAGTGAATGTACTAATGGACTGTGGACGGAGTGAACTGGTGGTCTGTGACCTCCATGACCCCGTCACATGCGAGGCACTATCAGATTGCACTGACTGTAATCCTCCGAACTCCCAGTGCAACAGTGCAGTGAATTAGGGCAGCTCTGTGATTAGTGAGCAGCAGCCCCTCTGTTTAGATGATCATGTGCCTCTCCTGAAATTTGTTTTCTCCTGACAAACTCATAAACACCAGCGTATCTGTTTTCAGCCTCTGTGCAGACTGGAGACTTTGCCTGTGCACGACTTAACCCTGCCAGTCTGATTGTTTATCTGTAATTACCAGCATCTTTAAACCTTCATCAGAAAACAGCAGGTTTGGGTTCGGTCGGGTGGGTCAAGCGCAGATTTTCGTCTTATCCCCGATGTCGAATCTTACTCAGCTCCGTAGTTAAGCCCTTCATGTTGTTGATCTGTTGAAGCGCAGTGAGCATCAGGGTTGTCACGATTATGTGATTAAACTTGATTACTGGATTAAAGAAACACTGATTAAAATTGAACCTCACTGAATCTACATTGATTAGTTGGCCGTTTGTATGATGTGCTTTAAAGTGTTCTGCAGATCTCTTAACCGCGACCCCGATTGACCTCTCGATGCCACGTAGTACTTTTATATATAGTCACAGTTACACAGTCGTTTTCAAAACGGGAACATTACAGGAGAAGGAAAGCATCTTAACTTTCAGTAGAGGTCACTGTAAAAACATTGTGTTTTCTGGGACGATTTTCTGGTACAGTATAAAGAACAACTGCGAATGGAGACGCAAGTTATTTGCTTGTCAATGATTTTATGCTATTTTTATATGATTTTTATTAGTGAATCTGAAAAAAAAAAAACATTATTAAATCCAACATTACGTATTCAAATAATTTGCGATTCTGGATTTCTGAATTCAATGAGCTGTAAGTCATAGTGATCAACAGTAAAACAAACCAGGCTGGAAATGCAACTTTACATGTAATCAATATAATATGATTTTTAAATGGAAATATGTGGTCAAATGTATGTGTATCTATGTACACTCAGCGTCAGAATACATTTACACTCAGAACGACTTAACAGACTTCAATGGTCTCATGCCAGAATGTGGTGGAGTCACAGGGCTGGGCAATATATCCATATTTATATCTATTGGGATATAAACAGCAGGATGTGGGCTGAGGCGATATAGTTGATACTGAGTTTAAATCTTTATATATTCTGTTTAAATCTTACAGAAACCTTTTTCCTGCTTCCTCACTTTGCTTTGCCCCTTTCACAAAGCACACACACACACACACACACACACACACACACACAAAGAATGGAGGAGGCTTAAGACTTGATGTGTTCTATAGTTTTTTTTGTGTTTTTTATATGTTGCGTCCTATATTCAGCTAAAATATATCAGCATGTTTTTGTCCTTAATGCCGTTGATTTTCTAGTGATGAATTGCACTTTTGTGTTGGTGGAGAAAAGCATCAAATCCATGTGTAGTGGCTTCGTGGTCCATGCTGAGATCAGCAGTTTGTTGTAACGGATAACATTTCCAGCAGGCCTGGTGGGGCTTGATGTGTAAAAGAAGCTGTGGTATGAAGTTTGGGCTTTACAGGTATTTACATTGTCTTGTTCTGTCAAATTCTTAGCTCGTTGTGAGTCAGAAACCTGATTACATGCACATGATTAATGGGATGATGGTGAAACTCTGGGTCGACATGAGTCACGCCGTAAACATGGTGATCAAACTCCTGACAGCTGGAATTTTCTGCATTTAAACACTCATTGGTTGATTATTCAGTTATATTGTTATTATATAGTATATTATAGTGTAGAAGGTGGTGACCTCTTCTACTATCTAAGGATATTTTCTGAGTGAACAGCAAAGAACTTCGGTAAGTCGCTCTGGAGAAGGGCGTCTGCTTAATTCCGCAAATGTAAACGTAAGAGGCCTTCTCATGTCCCATAGGTTTCATCTGAAGGGCTTTGGTTCAACTGCCAACAATAACTCGAGGGAGACTAGAGCTGAAGATGAAGAGGGATTAGGCCTGGTCTGCACTGAGAGTTTTCATGCTTTTAAGATGCTAACATCACTGTTTGTTCACTAATGGATTTCTCATTCCTGAGGTTTAGACCCCGAGCAGCATAAGCTGGGTTAACATTTTATCAGGGTTTATACTGGAATAGGATTTTATCAGGGTTTCTGCTGGAGTAGGTTGTTTAAGGCTGCTCAGTCCCTGCGTATTAGGCTCTTTTGTTTTCAAACAGTGAAGGAATTAGATGGAAGGCTGTATATCATTGTTATTCGTCTGAGTCACTAAAATCAGCAGGGTTTATAGGCCTGTACTCAATCTGGGATTGATCTGCCTGTACTCGGTCTAGTAAGGCTGGGCAGGAAATCAAAAATGAATTGAAAGTGAAATTCCAAACGTCTAACTGAATTAGTCTCGCTCGTATCGGTAATATCGCTTTGTTTAGTTAATACTTTTCCCTGTGTGTATAACACTGTTCCTGCCTATGTTTTCACATGACTCTGCCTCATCCAGTCTGCTAAATGATTTGAGCTTGTACCAAAGAAAAATTGAGTGTACATTGTTCAATAACATCATTTTTCATCAATCATAACTGTATAACCTCCTACTTTGTACGTGTATTTCTACACGTTCCACATACATACATACATATTAGAACTGGGTGATACGATATACGATGTGATATATGATCTATTTTTTACTTTATTTAAACATAATTTGATCTTCATTTCATCTTTATATACAGTCTTATACAGTCTTATCTTACAGCCCCCTCTGTAGTGTGTACGTGAGGCTGCAAATGGGGCAGAGTAGAGGAGTTGAGAGCGGAGGGCGGAGCAGAGTGAGGGAGCAGAAGAAAGGTCTCTGCAAGATTAAAACAATGTTATATACAAATTTGATATAAATGATATTGCCTCAGCCCATATCTTGCTCTGTTTACATCCTGATATCGAAAATAAATATCGATACATGGCCCAGCCCTAACATTCATCATGTCCTCCCGTCCACATCCTTTCATGTGGCCAAAGAAGGGAACGTTTCATTCTGGAGTTCATGAAAAATGAATTAATCCGTGAAAAGGTATGTACACACTAATGTTAAGGGTAGGGTGTGGGTAAGGGTTAGGTTTAGGTTATGTTTATTTCAAGCTGCAGGTTCAGGTTATATAATGTCGCTGCTTCTTTAACATTCTCTGTTCAAATCATAAGTTCTGCATGTCAGAGCTGCGTCTATAATTTGTGAATATGCACAAAACAGTTCATACTACACACACATTCTGGTATCTGTGGTTAACAGTCGTGAACAGTGCTTTTTCTATGGATGTTAATTAAAAATGACCTTTGACTTTTGATGTAAACCAGATGCTTCCTTGTTATCTTGTTTTAGGAGGACTTGTTATTTCAGCTTCCAGGTACTAGATAAAATCCACAATAAGTAATTGCTGAATTCTAGTTGGAATGTGCTCCTGCTTGTGAAGGTCAGTGGTCTTGTGTAAACCTGAGTGTACTGATTAAAAGGTAACAGAACCGTTGTTGGGCTACAGAGGGCTGTTTCTGAATGGTCTTTAAAGACGTTCAGTCGTGGATTAAACACCATATGTGTACAATAATGATGCAGAAAATGATTTCCTTTCGGAATCAAATTGCAATAATGCACCTAAAAGAGTTAAGAGTTCCTCTTTTCACCCTGTTCTCAGTGGTCAAGACCACCACAGAGCACCACAGAGCTCCTGTGGGGTCCTGATCATTGAAGATCAGGGTGAAAGGAGGAGAATAAAGTATGCAGAGAAACAGATGGACTGCAGTCTGTATTTATAGATCTACAAAGTGCTCCTCTGTGGTAAGAGGAGCTGATGAATAGTTGGTGAATGTAGAAAGTAGAGATCAGTGTCAGCATGTTGTGCTTTCTGAAGACCACAGCAGCTGAAGGTGAGGGAATGGTGTTGGTATGAGTTATTTTCTGGGTGTGAACTGGCTGTGAGTTTTCAGCAGACTGTGCTGCATCACTCGCTGAGAGTGAGACTCAGCCTGCTGCCGGGCCTGTCTCATTTGACTGCGGTGCTGAGCCCAACCATGATCAAATGAGCAGGAGAAGAAGGAGAGAGAGTGAATCTCACTGTAGAGATGCCTCCCCCGAAGGTGTGTGCCCAGTGTCACTGCACTGCACGACTGACGTGCTCATCCTTCTCTGTCTTTCATCTCTCTCTCCCTCCCTGCTTCCCTCTCTCACTCTCGCTCTCTCACTCTCGCTCTCTCCCATCCTCATGCTCCTCATCCCCCATTCCTGCCTATGAAATGCCAGAGATGAGTGTGAACGCAATGAAGTCCTTTTGACGCTGTGCCCTTTGGTGA
Source organism: Acestrorhynchus altus (assembly GCA_034509495.1). Taxonomy (NCBI): domain Eukaryota; kingdom Metazoa; phylum Chordata; class Actinopteri; order Characiformes; family Acestrorhynchidae; genus Acestrorhynchus; species Acestrorhynchus altus. The sequence continues at coordinate 21,695,031 of CM067518.1, forward strand.
CTTCTTGATGCAGAGCCTCAGATGGAGCCTGTTATTTTTCAGGGGATTCAGGGGATTTTAAATTTGTCTGCGTCCCGTTTTTGATCACATATTTATGTCTCAAGTGCAAGCGCAGGCCCAAGCGAGTGCCGTTTTTGATGGACGGCTGCGTTATGCCTCAAGGAGCACGGGGAGGAAAAACGAACGCCATTAAAACATCTAGACTAAACTCTGTGATTAGAACGGTATGGAGAAGTGTCATTCAACGGCCAGACGAACTGTGTCTCATCTCCTTTGTGCTCTGTGTCATGCAATTGGATGGGGGATGTGCCAGCTTTTCAATTAAACATAACCCCACATCAAACGTGCTGTCAATGTGCATTAGAGGGCCTTTGTACAGATAAAAGTGTGCGAGACATCACAGGACGGGGGGCTCCAAAGGGATTCACTCTGACAGATTTTTGTAAAAACCAAAATAAAGCAATCTGATGCTGTAAAGCGTTCTCTCCCCATTCCTTCGGTAGCTTTTATTCCCCTGTACGCTTGCAGTTTTATACACTTGTCTTCGCATTGTTGGATTGTCTGGAGTATTACTCTAAGCTGCCCTTTGTCATGCCATTTAAAATATGTTTTGCTGCTTTGGCCCCAGAGTACAGTATGGAGAAGCCTACAATGTGCTGTAAATACAAGCTGACAAGGACATTGGCTGTGGGATGTATCGCCTGTCACGCAGGGAACCAATCGCTTTTTCTGTAATTTGCGTTCTTCCGTGGACTCGCGCTCTGCATCTGTCCTTAAAAGTGCTGCGCGGGGAGCCTAGCTCTAGAAATAGGTCATTAGTGAGTGAGTGAGAGAGAGAGCAGCTGAGAGCAGCCAAGGCAAAGAGCTCAGAGAACCCTAGCATTAAATATGGATGAGGCCGATTTATATTGCTCTGCCAACCTGCACCGTGACTTCAAGTGCACCACGACTTCCATCGTGATTGCACCCTGTTCTGTGTGTGTGCGCGTGCGCACACGCATATGCCTGTCTGGGGAGGCACACTGATCAAGGGCTTCAAATGATTAGAAGAGTTGTACTGCGGCATCCATTGCTGTGAAAAGATCCTGCGTGTTATGCATTCATTGCTGGTCGTTTGTTTATGGGGAGAGTGATTTGGCTCTGACAGCCTGAATACATCTGATTAACTGCATCATACAGGAAGTGTTTATAGGTGTTTTTAAAAGATTAATAAAAGTATCACAATATGCCTGACTTCTAACAGTTATGCAGGCATACACTGCCTTGTTTGAAGCCTTGTACAGCCATGATGTCTCTGCTCACACTGTGTGAAATTAGCCGGTATGCCTCGGCTATAAATCATAAACGTTGATATATTGTACAATATGACCATATCGAAATTCAGTCGGCTACGACCAAATATACACTTAAAATATTTGGTGTTGATGTTTCTGTTGTTTTACTCCCATCAATCAGAAATCTCCATTTTTCTGAGTCTGGCAGTTGTTTGTTACATTGTGTTAAAATCATGATGAATGCATCAATAAAAATGCTCCAAAAATAACTCCTCTAAATCTTTGTAGATTGACTTTGATTGAAGGTTAAAGAGATTTTTCGTTCTCCTTTAAGGTTGCTATTTTGGAAATAGAGTTTCGATCCCAGACCAACAATACTCATCAAAAAAGTTACTCTCAGAAGAATTGGGCAAAATTGAGCTTCACATACTGATTGGTTTTAAGAGCAGTTGTCGTAACGGTCTGTGTACATGCAGTGTGTAGCTGCCTGCCAATGGAGCTGGCATTGATGGGATGACTTCTGGAGGACATCACCACAATTGTGGCTCCTTGCATGTTGGATAATCTGTTGGTTCTCCTTCTCTGTAGTTTGTACAGGTCAGCTCTTTCTGGCTGCTGGTTCGTACCCTTGTTCATCCGCTGCTGCCGTCAGCATGCTTTGTTAATAGGTTAATTTGTTAATACGTACGTCAAAAAGACAATCCCACTTTCCAGAGACCTATGATGTGAATTCCTCAAACTCACCCAACTGGTCAAATTGCTTCTGCTCACGTCTCAGAGACATACTTCACTTGCATTTTTTGATGCTACCAACACAACAGCAGAGTCCCGTATTTGCTCTATTGGCTATTCTGTCTATTTCATGTAGCCGTAATTGGTACATGCTTTGTGTCCATCAGCGGCGCTTCAGGAGCAGGGGGGATGAACCGTGAGGAGGCCCCTGGGAAGTCTCCTGAGGAGATGTACATTCAGCAGAAGGTGCGGGTGCTCCTCATGTTGAAGAAGATGGGATCAAATGTAAGTGTAGCATTCTCATCCATTCTTAATGCACAGATACATCACGTCTCCTAAAGACTCCCTGAAACTAGGCATCTGTCTCACTGTGGCTTGTTCATTTGGCTGGGTTATGTATTTATTTTTATTATTTGGTCTCCACCCTTGCAGCTGACGCCGAACGAGGAAGCGTTCCTGCGGAACTATGCAGGCGTGGTGCACAGTCAGATGAGCCAGCTACCACAGCACAACATTGACCAGGGTAAGGGAATGTTCATTGGAGCAGTCCTGCTTCTGGCCGTGCATCAGCACACCTGCTATTCCCATTCATTCATACATGCTCGGGATATGGATCTGTAGTGTTTAATGACGTGGTAAGAAGGCTACAGGGTGTTTTAGGGGTATTTATGGTGTTTTCAGTAGAATGACTCTTCAGATCATGCTTTAGAGTTTTGTTTACAGAGATACTGGAAAATAGTATAAATACAGTATAAATGGACGAATGTTATTTAGTTCAAGATGGACAGTAAATTAGGTTATGTATATTAATAAATATACATTTATTGCCATTATAGCACTAACAGTATTAAGACTATAATAAATAAAGGGATATATTCTTTCCCCCTGCATGGTTGTTACACTTTCTGAACACCAGGGGGCACCAAAGCAGTAGGAATATACTTCTTGTATTGGATGGTGTCAGTCAAGGGTGCAAATTAAACATGCAGTCCACTGCAGCCTTTAGTGTTTTTGGTTTCTACCAAGCTTCCCATGAAACCAGTTGCAGTTGAAGGCTGTATAGTCCCTGCTCCATCCAGCTATTCACCATCGCACGTCGACTCTACCTCCATGTTATCTTGGTATGCTCCTGTGTATGAAATGTGAATGTGTTAAACAGGCCCATCGGTTTCCACACTCTTCTTACCAAAGGGCCAGGTTTGTCCTGTTTGAAATGCTTTTTTTTTTTTTAATTTCATTGTGCTTTGGAGATAAATGATGTTTTGCACCCAGTACACAGGGCCCATGGAGAAGCTGCTAGCGCATGCTTTAAAGCTCATGAAATATGCATACCCGCCTAGCTGTTCATAAGCAAGGATGTCAACACTGAGCTCTTTTTAGAAAGATCTTCATAAATAATGCACTGGCATGAGTAAGGTGGATATAAATGTGCATTTCACATCAGTTCTTGCTCTATATCGCAGTACTCGAGACAATATGCTTGCTTTCACTTGATGCCTGTGTAAGCATTCTGGGATATTAGCCCAGATTCAGTTTGCTGAAGCTAGTATTTTAATCCATGTAAACCTGTTTTACAGTTATGCTACTGGAGATAAATGTGGAACTTGTCTATGTTTAATATAGATTCTTGCCACACAAATGTCACTGTAAACAGATATTTTATTCCAAACTACATTTTTCCAAAATTTTGCAAAAACATATTTTGCTTTATATATTGCAATATTAAAAGAGACTGGATTTTTTACCAGGTTAAAGGCACTATGATTTCTAGGATGATGCATATTTAATGATGCATGTTTGCTTTAATTAAAACCAGTTGAAAGAAAAGAGATACACCTAAATTATGTAAATGTAAAAACAAAAAGGAAAACAAATTAAAAAAGGTATTAATGGAATTTTCAAAGAGCCATATAGAAATCAAAAATCACAGCCACATAATACTGAGCATGGAGTTGATATTTTAATGCTTAAAAACACTGACCAACCTCAGTTCATTACAGAGAGCATTCTGTTTTATTGAATGCAGTGTTTTAAATGCACTAATACTGTACTAATAACTGTACTAAGACATTCACACAGCAGGTAAATGTAAATGAGCGAGTAAATAAGGACCAAAACTCTTTAAGTCACGTAAATGTTCTGCGCCAAAGAGCAAAATGAAACGAAATGGATTAAGACAATGTGGCGGACCCGGAGACCCGAAGGAACCTGCAGTTTTAAAAACTCAGCCCTCAGCTTACAGACAGAAACTCGATTAGACTGGGGATACAGGCGGTCAGGGCTCATTGTAGCTCAGGGAATTGTTCCTTTGTGTTTGTTTGTTTTTTATGGGATTATCTTCCTGTGCACGGTGTGTGTGAATAAATACACGTTTAGTGGCACTGAGCCATTGTCTGTGCGTTTCTGAGACTTGGCCAGTCATGTGACTCAGCCCTTTCCCCTGGGGTTGAGATCACAACAAGAACACGAAATAATGAAAAACAAACATACAGGCAATTGGGTGAGTGGGAAACTGTGAACTGTGTATCTGTAAGAGCTGGAGAAGGAGCTGCCGGTTGTGCAGTGAGTGAGTGGAGTTCATGACACAACATGCTGCTGGTTAAGGAACTATAATTCATCGAAAGGAAATGCTAACATTAAAAAAAACAATAAAAAGCAACATTCACTGCTCAGTTCATTCATTTTTACTATATTTTCAGAAGTGTGGTGTAAACGCTATATAACATTCGTTATCGTATATATATATCAGCACGGCTGTGGTGACATACGACAGCTTTAATTACACGTGCTGTTTTTTCATGATCACATACTGCCTCTCGTTTTCTGCTATTGTTTTATACATTTTTTTTAAAGAATTATGATGATATCCATAATGTAACATCTATAAAAACTAAAAAAAACTTTCAATCCATCTGAATACAGTTTTCCATCATGGAAATGTGGTTTCTGAATTCTCTGTAAGATTCCCTTTAGTGTACTTTAAGAAAACAGACCAGGTCCGTTTACCCTGATATCGTTAGAAAATGTGATTTTCATGAAAACTCCAGACAGAACTCAAACCTCACAAATCGATATAAACTATCCAAATTCAGAACAGTTACAGACCAATCAGACACAAAGCACTTCCTAGTAAGTGTTCTTTGAAGTAATAAGAAACTGCTCTCACAACAACATGCATAGAAGAATAGCCTTCATAACCCAGCCGAAGGTAAACACTTACAGCGTCCTCTTACAGACTCCTCAATCAGTAAAGCTAAGTGTGGTAGAGGAGCAGGAGATGTGTTTACGTCTACCTGATTGTGGCGCTGCATGTCCTGCATTAGTCACTAAGCCATTAAAAGAAGCTGCCACAAATCCCTGCCCATGAGGAGCTTTAAATAACGTCTGTGCTTAAAATGGCGGAGGGCTGCTGAGGTGAGTGTGACGTGTTGATCGGAGAGAGAGCATTCACTCAGGATTGAGACTCCACTTTTCTTCTGTCTGGAACAGGAATAATAGACTTGTGCATGATTTGGGTTTGTTGTATTAAGATTTGAAGTGGTTGTTTCAGATTTGTTTTTGAAGCCCAGAGCTAAGATTCTGTCCAGAGCTCCCACAGGCAGACCTGTGGAGCAGAATATAAACAGCAGGTAAAGAATTGATTAAAGTGGTCTGCAGTAGGGCTGGACGATATAGATTAAAAAAAATCATATCCCGATTTTTTTTTTTTTTTTTTTTTTTTTTTTTTTTAAGCTTAATTGTGATCGATGAATCATTTCACACCATATGATGTGAAAAATACATGATGATTAGGACACCCCATGAAATCCTTCTTCCATCTTTATTAACATATTGAAATTTGATCTTCTTTCCTTTTTATTCACAAAGTATGCCCCCTTCATAGTACGTACATATGAGCGTGTGAATGGATTGGAGGGAGCAGAACAATCTTTTTCAGAAGCTCGAGACAAAGCATTATTTAAAACCTTCAAAACTCAATATAAATAACACCTCAGCCCATATCCTGCTCTTTTCATATCCCGATGTCACCCAGCCCCAGTCTGCACTGTGTGTGCCGCTCTGGTGCAGCAGAGGATCTGGACTCTTTTTGTCTTATTTTAACTTCACTGGACCCCTTTCAATAAAATACAGCAGCAATTAAAGAAAAGTTACTTGTGTTTAGAGATATCAGTGGCCTGCTGTTTTCCTGGGAAAATGAAAGCAGTGTCTCTGTGCTTAATGAGAGCAGCATAAAGACGGGAAGTTCATTTGCGGCTGGCACAGTGAGTCGTTTGTATGTGTGGAACAGAATGGGCCAGGGCTCCAGAGACGGGCTGCTGGGGCTGCCTCTTTCAGGCTCAGTTCAGCTATTGTTCTCTCATGTGAACAAACAGTTGTGAGAGATTTTTATTGTGCGTGTGAGAGAGGGAAATTAGGGATTTGACATTCCGCAGCTTTGTCATCTTTTGTATTTGTCAAATTCAACTCCTCAGATGTCGACAAGTGTGAAATTAGGGAATGTTTACCAGCTAAGCCGTCCGGCTGCTTCAGAAAAACAGTTTCTCCGATTGACTTGAAAGAGCATTCCTAAAACTGCCAGTTTTGACTGTTTACAAATATATGGGTTAACAAATTTGCATAGGAGCACATTTAATTGGCTAATTAGCATATATGTGAATTATGTATTTTTTTGGCACTGCATTTTTAATTGATTCTGGAGCCTTGAAGTCGTTGGGATTAAACTGGTTAGAGAGATCAGATGGGAGGATGGTGGGCGGAGGCGGTCTTTTGAGCTATGTAAAAATGTATGAAGTTGTGGGCTGGTGGAACACTTCTTGCAGGCATTGGTCTTGAACAAGGGGGGCAAACCGGATGGTCAGTTTTAAGTCCTATTCTATAAACAATATGGGGGCGTTCTGTTTCTTATAATAAATATAAGCTCTTAACTAAAATCTGGTTTTAGGAGTGATGCCATAGACAATCTGCGTTAATGAGCCTTTCAGCTGGTGACCTCTTTGAAGGACCATCCTTTGAAATGGAATGGCAAGTGTGAAGTTTTGACCTTGTTTAAAGCTGAATTTCACTGATTTTTCAAAAAACTTTTGTCCCTGTAGAGAAATTACCAAAAGAATAGGACTCTTGTCTCATCACGGCAATCAAATCCTCATAGCAATGCTCCAAAATTTAGTAGAAAGCCTTCCCTGGATAGTAGAGACTGTTACTACACTTTTGTAAATACTGTTGATTTCAGATGTAATGGTGAACAGTACAGTGTTTAACTGAAAACACTGTTTTTATTCCTTTAAGGGTCAATGAAACAGGTATGTACCAGAATACGGTAAAACCGTGATCTGTCCAGAGACAGTAATCATATATAGACGAGCACTCGGAGACGAGTACAAAGCCTTTAGCTACCATGTTGGCGAGCGATGAACCTGCAGGCCCCTTGCTGGGCTTTGGGGACAGAACAACACAGAGTACAGTGGAGGGTTTCCATGGCGACAGGGCTAGTGACGGGATGGAGGGGAAGGCGGGGCTCCCAGTGGACCGGGCTCCATGGAGCCATGTGACTGGAGGACAGGAGCAGGCCTCATTAGGGGAGTCTGACGGCAGCCAGGGTGTTAATTATGGGTGGATGGTGTGAAGGCCACACTATTAGACCTTTAAAATCCACCCTCTCTCCCCAAAACATCGTATGGCCACATAGGCACCGCCATTTACATGCTGTATAACACACACAGGGCCTCATCCAGTGGAAAATCAATACTGCTGCTCTTTCAGACACAGCCCTTCACTGGTCTAACAGGCTGTGGTTGTCAATATAAAGCCCCAACAGCACTTTGGACTGTGAGAAATCAAAGACTCAGAACATTCACTCTGCCCCATATTTGGGCACTCTTCAGCCACTGCATTAGACGTCTGCCACATCAAAGTCTACACTCCTTTGTCAGCTTTGCTGTCCTTTATAATCCTCGCAGACAGGATAATCCTGAATTCCCCCCTTTCATAAAATTGCTGGGACACAAAGGGACGTCTTAGGACTTTCCACAGCCAAGAACTTTTCACAGCTAAGTGAGTCATGCTTCTCGAAAAAGCTGGAAGTATGACAAATTAACCTTATTATAATAATATTCTAAACGTTCTAAAAATGTTTTGACAGTGTTCAGTAATCACTATTTCATTGAAATGGTTTTGTTTGTGTATATAATTCCTATCAATGGCCAGGTTCAATTACATTTACATAGAATTAATTGAAATTAACTTTAATTAAGAAGTAACCATCTCCACTTTGAATGTCAAAAACAATTTCATGCCAAACAACTTTGGAGTGATTTAATTGGTCTATTCATCATTGGCAGTTAATACAGTGCAATAGACATACACAGGGAGCACGTTGTATTTCTATAATTAACACCTGTTGTCCATCTGCTTCTCTGCATACTTCTTTACCCTCATTTCAACCTTCACACAGAGCAGATATTAATTGAGTGGTGGGTCATTCTCAGTACTCGAGAGTGTGTTGTGCTGGTACACGTGGATCAGACACAGCAGTGCTGCTGGAGGTTTTAAACACCTCAATCTAACTGTTGAGGTGAGAGTAGCCCAACAACCAGAAACATCCAGCCAACCACATCCTGTGAGCACTGATACAGGCTAGAGGATGCCCAACACAAACTGCCGAAACAGATGAGCTTCTGTTTCTGACTTTACAGCTACAAGGTGGAGACACTGGGTACAAGTGGGCACAGTGTTTAAAAACTCACGTTTTAATTGGCATCTTTACAAGAGAAAGAACCATCTTAACTTTGAATGGAATTCGATTTATGTGGCTGTTGATGGAGTGCAAAGAACAACTGACAGATCCAAAATGAAAAAGTGTGAAAACATGGCACATTTGTGTGAATGTTAATGTGTTCACCGAATTAAGTACTTGGTCTGGTTATAGGTGCAGAAGAGAGTCATTAGCATAACTTCCTGTTCAATCAGTAGCTTGCTCAGTGGTGCATGTAGCCCCCTATGCACAATTTCATGGATAATTCTTCGGCACCCAAGATAACTCTTTAAATGTACTGGCAAAAACGTGTCACTGCAGTAAATGTGTTACAGTAAAAAGTGGCCTTTTTTCCTAAAATGTTATGGATTCATTCTTATTTAGAGGAACAGAATCAGAAAAAAAAACCTGTTTAGTGCAGATCTCTTCTGTCAACTGAAGCGACTGTATGATTGAATTCATTTCCACCAGCAGCTCAGCAGGATGGGAGCCTGGACACACACTCGCAAATCAGTTTACAATGAATTGCTTGTTTGTATTTATTCTGATGTTAGTGAATTTAGCCAGTGACTGAAATCTTATACTTCATAAGAGATGAGAGCAACACATCTGGGTACTTTGCCCTTGTGAAATGCCCCCGTCCCTTTTTGGGTGACAACAGTCGTGCTAATTTGACTGGTGGTAGATACAAATTTCTAAGCCTTTCACAGTTTAGCTGTGTAAACTAATCTGCTAAAAGGCTGATGTATAGTTAGTAGGAGTCCTAAACCTGTGATCAGGCAGGACAACGATTATATCACTGCCAGTCAATGATCTGCGTTGTTTTATGGAAAAGATTAAAGAAATAGGGGTTGATAAGTGTCCTTTTAGCATGCCTCCATCAAATGGGACGAATGACCAGAACGAAAGTGTGGTATTTTAGATCCACTTTGAATTTGGATTATTATGATGATAATCATGATATTAAATCACTTCAGGGAACAGGCAGGTAAAGCTCTTATGGTGTTTCAACAAATCAGGGAAAATCCAGCTTCTGCTGGAAAGCGAACTGTTAGGTAGGTTTAATACAGGCTGACATTAAACTGGGATTTCAGTGGCTTTTTTATGGAACACCGTGTTCCATATTACGATCTTTCGGTGCCGCATCAGCATTCAGTTCTCTGACTTTTTAATATTATAACTATTAACTGACCTTTGGTGATGAGTTTGATAGAGATGTACACGTGTTGACCATTTTCCTCTTCTCTGCGGACACGGAAAGCACAGATATCTCCTTTTGCTGACTTCCACTGTTTGTGAAAGTACAGAAAATTGTAAACTAGGGTTTGTTTTTTGCTGTACAAGCGAAATGCCATGCATTAAAGCATGCTGACATTATTATTTACAATTTGGATACAGCAACATGATGGGGTCACTCAAAAGGGGGTGTTGTCACTCGAATGAGAGAAAAGTGACATACGCTGCCCTCATCTACAGACCTGTTCACACTACTGATGCACAGACTCCAACTCTGTGGGCACGAGGACAACAGCCCAATCTGTCACTGAATAAAGGACAGTTAAACACAATCCAGACCACAAAAGAAGAAGGTAGTCTGTGAAGTGTATGAAGAAGTCTGTAGAAACATGATTTGGCACCAAGCAGAATTTCTACCTTTTGGCCTCCAGGGCTGGTAGAGCCTTTGTTGGTTTAGCCTCCATCTCTTGACGGAGAAGTAAACAGAAACGAAACATCATTCCTACCTTTTTCAGTACATTGTTCATTGAGATGTGCTCAGCGAAGTTCTATAAAGGACGTGGTCCTGTATTTAGATATCTTGGTCCTGTGTGCTTCATGGAGGTTTAGAGCAGCTGAGCCCTGATTCCTTAGAGGGGATCCTCGTGGTCATGTGTCATTTTGGCAGCTTTGACCTCTTTTAAATGTTAGTGCACGTGTGTGTGTTTGTGATTGTGTGTCAGCTCAGCACACTCGCTGAGCATGATTTATCACTCCTCTCTCTTGCTTCTTGAAATGGCATCTAATTCTGGCTCTGCTACGTTCACTCAGCCCTACAGCCTTTTTCCATCCCTTCTCTATCTGCTACCATAGCGGTCCATTCTGCCTGCTATTCCTGTCAAGTCATGATCGCTGCACTGTTCCTTTAACCCTCGGGTCTTAAATGCAGAAAGGACAACTAGTAGACTCATTCACTTCATAGGCACTGATACACTGATCAGCCATAACATTAATACCACCTCCTTGTTTCTAGACTTAACACACATTTTATAAACCCCTTAACATACTGAAGCATTCTGCATGGTCAGAAGGGTTGGACTTCACAGGACCACCACAGAGCAGGTATTTTGTTCTCAGCACTGCAGTGATGGTGGGGTGTCCTAATGTTTTTCATGTTTTAAATGTATATTACACACACACACCAAGTTCCAGATTATTATGCAAATTATATTTGAGTTTCATAAAGATAAATGTTTCTGTTTTTCATTTAAACTTGTGGATGGTATTGTGTCTCAGGGCTCTTTGGATTACTAATTATCACAGGTGTCCCCAGTTTGCCAGGTGAGCCCAACTAAAGGAAAACACATTATTATGCAGGCCACAGGTTTCAAGCAATATAGGAAAGATAAAGGATCTCTCTGTCTCTGAAAAGTGCAATACCTTGGACAAGGTATGAAAACATTAGATAGTTCCAGAAGACTTAAGTGTAGTCAGTGTACTATGAAGAGATTTGCGGCTCAAGGTGTAGGCTCCTCCAAAGGCTTGCTGTTGTGCATAAACTATTTGGCCACCCCTAACTAATGCTCACAAGCAGAAACGGCTGGACATACATGAAGACTACTTATCAAACAGTCTTGTTTACTCATGAGTGCCATGCAGCCCTGGAGGGTTTAGATGGATGGTTGGTTGATGGTCATCTTAAAGAATACTTCTGTGACATTGGCTACTATGGGCAGAAAAGGAGAGAAACTCATGGTGTGGCCACCATCCACCCCTGACCTCAGCCCTATTGAGAACCTTTGAGGTATCCTCAAGCAAAGATCTATGAGGGTGGGAAGCAGTTTACATTAAAACAGCAGCTCTGGGAAGCTATCCTGACATCCTGCAAAGAAATTCCAGCAGAAACTGTCCAAAAACTCAAATTTCAATGGATGCAAGTATTGTAAAGGTGATTTTAATGAAGGAGTCCTATGTTAATATGTAAATTGGCCTGTTAAGATGCTAAGATTTGATTAAAATAGCTTTTGATTTCCGTAAATGTGTTAATGCTTCAAATTCAACAAAATACAATTTTCAGATCTTTACAACCTATAAAATGTTTTGAAACGCCATTGTGTAATTTGGAAGTGTAGTTTTTTTATTTTTGAAAACAAATACTGTTGTCGGGAGGTTTGTTCAATAAAATTTTTATATATATATATATATATATATATATATATATATATATATATATATATATATATATATATATATATATATATATAATGGTTTGTGAGGATGAAGAGGTTAAGCAGGACAATACTGGAAATAAAGAGACAGACGACGGATGGATTGAAAGAGCAGATAGATGGAGCACGCAGCAGATATTTGTTCACAGGGTTTAGCTGCTTGTCGGGTGGTGATGCAATCTGATTCGTAGCTGTTGCTAGGCAACTGCTCAGAAGGGCCTTGACGTATGTAGAGCGCTGGCTGGTGCGTTGCAGGGAGGGGCCCAGCCACACAGAGCAGAGTTCCAACGCCTTTTTCATCCACCCTTCCTACCCCTCAGTGGCAGTGAGAGGGTTTGGCGCACAGCTGGTCAGGGGGCACTGTTTGTGACCCCTCTGTACTGTGGTCAGACCCTTATGCAAGCATGCGCTTGTTACGCAACAGAGATGAGACAGGATCAACATCAAGTAGCCATAGTAACTGATATTAGTGATGTTCAGGATGAAGACATGATATGATGGCTTTTGTAGTTTCCTAAGCATGGTCATGCTCAGCACTGCAGTGACACTGACATGGTTGTGGGGTGTTGGTGTGTGTTGCGCTTGTTTGAATGGAACACACACAGCAGTGCCACACACCACTACATTGTCAGTGTCACTGCAGTGCTGGGAATCACCATCACCCAAATAATACCTGCTCTGTGGGCGGCCTTGTGGGGTCCTGAACATTGAAGAACAGGGTAAATAAGGTTAAAAATGTGTGCAGAGAAACAGATGGACTACAGTGTAATTATAGAACTACAAAGTGCTCCTGCTCAAAGTGAAGCTGATCAAAATGAACGGTGAGTGTAGAAGCAAGAAGGTGGTCATAATGTTGTGGTTGATTGTAATCCAATAAAACAAATCAATTTCAGACAGTCATCATGCTGTGATGTGATCTACTGATCAAACAACATGCTGCTGCATAATATATGTACACAACCAGTCAACTTGTGACCGGTAGTGTGAAAACACACGCACACACACACACACACACATACACTGATTTTTTTTTAATATTATAATATAAAATATTTTGTATAAATCAGTAAAACCGTAGAGATTCCTGCACAGTAATTATTGCAACCCTTCATTCATATAACTTGTTACAAATGCCAGGCCATTTGGGTTCTAATTACTCAATCTCAATAAACCAATAAAAAGCATGAACCAGATGTTCACAGTAGTAGTACATGTGTCTTTTTGCATGTAATTGAATGTCATGCCATTATATTTGCAGATTTGTGCTGTAGGTCATTTACCAGTGAACATGATGCGCATGTTCAGCTTTTTCAGATGGTATAAAAAGGTCACATAAGATCCTACAGACACACTGTCTGTCTGTGTCCATCCTTTCATCTGTTTCATCTTATGTTTCTTTTCCCCACAGACTCAGGACAGAGTGTCCTTGAAGTGTCTGTCCTCTTTGCATGAGCAAAACAGTGTTTGCCGGTGTCTTTCACTGTGTTCTTCAGCATGCAGCCACTACTTCATCTGTGTGCACTGCAGTGTGGTTATATTCCCTTTTCAATGTCATTGCATGCTTTCAGTTTTTTTTACACATTAGATTTTTTTGTTTGATACAAAAGTAAAATTAAATTGACCCGAAGAAGATCTGCACAGTATTTTTTCTTTTACTCCAATCTTTGATACACAGAGGTCGTTATTAAGGTCATGATATGTTGCATCACTGACCTCTGGTGAAAATGTGATGAAACTTACTGTATTTTTTAAATTGCCATATAAAGTGCAAAAGTATATTTTTGCATGTTTTATTTTCCAAAATTGTCCAGGCCTCCTCACCGTGTTCTTTGCTTTGTTTGAGTGCTTCTGTTTACCAACAGTGACCGTTTAACCTATTGATTACTAAATGACTTCAGTATTAATGTATTAATGGAATATTCCACCAATTAATTGGACATATTGAATCTGACAGTTGTCCTTTAAATTAAACCAGAATGTAATGAAGAACGGACCTGATACTCTGACGGATTAATAATCACCACTCAGAGCATGTGAATGTCCATTAGGATTTGTCTTTTTACCGTATGAACAGGTAAAATATACAGATAAACATAGATCATCATACAAATTCCTGGCCACTCACTGGCTGTGTTTACATGCACAGATTTTCTCCAGACCAATTCCATTATACGGATGAATGAACAAAAAAATCACTTTCAAGAGCAAAAATTTACACTTGGGAATGTATTCGGATTCAGGTTTACATGGCTATTGTTCTGCTTAACGTGTTATTTAAAGGCTTACTCACTTCAGTCAGTTATCTACAAATTGTAATTCAGAATGAACTCAAACAGACTAGTCTATTAGGAGGTGTATACTTGTGTATTCTATTTCCACTGAGCTGTCAGTCAGATTATTATTGGAAATGAAAATATAGCCACTCAGGACACAATTTATTGCCTGGAACCTTTTGCTTTAGGGCTGCACAGTCTAACGCTTCAGCATCACCATCACTTTAAAATTTAGTACGTTTTTTTTTTTTTTTTTTTTGCTGTTTTTCTTTAAAACAAAAATGCATAATTAAATATGTGCCATCACAGAAATCATAGGGCCCTGAACATGGTGAGCCTTTCATGTTGCAAAATATATCAGAGAGCACAGGAAACTCTTTTGATCTCCGTTCTACACTCTGAACATGTTCTCTGCAGTGATTATAAAATGTTCAGACTTCGTTCGCTTATGTTACAGACCAGACACTATTTCATTATCTTTCCTTTATCACTTCAGGCGAAACTGTAAAAGCTGCCTACAGGAGAACTTTCTTGGTCTATGTTTTGATGTTTGTTCTCCGTTTCACTTTGGCTCTACTGGTAATGCATTAGTCGCTTGTTTTATTATTTATTGATTAATTCACAAGATGAATCAAATACTTTTAACACACAATCAGAATACACAGACCAACTCTGTGCTGCAGACACCACCTTTTGAAGTTAATCCTCAGGCCTGTTCCATATTGACAGAGAACCGATAAAGCAAACGGTTCCAAGCAATAAACCGTGCCCCTCTTACCTCGCAGAGGAGAGGTGTGTGATGTGAGAGGATAGCAAGCATGAAAGGCAGAATGAGGAGACATGAAAGGGCTCTCCTCTCAGTGTCTCACTGCTTATTAAGCTTTGGTCAAGAATAGCCCAGCATAGAAACATCCTAATGATTGCCTCTGATGTGGACCGTGGAGATGACCAATCATAACCTTCTGTGCCAGGCGCCCACAGTGTCGTTACATGCTCTGAAGAAAAGGCCCCACCCTCTTAACGGGCATACACACTGGTGTGAGTTCTGGTGGTGTGCTTGTGTGTTTAATACAGTCTCTGACCTACTTTTATCTCTGCACATAATTAAATCCATCAAACCAGGAGGTGTTATGGGAAGCTGTGAAAGCTTTTTATAGCCAAGGTGCAGGGAAATAAAAACAGGCTTTTTCAGAAGCACCACTTTAATGATGTCTGTAAACAGTCTTGCTGCAAAACTGGAAAGGCATGCATAGATCAAAGCTTTTAACCATCGATCACTTGTGTTTAAAGTCTGTCTGAGTTTACCTAGCTGTGGTCGATACTTGTCCTGATGTGGACTTTTATATTTTTTTTATACTGACAGCTTATTTCATGGATTGAATGTAGAATCAGTGTGGAGTAATCACTGTACAATGGAATGCTGTAGTAAAGCTCTATATGAGTGCAAGGTCATCTTGCCCAAGGCTGTGCATCAACTAGAGGAGTAAAACGCCCCGCATTTGGACTGTGGAGCATCGGCACAGCATTCTCTGGAGTGATGGAGCTCCATCCAGTACCTCTGGGTTGTGTTGGAAGGTACATTGTGATGCAGAACTGATGATCGAACATCATTACCTGACCTCGCTAATGCTGTTGTGGGCTGAGGGCAATCAGATCCTCATCTGAATGTTCCATCATCTAGTGTAAGGCCTGGTCAGAAGAGGAGAGTGTGGTACTGCAGCAGCAGCAGGGGAACAAACTCTCAAATGAATGCACTTGATTTCATGAAGAACAAATTTTGAGCATCTGCATCCATGTCTACATTGTAGGGCCAGAAGATATGGACGACAAAAAATCTCATCAAAATCTCATCAAAATCTCTAGCTGAATGGCGATATATCATATGAAGAAATCATATATTGGACCACATTAAATCCCTTGGGGGTTTATTGTTGGACAGTGTATATAAAGAAGAAATGAAGATCAAATTTAAATAAGTTTTTCATTGCAGAGCACTGTCTTATGCCACCCACATGGTGTGTCAATGAGAATGCAAATGGGAGGAGGGGAGCAGAGTAGAGGAGTAGCTGATAGTGAGCGGCAGAGCAGTATGAGGGAGCTAAAACAAGGTTTTCTGCGTGCTTTGTACATATCCTGATATTGGTATAAATATCGATGTATTGCCCAGCCCTACTACATTGGTCATATAACTCTCACCAAAAGTTATATTTCATGATGGAATGGTTACTAGGCAAATTTGTTTTTGGATATGTAATGGTTTGTAATGATGTTCAGTTGTTGGTGTCTATAAATCGCTGAGCATTGGTCAAAATTCAGGTCATATCTCAGCCAGCACATGTGCTCCAATTACAGGAGCAGGAGTTTTGGGTCACAGGATCTGCTGTTTTCAACTTGGCTGAGAGTGCAGCTGCCTTATTGAGCTGCTGACAAGGACAAATCCGTTTCAGCAAGCAGCTTCGATTAGGTCCTGGGAGATTTCCACCACAGCACATAAGAACCCTTCTTCCATAACAAACACCCAGCCCCCCGTAACCTTCAGTCATCCACCTGGCCTGGAACAAGGCTCACGAACCCGAGGGGCGTGGAGTGTTTGTGCAAATTATTTACTGTTTTGATGAAATTGTATTTGTTAATCCATATTCATCTTGGAACAGCTGGAGTATTGCGGTCCTGTTTACCTCTCAGACTGAGTTTGTTTTCCGAACCGAGACAGAATCCGTAATGTAGGATTTGAATTGATTAACCTGCCGCTCTGCGAGTCTAGTCTGGAACCTGACTAAAATCACAAGTGATATGTCTCATCTTTAACCACTGGGCTCCCTGGAAAACAGAAGAGATGATATTTTTGTTTCCTTAGAATTTTGGCACGGCTCATTTGGTGTTTATTATTGTACACAGCCTTTGTAGGTAAGCAAACATGAAGCCCATTATACCACAGTTAGTCAACCCTGAGATGCAGTGGGTGAGATGCTTTAGGGTTGCCAGTATTACAGTATAATTACTCCACAATGTATAAACAGCAATAATGGAATTTTGGTATGATTGAAATAATATACTTGAGGTTTGTGCTGTAACATTAGATATTTTTGGTGGTCTTCTGATCTTCATCGTGCCAGTGTTTCACATTATAGTCCTCCCTCTCTTGTAGGAATGCTTAAATACTTTAATCAAGCCTAATGTCCAGCTATGCTGCCTCATCATTAGTCTGTGGATAACAACCTTACCTCCACCCATACAATATTGCCAGTCACTGGCAGCAGCACAACCCCAAACATGCAACATCTACTTCTGTGCTTCACAGTTGGCAAGGTTTTCTTTTCATTTGATTCGCTACCTTTTGGTTCCATAAGCATATCTTCACTTTTTGGAGCACAGTACTATTTCATGCCTTCATCATGGCTTCTCTAGATGTTCTGTAGCTTAATTCGAATGTCATGAGTAATGTTTCATTTCATAACATTTCTATGAAGATTATGTTTTGGTTAGCAACACTACACAGTGGAATGGTGCACCACCCATCTTGCAGGATCTTGGCATCTCAGAAGAGATGGACAGTTCTGGCTTGGATAGATACTATTGCAAACCTCATGTTGTTTTGAGTGAGATTGCAGTGGATTTTGTTTTTATCTGTATGTGACTGTATGGTTCTTATGGTCGATAGAACAACTTCTCAAAAGGCCTTGGAAGCATTAAATAGAGTCTAACTGGTGTTTAAGAGCTACATCTCCGCTCAAAGCTTGTTGTTTTGGACCGTGAGGACATCTGCCCCCCTCCTAATGCAACGTCCAAGTCATTTTCACCTGCTGCTCAGAGGAAAGGAGAGGAAATTGTGTCCAAGGCAATTTTTAGCATGGCAACAAATGCTGTGTAAGGATCTGTGCCCTAACTGATAGGCTAATATTGTTACAGTTATGATGGATTTAGCCTTTCTTATTATGTCCTGCATAACTAATTTGCTGGAATTGTCCCAGTTTTACATGCATCTAGTGTGCACGCTTGATTTATTTATAATTTGCTTTGCTGTTTTTCATAAGGCTCATAGTCTTTGCAGCCCTGGAGTGTGCTCACAGCACATTTAGACCTTTTCCTAGTGCCTCTTTTTAGCCTCAAGAGAGTGACATCCTTGAAAAATTAATTTTTTTTGGAAGAACTTGCTGTTGAGTTTCCATTTTTTCCCTAGTAGTTTTTGGAGGAACAGCAGGGGTGCTCTAAGCTTTTTAGGAGTGATTTCATGCAAACAGCATTTCAGTCATTCAGGCACAAATAACAGATATTTTCATTTTTGATGTGCAGGATAATGAGGTTTTAGTCCAAGTGCATTTTTCTATGCAAGTTTTAATTTGAAACTGTGTGCATCATAAAGACCAATTATAGAACCTGTAAACAACAACTAAGACGATAAAATTTACTGTTGGGCCTGTCTTTGGGAGGTCACCAGTTCAGTCCCACAGCCATTCATGGCCAGAAGTCCCAGAGAGCATAGGTGGCCTCTCTCTGAGTGGGTACTTCTCTCTCCCCAGTCACTCAGCATGTGACCATTCTGTTTGTGATCTCCTCCAAATGACTTGAGCTGTCCAGTGACAGTGCAGTAGCAGCAGTTTGAAAAACATGTGGTGCCTAACTTCATAACTCAGAAGAGGTACATGCTAATTGGGTGTGGGCAATATGGCAGTATTTTATAATATTATAATATCATATTCATCAATGATGAATTGCTCAGTTAACAAATTAACTCTAATTGTTGTTGCCTTTCAGATACACTACAGTGAAATGTATGTTTATTTATACCACAATATCACAATATTCTGACATGACAAACACGAGTATCAGCCAGACCTGAGCTTTTTAATCAAAGCACTTCACTTAAGACGAACATCTGCAGCAATGTTTCCCAAGCTCACAAAACACCTGATCCACCTAATCGGCTCATTAAAAAGCCAGTCCCGAAGTGAAGTTCGTGTTTGGGAGCTGGAAACCACTAAAATGTGTTGGACAAGTGATCCTCCTGGACCCGGGTTGGGAACCACTGATCTAAAGGCCATCATATAGGCTGTGGTGCTCAGACTACTCAAATACTCGACTGTCCCACAGGAAGAAACACACGGCTAACCACATCACATAGTGTGAGGCTAGATTTGCTGCAGGCTCAGATTAGAGTCGTTCTCCCTCCTCTGATATCCGATATCCAGCGTTTTCTACTGCTTTCAGCTCAGTTCCCACAGCTAGTCATCTCTACCGATTCTGTTTTCTTCCCTTTGTTACTAAACAAAGTTACTCAACTGTATGTGTGTGTGTCGCCACTACCAGGTGCGGAGGACGTGGTGATGGCCTTCTCCAGATCAGAGACAGAGGACAGGAGGCAGTGACCCCTCGCCCCGCAGTGGCTCCTCACTACATCCGAACCCAACCCAACACAACACTGTTGACTGATGGAGAGGGAATGGACCGAGAGTGAGCCAGGAGAGGAGCAGGCCTACGATGTTTACCGCCTGCCCTCACTCCCCTCCTCTCTTCCTCACTCCACTCCTCTTCCTCCCTCACACTAACCGTCACACTAACAGCTGAGCGCCAGCGGCCCTCGCTGCCCGACGAGGTCATGAGAAATGAGTCAGTGTGACTTTTTGTCTTTTTTTTCACCCTCTTTCATTCTTTTTTGGTCAGCGTCAAGCTTCAGGCAGTTGTGTGTTGTGTGTTTGTCCTGGTCACAGACTGAAATGACCAAGAGGTTCATTTGTCTGCTCAAACCAAGAGCAAAAGTTTGGATGAGTTTAAGATAAATGGACTTTTGGCTTCTTGTTTTTTTGGGATGATGTTTGTTTTTAGTTTGTGTGTTCAGTTCTTTCTTTCTTTTTTTTTTCCTTCTTTTTTCTTTCAAAAATTTAACCTGATTGTGTGTCCTCGCATCGTAATTTCATCACATTAAATGTGCAAGATGTCGAGGAAGCCACTGCACTACATCATAAAGGACGTGGAGCGCGAGTGCGTGCGTGTGTGTGTAATGCAAATTTGCAAATCTTCACACATAGGTGTATCAGAATTTCCTGACGCGTTCAGTTCTCGTCTTTTTTTCTTTTTCTTTTTGGATGTTTGGATTAATGTGAACACTCACAATTTTTTTTATTGTTGTAAAGACAATACGAAAACAATACTAGTGAATGGATTGTGCCAACTGTTTCTTTTATTGTAAAATATTTTTTAAAGATATCTAATGAATGTCTTGAGTCCTTATTTATTTTTACTGGTATCAATCTTAAAACTGAAGGTGAACAACATCCCCTTAAATACTGACGTGAACATATTTAAAAAGTCGATGTTTTTACTTAAAGTGCTGTAGATTTCAACTGTAGAGTGAACTAAACCAACTTGAATCAATACAATCTCAGCCTTAAGCTTTAGAACCGCCTCCTTTCCCTGTTGCACACAGATAGTGAGATGCTACAGGGTTGCCCAATATTGTTGTATTTCCACTCTTTCTAGTATTGGCTGTCAAAGTGAAAAAGGGAATGTTATGAACAAAAAACTGCCCAAGCATTATTATTTTTTATAGTTATTATTATTTTAAACTGGATTTTTGTTAGTTTTAGTCTTTTTTTTTTTTCCTCTTGAACACACATCATCATGCTCAGTAATTGTGCATTCATGTATTTTGTTAACTTGCGTAACTTAACTGTAACTTAGTGTTTCAAAAACGACGCATGCCTGCCTTGTGGTTCTATGGTGTACGTTCAAGTAGATCTTTGAAGGTCTTGCCACAATGAACAATTTTGATATCTGTGGAAGCTAGTCATTTTAAATATTCTGCAAAGTGTAAGTTGTCATATTTGGTATCCTGCTGGCAATAAGTCCTAACTCCTTATAATAAGTCCTAACAGTGGTCACGACCCACTTCAGCTGCATTGACACTCGTACGGATGTCTTTACGACTATGTTTACTGTTTGAAAGCCGTTTTTAAGAATCTCATTTGTCTATGCATTTTTGTTCTTTAATAATGAAATGTATATTTTCGGGGCAAATCTAGATCACAAATATCCATGTAGAGACATATTTTGATGGTTGGTTCTGTGATTCCCTGTAAACAGGAGTCTCTTACAAATGGAAGTCTTGGTCAGAAATACTAAAAATGTTCTTTAACCTTCAGTGTTACTGCAGTCACATCAAACAAGGTTTGCCAACATCTTTAGTCTCTGTTTTACATTACAAATGTCCATGTGTCTATTAAACTTTGTGATGGTATGTGATGTTGTTGTCATTTGTTATGAGTGCTTCCATATTGAACTAAATGCTTCTAAAACCCTGACCCCTTAAAGGTGTTTGAGGCTACTTGGGAAGAATGTAGTCTGAACACTTTACCAAATGTCTGAGGAACCCACAAAACCTCATGGGCCTCATGATTTAAAACTAGGTTTTAATTCAGTTCATGGTCAGTAGAATTATGTTTGTTTTTAATGTACAATTATTTCACAGTGTTAATGATTTTATTCTTTGTTTTGAACCAAAAGGGTTCAGATCTTCACTTGCCCAGTAGAAAATTGTCTAATAAGCGTTTTAATCTGAAGTATCTGTGCAGCAGTATCTGCCTTGTCAAGCTTTCCCATTGGTTAGGCCTTCATGAGCTGGACTGCTGGCATAAATCATCAGCTCCATCGACAGCGTAATGCAAATGCTTTAATTTACAGTGGGTGGCAATAATATGAGAACAATATCTATGAGAGCTTCTCAGCTGTTACTATTGGCCTTCATGTACCTTAATCTACATCCATATTGACTTCACTGGACATATGTTTGTATATTGCATTGAGATTGTAAATGAAATAAGATGAAATGAAAGGATATTAGTAATTAAGGTCAATAAGGTTATTTATTAGTGTTGGTAAATTAATACAGTTTAATGTATTCATCTCCATTGATGTCACAATTTTAGAGATAATTGACCGCCTCCTACACTCGCACATACCGACACATCATTAGAAATTGTGCCTACTTGATAGGCCACTAGATAGTATATTGCGCCTATTAGAGAACATATTTTGGTCACAAAACAATATATTATCTCCTGGTCTGGATATATGATTTTATGGCTTTAATTTAGTTTAATCCTGTGGCCACTAGAAGCTAAATTTTTGGCTGCACTATCGTTTTTGTGGCCATACCAGATTATGTTCTAATAATATACACACAGAAGTGCTGTAGATCTCTCGAGCTTAATAAGTGCAGGAGTTGGTATAACACTATATAACAGCTTTTACCTTAACAGCATCCTTTAGAGACACTTTAGGCCTTGCAGTAGCAACCACCATCCACCATGCATCGAGACTGCTCCTAATTGCCCAATGTGGTCCAATTCACCATAAGGAGGTGGCATGACTTTCCCTTATAATAACTAACATCTGTTCCCCTTTGCTCCAGCTATCATTCACAGATGCATCAGATCCTGCTACTCTGAGAAGAGCGGCTGTGGGAATAAACCACCAGCTGTTGGATTTAAAATGTCGTGCATCGTTCTGTTCCAGACTTGCAATGACATTGGACCCCTCACACCAGTGGGTCCATGAAACTGTTGCCTATTAGGTTTTAGTCTTTCTTATAACAGCGTTCTAGATAGTGACCCTTGTGTGTTAATTAAAAGATGGAGGGTTTTGTGTTATGATGAATGCACTGTACTCGGACATGTGCCCAGTTTCTCTCGCTTGGAGGACAGTCCCCAGACTGTCTAAAGGGAGTCCAGGGACATGCTGCCTGAAGCCCATTTGTCTTGTGCCTGAAGCCCACTCTGCAGAACGGCATGAGAATCTGTTATGATTGCTGCCTCTGTGCCAGCCGATAACCGCTCTCAGCACTTTGTTATGTAACGCTGTGCGCTTGGACAGCATGTTGACAGCAATGCCTGCCAATGGCTGCTGAACTGAAGTTTGGGCATGAAGTGGCAAAAGGGCCCGTGTTGCTCATCTGCAGGGTTTAACTCTTAGAAACTCAGTTGCTGTGCAGAACATGGTCCACAAATCAGTGTTATCTACAATGGAAAATCAGGAGGCCTAGAACTAGTTTTATTTCTAGTACTGAATATGTGTGGGATGCTGTTGGATGCACCATCAACACTGTGCCCCTACTGCACAATCTGCAGAACTGAGTGAGAACATTCAAGCTGCATGGGATGGTTATCACAGGACACCATTAAGAACCTCCACAACTCCATGGCGAGAGGTTTGGCATGTTGCAGTAAACCCGATGCCATACTGAGACACACCACTTCTGGATGTGTAGCTCAATAAACATTGCCGATATCAGCTTGAGTTTTAATAATTTATGATTCTTGGTGACCTGCTGATGAAAAGGTTGCTGATTCGAATCCCTGAGCTGCCAGGACATGACTGAAGTGTCCTTGAGCAATGCACCTCCCCAGATGCTCCCTGGGCACCATGGATAGTGCTGCTCACCGCTCTGGGGATGTGTGTTCACTGCGTGTATGTTTGTATGTGTGTGCATCACTGTATGTGGATAATTTGACTAAATTGAATAATGTCTTTATATTTTTTAATCATTGGCCTTAATTGATTTAATTAAGCCTTAATATGACCCACCACACAAAATATATGTGCTGTGTGGTCATGTAGGGTCCTGACCATTGAACACAAAGTGCTCTTGTATGGTAAAAGGAGCTGAAATCATGGTCAGTGGATGTAGGAAAAATATATTTTTCCAGTGTTCAGTGTTCTTCTGTGGCTTTTGAATCTGGATTTGAATCCACCTAAAAACCTGTTGTGGAATGAGATTCACAGAATGAAAATGCTCCTTAAAGGTCTGCAGGAATTGTGAGATATTCATGTCAACATGGAGCAGAATCTTAAAGAAACATCCCACATCTTCAATCCATCCCACAAAGAACGGAGGCTAAAGGAGGCCATTCTAGCAGTAGTAGGTCTATAAGGGTTGCTAAGAAACTGCTTTGTGAGTGTAATTAACAGGTAAATTCAATTATTTTGAGGGAAAATACTATTATATACTAATATATATTATTTATATTAATATATAACATTGTTGTTGTTATTCGTTATTATAGGAAACATTTGACAGATACAAGGAAATAAGGTTCCAGGGAATTCAGGAATGCTGTGATAGTAGTCACATGCTCTCACATAAACACAGAAACAACCATGACATCATTGCTGTCCTCTGAGAATTCTGGTGGAGCATAATGGGTGCATTGAGTCTGTTAGGGTACATCATTGATACACTCCCTGAGGTTCACTGTGCGACTGTAAGACAGAGTCGTGAGTTGTACAGAAGGCCGTGCGATGAGAGAGTGAAACAAAAACGCTCTGCTGAATCTAACTTGGCAGAGTGTTCCGGCACAGAGATGAGAACCAAAGGGCACCCAAGGCTAATCAATATGATTCGCTCTCGGTTATCCATTAAATCAGTGGAACTGATTAAAACGTTCCACCCTCTGTTTCCTAATGCAGAGGACATCTTCATCGAGAACTGTTCCAATTTACTTTCAAATGAGATGTGACCAATGTGACCCATGTGACCGTCATATCTTTGTTTCAGCTTCAGCCAAACCCTAAAGCTGTCTTCTCAAAACTACTGTGTAGGACTCAATGTATACTTGAGAAAGTTAAGACACCCCCACATATAATATTATGTGACAAAAGCCAAAAATTGAAATCAGGTGCTTGATTAGAACACGGTACGAAAGGAGCCTGTTTTACTTGAACCCCAGACATTAGTTCGGTTTGCTCTTGATTGCTGAAGTGAGTGGGATCACCATGGCCAGACCCAAAGAGCTCTCTTTGCAGATGAGTCTGGGAAGGAATTAAAAAGATCTCGAAACAATGAGAAATCAGCCGTTCCACTGTTCAGACAACTGCCACCATGGCAAGGTCAGGCCATATTAACAGGTTTAACCAAAAAGAAGATGAGCAAAGACATTTCCAATAATCTTAAAATATCACAGGACCTCAGGATCTCTTGCTACATTTGATGTCAAAAACAACATCTACCATCCGAAAGAGAGCAAACACACACTGGTTGACTGTAGCTGGCACTGGGTCGCTTATTCTAAGTTTGATTTTCATGGGAGATGTGCAAGGAAAATCCTTACTGTTGGGAAAAAACACCTTCAAGGAGCAATCAAATGGATACATTTTCCTCAAATGTGGTTGATCTTCCGAGGCTTGTTCGGTTATATAGCTAAAAAGAACCACATCCAACAACACACTCACACCAAACCAAGCTACTCTCATTTTTAGCTATGTACAATTCTCAGTTTTCATAAACAACAAGTGTCTCCAGTATAAAACATGCATTTTTCCTCGGAAAAATCAAATGGATGTTTGAAAGATGATCTGCAGCCACACTTCAGCAGATCACTGAATAACTGAATGAAGCACTCCTGTCACCCTCAGGCAGCAATCACTCCACTTCAGAGACTGGTATGTACAAAACAGGTCATCAGGTTCAGACCGCTGGCCTTTCTTTCCATGTTAGATTATGAACTGTACACTGAGGTTTTAACGAGCACATGATTATGAGTTTCTGGTTAATTTGAAGGAATTCTTGGGAAAAGGGAGAAAGAGGAATCAAAGACCCCAAAGTGGCTGATATAGATGGGAATGTTGTCTTTAAATCAAAAACTGAGCTCGTATTTTCCTTTTTCACACTTTTATAAATCCTGCGATGGACTGACGCCCTGTCCTGATGGTATTCCTGCCTTATTCCCAGTATTCCCAGCTCAAGATGAGCTCCAGACCCACAGCGACCTTGACCAGGATGCATGAAAAAGTGTCATCTGGTAGCTGGATGGTATATGTATTTCTACCTTATGTCAAGTAGGTGTACACCTCTTCCTGTATGTGGTCTGCGGCTGTACGCCTCTTCACTGTGGCTCATATTTAAACCTTATGACTTTGGCTGATACTGATGACTCATATGGGAGCAGACAGATACCATTTCCACACTCACCGGTCCAGCACTGCTTCTGAGAAGGTCCTTCCTTCTGTTTTAGAAATGGAACAGTAGCCGACCTTTAACGATTAATCCCTAGTCCGTGAATGTTTCTGCCCTCCAGTTACAGTGTGCTGAGTACTGGATCAGGAGAAGGACATCAAAAGACCTTTTTGGTTTCCTGTTCCCCATGCTAGTATTGAAATTGGACTAAACTGTGAGGCCTGAACCATGTACCAAACCTCGATTTTAATATACCATTAACACCCTTAGCTGTTACTGTAACACAAATGCGAAAAAGCATTAAATACTGCAATATGGACCCCACCCCAGTGAGCAGTTAACCATATGTATGGTTGTGTTTAAGATGTGTTTTCTGGGTAAAAGTGGTGGGAGATTAGAAATTGCTGATTTATGATTTATTAGTCATCTAAGACTACGTCAATAAAAATGATTGTGGGTTTTTTGGGGAGTGGTTTCTGTGCTTTTGGCCCACGGACAGTGTTACTCTTTGTTTAGATACTATTATGCTTCCAGCAATATGCAGCGTTTACGCCATACATACGTAAATAAACTGTAGGCCTAAAAATCGTTACTAACCGGCCAAGAGACGAGATGCACTACAGTGTAGGCTATAGTGCTATAAAAGCTTCATTTACCAGCCTGAATATTTTCTTTATCGATTTGGCTCACATTAAAAGCACCACTTCTAAATACCAATCAATGCATTCAGAGTAATCATGGGAAAGGCTGTTGTGAAGGCAAATCATGTTTTCAATAGTAGAGCTCAGCAGATGAGTGCTTTTTCCAGGAGAAACATAATGGATGAGAAGGTTGGGAGAAACAACGTGTTTAGATAGATAGATAGATAGATAGATAGATAGATAGATAGATAGATAGATAGATAGATAGATTGATTGATTGATTGATTGATTTCTGACGTGCTCAGAATAAGAGCTGTGGATGGTCATCAGACTGGGAAAGGTTATAAAACCCTTTTTACCCTCCGCAGGAATGTTCAATCAACAAAGATCACACCAAGAGCAAGCAGCTAAAAGCCTTTCTCATATGGGCTAATGTTCGTGAATCCACCATCAGGAGAACACTGAAAAACAGAGGTCTCCAAAAAGAGCATTGTTGCCCATCTGATCTGCTAAAATCACATGGACAAACCAAAAAGTCTTTTGGAACATTGTTTTATGGCAGGATGAGACCAAAGAAGGTCTTTTTGGTTTAAATGAGATGTGTTATGTTTGGAGAAAAGAAATTCCAGCATAAAAAGGTTATCATATCTGTGAAACATGGTGGTGGTAGTCTCACGGTTTGGGCCTGTTTTGCCCTATCAGGACTGCTTGCCAACATTCTTACTTCTGACTGTCAGGAAATTTGTCCATGAGCTGAATCTCAGTAGAACATATAGACTGTGCAAACGGAAATGTTTAGCTGCAGAAGAGGGCCACACCAAATGCTGAAAGCAAAAACTCACATACTTTGATAACATTGGATCATTTCCCTTATGCATTTTAAGACCAATGAAGGTTTCGAGCAAATTTATGCAGAAATATAGAACTTTCAAGCGCCACTGTAGTGGAAATGGAGACAGAGATAGAGTAGAGGTTCGGGAGAGGTGTGCGCTCCTACCCCCGTCACTTTTTAATAACTTCCTACAAAGATCAGGGGCATTCAGGGCATGCACCCATCCATCACTCTCTGTGCCTTTGGAATGAAATCTGTCTGCCCCGTAGCTTTGAGCAGTTCCTCCCACCATCCACTGCTTTTTCTATCAGGTCACATTCTGACTTCCTCTGGTGCTCCAGCGTGGGGACATGTGGAGATATCACATCCCTAAATAAAAATCCAGCTTTCCATGGACTCTGCTTTTTTTTTTTGTTACTTTTGTTACCATGACTCACACAACGTTAAAGCAATAGATCAGCCAGAAATCTAATTTACAGATACTGTGGCTAATAAATTATGGAACCTCATAACCATAATTGGAGGATTTTTGGATAAATTGCATTTATACAATGTCTTCTCTCAAGCTGAACTCATAGAAGCTGAACTCAGAATTCAGCAGGAATATGTTCAGTGTTTCATTCATGTGCAACTAACTGCATTTTCCAGTTGTGAGCTGCTTTAATGAAGGCTGGGGTCGGCCACATGCAGCACAATAAAGAGCTTAGGACATTTCTTTTGGCTTAAAGTAAAGAACAAACGTGAAAAGTTCATGCTGAGAGTTTGACTGAAATGGTTGTGAATGTAGAGAAAAATAAACTACAGCCTGTAAACTCAGAAAAACATGCAGCATCTGCAGGAATGCTTTTGTTAGTACCAATGAAATGGCTGAAATATTTTAATCTAATATTTTAACCAACATATGAAAATATTTTAAACATTTCAAATATTTCTTGAAACGCACACCTAGAGTTAACGTTTTCCATTTGTTTCTCACTTTCAGCTGAGAGATATTGCCTTAGGATATGCAAATGTAACATATGTAAGCATTTAATGGCATGTGTTGTCATCTTTATCAACTTCCAGTACAGAAAATGCTTGTGGGAATATAATTGGAACTTGTGATGTGATGGGAGGGGGATTAAAAAGATGGATTGCAGTTTCGCTTATATATGTTCTTGGTCACATGCTTTTTGTTGACCAGTTTTCCCTTTTGATTGTTTGGTTTTATAGGATTGGTGACTGGAGGGTTTCCGTCGAGTGGCCTCTTCTTCCCTCTCAGCAGCCCATAGAGGCCCATCCCTGCTTTTGGATACTGTTCAACCATCGCTAATTCCCCTTATCACACATAGGTACCAGCCCTGGGAGTGTGAAGGCTAGTACATGCTTCCTCTGTAGTCACATGAAGCACCTCCACACCTTTAAAACCTGCCACGAACACAACGTCATCTGAACATGGCTGAACACACTTGGAGGAGAACACTAACTGCCACATCTACCAACATGTGTTCCTCTCGTTTCCTTAGCAAATTGATTTAAGCAACTTGGGAATTCCTTGGGAATAGCTTGGAATTTCCTCCAACCAATTGGCGAAGGGAGAGAGAGGGAACAAGACCGATATTTGGACCAGCTGATGATAGGGGACCTAACATAACATTACATTAAGAGCTACCGTTAACTAGGTGGCACCCAGCGATAATGCTCACTACCTACAGAAGATGAGATTTACATTTTTTATTTGTACTGATGTTTTTGTCCAAAAAAGTTTATCACAAACTTCTTGTGTCGTCAAAACCAACCTTCTACACAATTCAATGTACATTGAATTCGAAAGAGACATTTCCACTTGCATTAACTAAGGAAAAAAATCCAAATCCATGCTCAAATGTGAGATTTTACAATTCCTTATGACTGAATTCTTTTTCACCACATCAAAAACACCAGAATATGATTCATTAAAATGGTTTAACTGTAACCGAGTCGCTGTGAATTTGAACTAGAAAGCCAGAAGCTGCCCAATTGACTTGCATCTGTTGAAAGGCCAGTCTTTCCTGAACTGATATTCTAGATGCGTTGAAGTGCTACCCTGAAGAGCTCCCCTGCCACACCTTCCGAGGCTGACCCAGAGCTCCCCTTCCACCCCTTCACTCCGGCTACTGAACCTGGACTAGTTTCCCACCCAGCCCTGGCTAGTTGCCTACCATCACCAACTATGTAGAAATTTACACAGAACATCATTATCTGCTTCTGTTACTATATGTAACGCCTTACTTCAGTACACCTGAGTATTACAGCAGATAGGTATGAGTAGTTTGACCAGAGGAGGGTGGGTCCCCCCCATGTGACACTTGTCCCTCCCAAAGTTCCTTCCTCCAGCTCTCCAGCTGCCCTTTGGCTTTATATCTTTATGTGTTTTGTTCCTTTGTTTCATGTGTTGTTCTCCTTCTTATTTTTTTATACCGATAGTATACAAAGACGTTTGATTGATTGATTGTATCAGAGCAAATGAATGATCCAGGTGTACATGTCTATGTTTTAGTGCACATGCAATACAGTTGTGACAGCACGCTAAAAGCAGGGATCAAACTGTACACAGTTCATATTTTTAACCAATATTCCTTTAATAGTGTGGCTCATTTACATATCTCATTTAAACTACGCCCTGTTACATTTCCTGCTGTGATGACATGTGAACACTAATTTATAAGAATTTGTTTTGACATTAATCCGCAGCAGTAACATCTCATTTAAGCGTGTTTCTGTGGCCCGGCCTGTTTCCATAGTCACGGCAGGCTGCAATGTCATTATTTTCATTAGGCAGTAGCTGCAGGCCAGCCTGAGCAGTTATTAGTCTGGCTCTCACATCCTTGAATTGTACAGATGCAGCCTGTTGGTTTATTAATCCTAATATTTTCCTGGGAAATAATAACATAAGATGATGCGGAACCATAGAAACAAGCATATAGGAATATACGGCGGGAATATACGTACGTTAAACTGCGTTTTAAAGTTAAGCATGTGTGCAAGCAGACTATCAATTACGGCTTTGAACATCTGGAGCTCAGTTTGGAGGATCTGCCGTCTGATTGGAGAAATGAATATTAGATATAGAAAGTGTATCGACAGCTTTGAGATGCAGTCAGATCTCACGTATCAGATTTTATTGACTACATTTGCATCGAAAATCCAACACTATATGAACTCTACCTTAACAAAAACTCCTCTCCTTCTTCTCACTTGTTTTTTCCCTCAGTAGTCTGTACTGCTGAAAGGAGATCTGGGAAGATCCGGAGTGATAAAATTCCTCCTCTGGGACATGGAGGGGGAGGAAGAAGAGGTGCACAGTAGGCAGCTGCCTCAGTAGAGAATAATGAAAGGGACTGTAAACCTGAAAGTTCAAAAACACATTTATCAGCAGTCAGTCCCCCTGTGTAGATGTCTAGATGAAGGCTACAATGGGAAACGCATGCACCCACCGGGGTGCAGGGAAGGACAGACAAGGACTGAATGAGAATAGGAACTACTCTTAGTGGAAATTCATGCGTGCTGGGCCAAAGACACATCAACTCAAGGACAATTTGCAGGCCTGTTCATAGTGAAGCAGTGACAGCATAAAAAAAGCCCAGAGCAAATATTTTGCACACGTACAGTACCGGTCAAAAATTTGGACACTGCGGCCAATCGCACATGACTGAATGTATAAGAAATGACATGGTGCTTTTTTATATTGATAAAACTGTATTACAATACTAATTACAATATACCCTATGTGCACAAAAGTATTATTTATTCCTTGTTCTGAAATCAAGGGTGTTAGAATTGATGCTGCTTTTGTTGGAATAACTGTCTACTATGTTTTGGAACATTGCTGTGAGGATTTGAAGGATCCGAAGTGTATGGATGCATACGGGCCTATAGATACAGGCCGATTTAATACTACTAGAATATACTGTATACACCAAAATACTGTATTTGAAGACAAGTAGACAAAATACTGATTACTAGAGGAATGTAGTCAGTTGGTGTGTATGTGTGTGTATGTGTTTTTAAATTACACTTGCATTTGGTTTACTGTACAGGATGGGAACATTGTTATCTGAAGATTTCCGTTAAGCGATGAAGAGTGTGGTTGTGACTGGTATTGTATTTTGGAGGCATGCAAATGCGCAGTCATGACCTATCTCACCCTAATCCAAAATTGCTAGTGCAGCATTACCATACTGACCACCAGCCTCCTCCCAATTTGCTACTGCAGTGTTAGTGTGCTGGCTCTTCTTTGCACTGGTTTTAAGCCTGGTCCCTTGTCTGAGATTAGCTGCTAGGCAGACACAATTTCTCTCAAACACTATCAACAGAACACAAACACTGTTTTGCTACATTTGACAGTAAAATCACTGGTGTTGCTCTTTAATGGTATTAACAGACAATTTGTCCCCCTCTCCCTACTTTAATGGGAATGACTTATATCAGATTTTGGAACATTGCTGAGAGGATTTGACTGCATTTTGCCACAAAAGCATTCGTGATGCCAGGTGCTGGTGTTATATGATTAGTTCTGGATGGTTAACACCACACCATCTCATCCCAGAGGCACAGGATAGAGCTCCATCCCTCCAGAGAATGCAGGTTTACTCTTCCACGGTATAGGCTTTATATCCCTCTAGCCACTGGGCAGCGTTGACCTCAGCATCACCTTCAGTTTGTAGTGAATCTTTTCTCCAAAGATTGTGTAAAACAGACTGCACGTCAAAGTGTTTGTGGACAGCCCTCCCAATGAATGCACTCAGGTCGCAGCAATTGTTGACACACATGTGCAAATGCACACACAGCTTGTCTAGTCCCTGTAGAGGAGTTCTGCCAACAGAATAGAACTCTCTAGAGCAGATAAACATGAACCTATTGGCATCATGCCTAATGCCAGGCATATGCTAAAGGGGTCTAAAGCCCCCAGCATTGAACGGTGGAGCAGTGGGGATGAGCTAACATCCTGAGTTTACTAATGCTCATGTCGCTGAATGCAATCAAATCCTCACAGCAATGTCTGCCTGATGAGGAGCAGCACATTATCACACCATTCCCAGAGCAGCAATGCCTGGGGCATTGGAGAGGTTAAATTCCAGGAATTTGAACCCACAATCATCAGATCTGACGGTTCTGCTAAAACCCAGATGTCTTTGTTAGATCTGATAACAACTTTAAGCGGACAGCATATGAAACACTGTTGGGTGCTGTTTACATGAAAATCCTAGGATGTTCATCTCTTCTAAACACTTCAAAACACACCAGCAATTTTCTCATGTTTTCAGAAGACTGGATGTAATTGTGCAAAAACTACACTGAGAACCAAAGTAACAAAGAGAACATTAGGCAGTGATATTCACAGACATGCCAGAAATCATTGGAAGGGCAGTATGTAAATGATCATGCAGTGTTACTTTGGAGGACGGTTTGGGAACGCTCACATCTGTATAAATTGTGAGGTTATATCTTGCAAGTGAAGCGAAACACTGGCCAGTGTGCCAGATGGATGGGACATTCCTCTGAAGTTGTGTGGACCCTAAACATTCCTTGATGCAGTGTCATGTGTGTCCCGGGAATATGTCACAAAACCAATCCCAAGTTGGATGATGCATTTTCCTGCTGGTGTATCCCATTATTGTGTGGGATCAAATGGTCACCAAGCAGAGAAACGTAACAGACAGAGGTCAATGACCTGTTTAGGTGGACCAGTGCACCCAACCCATGCCATGAGAATGCACCTCACACCAGTCTGAAACCACTGCGAAACTAACAGCTGCGGTCCATGACTTCATGGAGTCTGCAACGCTCACAAACCCTACCATCAGCTCAAAATAACTGGTACCTTGACTCATCAGACCACGTCACATGTTACCAGTTCTCTATGGTCAAGCAAGCAACCTCACAATCTCAGGTGAGGTGCTGTGTCTGGGGTCGTGGTGTTAACAGAGGAACTCTGGTGGATCTTCTATTCCCACATCACATGGAAGCTAAAGAACACTGCAGTGACTTGCTGGATATGCATGTGGGGCCTTGAATGCATTGAACGTGGATGTGATTTCCGAGTCTCTTTTCTGTTCACACGGACAATTCTGGCCAGACACCAGACATCACGATCGTTAAGCACTCGCGGGCAGCCACTGCACTGTCCACTGTGGGTGGTAATGCTTTCTAAGTGGTATTCACGGTATGCACATGACACTGTGGATCGGGAAGTGCCATCCTTGAACTCTATTAATCATGTTGCCATCTACATCATTTACAAGATAACACTTCATAAACTATACAGGTGTGGGCAAGTGATGGCACTTCATAATCAGGTTACGTGTGACAACATGTAGAACTCCAGACAATGCCGCACTGATTCAAAAGGACTCCTTATATGCAGTGACAGGACTAGACACACCTGTCAGAGATTACAAGGGGTGGGACGAAGCAAGTAACACATGGTGAGGGTAGGGCAAGGGCAGAGACAAAAACCGAATCAAAGAGAGTTATGTGCTACAGAGAAGTAAACAGAAAACAAGGGTTGAAAACAGAAAACGAGGACAGAAGACAGAAATGAGTGCAAAACGGAGCTACATTTTATCATTTTACCTCACAGTTTGATTTACTCATAAGCAGACTATGCTGGAATTTCGAAACATGCATAAAATTCCCCTTTAAATCCAAATATCATGTTATGAGTGAGCAGACATCACTGCCTGACCCTAGGGCAGCTCTAAAGAGCAGATGAGCGGCCCTGCAGTAATGCGTTCTCAGTGAGAGCGAGGCCGGCTCTGGGTGACTCAGCAGACTCAGCGTGGCTTGGCAGAACATCCGTCACACCGCTGGCAGCCAGCACACGGTAACCTGCTGTTCTTTTGACTCCTGCCTGATGATCTCCCGCTGTGCAGAGCCAGAGAGTGGCTGAATTCAACCCGACAGCTTCCGCCACCAAAAGCTTCCTCATAACACTTCAGCGTCATTGTCGTTCTTTGAAGATGAGAAAAAGTTGTGCGTAAAGAGGCCTTTGATTTGTAATCCGTCTAATCTGTCAATCTCAGTCCTTTCTAAGGACCAGGGCGGCATGGAGACTATTTGAGGAGGATGGAATGATGTGGGTGAACTACCTGACCTGGTGTGAGGGTCCTTTCAGAAGATCACTTGCCAGTGAGGTGTGTTTTCTTAACCTAGTGTTGTAAGTCAAAGGTCAACCTTGGAAGAACAAATCTACAAAGAGTGTTCAATTAAACTAACATTTGCTTTGGGCTGGAAATGACATGCTGGTACATAGTAGACCAGTGCAAATGGATTTCTGCTTTTTTCTGTCTGCTCTTTGCACAACTGCTGTTTGTGTACTTTCAGCCCTGGATGCATGAGTGCATGTAATTCTGTCAGCCAAACAATGCGAACAGTGTTTTCTTTGGCATAACTGATTAATGAGAATAAACCTCAAACACGGTTGAGACCAAATCCCACATAACCAAAACAGGGATGGACAATGGCAAAGATAACCCATTCCTTATGCAAGTGGGCGTTTTTTTATCCAATCTCTTCAGCAATATCTACTGAACATTGTGTAACTTGTACTAAATTATTAAATATTTATTTATCTATGTGGATGACCAGTGGATATTGGTAATATAAAAAATACAAATATTAAATAGCCCTGATGAATGGCCATGGGTGAAACCTGGACTAGGGGTGTTGGGGCCCAATCAGGCTTCCAAAATCGGTCCCATCATTACAGCCCAACTTAATCTAACATGGGTCCAATCTAGGACCCTATGTGCAGTTGACAGATGGGGCCTTTGTTTAACCTGTCGTGTTCTCTTCACTGACCAGGGTGGGAGTCCATATGTGGGCCCAACACGGAACCCGAGCACAAAATTTTCTGGTTCCCAGTTGGGCTACCCATACGA
This sequence comes from Acestrorhynchus altus, assembly GCA_034509495.1. Taxonomy (NCBI): domain Eukaryota; kingdom Metazoa; phylum Chordata; class Actinopteri; order Characiformes; family Acestrorhynchidae; genus Acestrorhynchus; species Acestrorhynchus altus. The sequence continues at coordinate 21,730,825 of CM067518.1, forward strand.
GCCCCACATGGACATATTAGCTCGTGGTCATTGAATGGTAATGTTTATGGTGTTGCTGGGGCTTTTACACACCACCCATAAATATATGTAACTGTAGACCAGCAGGTTGGAGATACGGGTTTCTAACAGTAGCTGATGAGTGTAGAATATTGTTACAATACAAGAAGTGTAATATGGTGTGATCATACATTCAGTGTAAGATCTGTAAAATAAGCTCTAAGATCAAATCTAGTACCAGACCACATTTGGACATCGTTTTAAGGGCCCTTAAGGGTCTCATGTTGTGTTATGCTGTGCTACATAACTGTACCGGCTCCTGGGTAGTTTTTCACAGTGTCCGTATTTTCAGAGGCTGAACTTAAAATTAGAGAGCAGCTGTCCTCTGATTATCTTATCCGTAGACACACTCCTAAAATACCCCAATGCAGGGCAGCGGAGTGACTCTGACAGCTCATCTCACAAATGCTCCAAGTGACAAGCTTGTATGTGAGTGGGCTGAGAGAAAGATGACATCTTTGAACGAGGGGACTATTTAAAGAGAGCCGTGTGTTACTCCAGCCTGGGCGACACACTCTCGGCTTCCTGTCAGCGTGGAAATAACTTCGCAATGGCAACAGAATAAGAGGCAGCTTTGCAGAAGCTGGAGACCACTGATATAAGTGTACTTGGTATGTTTACAGTTACCAACTATAGGCCATCTGTTGCCATGAAATTCATCAGCCACTCTGGAACGGACCCCCATAGGACCACTGCTGCCTAGGTATTATTTGGGTGGTGAAGCAATCTTGGCATCTTCATCAGCATAGTGGTACAGGGGTATATGTATATATACTTTTATATATGCTTTTATGCAGTTTTAGTAGCCTATTAACTTGAGGTCCCCGATTATGGCCGGTCCACTTTTGGGTCTTGTACAATTCCTCTCTCCCTTAGTCAAAATAGCACAACACTGCAGGCTGCCTGCTCATAAGCTGAGTACATGCAACTTAAACAATATTCTTGACTGAATCTAGGAGTTAGGAGAACTGTAACTGGGAGTTCTAACCACGGTCTATAGAGCTACATACTGTATTTCTGTATTGGTTATCTTCCAGCTCTCCATCAGTAGTCAGTTGAATGTTGTTGAAGACAGACTGTTCTGTACCCAGCAAAGTAACTGCCACGTTCAAAACCACCAGCAACACTGCCGTGCTCAGCACACTCATTCCAGAACACCTTACACGCCACTATGGTATCATGCTGAGAATGGTACACCACTCAACCAAGTTAATGGTGTCAGTGTCAGTGGTGGTCCTGTGGTGCTGCCTTTGCACTTACGGATGAGGCATGGTGAAGCTGATGTACTTACTGTCCAGGAACAGCTAAGCTGGAGTCTATGAAGTGCCCCTATATGACAGGTGTTCCTGATCAAATTGCCATTGATTTTAGATACTAGGTAGATGTACCTAATAAACAGCCTATTTTGTGTAATAATCAAAAGATCACCCATCAGTCTACCCTTATAGATGAGAAAGCTGGGTTTGCCCTGTTATATATGGAGGGTGGAGACAGATGACGATGTATGAGTCCAGCCCTGTTTCTATTAAGCTTGAGCTAATGTTTCTGTGTTTGTGAGAAGCCGGTAAATATTCCCTCACCTTCTGCTGTGCTGACAGCCTCATATGAATTACCCCCAAGTTGCACCGCTGACGCTGCGGGTATGGCCTGGAATTTAATATGAGGCTGCTGCTGCAAGAGAGGATCTGCTGCTGCTGCTGATGGAGGATGGGATCAATAATTAAAAGGTCATGCAAAGTGGCTGAACTGCAGATTTGGAGCAGCATGAAGAGCTGTTGGTTTTTGTGTGTGTGTTTGTGTGTGTGAGGATGATCTGCATTAGTTAACAGATTGACAAAACTCTAATTCTGATTGTAATATACAAAAAATACTCTGATTTTCTAGAAAAAAACCTAAATTCTTAAGCTCTGCCCCCTTCAGTCTCTGCCCTATCCTATCTCTGTTTGGCTCTGGGCCTTTATTTATGGGTTCCCTGCTGTTCATCTCCAAATTTACACATTAGTAGCATCAACAAAGTGTGGGCATATGGAGCAAGAGACCTTGAGGGCATGGTTTAGAGCTGACTCATTGCCATATTTGAGTTGCAATGGATAAGAACACAAGAATAATGCATGTCACCGACAGGGACTATTAAACAATTCATTTTTTGGAGGGAGGAGACCCAATTTTCTTCCAAAAATTCACAGTTCCCGCCTGTAACCTAAAACCCACCAGCACTTGGATGGTGAAGACCCAAATGAAGATCCAATCCCAGATAACATGCCCATATAGGGCCTGTATGAGTAACCCATCTAGGAAGCTTTGTCTGTGCTTTTCATGTTGGCTCCACATATGGATGCCCAACAAGTCCATGATGGGACCAGGATGGGTTGGGTTGTACACTGCACACAGGGTCTAAATGGGACCTATGTTTCACAATCTGAGTTCACCATGAGCATGTTGGCTGGGATATTTCCTCTGAGAGCAAACATCTAACTCCTAACATCTAAAACCTTATTCTCAATGTAAACAATCCTAATCCATCTAATGCCCCATCTCCACATGTACTCTAAGGCTTCTAGACCTTCTCAAAGTCCATACTTTGTTGCTAATAGTGGGCATGGGACCTCAAGGCTAAGTTTAAAAGCATGCATTTAGAATCAATATGATACCCAGATGGAAGTGTCGGACTGCGGTACTTTTCAGGAAGAAGATAAAATGTCAAACCTGCCCACCAAGTTTCATTATTTGGTACGAGGCTGCTGCCACATCCACATCCATGCAGCCTTCACTAAAGTGTGCATAGAGGGTAGAGAAATGGACATGACTGCATGACTGCGGGCGCTTAATTTGGGGGATGGATCTTGTCACCTCCCTAGTTTCACCATCCTGACTCAGAATCATGGTGAAAAGAATCACATCAGAATCAAATAATTGCAATGTCAGATAGTAACAGCTCTACTGAGCAATGTGAGCAAATTGAGATAAGCTTGGCTGGTCAGATGGTTGAAGGGAACACAATGTACAGTGTAGCTCCAGCGTTTATCAGCAAAAGACCCCAGAATAAAAAGAACAGGATGTCACTGTTATAACAGACTCCCACAGTCACGTTTTCCTCTCATCTCCTCTGCTTGCATTGGCTTAGCATCTCATGCCCACTTTCTTTTCCTGGTGGCAAAATGATCTCATCTCGACAGCACACACTACTTTTCCTCTCTCCAGCCTAATTTTAGAGTGACATGTTTCCACAGCCGTTTCTGTGGAAAGCCCTGACAGAAATCACAGCTGAAATTATCCCGTCCTTCTCTGAGTGCCTGTGCTGGGTCTTGGCTGTAGGACTATAGCATGCGTACCTTACTGATCTGCAGTTAGTAGTAGGATGCATTCATTGTGTTATTCCAACCATTGCATCATGCATGAAATACAGTTTCCACTTTTGGAAGGCCATTCCAAAAATGTTATTTATTGGTGTGTTTAGGATCAACTTTCAGCTCATAGTTTAAGCCATTCTAAATCATTTTGAAGTAGTCCTCCTTTATTATTCCATCCACTTTCTGCAATGTTCCAATGACAGCAAATCAGAGTATGATGCTCCCACCACCATGTTTAATAGGTGGCACCATGTTTTTGGGGGTTGAATGCCTCATTTTTCCCCCCAATAAACATTATTTATCCAAATGTTTGTGTACAACTCTAATAATGAATGCATTGAGCTGCATTAAGATATACCAACTGCCGACACAGATGTGCAAATGCACACAAGCATTGCCTATAATATATGACTATTTGGGGCAGATAAACCTGAACCTATTAGCACCATGTGTGGGCTTGAGGGACTTTCCCAGTGTAGTGTGTGTTGGTCACATCTATCTATCTATATGGTAAGTTCTGGACAAGCAGTGGGGATGTTTCCAGTTGCAGAGTGATTCGCCTGACTGCACACTGACCTCCTCTTAATGAGGAAAACTGCACTGGCCAGGGCTGAGCTTCAGTCTTAATACTGCAGTAGTCAGCCATACAGCCCACGTCCATCTCATTCTCACACAGGAGCCAGTAGTGGAAGCTGGAGCAGGCCCAGCTCTCTCTCCCCTCTTTAACTTCTCCCACTCACCATATGACTGAGTTACAGGGTAATTTAGGCTACAGATTCCTCTCTTCCTCTGCCTGGCTAGCACCTTTTCTTATATCCGCACTGTTACAAATCAACCACATGTGCTCCATCTGCACACTTCTCAGTATCCCGTCACTCTTGGAAACAAGCATCATCTGAAAGAACATGTAGAAAATAATCATAAATTAAGAAGGCAACAGTTCTGTGAGGTCAGTGGGTCACTGAGTTAATGCATTTATTGCAAATAGGAAAACTAATTATTAATTTGTCCCCTTGGAACTATAAGGTTCAATCTGCATTCTGAGCATTTTCTGAGGTATGAAGCCTTAAAATCTTTATTGTTGACATATATGAAGGTAGAAACGTGTTTTGTAGACAATCCAAGGATGGCAGCCGCAGTCTGAGAGAGCAAAATTGGCCATGCTCTCTATGGTTTGGTAAATGGCGCTCTCTCCCCACATCACGCTGGTTGGTACAGGCATCTGTATCAGACCTCTGGACCTGGCACTTTCCTCCAAGTTTGTTGGCTGCCCAGCAATGAAGAATACGGTTCGAAAGGAGGCGGTGGCTGACTTCACATGTACTGGAGGAGTCATGTGCTTGTAGGGAGTGTCAGGAGCATTGTATGTGAAAAACAAACACCTCATATAATGTTAAGATATTGTCACATAATAAGAATATGTAAATAACTCGGATAAAAAGGTCAGATAGAACCTTAAGACTGTCGGTTTCTGTATTATTGCTCATCTATAAAGAGATGGTCTGCCACCAAAACAGCCACATTTTAAAGTGGTTAGAACCAAAAAGGGTGTTATAACTAAAAGAACAATGTAGCTTCTCAGTGTGTGTGTGTGTGTGTGTGTGTGTGTGTGTGTGGGTGTTTTGCTCTGAGTGCACTTTGGTTCTGGCTCTCATGCCAAAGTAGCAGTGACCCTTACAAAACTGCTGCCTCTACAGAGCACTAAAGGGCCCTAACCCTGAAGCCTAAGCTCTGTGTGCTGCTTGGGGGAGGAGGGGGTGAAATGTCTCAGGGGAGTGCTGCATGCAGGTGAGTGAGGGGGTGGGGGTAAGGCAGCAGTAGCACAGGACTTGCCCCTGACTGCTCTGTTGTAAAGCATGGAAGAAAGCGGAGGTTTGAGCTCCTCTGCAGAGGCGTGAAAATGAGCTCTTTTATAGAGGTCAGGGATCAATGTCTTTAAAATGAGACTGTCAAAGCCACTCCATCAGCACACTGCTGCTCCCCTCAAAGGCACATGCAAGCCATATGGAGAAATCTCCAGTCAGTGTTTGAATGAGGCCCTTGAGAGCCTGTATGTGTGAAGAATTAAATATGATCGGTTTCACCACTGTAGCATGTTTGTTACTCTTTATCATGAAGTTAAATGAAACAGAAACAGGTTTGCTAATGCAACATGCCAGATGTCTCTGTGTGGTGTTTTGGTTCCTAATGGTGTTCTGTGATAATTAACCCACGCAGCTTAAATATCCCCCTGTGGAAGGGGTAGAGCATGGATAGCACGTCCAATAGCACACATTTTCAATCAAGGATAGGTCTGGTGTAGCACTGACCATGGTGCCTCCATACACAGATTCATGAGACTCATGGAGGTCATCATTGCTTGCTGAATGTCTGCAGTCATGGCTGTTACATGGTTACATGCATGTTGGACAACTTGTTGGTTCTCCCTCTCCATGGTTTGTGTATGTCTCCCAGACCCTTCATGTTGCTGGTATGTGCCTTCTTCTATCCACTGCTGCCGACTGGCAGCTTAATTCAGCCCTGGACAGCTCTTGTTCATTTTGTTGAAGGGGTCGGGCCTTTCATGCTCTCAGTGGCCCTCACTCATACCAGCCCACTGGGACTTTGCCTGGTTCTCCAGCTGGACAGTCTATCACCGATGGTAAAATCCTTAAGACCAGTATGGCATGCAATACATTCCTAAGGCGATTCCACTTCCCAGAGCCTTACGGTGCAGCACATCTCGAAATTCTGATTTATTTGTATTTCTGACAAAGTAACTGAATTCATTTCGTTAACATGAGCCAAAGGCCAGAAACATGCAATTCACGGGTGCAAATGCAAATGCCAACCATCGGCCAGAGCAGAACCATGGCAGTTAAAATGCTCAGTACTCAGTGGGCCAATAGAGGATGAATCATCAAAGCAAACTGGTTTGCCTGACAGTTTACTGGAAAAAGCACAACTGTGGTTCAAGACATCTTGCTTGTCACTGTAGCACACATTATGGCAACACTCAGAATACATCGCAGATAACATGCCCATGTGGTGCCTGTTTGGGTAACCTTACTGGGAACCAGAAAGTTCACATATGGAAGCCCACACGGGGATGGACCCCATCTGGGATGTAAACTGGACATAGGGCATAGATGGGTTACCGGCTGTAACAATGGGGTCGATTTGGGTAGCCCAATTGGGTCCAAGGAACACATATGTTCCATGCCCACCTGGAACTCACCTAGCCATGTTCCACCCATGTAACCATGCTAGACAAATAGTTCGACCAAGCTGGTTCACCACCAGTTTGATCAATATGACAATGATAGACCAGGCCATGATAGACCAGTTAGCCCATCAAACTCAAATGAAACATATGTTTTGCTGGACAAACACTACTTAACCAGCTTTCTTAACAGTATTGGGTTTTGAGCTGGATTGTTTATCCAGATAAATTGATTAAAGACTTGTATATATGCTTCATACTGTTTTAAATTAGGACAAGACATTGATGATTTTGCTTGTTCACTTGGGATCTTTAAGTTTCAGTTTAGTTACTATTGGCAACTGGAGTGGATGACCCATGAGAGCTTGAAAATGCCACACTCAGAAAGTGAAACTGCACTGCTGTTAGTTTTATTAATTTCTCTCTGGAAATGCATGTAACCAGTGAGTCTGCAGGGTTGTTTCAATAGCCCGTAGGGTTATATGGTGTGGTTAATGCAACCTATTGACCAGAAGAGAACCAGAACACCTTTTCGCATAATGGGCACATCTTTCTGCCTCTCTCAACTACGTCAAAAAATAGTTGCACAATAGCTGCACCCAGAAGAAAGAGTCAGATTCCAGTGCTATTGGAAATGTATAAATGATTAAACATTTACACTGATATGATCAATATTAATTGAGCTGCATACAGAAGTAGTGTCTCTAAATATGGAGTGGGGTATAACGTCATAGTTATAGAGGTTCCTAATGGTGTCCTGTGATAATCATCTCATGCACTTTGAATGTTCTCACTCAGTTCCTGCAGATTGTGCGATAGGGGTGGAGTGTCGATAGAGCATCCAATAGCATCCCATACATTTTCAATCGGAGATAGGTCTGGAGATGAGACTGACCATTGCATAGTATCTGTGTCTTCAAGATGAGCTGTTGACACAGCAACAGTATATGGAAGCGTGTTGTCTTGTTGGAATATCAACATTATCATTCCTGGCTGAACTTTTCCTTAAATCCCGATTCAGGATCAGCAGTGTTGTCCACTATGCTAGCCATATCAATTAATTTAACCAGACATAGACTCAGCTTTATTGTCACTCAAATCACATGACATGATGAGAACGAAATACAGTTTCTCAGGCTTGGTTAATGTTTCACAACATTTGCATTCCTGGCTCACAATCAGCAGTGTTATCCACTACACACGTTTACCTAAATAGGTCTTACAACATTTGCATTTCAGACCAAACTCCTCCAGCAATCATCATCCACAAGATCAGAAAAACACTCTCTGTTCAGTTTCCTGGAGCTGTTTTGTATATTTTCAGTAGATGTATATTTCTTTAGTGCTCCTTATTAATATTCTGTCTAATATGATCTCCAGGCCTAGTGGGATCTGCAGGGAACGCAGATTCTGTCTTCAACTCTGACACACTCAGTTAGTTCAGGGTGTCTCTGAGGACCCTTCTGCCAAGCAGCAGATGAAGACGTTCTCCACAGCAGAGTAACGATGCCTCGCATGAGAGTTGCTTCAAGACTGGCAGCTTTCTGACAGCTCCGTCTCGTCGATCTGCCTGCGTCTGTGACGGCTTTACACATGCAGCCATCTCCAGTGGCAACAATCATTCCCAAAAATGAAGAGTAAATAGTGTAGCCTGATTTTGTTTGAGCACAACAGCTCACAGTATTAGAGCTGGATGAGAGATGTGCTTTTTGTTCCTTGCGTGCTCTCCATATGAAAGAATACCCAACCAAGCTGACTCATTAGTGAACCTGAAGTGAAATGAATAAATGAAAAGCATATCTGTCCTCTGGAAACTGTCTGCTTTTCCCAATGAAAAGAAGAATGTCCCTTTATTTTTAAAATGGGACAGGCCTTAGTGGATGCTGAAAGCAGGGTGGTGCACCACTTAGAGGAAGCACAGGTTTAATAAGTAAGTGACCTTGAGCAGTAATACAGTGGACTGCTTTGCATGGGGAGTGAAGAATGCAATGAGAGAATCATAAGGTAGGGCCTTTGAAGGTCTGCTGTTGAATATGCATGAAATAGACTGCAGACGCAGCCATTGTGAAGCGCTCAGCCTCCACAGTCTACAGGGCTCAGTACCTCCATCATGCTCTAAAGAAATCCTCCAGCCTAGTTTAGGCTTATCATTGCTCATGAAACTGAAATGGACAACTATAATAAACAGGGATTATGAAGCGAGTTAAAGCTTCAAAGGCGCAGCATTATGTATTATGTAAACTTATGAAGCAGGAGCGTAAGAACCGAATGGAGGTGAAATGACTTTTAGGTTTTATATAATACATGGCTTTAGCTTAACTTTCCAATCATTGTGATGAGTTTACAGAAACTCTTCTCCTATATTCCTACTTTTGCTCTTGACTATTATGACAATATTGTGTTGTTACTGTGTTAAGCTTTAGAACCCAAGACCAATTTTGCTTTCGCAGTGTGACATACTTTTATTTGGCAAAAAAAAATAGATATGTACATTTTTACAAATTTGTCTTCACTTGAAATGTCTATATTAACAGAATTAGATAGATAATTATATTGTATTTAGATGATTTGACCAGGATCAAACCGTTCTTTGTTTTTTCTTTGCTAATAAGGACCAAAAAACCCTTTACATCTCTGAAATCCTGTTGGAAATTGGTCATCCATGTTTTGTAATATATTATGGGATATTTGTAATAATAATAATAATAATAATAATAATAATAAGAGAGAGAGAGAGAGAGAGAGAGAGAGAGAGAGAGATTGTTGAGTTGTCTCTACCTATATTTAGGCCAAACCTTTGCCCTTGATTCCCAGTCATTGTGGAGCATTTCTATTGTTCTTTATATTGTATCAAAATATCACGATGAATGTGACAATAGAAATGTTCCAAATTAAATTAAAGAGGTTTTGTTCCTTGTTCTAAAAAAGTCACCATTTTCTGCACATCAGGTTTTTGTCTGATGGTGAAAATGTTCTTAAATATGTCTGTTACACATATCTGTTGGTATATGTTGATATATAGCTGAAATATATATTCCAATAAAAATCCCATACTTGAAAATGTACAGTTTCAAGTAAGTTTACATACACTGTACACATATCAGCCATTACAGATCTAACAATTCAGACAAGCGTCCTCTGAAGGTGTCCTGTGGTATCTGGTACCAAGACGGTAACAGTGGTGGAAGTTGTGCCGGTCATCCTTAGGTGCCCAGTCATCACAGTCTGCATCTTTAAACACATCACCCTCAAGAACTATTCACTTACTGACTAATATATCCAGCCCAGGACAGACGCCACTGTAGATGACGATTATCACTGGTTTTCCTTTTCATTGTGGTACTAAAGTTATGGCTGATCTGTGTGCGTGTAACATATATTTCAGTATGTGACAAATGTTTATTAGATATAGAAAAATTACATGTATACAGGCCTTATATTTGACATCTATATTTTGCTGTATGTCAGATTTACATATGGGCTTTTCTGCCCCAGTCCACTCTGAGACTCGTCCCACCAGCTCTTGCTATTTGTTTTGGCTTTGGTTTCTTGTTTCCTTCCATGTCTCTGTTTAAGTCCCCACCTGCCCTACCTGTGTGCGGTCTGTTACCCCTCCTTTCCCAGGTGCTTCTAATCTGGTCTCTGGTATCAGTAGCCAGTCCTTCTTTGTCAGGTCTTGTATTTGCATCTGTATGGTTTGGAGGGTTCCTCTAAGGTTCTTGGTCAAGGTCATGTTTGCTAAGGCAGTTGTCCGGCCGTTAAGATGCAGTAAATTCCTTTCCTGTTCCGTCTGTTGCCAATCAGTTTAGAAAGCCAGAAAACATCACGACTACTCACAACTTTATCATTTCATAATGCACACTTTTACCACACTGCAGCAATAAAGCACCTGTTTTTCTTCTTCTCTTGAGTTCTCCTCTTTTTGCTCTTCCCACACATGCACACAAGAACCAAAATAACCATTTGAAGCAGCAGTGGAACCCTCACCCTTAAAAATAAAGGGTTCTTTGGAGCAATGTCATGGACGAACCCATTTTGGTTGCATAAATAACCTTGGATGGCCTTTACCTAAATTTTTACATTGAAAATTCTGAGATGTATGTGGAGAACACAGGAGTAAAGGTTCTATACCCATCTAAGGGTTCTTCCCTGAACCTTTAAGCCACCAACCCTGCTCCTGGAGAGCTACCTTCCTTTAAATTTCACCCTAACTCACTCTACCTGATGCAAGTAATTACTGCCTTTAGAAGTTCTTGTTTGAACAAATGGAACGAGATATTTGATTGGAGTTGAATCCTGCAGGAGGGTAACTCTACAGGAGCAGGGTTAGTAACCCCTGGTTTAAACATTCCATGAAGATCCCTTAAACTGATATAAAAGCTTCACATCTGTAGGCTCTAACCTCGACTCCATTGAGACTGGTTCCACTCCTAATCCACCCCACCTTACCCAGCTGCCTATAGATCTCTTTAATTGGCTGAATGATGTGTGTTGGGTTTGGCTTGCAGTTGAAACCTGCAGCAAGATGCTTCTTCAGGTAGTGGTTTGGAGACCACTGCTTTACACTGGCCAAATCTGATAACTAATACTTGCACCCTTTATTTGCATTTGTCCATTTATGTGTGCAAAGACGCAGGGAGTCCCATTTCATTTAAAAGGTGCTCATTAGTGCCCCTATGCCACTTGTTACACTCTTCTCATAAGTCTGCATCAGACCAAACTTTCCCCTAATCCCAAATGGCAAACCTGTGGTCCTGTGGTTCTCATGTGTGAGTGCCCATGAGAACCACAAGGCAGTAAGGTGTCCCATTTCCCATTCTGCAGCTCTAAAGGGTGCTCACAAGCGCCCTCTACGCACCCTTATAAGCCCCTTGGCAAGGGCTGCTAAAGAGGACTTAGAATCACACTATTACCCACAATTCTCTTTTAACAGCATCTGTGACCAATCTGAGATGTAGTTTCTTCTAAACCCCTCGGCTGTGACCTGGTAGTAGCGTCTAGCCTGTCCCATTTTAACACTTTAAAAATTGGTGGAGGACGACCACAGACCTTAGGCTTTGGGGCTAGGGGTTAGGTGAAGGCAAAATTCTCATGTTCCACTGAGATCCCGTGAAGTTACCAAAGAACGGAGAACAAGCAACTCTTTAAGTTGAAATGATTCTCGGCCACCAATCACTAATCTTAGCAACAGCACAGTAAAAATAGCAGCAACGGTTAAACCCAGCATCAGGGCAAGAGTGGTATTTCATGTTTAAGCCGCAGTGACATACAGGTCAAGGGATGTGAGGTAAAGTGTCCCAATTCTTCTCTAAAATCCTTGACGCCTTGAGCACTTTTGCCCTTTTAACCCGCCCTCCGACAACTTCAGAAAAATGTACACTTCAAGAAGGGGCATAGGGTTTAGGGTGAGAATTGGGACAGGGCCATTATATGAAGGCTCCTAAAGTTTTAATACTCACAGATGTCTTTTTCAAACATGGTTCTTTGAAGAACTAAAACTGCTTCTTTTATGGCATTGCTCAAAGAACCCATTGAGTCTTGAAAGCAGACAGAAGGTGCAAAACAGTGGTAGAGGAACAGTGCTGAAGCTTTAGCTTGGCTTGCCTTTGCTCTAATAACATGATCAACCCAATCCTTAAATCCCATTGTCTCTGAGGGGAACCTGTTGACAGGGAGCTTTTAGATGCATTGTTAGGTTTATAGTGATGATAGACTCCAAAGCTAGGACCAGCTCTTTGAAGTTTAGGGTACTTGTGTGTTGAGTGATGTCATCAGTATGTGCATCAGGTGCTATCGTTCACTTGCTAAAGAGGTTCTTTTCATCCCTGGGGGAAGTAAAGGACAACTGAAGCAAGAAAGAGCACGAAAAATTGTATTGTAGGCAAATTCTCAGGTCTGGAGATGATCAGATGGTGTTCTAAGAATGAAGGGGAACCTCTCAACATTCTGAAGAACATTTGTCCATGTCTTTCTGAAGAACCACATCTCCACATAAACAAATGAACGTGCCAAAAGGGTATTTGGAGTGATACTACAAAAGAACCACTTTCCCTAAAGAAACAAATAGTGGTTCTTCAAAGAATGTAAAGTGTTTTAGGGTTTAAATGAATGTTAAGAAACAAGAGCCGTTATTTATATAAGACTTTATAGACACCTTCTGGAAAGTCCTTGTTGCTGTCCCCAACTTTGCTTTCCTCCATTATGCTGCATCCACAATGAGCTCAACACGCTCCAGAGGAATAGACATCTTGGGGGTTTGGAGGAGGGCTTCCACTCTTTCTAAGCCTGGTTGCCTCTTGCCAGAAGGAAACAAATGCTCTTTGTGTTGAATTCTAGCTACTGACCAGATCTAGTTCATAGAGCCAGCCATCTATTGTCTTCCCTGTTTGCTCTGGTCATGATTAATACTGAGACCAGCTTCACGTTAATGTTATGGATATTATCACTGGAAGTGATTATCTTATGCATTTTCCCATCACCCACATTTGCTATTGATTCAGTGATTCCGATGGGAACATGTCCCAAAATTGCCAGAGAACAATGACTGTCAGTCAAGATTGCTGCCCTTTGACCCTTACGTCATTCTGCATTGACATATACAGCCATTATTAGTATGATAAGGAAAAATATCGCTTGTTCTGGCCACAATTTTCTAAAAGTGTTTGTCTTAAAGACCATCTTAGCTGGTAGAGAGAGTGTTCAGTGGGATACCTTCTCAACCATATAAGAATCATCGTTGTGATATCCCAGCTGGCCACCAACTCCAAAAGACATTGTTATCTGGTTGAATGACAGCTGACTTTTTTTTAAAGTCATGACTGGTTAACACAAATTTAATGGTGTCCAAAGGTCACCTCCGCTTCATACTGATATAAAATAGCAACATTTAGTTGTGAGGTATGGAGACCAAAAGCCAACATCTGCTAAAATTCATGTTAACGACCACACTACATGAAATTCTAACATTGTTAAGTAACCAAAATTCAACATTAGAGCTTGATATTAAGATATAGTTGAGTTTTGATGAATCTGTGACTTTCCAAACAAAAATCTTTATATGTCCAACATTGTTCAACCTGATTTAGATTTTATCTGATATTCAACGTCTGATGGATATCAGATTCGTTACAGTCCAATGTCTTTCTGACATCAAAGTGACATCAAGTGCCTGTTGGGAAGATGCTCGTAGGAATCCTACCCCTTATTTTTCCAATTTTTCTATCTATTGTTAAAAATTAGTTCTAGCCTGTAACCAAAAAGACTGCATTGTTAAAATGTGTGGTTTCAAGAACACATAAATCAAAGTTAATGTATAATTTCACATATGGACCTCAGTATATGGGGCATCATGTGGCAAATAACAACTCACGGCCATTCCTAAACTCAATTCATCTGAATGACAGGCCAGTTGTTACATAACCACTGAGAGTCATTACAGGAACAAATCTGGGTGCCAGAATCATAGATTGGGAATCACTAATATGCCTCTAGCTCTGAAATGGCCAAGCTGACAAAGCTGCTCTGCAAGCATTGATCCAAGGTAAGAATGGATGTGTCCCTTTAGTTATGCACAGCAGGACCAGTGCAGAGGTGAAGGTGACTTCAAGAACCATAAATTATCCACTGAAGAATGTTAGATATTTCACTGTCCGGTCTTATTTTAGCATCTCCCTTGCAGCATGGCAGACCTTACATTCTCAGATAGTAGCATAAATATAGTCCTGCAGTAAATATTCACAACATACACAACTGGCTCCTGAAACCCTGTCTGCAGGCATGAGCTCCTCTAAGCAGCTCCCTGCTACTCTGAACATTGAAATAACTGATGCCACAAAGCAGAAGATAACAAATGTTGGCAGTTAACAGGAAAGACCACGAAAACGATCTGAGACAACTGCTCCTAATCACACCCAACAGATTGTACAACACCTTCAGGCAGGCTCTGGAGTGGTGGTGCACCTGCTGAAATAACTTGTAGTCAACTGAAGAAAACATTAAAACAAATCTTAAATAAGGAAATTAAAGCTGCAATACTATGTATTATTTTTGTCACAAAAGTTGAAGTTAAATCCAAGGTTAGCCCACCCTTAACGGTTTCAAGGGTTGGAAACAAATACGGTTGGGCATGGAGGCATACAGGTTGTGTATGGCATACTATGACACATTTTCCCACAGATGTTGCTGTTGAGCCTGTAGATCCTGCACCCTCACTGACTGCCAAAGCTGGTGTCCCAGCTTTTTCCCAGTGCTTGATTGGTGATGACAGGCCAAGGAATGTAATTTCTGGGAAACCCTTGCAGTGTGTATGTGTGTGGGGTGATTATCCTGCTGAAACGAAGGCAACAGTGTCTGGCTGTCAATAAAGAGTGTTGGGATACAATGTACTCTCTAAGATGCACTTTGAGTGCATCTAACAATCAATGATCTCTTGAGGTACACTACCCAAAAGTATCCTCTGAGAGCCTTTAAATAGGGCAGTGGGGAAAGCACTTTATGCCCCCTTGTGGAAAGTGTATTATTATTTTTTGTTTAATTCTAATCTATTCTAATTGTTATTTTTATTCTACAGCCTTAGATAAGAAATATACTTGAAGGCTGTTTTGGTTCAGAAAAGCAGACAAATCTTAAGTGAACCTCAAGAGAAAATAAAAATAATGAAAAAACAAGGTGCCGACTACGTCCAACTTTATTTATTGCTCCATCAACATAACAACACACCCTGTATATAACTGTGTGTGTGTGTGCTGGTGTCAGTGCAATAAGCCAGTGTGTATTCAGTGATAATATCGTTCAAAAGGACAACAATAAAAGAGTTGCTGTAGAGAACAACAGAGTGAACGAAGACAGACATAGGCCATCGCCACAGACCACCAAACAACCTGATAAACAAGCCACAATCAGCAGGCTGGCTCGAGCAAAGGGGATTAGACAATATCAGGCCTGCTGCTTTTATTCCTGCACAGCCTGTCCCTCCCTCCCTCACTCCCTCCCTCACTCCCTCACTGAGAGTGATCAGCCTGCGCCCACAATAACATCCCTGACGTCACCAAGAGTGTAACTCCCTGTGGGGAGAGAGAGAGAGAGAGAGAGAGAGAGAAAGAGAGAGAGAGAGAGAGAGAGAGAGAGAGAGAGAGAGAGATATTATCTGTGTAAAACCTATGATGCTAAAGATGTATATGTATTTCAAATCTTAATCATTGTTCATTATTTTGTAATTTATTACCTTATTGTAATTATATTATAATTATTGTTATTGCTTATTATTGTTCTCATTACAGCTGTGTCCAATTGAGAGAGAGAGAAACAGTGAGAGATATACAGAGAGAGAGAGAGAGAGAGAGACAGGGAGACACAGAGACATAGAGACAGACATACAGAGAGAGACACACACAGAAACAGACAGACAAACATAGAGAGAGAGAGACAGAGAGAGACAGATGATATACAGAGATAGATACAGACAGACAGATATACTGAGATACATTAGCCACACACACACACACACACACACACACACACATATATATATATATATATATATATATATATATGTTATATATATATATATATATAGTGTCTGCCCTCCTGTTAGATTAAAGAGTATTAATCTTCTTCTTCTTCTTCTTCTTTCTCTCTCTCTTTCTCTTTTCTCTCTCTCTCTCTCACACATACACAATACAATTATAGAATGTTTGAATTTAATAATTGTATTGTTGGTAAATACTGTCATTTCTTACTTGTTATATTGTTTGTTGTAATAATGTATTGTGTGTATTTTTTAAAAGGTTTTATTGTTGAAGAGGTTCCTGATGATGCTTGGCAAACACATATATACAGAGAGAGAGAGAGAGAGAGAGAGAGAGAGAGAGAGGAGTTAGAGAGAGAGATAGGAGATTGAGCAGAACAGGATAAGTGGGTGAGAGAGAGAGAGAGAGGAGAGAGAGAGAGAGAGAGATTGGAGCAGAATTGGATGAGTGGGTGAGAGAGAGAGAGAGAGAGAGAGAGAGAGAGAGAGAGAGAGAGATATGAGCAGAGCTGGGTGAGTGAGTGGGTGAGAGAGAGAGCGAGATTGGAGCAGGGCTGGGTGAGTGAGTGGGTGAGAGAGAGAGATAGAGAGCGAGAGAGAGAGAGAGAGAGAGAGAGAGAGAGAGAGCAGTATAGAGGCGGCAGCCATCTTAGTAGTCGGAGTGTGAGCGAGCTCCTCATCTTCTGGATTAATCTGACAGAGGGGATCAGGCGGAGGTCTCGGGTGAAGGGGCAGAAGGGGCAGGTCTGGGCAGAAGTCGGGATGCGGCTCCGCGGCTGTGAGTTGGTCTGTGCGGCCGCGCTGCTGCTCGCTCTGTTCTGCGCGGCGGAAGCAGCGAAAGGTAAGCGGAGCGGTGAAGCTGCGAGGCCACAGCCTCAGAGATCCATCCGCCAAAACACCTTCCACTGCCCGCGGCGGGGCTTGGTGCAATCAAACGCCGCGCCGCGTCGGGCCAGGGCTGGTCCTCGGAGGATGCGCTGGTGGCTGGACCTGCGGCTCAGGGGGAGGGTGTTTTTACTTCGTGTGTTTCAGAGTCACGAGCTGTTAAAGATGCTGGAGGTTAAAAATAAACAAAACAAACAAAATAAATGACCCTCAGAGACCCCCAGCCTTTAATTAGAGACCCCCAGGCCTGCAGGGCTCCTACCCTCGCTCCTGTTTCTGTGCTTAGGCTGGGTGAGGGGTCCATCCTGGGCAGCAGGAGGAGGGGGGGTCCCCTAGGTCTGGAAGATGGAACACAGGATCCTGTCTTCCTCCTGTCTCTTTGCTCTGGTGCTGAATCAGGTCTTACTCCACCTGTGTGCTTATCATACTGTTGTGGTGGAGAGGTGGGGTCTGGATGATGCACATATGGAAGGGATGTCCAATAAGGTTGTGCAGCAGCCTGTGAGGAGCGTATACGCATTGCAGGTCCTGGGCAGGACTTTCTCGGAAATGTCTTTGGAGAGGCATTTTGAGAAATGCACGGGCATTGTGGTGCCAGGCTGGGAAGTGTGTGTGTGTTTATGGGGGGCGGGGTGCACTGGAATGGCAGAGCAGAAGAGGAGGGTTGGCTGACTGCTGACGGGCTGGGCTGCTGGCTTTGAGGGCATACACGCTGGTCTTCTGCATCATTACAGAAAACAGTGCGCAGGAAAGGTGCTTATGAAACATTGCCACCTAGGACTAGTGGGTAGCCTGACTCTTGTGCATTCGTTTTCATCTGTCCACCCCCAACCCCCCACCAGGATGAGACCACGGAAGCTGTGCGGCTGTACGATGTCAGATTAAGGTTATGGATAGGCTCGAACCAAAGGAACGAATCCAAGGTCTCTCAGATGAGGCTGTTCTGACTGATGCATGGCAGTGATTGTCAAAGCATAATGCAGTTGCCATGTGAGGCAGCTGGGAATGCATGACCAGAGGCCGCCGGACAGCATATTAGATAATTAACAAATTGTTGCCCGGCCTCAGTTCACTCTCCGTGCTCAGTGATCTCAAATCGGCTTACAGAGCTGTGTTGTGCTGTGTCCCAATTACGTCCTACACACTAATACTATAAGGTATAGACCAGTGTTTCTCAACCCTGGTCCTGGAGGCACCTCTACCCCTCACATTTTAGCTTTAACACAAGCCCTGCAGCTCTGAAGGAAGCTAATGAGAGGATTGAGTCAGGTGTGTTGGGAGCACAACACAACACAAAGCTCTAAAATATGCAGGGTGGGGGTGCCTCCAGGACCAGGGTTCAGAAGCACTGGTGCAGACTATATACTAGCAGGGGTCTGTGTAGATATCATGGAGATTCTGCAGTTAAGCCAAGTGTTTCCTCTGGCCAATAGGGGTGGGGTGTTGTGGTGGTAGCAATTTGTTTTTCTTTCATCCTTTGTCGTTTACTAATTCAGTAGTTGTTGTGTTGTCCCTGTGCTTGTTTCATTTTGTCCAATATAAAGGGTGGAGGAGTCCCTTATACTTGTTTTCGTCAACAATGGGGAGGGCCCAGGTCTAGTACCACCCCTGTGTACTAGTCTAAATAGTGTTTGGTACATTAGTTCACAAAAATATTAACATACAAACCCGTTTTGTATTAACCGTGATAAGGGTTGCTATGCCAACATACACTGACATTGTCGCCGATGAACTGGCTTAATATACTGCCATGTTGTTTCTAATTTTTCTAGATGTGAGTAGCTCCTCCCCTTAAGTAATGTAAATGACAAGCAGTAAAAGAAGTAAAAGGATTAAGATAATGTGCGGGACCCAGAGGTTGATTTGCCGGTTTCTTGTCGCCCTGATTGTGTGCCAGCTGCTGCCTTTTAAGGAGGACTCTCATAACGTCTTCTATAAACTCAACCCTCACTCCACTTTGACAGTTTTGACTGTATACTACATACTCAAAAACTAATTACTATTAGTAACTACATGTATGCACTTGGGATGGACCCACCAGTGAAATTCGTCTGACTGGTTCAGAGCTTCTTTACACCTTGCGTTAGCTTGTCTTTGGCTGGATTCTGTTTACAAATGTCTCTGAAAAGTCTTCGGTGGGCTCTGATAGCAGTCGTGTCCTACAGGAACAGAACATTAACACATATGTCACCATTGCTACTGTAGATTTTGTGCATTCTGTGAAATGCAGAATAAAATACATTTATAATCACTTTTTTTTTTTCGTAGCCACTGCTGGCTCTTGTCACCCCATTCCAACTTTCTTGAAGCATTTTGATATTAAGTTTATGCCATTTCGTCTGTCACTACTCTCACCTGCTGGTCAACTCTCTGTAGACCCATATCCACCAGTTTAATTATATGGAGGTATGGAAAACGTGCTCCATTTACCCTGTGATGAGGAGCCATTGCGATTCAATCTGATGATCCACCAGGGTTTTCACGCTACCAAATGAATTCCAAATGTGCCCTGATCATTAGTATTGCCTGTTGGTGCTCAGTGTAAATAGGCTCTTAATCAGTTTTTCATTGCAGCACAGAAACATTAGCATCAGGTCCCCTATTATTGGCTGATCCAGATAAAGGCCACTTTGGATTCTTGCTGAATTCCTTTCTCTCCCTTAGCAAGTTGATTGGAGAAAATTACAAGAAATCTACTCAAATTGATTGCCTAAGCTGATATTGATTGGCCGATATTGATTGGCCAGTATTGGGGAACTGTTTGGACGGGCCAATAATGGGTGTCCTCATGCTAAGCACCTTATCTGTTTCACGCTTACAGTGTAATACAGTATGATACATTGAGAATCAGGTGACTGAGAATCATAGACACCCCTGTCACCCAGTAAGATTTGGGGTGACCTGTACTTCCATTACTTTTAAGCAACATTAGCTACATTTTACTTTGGTGTAAAAAAAAAACTCAAGACAACCTTTGGACACAAACATGTCTTTGCTTTTTGGTTGCCTTTGGGAAAAGACAGGAAATGTGTTAAGGGAGGTGTAAAGAGCAGCCACTTGCGGATTGATCTGCACAATTTCACATCCGTAATGTTTTTCCACATGTTCTCAGTGTCTGTGCTGAGATGTTAAAAACATTGGTTTATTGCCGTCTTTGGAGCTCGTAAAAAGCGTTTACTGTGTTTGAATAAGGCTGTTTGCCACAGCACACCTGCTCACTTTCCAACTGTTATCAGTAGGTGAAAGCTCCTGCTTAGGCCAGGCCTGTGTTCCAGCTTCTCCATCTGCCTATGGCTGGTTTTCATCAAGTGCACGTCTTGTGGTGGTATAATAATGAAAACAAAGCCCACCTATTTGGTGCGTTATTCATACTCCTCTCAGCCTTTTGATAACAGAAACTGACGCTCTTTATGGTGTATTATTTTACCTCTCTCAGGATGAGGTCTAGTCTACTGATGACATATTTTACCCAGACTGTTATTAGGGGATGATGTTTTTGAACTTCAAATTCCAAATGTATAGAGAAAATAGTATTTCCCCAAGGACACACACACACACACACACACACACACACACACACACACTTATGGGAGTTGAATAAATCTTGCTGCTGCATGACTAATGTCTTTGGTAAGGGTTTTGATTGACTGACTGAATCTAAATTTGCACTGTTTACATCTCTAGTGGATGATATTTCTAAACATCAAAGCTTGTATCTTTGTTTGTTTGTATATATTTCCCGTATATTTTTCACTTTGACATTGTATGAGTGTGGCAGTTCTTAAATGTTGTAATGAATGGAGCAGTAGAAACGCTCCAACATGACTTGGAATAATACATTTTACATTGACTTCCATTCAAAGTTAGAAGTAGTTAAGATGTTCTTAACTGAAATGGCGACGTATGATGAAACCTTATTACACATAAGTGAATTAAGGCTGCACAAGCTGATTGGTTGAGAAGTATTCAAACTGTGCTTTTATTTCACAGCAACAGCATGTTTTTTACAAACACTGCTTCACTCTGCTGAACAGCATTGCTGAGTAATTAATGGCAGAAACTCCTTTAGTGATGTGAATGATGAGCAAAAAAGGATTAAGATAATGTGCGGGACCCAGAGGTTGATTTGCCAGTTTCTTGTCACCCTGACTGCGTGCAAGTGGCAGCCGTTTAAGGAGGACTCTCATTACGGCTTCTATAAACTCATGCTGACACAGAGACTCAATTAGAGTGTGGAAGCGGACAGTCTCGTCAGGTTCATCACACCTGTGCTGTTATTTCATAATAACACACATGGTCTGTAGCTTTAATGCTGCTGCATGCTGTATATTTACATAGTACTAATCTCCCCCCCCCCCAATTCCATTTCATTCTTTCTTTTGCCTTTTGCAGTATTTAGATGTAATGTCAGTTTTTTACAGTATCTTGCAGCCCTATTACTGTCAAAATAAAACATTATCACTGATACACAAAAGCCTTGTATGTACATTTTGGCATCATCTGGCTCTTGTTCTTTACATTTCTAAAATTCCATGATAAATCAGCCAGTAGAAATGCTCTAACCCAGCCCTGTAAAGCGGTTATGTTGGAGATACTGTTTTTTTGCATTGCAGTGTCTGTATATTATATTTTGTATTGAATAACCTGTTTTACTGTTATTAAAAAAAACATAATCCACTAACGAATACATGCCTTCTCATAACCCACTCATCGTCTGCCCAGTTTCATGGGCTGGTGATCCCCAGTATGAACTGGAGCTCTCCTGGTCACCAGCTTGTGTTCAAGAGAGCGACTGCAGTATTTCTCTGCATTGACCACCGGTCGGTGGCAGATGCTATTTATACAGGAATCTTGTATGAACTCGTTTTCTCCTCCCACACATTGTGAACTTCGTTTTCCCTTGATGAGACTAAAACCGTTCTGTACGCAGCTAGGCATGTAAGCAGTGTAAGTGAATTAGCCCGTTTTTTCTGGCTCACGGTTGCTGCAGATATTGTTCCTCGGTTGCTCACGCGCTCTGTAAGCGGCACAGAACATATCAAATTAGAGTGGATTTAGTACAAACAGCTGCTTGCTCATGGCTCGAGCCCCCAGCCAGACGCTGTGCTTGTCTCAGCAGAGCAGACGCGGTGGGAAGCCTCAGTGCGTCCTTACTTGCAGACTTGCCTGATGGGCAAACTCGCAGCATCAGATCATCAGACTAAGAAGCTAGCAAGTAATCATGATGTGGTTAAGAAAGCACCTCTAATACCCCCTTCTACTTCTGCTGCATCAGGTGTGGTGTAGCGTAGACTCATTAGGCCTCGCTGAACGATACCGAAGAAAGAGCTCTGTCGAGATGCTGGACTGACCATGGAGCTGATCATATTTACCCGTGGGGATTGAACTCATTGTTCTTCTGGATGAAGCCTAGTCTTCTTTAAAATCAAGGCACTTTGAAGTCATTTTGCAGCTTTAGACAATGTGAATAAAATTCATTTAGGAACATAAAATGAAGCTTATCTTCTATCTTTTTTTTACTGTATTTTAACATGTGAGTGAGTGAATGTGGATGGAGGGGAGCAGAGTAAAGGAGGAGCTGAGAGCAGGGGGCGGGGCAGAGCGCGGGAACAGAAAATCAGTTTCCACAACCATAAATGGCAATTACATATTTATTTACATTAAAGCTTTATTAGCGTTCAAGGCCGTACGATTTACGCGATGATGCATTTTTTATGATGCATATCAGCTTAAAGAGAAAAAAAACATAATCTTAATGTGAAGAAAATGCAAAATGAGGGGGAAAAAAATCAAATGGAATTCATAGTACATAATAGGAGGCCTGTTTCATAAATAGATCTTCACTTGTGTATTATAATTGAGGTCATAATAAAATCTAATGTGTGAATTAATGTCTAAAATGTATTTAGGAATTCAGGCTCTGCTGAATTAATAAAAGCTCAAGTTGTGTTCATTAAAATAGTGTTTTAGGCCATGGATTTATTGTCGTCCTGTGTTTGAGATGTGCTTTGTTATTGATGCATTTTAAGTTTAACTCTAATTGCTGCACTAATTTTTAAATAATCTTTGAAGAAAATATTTTCAAATGGAAAAAGTGTCAGAAAATAGTAGTGAAAATATTGAGACTGGGACCCTGCTGAGATATATAATAGGGTTGTTGTTTGTTTATTTGTCTGCTCTGATGGTATAATCAGTGTCGGTCACTCTATAGTCCACTTTATCAGTGTATATATAACCTTTGATTTGGACTAGTTCTGCTGTAATCACTCCTCCTCCTCCTCCTCTATAAATGTTTAACTCGTGAATATTGCCCCTCAGTGTTGCGATTGCAGTTTCGTTTGCTGGCCTATTTTTTCACAGGAACAAAGGCTTTCTTGGCCTGCAGTTCACAGCCGCGTGCCGGAATGACCACGTCACAATGCGTCCTCTGTTGCTAGCATATTAACTCAGGCTGTGTGCATTCTGAAGCAGATTGTGAATTCCATGCATGAAGGACAGAATGGACACACCATAGCAGTGATTGTTCTGTCCTTTCTTTACTGGCCTTACTGGTGTGGATGTACAAGTCCTCGAAAAAATCGACCTTAGTCAGGGTGGAGCCCAGTTCTAATTTCATTGGGTCCACCGAGCGCTGAATTGAGCCAGTGATCTGTCACGAATAGGTCATTCGGTGCTGAATATTAAGTCGACCCACTTGACTCATGCAGTCAGCTGTTCACGGAGTGCGTTTGTCTCCCAAAGACAAAGATCAATATCAAATCGAGGACATCATGACTTTGCTCGTCTTATTGGTGTAGTGGTTGATTTGCTTTGGTCTTTAACTCCATATTGCAGAAAATAGCTATTGTAGCTCTGTACGATTCGTCCCACAGGGTTTGATTTTAGGGTCAGTGTAATTTGCAAAAGTTAAGTTTGGGAAAACATACAGGTTTTAATGAATTAATAAAGTGTTCTATTATTTATGTTGTGTATCGTAATTGATTTTGGCATTTTCGATACTGCAATGTACAAATTGATGTTCCAACCCATCACAGACTATGTCCTGTTCTGATCGTCCTAGCTAACCTCACACATTCTAGACAATTTGTCATGAGGTTTTGATTAATTAAGCATACATTTGCTTGCATTTCACATATGAGACATGCTTAAGTCATAAAAGCTAAATGGCTTAAACATAAATGCAATGTAAAAATCATGTTCTCATATCCAATCATTTATATATAATAGAGCTGTGTTCTTCAAAGTCATAAGTTTGCAACAGCCAACACCAGTAAATCCCCCCCACACAGTTAAATACCACATTCCTTCTAGTTCTAATCCCCTTACATCACACAACAGCTAGGTTTGAAATGGAATGAATTTTCATGGTGTGATAATCTTCACAGAACGTATCACGGTTTTACGGTTTCACAGAATAGAGTGTTTGCAATTATTCTACTGATTTATTTCAGCTACAGTGACCCTTAAAGGAATGTTAATAAAAGGACAAAATGCATTCAATAAATAAAAAAATGATTTGGGTTGCACGGAATGTTTTGCAGTGGAATTATTTGAGTGAAAAAGGCAAAAACAAATGTGCTTTCGGTGTTTGGCCGAACAAAAAGACTGAATGTTTTTGATGTGTGGTGTGTGATGAATGGTTAATTTTTCATTTTGGAGCATCCCCATGGAATTCAGAAGTCTATCACTAGATTTATATTTCTATTGATTTCAAAGGATTATTTTTATTCTGAATGAATCTGATGATTATTATCGCTAATCATTCATTAACTGGTTCCTATAACTGGTTGTGTTTTTGCCCCATACCAGTACACTCTAAACAGGGTGTTAATAATTAAAACATAATATAAAAAGTCCATTCAACATAAAAACTGAATTTCTTGAGTTTATTTTAAGTTGTGAGTTCAGTGAAATAAAAAATATTTATTTAGATGCATGTTTTTATCGTCATTTTTGCTTTTGCACGACTGAATTTATGAGTTGGACCATCAAAAATGTCTGAAATGCCAGAACGAATGTAACAATGATGTAACAATTGGCATGTTTCTTAAAGTTCTGAACCTTTTGTTGTTAGATTAACTCAAATGTGTCCAACTTACAATAATGACTTGTATGATAATCGTAAATGTTTATACCATGTTATACTTACGTAAAACCAGTATACCCACACACCCCTAACCACAACATTGTTGAGTTTGTGTTCACAATACTGAATTGTGAACCTGGTTTCATGCTCAGAATTGTGTGCTGAGTGTATTGTTACGTGCAATCAACGCTATGGCACTATATTGATCAAAATGTAGTTTGACGTGTAGTTTGCACTTTGAAAGACATTCCCAGTATTCCCAAAAACTCTGTATATGCTTCTAATCACATGATGCACCACAACATCTTCAGAACTGCTGCTAATGCAACATCGCTGGAGCTCAACATGCTTGGAGGAGAACACTAATATCCAGGTTTCTTACATCATCTAAAAGATGTCTGCCCTGACCAGGATCTTACTGAGTGACTGGGGAGATGGAGGACTATCATGGGAACAGGTAACCAGAGAGGCCATTACCTGCTAGTGAAAGCTGTGTGTGTTGCTGCCACAGGTGGGCTGAAAGCCAGCTCTGTACTGGGAGGCCAGACTTCACTCTCACTGGTCCTTTGTGTGACTCTTACAGAGGCCCGGATTGAGCCCCATTCACACCCGCCCTGCCCCCACCTTCCCTTAAAACGACTTTGCCTTGTCGTCTGTGTTGTGATTGCCGTGGTGGACAAACAGACGTTTCCTTGAGTACATGGGGACCCCCTGCCTGGCTGGCCATGGCCAACAGCCCCTTCTGTGTGAAGGGGGATTTTATGGGCAGGGGGCCCTGGGTTTGCTAACAGGGAATTAGACTTCTGAACAGTCCCTGCGCTGTGATTGTGGATCGCTTGCACCCTCGGACACCATTTTTTCATTTAAATGCAAACACTTAGGTGTGCGTGTCCACTCTTCGACACTTGACAGCCTGGATCTTGGCCTGCGTTTGGTCAGCCGGCTAGTGTGGCGTTTTGTTTGCCTTTGGAAGCAGTGGAAGTTGGTTATGACAAATTGGGAATTTATTGTTTGCAGAGTTGACCATTATGCAGTTGGAGCACAGTCAGAATAGGAAGAGTAGGATTTTCCGACCCGTTCTGTTTCCCAAAGTCTGTTTTCTCAGCTGTTGTGTGTTTCAGTAGGGAACGTCTCTGGTCTGTTGGGCTGATTTGTGTTTTTGTGGTGTTGGGTGTTGTACGATGCAGCGAAAGGGCTGCTGAAGGTGTGGTGTCATTGAGCTGCCCTCCGAGTGCTTTGTGTTCAAGTTAGCCCATTGTAATGCAGGATTAGTATCCCCCATTGTCCTTCACTTATTCTCACGGGAAGGATTTCAAGCCAGTAAAGACATCAAGTCACAGTAACAAATTTTGGACGAGACCTTCAATAGAGACCTTCTTTGCCGACCCCTTTTGAAGTCTAGCTCTGCAGCCATCCAGGTGCAAATACAGGTAGTCTGCCAACTGTGCCATGATCTACCTCCCCATTATTATCCTTTTATTGCCCTGGAGTTGTGATTACAGCGTATGCGTTGCGAGATCTCACAGCTCTCTTGCACTGGAGGTGTTAACGTGGAGGCGTCGATTGTGCTAATTAAGAGGGAGTGTTGTAAGTCACACCGTGGGTGTCATTGCTGTCACGTCACAATCGCTGTTCTGCACTGACCGGAAATAGCCATCCTTAACAATCCTTATTCGAGCCATTTTAAAACTACCAGATGCTAGATTGCCTTTCAGAGCTTCTTGACTAAGTGGACCTGTGGAGCCAGTGATCTTTGGAATGTTTGCCAGAAAAGGGCTTTCAAACGAGGAATGTGGTTAAAAATAAAGTGTAAATTTGGTGTTGATGAGATGCTGTCACTATGTTAGTTAATAAATGCTCACGTCTTCAACACATTTAGGGGAGAGAAAAGGATTGAAACAGTCATTTAAATAATCAGAGACATAAATGTAATTTTAAAATGGGGCTGGATAATATGTTGATATTTCTATCAGCATATGAGCAGAGCGGGATACGGGCTGAGGTGATATATCGATATTTATATCTATTATCATGATAAAAACAGAGCGGGATATGGGCTGAGCTGATATATCAATATTTAAATCTATATCGGGATATAAGCAGAGTGGGATTCGGGCTGAACGATATATCGATATTTATATCTATATCGGGATATAAGCAGAGCGGGATACAGGCTGAACGATATATCAGTATTTATATCTATATCGGGATATAAACAGAGCGGGATACGGGCTGAACGATATATCGATGTTTATATCAGGATATAAACAGAGCGGGATACAGGCGGAATGATATATTGATATTTATATCTATCATAAAATAAAGGAATGATATGGGCTGAGGTGATATATTTTGATTTTTATGTCTATACTGGGATATAAACAGTGAGACATAGGCTGAAGTCATCTATAAATATATTTATATTGGGATATAAACACAGTAGGATATGGGGTGAGGTGATCATTTATATCGAGTTTTAAAAATTTTAAATAATATTGCAGAAACCTTTTTTTTCTGCTCCACCCTCTGCTCTCAGCTTTTCACATCATATATCGTATCAAGTATCATATCTCACCATTTAGCTGAAATATATCGGGATGTGACTATCCAGTGGGGTGTGTCATATTTTACTGAATTATTTATTTTTTTATTATAGTGTGAATATTAGGGCTTTCAGAAGCCTGATCAACGGCATATTTCAGTACAACACTGTAATTGGATACAGGGCAGCAGATTTCCAATAAAAATCACTGTAATTGTGAATCTGATTTTAAAGGCTGTTAGCAAAACAGTTTGCGTATCATCGGGATAAGATTTATCACGATTCTCAATGCAAAAAAATAGAATTAAGCAGGACTGGTTATGACCTTGAGGCCCTTTTACACATCCACATGGAACGGTGGATTAAACAGGTAGGGGTTGAGAGTGTAAGTTAAATCCCAGTCACACTCTTCAACCCTGTAAGAAAGTCAGAGATGTAATAAATATGAGCGTATAGTTTTTTGCATATAATTCATAAATGAAAGAGCTGTTAGTCTTTCAGTTGTGCATTATTGTAAATAATCCCAGTACAATCCTCTTACGTGGCTGTAGGGGTGAACGAGGCCAAAGCTCATCATTGGTATAAAGGTATGGCTGCAGTAATGGAACAAGTTTGAACTCTGACTGCATTGGAATCAAACTGTCTGGATTAAAGTAACAGTAGAGCAGAGCTTTGTGCAGTTATTAAGGGAATATGACTATTTTATAAAAATATATTTAATTTATACACTGTGTTGCTTCTGAGCATATCCTGGATATCATCAGGACCACTGATCAGCTGTGTGTTTCATTACAGGGAGTGTAATTAATTGGATGCACTGCAGCACATTCTGAATTAAAGTCACTATATGCAGCGTTTGAGAATCTGGCATTTGCAAAATATTGCAATAAATATGAAATGAGTGTCTTTAAATATTAGGCCATATTGCACACCCTACTGATGATACTCATAGGACTGTCACGATGAGTATCGACTTATTGTTCAGTGTGTGATGATATTGTACAATAATTTTTGTTTACCCTAATTTTGCCCATTAATGTGAATAAACCATCATGTCGACGTTGTTGATTCTTTTAAATGTTTATTTATTTAGGATATTTTAAAATAATTCATTGAATGTTTTAGTAACTAAAGGTAGTAACTAAATTATGTAATTATATAATTTAGTAACTAAATTATAATTGTATTATATTGTATTATTATAATGGAGTAATAATCCCACTCAGTTGTATTGTATTATCATGATATAAGTGTCATAAAATCTTAGTCTTAAAATGGCAATAATATCATTTATTACAGTTATTTCTGGGATTGTATATCGTCCACAAAAATCTCAGTTATCATGACAGACCTGGATGCTTATTTTTAGATACAAATGGTCATAATATTCCTGCTACCGTACATTATCATCCTTCATTGAGGCCATTCGTACCCTGTTATCCTGCGGTTCTCCTATATAACGTGTTTCCGTTTAGAATTCACTCGGGAAGGGCGGAGCTCTGGAAGTGCTGGCTGGGGTTGAGTTCCGTGGTTCTGTTTGTTGAAATTGTTTAATGCTTGGCTGCAACAGTTAAGATCTCTATTTTAGTGCCACCACACCACTTTAAATAACATCCGTTTGTTAATGTAGACGACCTCCGATGGCTCTGTTCGGGCTCCTTCACCTCTAATTACAGGATAATGACTTGCTTAGTGATTAAAGTGTATTATCCCCAAAATGATCATTTCTTTTCCGTCTCAAATATGTTGATCTTTGTGTTCCCTGTTCGACGTCTTGGTCGATTGAACATGTCCAGCACGATGGTCAGATGACCCGACTGAATTGATTTTATATAAAGATGATATTTTCCCATCATGCATCTTTCCCTGCATTTCATTAGGCCCAGTTCTTCACTCTCAAATAAGTTGCCCGTGTTCAGACCAGTGGATATCTTTAAGGCATATCTGTGCACTGATTAATGAGACGTGAAGGCTTCACACCTCATGTTTAGGTTCTAGCCTTGGGTTCTCCGTGTATAGTTTTATGTGATAGACTGCTGCAGTCAGTTAAACTCTTGCTAGTCCATGACCTTGTCGGTGAATGAAACAGGAGCATCCAATTATAGGATTAGGTGTCATTGGGTTTACAAGTTGGGGAACAGGACGGCATGCCGTGCATAGCAGCCTTTTCTACGAGCTGGATCCCCCTCCACTAAAATGCCTGGCAGCTGATGCCTCACAAATGCCCTGGATTATTGCAGTTTATTGCAGCAGTGTGTGCTAACTAGGGAAGTGATGGTATGACTAAATACCATATTTAAGCATTTTATTGGAATATCCTGTGTGTACATGCCTCGTTTTACGGATTTTTCTTAGGAATGTTATGGGCTTGTATGTATAATAATATGCACATCTTGTTACCCCAGCCCTGCCTGTGAGAACTGTGGGCTGAGTGTGTCCGTGCTGGATAATATGCGGAAAAGACAGTGACTGGGCCGTTCTCCCTCCACCAGCATCAGTATGCAGCCCGGAATGCTGAGGTTGGCAGTTAGCGGTTGGCTGAAGTGCAGGCTCGTTCCGGATACCTTCTCTTCCCTGTGGCAGACAGGGCCTATTTACCCCTGCTATCAAACACACATTTTTATACACACACACACACACACACACACACACATACATATACACACACACACACTTGTGTCCCTTGCCCTGGTTATCCGGGAGCCCTCTAGGCTCAGCCGCTGAATTTGCTCTATTTCCACAGCTCAGTCACAGACTGCTGCAGGCCATGCATGTCTCCATCCTGGTCTCCATCATTGGCTGCTAATTTCAGTCCACAGATTTCCAAAAAGATTTGATGAGGAAGTCGAGCGAGTTTGTGGACTTAACCTGTATTAAGCCAATTTGGCCGGGGGTTTATCCTAACTAACCATTCCCATTTCTCAGGAGCAGCTGTATCTTACTGTGGAATCTCTTCCAGCATGTTTGGAAAGAAGGCTGGAGGACGGATAAGGGTTTGGCCTGTAGTTGTGTGTGATTTAGCAATCAATTGAACAAGTTTTCAGTGCTCATGCATATGCATTTGAGTATCTGTCGCATCTTCTAGGGCTGGGGGATATGAAGAAATCATTTTTTATTCATCATATATATTAGCAAGAAGGTTCTCTAAAGCAGCGAATCTTTTCAATGAGGTTCTGTTTCATTGTTTCATGCATTAAACAACCTCCATTTTTGACTGGTGATTCAGATTCATGATCTGAATATTCAATTATTTGTTCCAATAATGAAAAATAATCACTTGTTGCAGCCCTGTTTCATTCACGAGGCTCAATCAGCTGCTGAGTTTAAGCCGTAGTGACTGAACGGTTTGGCTGTGGTGGGTTGATTGAATAAGAAAGTCATGAGCAGCTGCTTGTAGTTTGTTCTTTAGCTTACACAGTGGAGCGCACATCTGTCTTTCTTAATGCTCCATTGCTCGTGCTGAAACTTTATTGCTGCCAGACGTTCTTCGTGTTTGTGTTGTGGTGGGCTCGTCTAATGATCAGAGAACAATGCCAGTCGTGTGTTATTTCTGTGTCTTGTGTTGTGGTGTCTTTATCAGCCATGTGCTCTCCTTTGGGAGGACCTGCTGGATGTGGTTTCAGATATGTGGTCGTAATTGTAATAGCGCAGCATATGATGCTGAAATATTCCCGCATGTAGTGTTAGTGTGGGTGGCTGGCTGGCTGGGTGCCAGACCACACTATTGGCATGGGCTGAAACGGCAGTGCCCTCCGAAACATTATAGAACACATGAGAGCTCCTTCAGTAATCTCATTTACCAGCCCGGCCCACCAGCCACCCCTCTGCCAGCATTTTTGTTATTTTTCCGCCACAGTTCCCCAGTGCGTCTTTAAGTAGCCAATTTGTTCCGACCTCTGGGGCAGCTCGAGGTTAGACATCTTGGCAAAGGGCACAATAGCAGGATTTTGAACTGGGACGGGACCTGTGGCACTTCCTATGGTCAATGGTGGAGTTGTCTTACCACCAGTATTGTCCCACCACATCCGCTCCCGTAACCAAGCATTACTGCTGAACACAAGCTTAAACTGCCCTTAATGGGCCAGTTTGGCTTCGGGGTGAACAATGACTGTGGGTTCCAGTGCTGGAGCTGGGAATGCACACGATGGTAGAAGTGCAGTGATTGTGTTGTCATTTATTTTGAGCGAAAGGTCTTTAATTTGGCAGATCAAGGCTGAAATTGCTTCTGCCAGACTTTTTCAATGAATAGTCAAAGAGAAATCATCAAAGAAAATGACCAAAAGGACAGAATATGGCCAAACTGAAAAATCAATAAATGTCTCTAATTAAATAACCAATTAATATAACCCAAAAGAATCTCTTAGTCTAGCCTCCTGGCCTTAGGGAGGCAGAGCAGCCTGTTCCCCCGACGAGGCTTTTCCAGTAAGTTCTTTAAACAATCTTGTACTTTGGTGTGTAAATCTCTGGTGTGTCTGCTCACTGCTGTCTTTGTGTTCCTTATTAACTCTCTTATCTTGATCAAAAAAGCCAAAGACAGGATTGCAGCTCTCCATGAGGCCTCCATACTTGAACCAGACCATCATCAGTTCCCAAATATAACCTGGATTTATTAGTAAAGATGATACCGTTCAAATGTGAGCAGTCCAGGGTTCTCGCTCACAACACAACGGCCTAGACAGAGTCCAATAATCCTTTTTTATAGGGAAGCAGGAGACACTTTTCACCCTCTTGTGCCAAAACTCAGTCTAATCAGACCAGACTGTGTGTGTTTTTTAATGAAAGTGTCTGTATATGTACTTAGTATATTAATATATTATATAATTCTCGTGTGATTTGTTGGGGGGACGGGGACACGTTCGTTTATGTCCAGACTGCTAGATCAGTATACGATATAAGCTTAATCCAAGACTGAATAGTCTTGTAAATGGTAAATCGTAATTGACCTCACAGTTTAGTCATAGACTATAGGCTTAATCCATGGCTGCGGAAGCCATTCTTGGGCTCCATTTCTCAGACGGGAGTTAAGCCTTGTCCTGGATTGCGCAGCGTTATGAATGGAGATTCTCCATTGAAGGGAAAATGTAGAGGACTAAGCTTAATCCCTGTCTGTAAAACTGGATGATTGTTCCAGTGGAATACTTTATTGGCGGGTGGGTGTGTATGTGGGGGGGTTGTCTTATTTGATGTATCTGAGTGTGGAGGAATACCCGCGTGCCAAAGCTAGTGAGCAGCAGTCCTGCCCAGGCATGAACTAAGCCTGTCTTAGGCTCGAGTGTTTGGCCACAGAGGTGCGTGACTTGACTCGCAGCACTGCAAATAATTCAGCTCTTTATTATTTGACGTCCATCCCTGAATGAAGTATCTGCATGGTTTTCTGAGATTCCTGTCTGTGAATTTCAGTAACGAGGTCTGGACGCCTTCCAGCCGTGGCCTAAAACGGACACTGGACCAGTCTGTAGGCTGACCGTCCTGATGAAAAGTGGCACCATGTCCTAGTCTCCCCTGCCCTGGGCATGCGATTTAACTGTGCGCCGGCTCTTAAGGTTTTACGAACCTGGGACTCTAAAGGGGATTATCTGGGTAGTCTGGTCTCACAATCTGTTCAAAGACAACCAGCTGCAGCAGCCCTCAGGTCATGTGAGCTTTTCCACTAAGACGATTTATGAGGCAGATCACAACTGACTTACAGACAATAGAAACACTCGCCAACACCGTGGTCGTGGTCGTCGGACTCGACGAGAGACTGAGAGTTGAGTAGTAGGACATGATCATGTCAGGGAGGGCTGCACAATTAATCGAAACACACATCCAGAACTTCCAATTGACTTGAGCTTGCCCTGTCAATTATTTCGTTTTTAATTCTGTTAATATTTTCTGTGCGTATTCATGTACTGCCCCCATAACGTATGACCATCTATGTAGTCATGTGACAGCCTGCGACATGGAAGCAACATGGAGAACTCAAACACTGATTCAACTGAGGAACGCGAGCAGCTTGTACCACAGAATCATTAGAATTACAATAATCAGAATTGAGGTAAAATGTTGAATTTGTTGAGATATTGATTGATATTGATATTAAGTCATTGCACCCAGCACTAATGTCAGGTGTATAATATGGATACGTCACATACTTTTACGTAAACGGCTTTATAAATGCATATAGAAACACCTTCTGCTTGAAAAAGGGTTAATAAGGAAAGATATTTTGGGAATTTTGGGATTGTGGACATGCACTGTGCACTGCATTCCAGATTAAACTCCAGTTTTCCTGCTGAAATCCGATACAGCACCTGCACTGCACGAGTAATGGTCTTGGCAAGTGAAAGCATCCTAAAATGGAGCTAACCCAATTTCTCAAGATGTCTGCATAATTCAGATTATTACAATTAGGAATCAAACATCTAGAGAGGTTGGATGTGAAACGCCCCATTTTAGAGAAACCACAGAGTCAGGGTTGTGTTTGCAGTGGTGGTAATAGCTACCAGATGTCTGAATGAAGTGTTTAATGCCTCTAAAAGCTACTTCACACTGTATAATTATGTGCTACCTGCTGTTTCAGACGCTGTTCTGTTTACAGTGGGTTGTTTTTTTTAGGTGTGACACTACATGACCAATCGTCCATATTAACTGTGGATTAACTCTCAGCCATAATAAAATTGGATTGGGGGTCCCATTTTTGAAGACCTGGGACCGGGACAGTTGGGCGGGTTGTGGGCAATGACTAAATTAGGTGGACAAAAGAGGAACCATCTCACATTGAACCGCTTGAATTAAATGACTTGTGGACCGCTTGAATTAAATGACTTTAATTAAATGACAGTGATTGAAGGGACCTTATTTCATAGTGGGACGTACGCAGGAAGAATGTCATTAAGTGGAGAGGATGAAAATTCAGGAGTGTTCGGTCTCATTGTCCTTGTTTTAGAAATGTTTCACAGACGCCTTTGAAACTGGAGCTTCAGGAGAGTTCAGGCAGAAGCTCGTTGGAGAGGTCTTTTTTATCTTTGGTTCAGAGCCTTGTTATAAAAAAGCTTATTATTAATAGTAGGATGGCAGGGATATTTGCTTTGTTGTGCATTTTCACTTTATCGTGAGTGTTTATACTCCTGTTTTTGAAGTTTGTACCAGTAATTTGTCATCTCTCCAAACCTTATTGGTTCCTTAAACAAAGAACACCACCCCTCTCTAAAACTAAAATCACCTTCAGATGATTAGAACATCGTTAGAGAGGATTTCTGAACAAGCTTTCAACCCCGCACATTAGTTCAGTTTGCTCTTGATTGCTGAAGTGAGAGGTATCGTCATGGAGAGACCCAAGGAGCTCTCTGGGGCCAAAAAGAAACCAAAAAAGTGGGCAGGAGTGTCCCAGTGCTTGGACACGGTGTTTAAAAACTCCAGCAGCACGGCTGTGTTTGACTCACTCACACCAGACCAAGACACACTAACACACCACCGCCATGTCAGTGTCACTGTGATGCTGAGAATGACCCACCACCCACGTAATAGCTCCTGTGTGGTGGTCCTGTGGTGTTCTGACCAGTGAAGATCAGGGAGAAAGGAGGAGAATAAAGTTTGCAGAGAAAGAGATGAACTACAGATGATCAGAAGTGCTCCTGTATTATGAGTGGAACTAACAAAATGAACAGCAAGTATAGAAACAAGGTGGTGGTTGTAATATTGTCTAGAACCCAATTAGTATCCCTTCCAGAACCCCTGAAGAATTGTTTTAAATAGGGGTGACGGGCCCGATTCAGCCCTGGTTTGTGATTCTGTAGCTTTTGGCAGTGCTTCGTCCCTGATTGAGCTGTATTCACTAAAGTGCTGGCCTGTTGTGTGGACAGCTCCCCCGGTTTCCCAGCAGCCTCCTGTTTCCTGCCACTGTCCTGCTGTCAGTGCTGCCTGGGCACAATGAGTCCGGCACTGTGAGGGCTTTGCATTTCGCTCAGGAGCTGCTGAGGCATTCACATTTGGGCGTCGATGACCATTAGCTGTGGAAGCGAGCAGTCTGCCCTTCATATACCCCCTCAGCTGTGTGTGTGTATGTATGTGTGTGTGTGTGTGTGTGTCATGACTGTGTTGCGGCAGCACTTTCTGAAACGTACAGCCAAGGCACAGGCCTGTCTGCACAGCTCTCAGCTCCAGTAGAGCACGATGTTCTCCATCAACACTAATGACCTGGCTGGAGATATTCCATGCTGTGTCTCTGGATTCTGACTGTACACTGGTCAGTGGATGGAGAGACAGACTGAAGAGCTATTCGTTTCTACAGCTGTGGGTGTTTTCCTCTCTTAAATTGGCATATTACTGTGCAGCCCTGGGAGGTGTGCACTGCGCAGTAAGGAGGCGGACAGTGTGACGATATGTTACTGTTAATATAAAGCTTTTGTGATCATCATGAGAACTTCCAGAACACCGGAGAACTGCGTCACATATACAGAGAGCCTACAAGCTGGGGTGACCAGTGTGGAGTCACTGCATTAGTAACAGTAATCTGATTGGATGTCAGTCTAATTGAAAGTACTCTTATGAGTTACTTTCTATTCTGTATTAAATATATTCATTTTGCACATCATGTCTGTCCATTAGAGCAAGTCATCCAATTACCTGTGGAGGCCACTGCAAAACGGGTTTATTCCAAGTTGTTTTGGAGCGTTTCTGTAATACTTTGTAATACTTTGACATAATGTGAACAACCTCTGCCAGATTCACACTGTCGTTAAAAGGTTTTAAACTTTATTGTTTTTGAGTGAGTGGCAGAGAGGTTTAATGTACTGGCACTGCGATCTGCTTTGGAGCATTTTAGCCAGTGTGGACCTGCTGGAAGTGTCCAGATAGAAGAGGGCTCTATGAGGGATATACATTTCTGAGCTTGAAACAATTCATTTTGATTGTGATTCTTTGAGAAATGAATAGAATATTAAGTCTATTTGACTTGAATATTGGGGCACCGTTTAGAATTATGATATAAAATACACTATATATGTGAATGAACCAATTAAAATTAGGAATTTTTATGCACAGTAATGTGAGAAAGTTAGAACATCCCATAAATATTTGGACATTTGATCCTCATTGTAACTATATTGAGGGATGCGTATAACTAAAGGTTTTAAAATGAATTGTAAAACATAATTGGTGATTAGATCATAGTTAGAATGGATTTTGAAGAAGGCTGTCTAATTTAAACCTCTTTGGTTTGCTCTTGATACAAATGCCTTAAGTCGTTAATTTTATCCAAGATCAAATCTAAGACTCATGTCTCAAAGAATGACCCAAAAGACCTCTATATGTCATTCAATAAATCAACATTTTATTGTGTTTTATTAAATATGCTTTAATTAATGTTAGTCAATATTTAAACGTACCTGATGGTGATGTTGACGTGCTCAGTGGCAGAAGGTGGACATTGGAGAAAAAGGATGATATGCTGCAACCTTTTCTCTTTTTTTACTGGGGTTTTAGATAAACACACGTCTTTATTAATCCCTGATTAAGTCATATGTCACAGCAGCACAATGGAAACGAGCACGAAGAGCACAGAAAACGAAAGCTACAACTACTAAACTACAGAACAGATGTGGTGATGCATCTCTGACCTCTTCTCTTTGTTTTCTTAACAGTTAATAAGCACAAGCCATGGATTGAGACCACATATCATGGTATCGTAACAGAAAACGATGACAAAGTTCTCCTGGATCCTCCACTGATAGCCCTGGATAAGGATGCCCCGTTGCGCTATGCAGGTAAGAGGAGGCTGCTTTTTTCACCCCCTTCATTCAGTCATCTCACTTACGTTGTAGCACTGTAGACAGTGATGTATACATTTATGTCATCCAAAAAAACAGTTGCACACAGAAGGAATCAACTGATTGCAGTGCATGTCTGCAGTGGTGTGGTACCAGACTGTCATGGAGTCACTCAGAATCTGCTTATATCTTGGTGGAGACCACCAACGAATCTGTGGTGGAGGCACATGTCACAGGTCACACGTCCATAAGGCCAGGTGTCAGGGTGTGAGCTGCAGTTTTGTATGATGCCAGACCACCTTTGGTCTTCATTGCAGGCCGTTTCACAGTCCAATATTAAGTTACTGAGGTCCTGCAACCCAGCGGTCTTGAACGCACACTCGTTATTCCAACAGGATGATGCTCGTCCACATACTGCTGCTGTCTCATGAGCTTGCCCTAAAGACACAGATACTATGCCATGTTCAGTCACATGTCCACACCCATCCCTGATTGAAAATGTGTGGGATGCCGTTGGATGCACCATCAACACTGTAACCCTACCACACAATCTGCAGGAACCGAGTGAGAACATTAAAGCTGCATGGGATGGATTATCACAGGACACCATTAGGAAGCTCTACAACCCCATTCCGAAATGTCTGCATGTTGCATCAAACCCGACGACTTCTGTATGTGTAGATCAATAAATATTGATCATATCAGTCTACATTTATAATCAGTTATTGTTCCTGAGAACCTGCTTTTCCCCGTAACATTGCAATCCCACACTTCCTTCTGGGTGCAACTATTTGTGCAACTGTTTTTTCATATTCAGGTGCATCATTCTTCTGTGTAATCTCAGGTTCGGTCGTGTAGATCTCTGTAACTGCAGATAGTTAGTCCCTGTCATTCAACCAGAATCCCGATTTAAGGTGGAAGTGGACTTTTATCCACGTTCCTGTTTTGTGCTCTGAGCTTAAGAAGCTCTTTGCTGCCCTGACTTGGTTTGGATAAGGCTTTGATTATGTGATTAAACCTTTCTGTGTATATGTAGTCCAGAAATGCCTCCTAATGGCGAAGCTTAATCACGTTGCTGCTTCTCTAATGTCATTATATTGCCATCTGACCTGCAATTTGAAATCCTAATCAGCGATATCAGCTCTCACTGTTGCTGATTAGTTTTGCAAATGGCTTTGCTCTTGAATGTTTTACGAAGGCAAATAAACCCCATTAACCTGCATGCTGTAGCGTTTGGGAGCAGCAGTACTGGAAAACCTTATCTCCAAGTATTCCCTGCACTATAAATTATTCCCTGTATTATAAATGACGATCTTTCTTCTTCCATTTATTATTAATTAGTTGTGGGGATATAATTGCTCATAGTTAACCGATTAAGGAAACCTGTCATATAACTCTGGCTTCAGTGGCTCTTTCATCTCGAGATCAGTGAAGTTGGCTTCTGCGGTATTGTTGCCTCTCGGTGGCACAGTGAAAGAGGACGTCCAGTGCTAGCTGTAGATCTGGCCCCTTCTAATCACTGAGAGATTTACTTTGGCCTCATTTCAAAGCTCTTTATGCAGTGGGCGCATTGTGAATACTCTGCCTCCACTCTCAGCTGTAGTGCCAGGCCTCTAGTGCCATGTTTCACATGCCCTGCTTTGGAGCGTTTTAGCCAGTGTGGGATGAAGTCCACCTGCTGGAAGTGTCCAGATAGAAGAGGGCTCTGTAATTAGGAGGGATATACATTTCTGAGCTTGAAACAATTCATTTTGATTGTGATTCTTTGAGAAATGAATAGAATATTAAGTTATATCATGATTTGACTTGAATATTGGGGCACTGTTTAGAATTATGATATAAAATACACTATATATGTGAATGAACCAATGAAAATTAGGAATTTTTATGCACAGTCATGTGAGAAAGTTGGAACATCCCATAAATATATGGACATTTGATCTTCATTCTAACTATATTGAGGGATGCGTATAACTAAAGGTTTTAAAATGAATTGTTAAACATAATTGGTGATTAGATTGTAGTTAAAATGGAATTTGGAGAAGGCTGTCTAATTTAAACCTCAGACATTAGTTTGGTTTGCTCTTGATTGTTGATGTGAGTGTTCTCACCATAGCTCTCTGAGGCCTTCAGAAAGAAGGTAGGAGATGCAGATGAGTCTGGAAAGGGATTTAAAAAATCTCCAAACAGTCAGAGAATGTAATGTCCACTGTTCACTGTCCAGAATGTAATGTACATGGTGGACAACTTTTAAAACAACTGACAACATAGTCAGGTCAGACCATCTCAGTAAGTTCAGCCCTAGAGCAGACCGCAGTAAGTGTCCAACAGTCCTAAAATGTCATTATGTGGCCTGTGTCTCTTGCCACAGTGGGATTCAAAATTCAACATCTACTATCAGAAAGAAACCACACAGGTTTGATTTTGTGTGTAAAAAAAGAAACATTAGGTCAAGACTGGACAAAGACCAGGACTTCTGGAACAGCGTACTTTGGACAGTGCTGATTTATTTGGGCACAGTAACAGAAGACATGTTTGGTGCAGACCAAAAGCAGCATTCGAGCATAAGAACCTCTTATCAACTGTGAAGCATGGGGCTGGAATGTTATGGGTTGGGGTTGATTTACTGCTGCAGGGCCTGGAGATCCCGCCCGTCATAGAACCCACAATGAAATCTTTATCATATCAGAGGAGGCCTGAGGAAAATTAAAGACTGAAACATTACATAGCTGAAAGAATTCCACATGGAGGAGTAGGAACCTGTACAGATGTCGGGACTGATAGGCAGTTATAGGAAACATCTAAATGACATTATTTTAGCAAAAGGAGGTCACACCATCTATTACGGTATAGGATCCTAACTTTTGTCTTAGAAGAAAACGGCATTTCTATTAATTACTTTTTCCAAATTGTTTTTAAAAGTCATTTCTTTATTTTTAATTGTTTAGTTCTATCACATCTATCTCTTAATATTGCTGAAATAAAGATCAAAGACCAACTATTCAACTATTTATTGGCTATTTAGGATTATATTTCAGCTCTGTCCTGCTAAAGAGTGTAATGCTGACTTGGGGTTATTAATGAGGTTATTAATTGACAGTCCATTGAAACCCTCACTGGTCTAAAAGAAGCAGGCTAATGGATGGACTCGTCCGTGGTAAGCCTACCGTGGGAGTAAAGAAGCTTGGCTCTCTGACTTCACCATCACTCGCTCTCAGATTGTGTTAGGAGGAATCACGAGGCTGTGTGGGTGACTCGTTGCCAGGCCTGGTTAGGCCAGGACTTGGTGCCATGCTGACTAATGCAGTGTGGCTGTGAGTGTGTGTGCATGTTCAGAAACTCATTCAGCCACTGTACTGTTCATACAACCTGTTCTAGAGATGCCTGACTGTTTGTCTCTGTATACAGAAACATGAAGCAGTTGATGTAATGTTAGGTCACAATGACCAGTGACTTTTATTTTGGAATTTATTCTTTTCGGAGGAATAACCAGCAGGCAGGTTTTCTAGCTCCTGTTTATCACTCGCACTCGCGGTAGTCAGACGCCAATCAGTGTGAGCTAGGCTTAGCATGGCAAGTGGATAACTAATGAAACTTGGTTCTGCGTTACTTTACACATAGGTTAGCGAGTATTCTCCGTGAGACTGCATGTGCCAGAGTCGCACTGAAATTGTGACTACAGGACGTATATACACAGCACGGCGCCCCTGCTATTATCAGTTGAGCAGATATGCTTCTATTTTAAGGACAAAGTCCAACTGATTTCAGTGGTTTTGAAGTCAATTTGTAGCCTCGTACTTGAGATATGAGTGTTGATGTGTGGAGGCCTGAGTTACCATGGTAACAAACCCTTTTAGTTATTGCACAGCAGTGACGTGATTTGCAGCAGCAGACAGCAAAATCTTTTTAACATTCTGTTAAAAAATCTTTAGTGATGTTTTTATGATGATGATGATGATGATTATTTAATTAGTAGTTTTTAGTTTTAATATTAGTATTAGTAGTTTTAGAAGTAGTAGTATTAGTAGTAGTATTGGCACTAGTAGCACTGCTGGTGGTGGTGGTGGTAGGTGTAGTAGTATTAATAATAGTTCCCAGAGTTATATTATTATTATTATTATTATTAGTAGTAGTAGTAGTTGTAGTTGTAGTTGTAGTAGTAGTTGTAGTAGTAGTAGTGGTGGTGGTGGTGGTGGTGGTGGTGGTGGAAGTAGTAGTTGTCATAGTATTAGTTGTATTATTATTTGTAGTATTAATCATCAGTGCAGTATTAATAGTATTAACACTACTACTAGTAGTAGTTGTAGTTGTAGTAATAGTAGAAGTAGTTGTTGGTGCAATATCAGTAGTAGTAGTAGTAGTTGTAATAGTAGTAGCAGCAGTAGTAG
This sequence comes from Acestrorhynchus altus, assembly GCA_034509495.1. Classification (NCBI taxonomy): domain Eukaryota; kingdom Metazoa; phylum Chordata; class Actinopteri; order Characiformes; family Acestrorhynchidae; genus Acestrorhynchus; species Acestrorhynchus altus. The sequence continues at coordinate 21,772,610 of CM067518.1, forward strand.
TAGTTTTCTTTAGTAAGGAGTAAGATAAGTAAACTGTAAGTAAACCAGTCCAGTCATTAGGTTACCAGTACAGCCAGTACAGCCGTAATCTGTGTAAGGTTGTGTCCTCATCAGTTCCTGCTTTCAGTAAAGGTCACTGGAGGGCAGAGAGAGCAGCTCGGCGTGCTTTCGTCTGCAGGGAAATGAAGGATTTCGGATGAAGGTTTGAGATGTAGTCCTCCTTTGTAGTTTGGAAGAGCGTGCAGAGCCAGTCATTAGAGCTGGGCAGTGCACTGAAGAGGCACAAAGCTGCTGCTGCATGACTTGCTCTGAACAGCAGCTTCTAATAGAAAACCCATCTCTAATTGTTGAGGTGAAAACAGGGTAGACAGCTCCACCAGTCTGGGGCCAGTGACGGGGGCAAACTGGGCCATGAACAGGCAGCCAAGCACAAACAACCCAAAGGAGATGATCAGTAACATCAGGGGGTTTTGTTCTGTAATGTTGGGTTTGTTCAGACCATTATCACGAGTGGTGTCAGTGGAGGAACAATGGCTGTCCACACTTTAAAGCAGCACATGGCTGAACATGATAGCATTTCTCATCTTAGACAGAACTGAGGGCTGTAACCTGAAGGAGGTGTCAGAATGATTGAAAGCTGCTATGCCTGGTGGTCTTTGGAGGGTCTTACGCATCATTTTTCATGGAGCCTGCTGGTAGACGATAACAATTAGGCTTTTGGGTTCTACAGAGATGGGATTTGCTCATGTTCCCACTAAAGATATTGGATTTTAGTGGGATCATTGGGCAGGTCTCTTTTGAAAGCTCTGTAGAATAAATCAATTTTAATACTCAGTGCTGAAGACTACACTGAAGTTTTACCTCAAGAGAGACGTTAATTTAAGTGTCTATAATTATGTAGTTACACGTTATCATGCAATCACGATGCAACTACTAGTTAGGGCTGCATGGTGTTGGAAAAACAACTGACATTGCAATAGTTTTTTCTGTGATATGTATTGCAATAGAAAAAAATACAGGAATTTTACAGGAATTGTGCATGTCCACATTGTGATGGTGATGCTGAAACAAGCCCTACTATTAGTGATGAGTTTTGATGCGTTTTTGTGTTGCAGTGATATCGCTTTTGTAATTTTGCGTGCGTCAACTGTTCAACATTTATGACTTAATTACACAACTGTATCTCAGTAGCTGTAAAGACAACAGAAGCAGTTATTATTAGTGTTCAGGTATCTGAGTCCAGTTTCCATCTTGACCGTGGTCTTGAGAGAATGAATTTGCTGTTTTTACTTTTCCTGATTTTGAATAAAAGTCAAGTTTAAGGATGTAAAAATCAACAGGTGTCAGCTCAACCATCTAGAACCAAATCGAGCCAAACCTACTTGCTTAAATCCCTGAGGGTCAAATCATGCAACAGATAAAAACAAAGCATTGAAATACCTGCAGTTGCCAAAATACAGGGGTTGGACTATGAAACTGAAACACCTGGTTTTAGACCACAATAATTGATTAGTATGGTTAACTAGGGTCTCCTTTTGCGGCCAATACAGCGTCAATTCATCTTGGGAATGACATTTTTTGGATACAACCCGGGTTAACACCCCAACATCCCTTTCAGACAGCTTCCTCTTGCGTCCACAGTTAATCCTGTTGGATGTGGTTGGTCCTTCTTGGTGGTGCTGACATTACCCTGGATACCGTGGCTCTTAATACATCTCAAAGACTTGCTGTCTTGGTCACAGATGCGCCAGCAAGACGTGCACCAACAATTTGTCCTCTTTTGAATTCTGGTATGTCCCCCATAATGTTGTGTTCATTGCAATATTTACCTGCTATTTGAACCTTTACACTCTGCTCTTACTGGTGCAATTAATGAAGATTGGCCACCAGGCTGCTCCAATTTAGCCATGAAACCTCCCACAAAAATGACAGGTGTTTCAGTTTCATTGTCCAACCCCTGTAAGTCTCATGTCCACATTTAGATTACTGTTTGACCTGAAACCAGTAAATAAGACAAAATTAAACAGACTCATTAAAAGAGCATCAAAGTAAAGAAATCAGATGAATTAATAGAAAAGACTGAAGCATTATATGAAAATCTGTTGCTGGACTCATCCAATATTATCCCAAATCTACTGACCATCCCTTTACACAGATTCAAACATTGGAACTTGGAAATATCAGCGATCATCTCCATGGTCTTAGAGATATTCATCATCAAATGTGAGGTTATCGCTCCACTCCACAAACGCCTGCAGAGCTGAACCATGATCTTGATCTGTGGCAGAGAGCAGAGATAACAAATCTGTGTCAGCAAATTTCATTATATTTTTTATGGCAACTTCTATGAAAATGAATAATAGAGGAGAGGACAGACGCCCTCGAGGTGAGGCCGCAGACATATCAGAATAAAAAAATCCATAATCCAGTGTGTCGGCACTCCGATCTAAAGTGATTTAAAATATATGTGATTCAATAAAATATGATTTATTAATATATGTTATTTATAATGAATGAACTGTGAATTACACACTAATTTCGCTTTTCTTTTTCTTTTTTATCTGGTCTCTGCCTTGTCTCTATTTTTTTATACGCCGTCTCAGGCTGTGACTGAAATGGATCCTTATTCCCTCATTAGTAGTGCACTATGTAGGGATAGACTTTAGTATGGTTTACTAAGTAGCCGTAGAAACAGATGTATTCGGACACGTACTCGTCAGCAACGCGTTTCAGCACCGGTCACGTAAAGACGTGAGTGTCTGAGCTGAGTTGAAGCTCTGCCCACAAACACAAACTGAATTCTGAATGAAAGTTAGTGAAGTTCTGTGCTGCTACAGTTTCAGTCTTGAAGTGGTCTTGACAACTACTTGACTTGGACGTGGTTCTAGCAGTCTTGATTACAACAATAGTTAATATAAATACACTTTCCCTTAGTTACATAGTTACATAGTATATGCTGTTCCTTCCTTGGAAGGTTGCTGGTTCTGTTCCCTGAACTGGCAGGATGTGACTGAATTGCCCTTGAGCAAAGCACTTAAATCCCTAGTTCCTCCCCTGGCACCATGGATAGGGCTGCCCACCGCTCCGGGCACGTGTGCTCACTGCCCCTTAGTGTATGAATTCACTAGTGTGTTTGTGTGTCTCACTACATGGATGGGTTAAATGCAGAGGACTGTTTTTCTAGTAAAGTCTTGTGTATTTAGGATGTTTACAGTCACATGAATGAACCTTACTAAAATGTCCTTTTCTCTTTTGCTGCATATTTGGCTCTTTGTTGGCTGAACCCTTATATTAATGTATACTTTATATTAATTCATTACCTGCATACATGCATATCAGGGCTCGAAATGTCTTTGCATTGACCATCTTATGGACCAAATGCCATAAAGCTTCTACCAGCACCAGTGCAGATATCTCCTCAGGCCTGGTCCAGTTTTGACCAGGATGGTAGAATGTGCTCAGACCTTGATAATGTATGTATGCAGAAGTATAGAATACATGTGATCTGTCCCTTCTCTTTGTCTTTCTCTCTTTGTGATGTGAGCTGAATCTTCTCTTTTCTCTGACTGACCTTATCTTTTCTCCCTTCTTGTAGACAGTTTTGAGGTGACCTTCACCAAAGAAGGTGATGACGGGCTCTTTTTACTGCCTTGTGAATTTGTTCAATTAACCCACTAACGGAAAAACGCATTGGCACTTCACACAGAAACTCCTGTCATGCTCTGTAACCTCCCACTTCTCTTTATTTGGTTTCTTCTTTTCTTTATCTTCACCCTCAAACTTTTTGGCAAATAATTAAATACGACACCTGGATGAAACATTTGTTTTGGGGTTAAATCAATCTAGAAATATCTGTGCATGAGACATCCAGTGTAGTTTGCAGATCCTAACAGTACTTCAGCCACAAGATGCATATTAAATTAAAGGGCACATGCATATACTCTGAGCGTCCTGCAGAATTCATTAGAATTCAAATGAATTCAGTCGATTCATTTAGTGAAATAATGTATAATAAGTGTTTAAAACTGATTTCTGATAATGTACCAGCACTGAGATCCGCGGATCGCCGGTTCAAATCCCATCGGCAGCCAGAGTCTGATAGAGCAAAATTGGTCATGCTCTCTCTGCGTGGGTAGATGGCGCTCTCGCATTACATCACTCTGAGTACAGTGCTGTGTCGGAAGCATTGTGTGAGTCCTAACGGGTTTGCTTATTTGCCACTTCCAAAGAGGCTAAAATTATATATATATAAAAAAGAAATAAAACCCAAATAAACTGATTTCATTGTATATAGAAATGTCATTCACTATAAACAATATGCATCACAATATTTTAATTGCATTATATCCAGTTAAACAGGACTGAATTTGCTTTTTGTGATGAATCATTAACTGCTGATGTCCATAATATACTGCAAAATTGATGTTGTTTACTATGTGAAACATTTATCCTAATTTTGAGTCACTAGCTGCATCACAAAGTCAAGACCAGTATACCTCGAGTTTGTTTTTATGTACTTGAATTTAAGTTTTAAGAGTCCCCTGAAAAGTTTTGCAGGAGGCAGGACCATGTAACCTTGCAGGGCTGCTCCACCTGAGTGACCAATAGGCTTCTGAAGAGATGTCTTCATACAGTTTTATCTAGGACCTGCTTCGGCAGCAACGTTCACAGTTGGTTTCCCATATAAGGAAAAAGATTTCAGAATTTCCTGGAAGATTTCTGAGATGTGATGTCTTTTTATGGCCATCCAACAAATAATTTTTGCTGTGAAGTAAATTTTTGATGGTCAAAATCATAGTAATAATATTTAGGTCTCAAATAAAGACATATTAGAGTAGCCTAGAATGTCCTGAAAATAGCATCCGTTACTGTCTCCTAATACTTTGTCTTTTTAGGGATGGGCAATATCACAATACTTTATCGAAATTGTGATTACATTTTTTAATTGCAGCACATTTCAGATAAAATCACTGTTCTTAGTACGGAAGAATCTGTCGCTACACATAACTTACTGTCATACGCTTTGTCTATATCAAAATATAATATTGTGTATTGTAAAAATATCTTTAAATATTGTTAAACCATATTGCCCACCCCTACGTCAAACTATCAAAATGTCAATCTTTTAATATCACATGAAAAAATGAAGGCTAAAAATGAACTCCGCCCACTCGAACTGGAGATTTTTCAAATAAAAGATGATTTTCATTGGTTATAATTTTCTGTCATGATATCAAAATTGGCATCTAGAACCGATGAATTCGAGTGGTATTGTTTCGTGACACCTCTACAGTATATGCATATGCTCATTAGAGATATTCTATTCAATCAGAACATGCAGCTCTGTATAATGTGGCCTCCTGACCAAAGATTGCTCCTCCATACCAGTCCAGTACCCTGTTTAAGGTCAGTCCAAACCCAAATTGCTGAGATTGTTAAACGTTGCAAACTCTCTCTGGTCAAGGATGGTGTGATCTACAGACGCACTGACCTGTAGGAATCCTTTCGCTCCTTCTCTGCACCTCTAATCCGAACCACAGCATGGCACCTGCTGCTGTTTGATGTGGATGTCAAGCAAGTGGATATTTCTAACCCCAGCTCTCATCCAGTGCTTTACTTTCACCACTTGTGTTCTGGTCCTTTTTTTTTTTTTTTTTTATTCTTTCACTCTTTTAGTTTCTTAAGGCTGTGAGAGAGACAACATTGCACAGGAAGACTTCCTTCACGCCCAAAGCTTGACGTAAAGTGAATTTGTTGAAATCCGAGGGCATTTTTGTTTGTTTGTTTGTTTGTTTGTTTATTTGTGTTGTGTTTTCGGTTTGTTTGAAGGTTTCGAACTGGTATTGACTGAATTTCACAAACTGTGCCGGACCTCTATATCACAACTCTTCACCATCACATGCACTATTAATACAGTATAACCGTTTAACTTTGCTTTCTTTTCTGTTTTTTATTCTCACTAAAACCAGCCAGCAGGGCCACTGCAACACCACAATCACAATGAATCTCCAGATAAAGTGGAAGATATTGGCTTTCCATTCAGCGTTTGTTTGATTTCCTTTCTGTCCTTTTCTTTTTCTTTTCTTCTATGACGAGTATTCCTGTGAAATGCCTGTCCACATCCTGGGTTTCTTACTGCATGACTGGATGCAATGTGATCAAGTGGCTTGGACGAGACACTCAGCCTTTTCCCTTTTAACCCCCCGTCCCCCCAACCCCCCTCCCCCCCCACTATATACTCACCCATTCTACAGTGCTTTTGGCTTCCTCCACAGACCCCACTGTACCAACCCCTTTGGCTGCCAAAACAACTTTGGCTGTTCTTATTTTAGTGTGGTGTGCTGTTTGTTTTTAGTCGTGGGTTTCTTTTGTGTTTGGAGCACTTTCTTCTTGGCCTCCGTGGGCAGATTTGCACTGAACCACTGTGTTTTACCGTTTCTTGCCGTGTCCAGGGGAGATTTGTGGCTTCAGGATTCATGGGCAGAACGTGCCGTTTGAGGCGGTGATGCTGGACAAGTCCACAGGCGAGGGAGTCATCCGGGCCAAAGACAAACTGGACTGCGAGCTCCAGAAAGAACACACCTTCACCATCCAGGCCTACGACTGTGGAGAGGGCCCAGATGGTACCAACATGAAGAAGTCTCACAAGTGTGTATCCTGATCTTAGCCAACACCAGATTTAAAATCACCTACTGATCTACTGTGCCTGTACTCCCAAACCCCCAACCTAATTGCAACCATGGGCCCACACCTGCCAGATTTTTAGGTTTATTAGCTCAGAATCTGAGTAACATACAGATATGATAGACATGGTGAATTATGAGTGAGGAACCCATCTTGGAAAACAGCTAAACGTAACTAGTTTTCAACTGAATTCAATCCCAGTTTAAATGCCAAAGCAGCACAGTGCATGTTTACTGCTCTGTCCCCCTGTACATATTCAACCTGCATGCAGACTCTGACTGATCACTGAGAGGGGGCGGAGCTGATGTCACTGACCCAGATATTAGGTTACAGATGAAAATGTGAAGGGAGGGGCAGTTCGGTTTCTTTCTTTCCTCTCAGTTTTCAAATTTCAGAATAAAAGTCTGGAAAAGGGATAATGTTGACACGTATAAATAACAAAAAAAGTTAATAGTATTTTTGCCTTTTTTTGTCAGTGTAATCATTATAAAAATCATCAAAATTATTGTACTTTAGGCTCAAAAGATTGTAGTTGTTATTATTGTGATTCTTTTGCTCAAAGCATGGTCAAATTAATGTGCACATCTCAGTTCTATTAACATTTCCATCACAAAGAAAGACTTGGATTGTCTTAGGATCTCCTGAGAATAACATCTGGCGTGTGTGACTTTGTAGGTGAATAGCGGTGTGTAAAGCTATCCCAAACAATTGGCTCAGGGCCCGTAAGGTTAAACTAAGGTTACACTGTATGGGTAGAAGTGTTTCAACACCATTGTTTGTTTCTCCAATCAAGGGTATTAAATAAATTCATAAAGTTGAAGTTGGAGAGACAAGGGTTTTACATAACAATGACGATATGTTGATGGCAGAGTCTGAACTCGCAAATAGCTTTTATTTCACAGTCCATTAACGTTTTATAAGTACAAAGCAAACCTGATGACCGGTGGACAGTACAGAAGGTGCACATTTAGCTAAATTTCCTTTTTTTTTTTTTTTTTTTTTTTCTTCAAAGGTCTGCGAGAGAGAATTCAATTAAACCGTGCTTCTCATGTCCTGCTTAACTGCAGCTTATCTACTTTCGCTTGTATGTCAGTGTCTACTGCTACCCTGAAGTACACTGTTGTCTTTTTCAGCTGAGTCATGCAATCTCTTTTCTCAGACTCATGGGATTCATTAACTAGCCCTACCGAAACATGATGAGGAGATGATTACGAGCTTCGGAATAACACTAATGATCCAGCAATGCCTCAGTGCTCCAATAATCAGTTTTCTGCTCCTGAATTAAACCTGAATCCTCCACTGTCCTGAATCCCTCTGTTATACAATGACTCTTCTGATTTCACCCAGGGCTACGGTACATATCCAGGTGAATGACGTGAACGAGTACTCGCCAGTGTTCAAGGAAAAGTCCTACAAGGCCACAGTCATCGAAGGCAAAAAGTACGACAGCATCCTGAAGGTGGAGGCGGTGGATGCTGACTGCTCTTTCCAGTTTAGTCAGATCTGCAGCTATGAGATAGTCACCCCTGATGTGCCCTTCACCATCGATAAGGACGGTAAGACCTAGGATGCGAGGGAGTGATCCAAACCCCTGCCAAAAGAACAGCTTATTTATAGAACACACAGCTGCACTGAACTGGAGCACGTTTTTGTTCAGGTTGCTGAAGGTGGGCTTCTGTCGGTTTGCACAGACAAGCCCCTACACAAATCAAATCGCATTCTGTTCAAGGATTATTCTTTTTAAACTTTTGATCAAGCTGAATAATGATTGAATGTCACTTTTATGGTAGTAACATGGCATTGTGGGCTGTTAGAGAACTAGGGCTGTGTACCGGCAGGAACCTGATGATCTGTATCGCGATACAGGGGCTACAATTCAATACATTGCGAGATACATCGACCAGTCAGAACATTGATCTTATTTCATCAGCTCCTCTCACCACACATCAGCACTTTGTAGTTCTGTGATCAAAGACTGTAGTCCATCTGTTTCTCTGCAAGAACAGCCCACCAACCAGAAATATCCATCCAACAGTGTCCTGTGGGCAGCGTCCTGTGAGCACTGATGAAGAACTAGAGGATGACCAACACAAACTGCAGAGCTTCTGTCTCTGATTTGACATCAACATGGTGGACCAACTATGTATGATTGTCTAATAGAGTGGACACTCCAGCAGCACTGCTGTGTCCGATTCACTCATACCAGCACAACACACAGTTACACATGTACCGTGTCAGAGTCACTGCAGTGCTGAGGATACTACCTGCTCCGTGGTGGTCCTGTGAGGTCCCGACCATTGACGATCTGGATTAAGGGAGCCTAACAAAGTATGCAGAGAAGCAGATGGACTGCAGTCTGTAATTATAGAACTACAAAGTGCTCCCTTATGATATGGGCAGGTGATAAAGTGACTGTAGAAACCAGAAGGTGGTTATGATGTTACGGTTGATGGGTGTTTTGCGATACTGTAAGCACGATGACAAATGTATCTTGACAAAAACCGCATGCATAAAGTTTGAGGAGAACTTTTTATGCAGGTGGAGCAGTGAGTACAACACTGCTACCTAGTGCTTGAGGTAGTACATGTATACTGTTAATTAAAATCAATACTTTATATTGTGATACTCAAATGTATCGATATTTTCTGACACCCATACTGGTTACTCCTCTCCCTGGGTGATGCTCAGACATCTTTACACTTCTGTAATATTCTCACTAAATTATTCGGAAGCCAAGATAAGCTGCAACTTTGCAAAACACCCAGCATGCTATTTACACCCGTTCTATCATTTCTATCGTTTGCTCCTCCTTAAAGGATTTCATAAATATAGACCCTCTATTGTTGTTTAAACTGGATGTTGCTGATTCCAATTTCCAACGCAGGCAACATCAAGAACACAGAGAAGCTGAACTACAGTAAGGAGCGCATGTACAAGCTGACAGTGACGGCCTACGACTGTGGGAAGAACCGAGCCTCAGAGGACGTCCTTGTCAAAATCAACATCAAACCAACCTGCAAACCAAGCTGGCAAGGTATCAAAGGCCTCTTTTGAGTATTATACCCAGGATCAGCAGGGCATTGTTAAAATAGCTCAAGGCTGACCAGCTCTGCCCTGAGAATTTCTGTGTCAGACACGCAGTGAATGAGTTATTGTTTGAATCCAAGCAAATCCAAAGAAATGAACCGATGCAGCTTTTTTGCAACAGCGCTTGTCAGTAGCTGCGCTGTTCTGATCTTTTGTACCATTATGATGAATTGGGCAGTTGTTTTCATTGTGTCAAAATTTAATGACACAGTGGACTGGGGTACACTGTTTTATGGTATACCATAGTATGAAAAGTCATAGTTATCATACAGTGGTTCATACATTTTTTAAAAACCAAACCATCAATTGATTCATGGAAAAAAACAATCAGCAGATTAGATTAGATTGATCCATAACGAATCAAAATATCACATCACATTCAGCTTTCTTATTTGTTTATTTTTCCTTCAAAAGGGACTTTTATATATAATTCCATAACATTCCAAATCATTTCAGCTTTTAACCAGGACTGGACAAAAAAATCATATCCCAATATATTTGACCTGAATGGTGATATATGATACAATATATGATGTGAAAGATACTGCGTTTAAAAATGTGGACACCAATGAAATCGTCCTCCTGTTTTTTTCACTCTATTTAAACATATTGAGCTCATTTTCCACTCTGTTAAAATCCCGATATGGATATAAATATCAATATATCGCCCAGCCAGTAAAGTGCTGTTTGAAAGTTTTCATCCTGTTAAAGGTCAGTGTAACTTATAACAGGAAGAAGTAGAGCTACATGTTGAGAAACAGGAAACAGCAGTATTTATTGTCTGTGATATATATTATGATGATAAAACAAATACAGGTATTTTCACCAAATTGTCCGTCATATCATGATTTGTATATCAGGATTGGAGTAAATTTTTGGGCAGCTAGAATCTGATTCAGGTTGATCAGTTTTGGAAAAAGAATGTTTACTTTTGTACCAAAATACCATGAAATTGCATATCTTGCAATGTGAATATTGTGCATATCCACATTGTGATGCTGAAAGGAAGAAGAATAACTGTAAAAGATCATATACTCTGATCGCATAAACCATGAAAATCACGTTTTTCCAACCCTTAAATGGACCAATAGAATTACTGCAGAGTATCTTGAAATAATTGTTTGTGCATTGACTTCCAAGTTGTCATTTTGGAGATACAGGTGTTTTGCCTACTAAACACTTGGGTATTTGACTCCAACAGGCTTCAATAAGAGGATTGAGTACGAGCCGGGCACAGGAAGTCTGGCCCTGTTCCCCAGCGTTCGTTTGGAGACTTGCGAGGAGCCCATCACCTCCATCCAGGCCAGCATTGAGCTGGAGACCAACCACATCGGCAAAGGCTGTGACCGAGACACGTACTCTGAGAAGTCCCTCCACAGGCTTTGTGGTGAGTCACAGCAGGAGTGTGACATCATACTAGACTCTAAATCTGGATGTCTTTTTTTTTTTTTCTCTCTCTCTCTCCTTTGAGCAGATTACTGTCTAGGACTTAAGAGGAATTTGCTTGTTCATCACGGCTGTAGAGCCTTCAGACATTTCTGAAGTTTATTCAAATTGATTTGAACTGATCTTGTTTAAAGAGGCGGGGTAAACATTAATAACGTTAACCATATGCAGTAAAGGGATCGTGTTCGTCACCTGACTTACATATAATCCCCTTTACTGTAAACATAGCTTTCTTCTTCCAGCTACATCATACTTACGTTTCACTTATTCTACGCTCATCGTCACGTTTCTGTAGAATGATGCCGTTTTTGTCTTGATTCTAGGAGCTAGCACGGGCACCGTGGAACTGCTGCCTGCTCCCAGCAGCGCCACCAACTGGACAGTTGGCCTGCCCACTGACAACGGCCACGACAGCGACCAGGTCTTTGAGTTCAACGGCACTCAGGCCATTAAGGTTCCTGAAGGTGTGGTGAGCACCAGCCTGAAGGACCCTTTCACCATCTCTGTGTGGATGAGGCACGGACCCGGTGGCAGGGAGAAAGAAACCATCCTCTGCAACTCTGATAAGACAGGTAGCTAATGATCAAGATCAGGTGAAGAACATGGAACTCCCGAGTGGAGCATGTGATGTGCTGTATACTTCAGGATCTTAAACCACCGCACTCCGGGTTCACACAATCATAACTGCTATTTAAGCATTTATACTCTACGTTATTATTTAGTTAATCATCTAAATTATTTGGTAACCATCATTAGCATAGCATGTGGAGTCCCACAGGGTTCTACTCCTGAGCCTGTAGAACTGTTAATGTTAATGATGACAGCACTGTAGTTATGTGAATGTCCAAGCATGGGCTTAAATAAGGGTCTAAGGGGTTACAGGGTGTGTGTTGTGATTAGATATCAGATTGGTCATCCATCTTATGCAGTCTTGCCCAGTAACACCATCCTAACAACAGAGGTCATAATGGCATTGTTTACACATGATTTGAAAAGAGGTTCTAAAACATTGAAAGGGTTCACTCTAGGTATCACGTTCTCTCAGTCGAGTGATCATTAAATCTTTGTCTCATGTCTGAGAAAAGCTGGATCGAGTCATCAGCTGCTGTGGGGCTTATGTAAGAGGGATTACCTCATGTGGATGTCCCTGTGTACTGGCAGCAGTCCGGCATTGGCGTGAGAGAAAACAGGACTGCAGTTTGCCCTTCCAGTCTCGGGCCGTTTCTTTCTGTTAGCTACTGAAGCACGAGGACGGAACCTAGTGCTGGGTGTCTTCACATGTTACCACCACCACACACAGCTGATACTGAGATGAACTGCACCAAACGGGCCCAAACTGGTGATGGCAATGAGAAGATTGGTGCAGCTGTTGTTTAAGGGTAAAAAAACTGCTCCGGCAGGCAGAACAGCCATCTTTTTCTCAGAATGTGCCTTGATTGGGTTGTATGAAGCACTGCCTCTAAAGAGGACCTGATTGGAGTTGAGTAGCTTGTGTTCAGACATTTACCTTTTACTTTCGTCCATTTTCTATATTATTCCTGAAGAGGGTCACGGGGGAGCCGCTGCCCAGCCGGCAAATCTGAGCGCAAGGGCAGGAAACAACCCTAGACAGGGCGTAGGGTTCACACACTAAGGGCCACTTTAGATTCACCAATTCACCTACCGCACGTCTTTGGACATACCTACACGAACACGGGGAGAACATGCAAACTCCACACAGAAGTATCCCAGTTTGCCCCACTTGGGTGAACCTTCTTGCTGTGAGGCAACAGCGCTGTCCACTGCGCCACCGTGCCGGCCTGTATAAATGGAATCATCTATTTCTCAGCTGGGAATGAGATTTCCCTCACCTTTAAACTCGTCAATCTCACCCTAAAAACTGGATACGTCTTTATTATCACTGTGTTTATGATGCTTTAACGCTGTAGTGCAAATAAACAGGAGGCGACACGTTAAATGTGAAAACTCAACAGTTTATTGAAATGATTCATTAAATTAGACATTCCTCCTCCTCATCCTCCAATCACATCGTAATGACTGGTCTCTCCAGTTTGTAGTTCTCTGCCAGCTCTCCTCTCTGCTCATTTTTGCTATCTCTCGCCTCATTCTTTGCATGTCTGCCTCGTACCGCTCGTTCCTTTCCTTCAGCTTCCTAAATTCGTCCCTCAGCTCTCTGTCCTTCTGTGCCTCCTTCCTCATCTCTTGTATCTGTCTTTCAAACTGCCTCATCCTCTGGATCATCTCATTTTTTGTCTTTTCTCTTTCCAGCTTCATCTCTTCTATCGCTCTCTTTAATGTTTCCTTCTCCTCAATCCACTCCTTCCTGTCCTTAGACCATGCATCCAGCAGCCTTGCATTTTCCTCTCTCTCGCTCTGGGTTGCTTCCTGCACTTCCGCCCAGCTGGCCTCTGCAGTGTCTTCCTCGTTCCCTGCTTGCCGCTACACGTGAGAGAGTAAAACAACGTTAGTCATTTTGTAATTAAACAGGATCAATTTATGTATCGTCTTCCATGTTTATCCGTCACTTACCGGAAGAGAGACCCATCTGGAACAGGGAAGCTGTATTTGCTCCCTGGTGGGTTCCTCTGAAACCAGCTCGCTCTTCTTTTTCACATTCTCATCATTTTTCAGAAGCTTTTCTTCATCTTTTAGCTCCTTCAGTACCTCCGCTTTGGCCTTCTCTTGCTCTTCCAGCTTTCTGGCCACTTCATCTCTCTCTTCCCTCAGTCTTTTCAGGATTTTGTCATCCTCATCACTCCCTGTCTGCAGCTTCTTGAGTTTGTCCATCAGCTCCTCTCTTTCCTTCTTTGCTTTGTTCCTCATCTGGTCTATCTCATTGTTGAAGCTGTTCTTGATCTCCTCCGTCATTTTCTTTCTCATCTTTTCTGTGTCCAGCTTTATCTGTTCTGTCTCTCTCTCTAATTTTTCCCTCTCCTCTATCCACTCCTTTCTCTCAGTACCCCATGCGTCGAGGGTCCGTTGTATTCTCTCATGCTCAAAAATAACTATTTCTTCAGGTTCCCAAACCTGCTTTGGGCAGACAAATGCCATCGTGCCAAATGCGTGTCTTTCTCTCTCTCAGTCAGTGTTAAACTCTGTCTCCTCAGCTTCAGTCCTCTATCTCTGTCTGTCTATCTATCTGCCGTTCTCTCTCTCAGTCAGTGTTAAACTGTGTCTCCTTAGCTTCAGTCCACTGAATTTATACCCTCAGAGTTCTATTCATTGTGATGTCATTATGACACGGTAACATTCCGAATGTGCTGCCAGAGGATCAGTATGAACCAATCATATGCATCAGTCATAAATGAATCATTATCTATCTATCTATCTATCTATCTATCTATCTATCTATCTATCTATCTATCTATCTATCTATCTATCTATCTATCTATCTATCTATCTATCTATCTATCTATCTATCTATCTATCTATCTATCTATCTCTCTTTCTCTCTCTCTTTCTCTCTCTCTCTCTCTCTCTCTCTCTCAGAGAGAGGACAGAGCAGCAGCATTTAGCATTCCAGCAGCATCACTACGGTGGACAGAGATAAACACTACAGAAATAAAATGGAGAATATATAATATAGAGACGTTGTTGGAATTTACAGCACAGAGAGGAAATGAAAGAAAACGAGGGTTTTTTATTATTATTATCTTGTTGTGTAATTGTCCTCAAACCTGAGACATATAAGTCTTTCTGATTATCTATAATTACAGACCTTAGTCCTTCTATTTCTCCCTGATCTTCAATGGTCGGGACCCCACAGCTGTTATGTGGGTGGTGGGTCATTCTCAGCAGTGCAGTGACACTGACATGGTGGTGGTGTGTTAGTGTGTGTTGCACTGGTATGATTGGATCAGACACAGCAGTGCTGAGCACTGATGAAGGATTGGAGGATGACCAACACAAACTGTGCAGAAACAGACAAGCTTCTGTCTCTGACTTCTGCAAGGTGGAGCAAATAGGTAGGAGCATCTAATAAGAGTGGACCATGAGTGGACACATTAACACACCACCACCATGTCAGTGTCACTGCAGTGCTGAGAATGACCCACCGCACACATGATAGCTGCTCTACTGTGGGGTCGTGACCATTGAAGATCAGGGTGAAAGGGATAACAAAGTATGCAGAGAAACAGATGGACTGCAGTCTGTCATTATAGAACCACAAAGGGCTCCATCTTTCAGTGGCAGCCAAATAAAAGTAATACCTGGATAATAAACCTGTAGTTAAAGACGTTGATTAAACATGTGAAAAAGATTCAGATGACGTTCTGTTTTTCCGCCCGCAGAGATGAACCGACACCACTACTCTTTGTACGTGCATAACTGTCGCCTGGTGCTGCTCCTGCGTCAGGACCCCACTGAGTCCGAGAACTACAAACCAGCAGAGTTCCACTGGAAACTCGACCAAGTGAGTCAACAAGGGCTATAATCGTCAGTGTGTACGTTCTTTAAGGGGGTCTCCGGGGTGTAAACAGAAGAGTGGTCAGTGGTGGTAATGAAAGGGGAACGTGTCCAGTGTGTAAACCTAACCACAGCCAAATATAGATTGCTTAGTGTAACTCTCTGTTACGTCTCCTGCATTTCGCCACTTAAACTAAGAAGAGTAAACAGTCTCACGGGTTGCAGAACATTTATACATGCAGGTGATTGTCCAGCGAAATGTTGCAGGTTCCGTTTCCAACACACGTACAAATATGCTGAAAGCTATGCAGCAGCTTTACGTAACGGCCCTCGTTTTGCCTGTGGGTGATTCTTTTCCCAGTAGAGAGATTTTCCGCAAGAATGCGAAAGCAGAAATTCCCAAGCACCTGGGCCCTCATGGCTGTCCATTGGACTTTGATGTTGTATTTCAAATAACATGCTTTTCTCTGAAATCTATCACAAAAAATGAGATCATGGATGAGAGGAAATGAAAGGAAGGGCTCAGTGGATCGGCAGTGAACATATGCTACATGGCAGGGGATTATGATGTAATATGTCAATGCCAGTTGTTCTAAACCTGTAACTGTATTTGTAATATTGTGATATGAGTGTGATTGTGTGTGCGTTTGTATCTGTGGTTTGGACACGACACACTACAGCTGTTTATTTGACAGTGTCAGTATTGTAATGAGTATGGACAGGTACTGGGAATAACCCAGTATTTGTTTAGTAAATAATAGTAAGCTTTAAAATGAGCTTTTTTTTTAATTAAAGCACTCATTAATGAAATGTTCAAACACGTTGCACATCAAACACTCACCTTCCGCTTGTTACAGCTTCATCTACTCAGAAATCTTAGAAATGGGCAGCATGACTGTTGTAGAATATCATGATAAATGTTGTCATTGTTGACAGAATATTTCTGAGCATCATGGATATTATCAGTGCTTAAAGTGTAATTAGTCCTGTTTAATTAGATACAGTGCAGCAGGTTTTGAATATAAATCACTGCCGTGTATATTTGATAAGTATATATGAAAAACTGTGGTTAAGAATCTGATGCTGCGGAAGCATTTTGCCTGCGTGTCAGAATATTGCGACTAATATTATGTTCTTATCATTCTGATGTTTAATGGGTAATGAAGTACAGTACAGTGCATATAGGGCTGCACAGAATATTCAAACAAAAATGAAAAAAGCACTTGAGTAAAATAATGTAAATAAGAGTAAATAAGTGAGTAAATAAACTGAAAATGTAAACTGAAAACTGCCAGTTTATGACTCAAATCTGAATCAGTGTGGAGTGAAGGACCCAAGAATGTCTGTTTACAAACAATGTTCTGCTGAATTGTCAAAATGTTCAGCGTTCAGTCATTTTCCCTCCAATTTGGAGGTGGGACCCTGTTAGGACTCTCCCCCTGACATACCACGGTCCCAACACTAGGAGGGTGAAGACAACTACATGCCTCCTCTGGTACATGTGAAGCCACCACGTCTTTTTGAACTGCTGCAATTGCGTCATTGTTGGGCAGCCAACATGTTTGGAGGAAAGTGCCGGGTCCCCAGTGTGTGTGTGTGCGTGTGTGTGTGTGATGGGGAGAGACTGTCATTTATCCACCCAGAGAGACAACTGCTAGTTTTCCTCTCTTGGAATCTGAGCGCCAATGATAAAGCAGCATGACCTGGGATTCGAACACGTGATCCTCGGGTCATAGTGCTGGTGCGTTAAAGCGCCGAGTCACTCAAAACCGTCACTGAATACTTTTAGATTGTAGTTTTGTATTTTTTATTTATTCATTTATTTTTATTATAATTTTTTTTTAAAGCTAGACACAAATGCATTGAGGCTGTTTGTGGCAAAATGGATGAAAGCATGTTTAAAAGAACACGTTCAGTTTTCGGTCAAATGTTTCATTCTGGTTCATTGTGTAATTGCACGTGTTTAAATCAGTCCAGACTTTGCAGGACCTTTTGTTAACTGTTTCTACGAGCATAAAATAAGCTGCTGAAAAGAACCATCTCACCTGTATGCTTTAGACATGCCGTTACCTGTATTACCATGTGCTAATGAGCACCTTATCAGTGCAGTGTTGGCCTGTTTAATAAAACATTAGCACTGCATGTATGAAAAGTGCATCGACAGCTGATACATCCTGCAGCATCCTGATGTGATGTTTCTCTCGTCAGGTGTGTGATAAAGAGTGGCATCACTATGTGCTGAACATCGAATTCCCTGCTGTGGCCCTGTTTGTGGATGGAGCCTCCTTCGAGCCCTTCCTGGTCACAGAGGATTACCCTCTCCATGCCTCCAAGATTGAAACCCAGCTCACGATTGGCGCCTGCTGGCAAGGTGCTCTTTGTACCGATGTGTGTTTTTCCTGTCTTACAATGATGCAACCTCTGGTTTCGATGTGAAACTGTCCTCTCTCCAGAGTGTGTCTTCTTCTGCAAATGTAAACTAATTTGAAGCATGAAGCGTAAACAGTAATAACCTTTTATTAATGTTCATGCTTAGCAAGTAGATATTATATATCTGTTGTATATGTGTATAGGGAATGAAATGCCATCGGTCGTAGACTGTAGAAGTAGTCAAAATGCCAACTGTGTCTTAGTTTAATGCATGAAAACGTCTAAATCCAGCTGACCTTTTCCTAACTAAAGCAAGACCTCGTCTTTCCCCACTCTTCTGTCTTGCCTCCACAGACCTCTCAGGACATGACAATGACACTGAGACAGTCTCTGAGCCTTTGACAGGTTGCCTAAATCTTTCCCTTTTCGCTCCAGTATGACCGTTTGTTCATGAATTAACACGACGTGCATGCAATCCTCAAACTGCTTGAATTAGCTTGACTTCAGCTGTGCGAGGATTGGATGTGACTCCGCTTCTTTATGCATAACATTTTCAGCATGAAGCGATTCTGACCAGATGTCACGGCACACATTCTGCTTGCTCTTTTCTTCTGTTAGATCATTTTCCTGTTTTGCTGTTTGTTTTTTTTATTATTCACCAACCAACCCGTTTTGCTTTGCGTTTCGACCTCCAGATCAGAAAGCACACGGCTGTGAATTCACAGGAGAAAGCGCACGTTAGATCAATAATGCAACTTGCATGTGAAGCGCTGTGCATGTTTGATTACCTACAGTGGTCCCTGTTGTGTGTTGTGGATTTGTTTGTGCCAGCTGTATCTGGATCTTACTTAGTGATCCTGATGTGACGGGGCTGTGTAGGAACATGGCGGTGTATCAGATTC
This sequence comes from Acestrorhynchus altus, assembly GCA_034509495.1. Taxonomy (NCBI): domain Eukaryota; kingdom Metazoa; phylum Chordata; class Actinopteri; order Characiformes; family Acestrorhynchidae; genus Acestrorhynchus; species Acestrorhynchus altus. The sequence goes on from CM067518.1 coordinate 21,791,506, forward strand.
CAGAGCTGATCCCTCGCAGCTCAGGCCTCAGATCATAGTGACGTTCACATGCCCCCCAGAGGATGCAAGACATCATGGAACAAACACATTATTTAGAGCAGTTGCCAAAACGCTGATATTTACAAATGACTTCGTATTGTACATTACTGGGGTCTAATGGGGTCTAACTACCAGCCTTTTGGCCGTTAGTGTACATATATTGTGCAGCGGCAAGTTGTGAATCAACAGATGACATCACAGCACGACAGCTGTCTGAAATGGATTAGTTTTACTGGTTTAACCACAACATTATGACCAACTTCTTGTTTCTACTCTCACTGTTTATTTTAAATAGCTTCACTTACAACACAGGAGCACTTTGTAGTTCTTTGTGGGTCATTCTTTGCCACCACTACCATGTCAGTGTCACTGCAGTGCTGTGACCGATCCACCACCCACATAATACCTGCTCTGAGGTGGTCCTGTGGGGGGAAGTCTATCAAGGTATGCAGAGAAACAAATGGACATCAGTCTAATTATAGAACTACAAAGTGCTCCTGTGTGGTCAGTGCAGCTGATAAAAATGAACAGTGAGTGTAGAAACAAGGAGGTGGTCATAATGTTGTGGTTGATTGTAAACTGTTAAATCACTTTCAGACTGTCATCGTGCTGTGATGTGATCTGCTGATTAACAACATGCTGCATGTACACAACCAGTCAACAGTTTTAGAACCCATATTGGGTTCTCATCATATTGACTGTGTGTGTATAAAGGGTCTATATAGAACCATGAACACTTCAGATATGAGTCATAGTGTTCTATATACAACCAGGGTTCTATGTGGCACTGTAAGTGGTTCTACACACTTGAAAATGAGGATTCTTCAAGGGTTCCTTAGTAAAGGAAAGGGTTCTATATAGAACAATGAACACCCAAGAGCCCTTTGCATGATCTTGAAAACCTCATCTTGAATGTGCTGTAGAGGGTTCTATACCAGAGTCCCTTAATAGTACTCTACCTCTGCCGTCCACATGCTTCTTTCACCTAGATGCTGGTTGTCTGTATCTCAGCTTGTAAACAAATGCACGTGTACAGCGCATCCGTTAGGGATTCTCAAAACGTGAATTGTAAATACCCCAGTGGATGTAAAAGTGAATTACACTATAGAAGTGCAGGGTGAAAAATACCAATCCTTGCATAATGCTGCTTTAGGCTACGCATGATCAGAAATAGCATAATAGATTTTTCATTTTTACATATCCCTCTTTATTTTCCATTCATTTTCCATTGTTTATCTCCATGACTCACCATAATTCTGCTCCTCACATGAAGGCAGTGATGCATGAGGCTGTAAGCCTATTCACCCATCACTCTCTTTCTCTGGAGATCCAGGCCAGAGCAGAGAGGCCATACTAACCTGCATGCTTGAGTCCCTGGGATAAAGGGCAGCAGGCTACACACTATTTCTCTGCCTGCCTCACTGTCTTTTACTGACTCTCTCTCTCTGGGTTCGTTCAGGTGGCAGTGCCCGTATGACTCAGTACTTCCGGGGCAATTTGGCTGGCCTCATGATCCGCTCTGGGAAACTGGAAAATAAGAAAGTGATCGACTGCCTGTACACCTGCAAAGAGGGCCTTGACGTTCAGCTCCCAGAGGAGGTGGCTTCTGCCGTGAAGGTATGAGCTTTGTGTGGCCTCAGCATGCTTGTGAGAAGATTGATTTCATTGACTGTGGGTTCAGTACTTCAATACAATCCATGACGCTGCCGTATTTTAAACAAGGCTTTTAACCTCTGCATGCTAGGGTCACATGAGCACGTACACAGTGTTTGAAACCGAAACAGAATTAATTAACTGTATGTAGTAGTTGTATGAGGTCAAGAACGTTGGGGTAGTGAGTACTGGGTTGTTAATTACAGGGTTGTAGGTTCGTTACCCCTGTCTACCTAGCTGTCACACCCATAGAGTGCTGGGTTGGCGGGTCGATACCTGGTTTGGAGTACTTGGGTACATGGGTTAGAGTACTGGGTTTTGGGTATTGAACCTACAGGTATTGATATCCACAGGTATAACACTGGGTTGTAAGTTATAATACTGGGTTGTGAGTTCGATACCAGGCTTATAGTGCTGGTGTGTGGGTTTGATTCCTGGTTTAGAGTACTGTGTTGTGGGTTCAATACCCAGGTTAGTGCACTGGATTGAATCTTTTACAATATGTTGAATATAGCTCTGGGTTATTGGTTTGATACATTGAGCAGCACTATTCGTGGGTTCATTTACTGTCACAGTCTAAATGTCAGAGAGCTGATTTTTCACATGAAAGATTATCAAGTAAATTTCATATGAGGGACAGGGACGTGTATTTGAGGGCTCAGCTCTGTTGACTCATTGAGTCTGACTCATGTTTGTGTGTCTGCGCAGGTGGAGTTTAACCCCAATCAGTCTTCTCTGACTCTGGAGGGAGATGATATTGAGAGCTTTGAGAAGGTCATGCAGCACATCTCCTACCTGAACTCCAGACAGTTCCCCACACCAGGAATACGCCACCTTCGCGTTACCACCACTGTCAAGTCAGTATGCCACCCCCATTTTGACCACCTTTTAGTTCAGTAGTTGAAATTAAAGCAAGGTTTGGCATAAATTCAAAATTGTAGCAGGTCCTGACTTTCCATATCTTCATGACTTGACTTGAGCAGGTGCTTTAATGAAGAGACCTGCATCTCCGTGCCGGATGCCGAAGGCTATGTGATGGTCCTCCAGCCTGAGGAGCCTAAGATCAGTCTGAGCGGCATCGACCACTTTGCTCGTGGAGCCGTCGAGTTTGAAAGCACCGAGGGTGTGACGCTGTTCCCCGAACTGCGCATCGTCAGTACCATCACACGTGAGGTGGAGGCTGAGGCCGAGGGAGAGGATGACCCCACAGGTATGAACACGGCAGTCAGCTGCCTAATGACTGCAGAAGAAAGAAAAAGAGAGAAAAAAGCAAACAGAAAGAGTCTGGCAGAGAGAGCTGGAGGCATTAGTGGTTTATAGGTGAGGAGGGAATGGCAGAATGACAGCTGTGCAATCTGCCAGATCTCTGCTGAGAGAATGCAGTACAGAGAATGGTTTAGAGAGCAAGCCAAGTTAAACAAGTGGGTTTTTTGAGGACATTTACTGCAGTAGGAACATTTTTAGTCTAGGAATTAAGGAAGTGGTGCGTTTCTGGAATTGATACCTGCCTGATGCTGGTGAAATGTGTGCTTAATGTACAGAACAGATATATTTTGATTATTCTGTATGTTGGTATTTAATATTTAACCCAGATTTCAGGCCATTGTCTAATCTGTTAATGTCAAAATAGCTCATTTGTTTATGTAGTACTAGACTCTAAGGCTGGGCAATATGGACAAAGAACTGGATAGAAACGACATCACCACAGCCCATATCCCGCTCTGTTTTTATCCCGATATTGATAAAAATATCAATCTATCGCCTCGGCCCATATCCTGCTCTGTTTATATCCCGATATTGATATAAATATCATTATATTGCCCAGCTCTTCTTGACACTTGAATGGATCTGTACTGACTTGAGATGCTTGTGTCTTTGGCAGTTCAAGAGACTGTGGTTTCTGAGGAGATCATGCACAACCTGGACATGTGTGAAGTGACTGTGGTGGGAGATGACCTGGATGGAGACCACGAGAGTCTAGAAGTGGACCTGGCTCAGGTCCAGCAGAGAGGCTTGGAGATCAGCTCCTCCAATGTGGGCATGGTCATCACTGGTGGGTTTCTCTACACTAAAATGTGCCTCTAAATATTCAGAATATGTTCAGAGTTTAATATATTTCACTTCCAGTAAATTATTGAATAACACTTTAATTATGGAGGCAATTTTAATGCATTCAGTTCAGGGCTGTGTTCATCTGAGCACTAGCATGGTTTTTTATCAAAATACAGATGATTAGAAAGCTGAGGACGTCGCTGTTGGACTGGTTACAGAGATTTCTCAGTATCTGATGATTTGTTTTTGTCCACGTCCAGGTGTGAACACCATGGCTAATTATGAGCAGGTGCTGCACCTGGTCCGATACAGGAACTGGCACACGGAGGCTCTGTTTGACAGGAAGTTTAAACTGGTCTGCTCAGAACTCAATGGCCGCTATGTCAGCAATGATTTCAAGGTCGAGGTAAGGTTGATTGCCTACACCTGCAATCTTCAATTAAAGATGGTGGTCTCCCCCTGTGGAAAAAAAAATATATGTTGAGTGTATTCCTATTTTAGTCCTGTTTTTATTTAAAGACCACAATGTCATGAAGAGTCACAGTAATGGTGACCACTGAGCTCGTGTTGTTTTAACCACTGTGGCGTTGATAACCACAGTGGCCAACCAGAATCAACATGTTAATGAGATAATGTATATTCAAAGAATATTCTGAAACATTATGAAAGTAAAAGGTACACATCATTTTGATAATACACTAACTAATAAAGAGAATAGCCTCTCTGTCGTTGCCTCTGCACACTGCTGCTGCACTATGTAACTTTGGTGAAGCTGCGCAGTACCAACAAATCACAATATGCCAGTGATATTTTTACTTAATGGAGGGATTTCTCTCATTAATTATGGGAGTGCCAGAAGCTGTAGCTCCATGCTGATGTGAGCAGAAGTGTTTGTAGTGCAGTGTGTCATCATCTATGTTTCCTCAGCTCAACGTGATCCACACAGCTAACCCGATGGAGCACGCTAACAATGCCATGTGGCAGCCTCAGTTCATCAACCAAGTCAAGCATGCCTCGGTGGACCTGTCTGGACACAACCTGGCCAACACACATCAGGCCTCAGGTACTCTTCACTCATTCATTGCTAAATCCTGCTCTCCTGCAGGCCTCCCATCTGTTCTAAGATTCCTGGTTCTCATGAAGAATGATGCTCCATTACTCACAATACAGCTCCATGATTATTTCACTAATCTTTCATTAGAGTTAATCCAAGACTTGTAATCAAAGGCGTAATCTTCTTAATTTCTAACTCAAAATGAATTCGTTTTCTTATGCTATGAGCTGTTCCAGAGCTTAAAGTCAATTAAGAAATCTGGGGCAGATATGGGCTGGCTTTTAAACATTTTTTTTTGGCTTGCTTTTAATGGTGTAAGTTTGGGGATTATCCACGACATCTGGATCACTGTTCGTGACTCTAAATGGAGCCTCTTTTTCAGTGCATGTGACTGGACAGTGTGTTTAAACGCTTGCCGTCTTCTTTCTCTCCACTCATCACAGTCGTCCCCAGCGCCGCCACTATTGTCATTGTGGTGTGTGTGAGCTTCCTGGTGTTCATGATTATCCTGGGAGTGTTCCGGATCCGTGCCGCTCATCAGCGCACCATGAGAGACCAGGAGAACGGCAAAGAGAACGAGATGGACTGGGACGATTCTGCCCTTACCATCACTGTCAACCCTATGGAGGTATTGAAGTAACAGATGACAGCTGGCTCTTAGCTTGATGGACCATACACTGACCACTTTACCACATTAAGCCTTGAAAGACTTGTTACTACTGTCAATTTGCAGTATGTGTCAGTAAAACTGCCTACTTAATTATAATTGTGTAAGTTATTACACTACGATTCAGTAAACAGAGAACATATCATATTAGAACAGACTAATTTTCTCCATCATCAGCTGTATGAAGAGCACCACTGCAGAAAGCTCCAGCAGCTGCTTAAATAAATAAGTGAATAAATAGACTTCTCACCAATCTACCTGGCCACCAGATGTCCCGAAGCCTTTTCATAGTTATTTTAGCACTGTGTGCTACTGCTTCAGCTGCCAACACCTTTAGATTTCTTGCTAATTGGCCTGATATCACGACACCCATGTTTTTTCTTTCATGGCAGGCTAAAGATATGGAGATGCAGCAGCACAATTTCATACAAAGAAAAGATTTAATCAGAAACTAAAACTGTACAGTAGACACTGTGGGGACACACGTTAATCAACAGATCATCAGGAAGTGTTTAAGAACTCCAGCAGCTCAGCTACCAAGTGGTGGACCTCATGAAATTTCAGAGTGGGGCAGTGCATAGTGCATAAAGTCACCCACACACTGCTGACTTAGTCCCAAACTTGCTGTTAAACCTTCAGAAGGGGACCATCTCCATATCAGTGCATATGGATTTTGAATGAGAGGTCATAATTCTTGTAGGTGCAATGGGAAGGTGTCCCAGTACTTCTGTCCATACAGTGTGTCATTGGCAATATGCAATTAAGCCCTTTAATCAAAGTAAAGGATTCATTGTTTGGGTTCTCGAGCGACACATAGTTATAACTTGTTGTCGGACAATCAGAAGTTTGATCCCAGTGTTATAATGTCCCTTTGCTGGACATCTAAAGGAGCATAACGGCCCTCCATACTTACGGTGATGGCAGCCGACTTGCTGATGTAAAAGAAGTCAAGCTCTCTGAGCTTTCTAGTGATGTGATTGGCTTGTTGTGTCTCGGACGAAGACTGCGCTAAGACTGATTAGTGAAAATGTCTGACCTAAACATGTATGAAAGTGTTACATAGAGATGGGAAGGATCATCCAATGATCAATCTAATGAATGTCAGCAGAGCTGCCAAACACCAGTAACACACTGAGATCCACAATGCAGTTCTGCAGAGGAATTCGCAGGCTCTCTCAGCTGGTTCTGGGAGTTCAGTAAAGTGTTAAATGTGGTTGATCCCAGATAGAAAAGTACAATTTCCTCCTGAGAGGCGGTGCACACGTTACAATAGTCCTGCACAATGATGCGCTATCATGTGATGCCGGGGAATGTGAATACAGCATCCAGCCCTCCCATCGATTGGTTTTGGTGATAGACATTGGCAATCAGTATCAACTCTAAAAGCACTGATCAGTCCATCTCTAGTATTAAATGCTGTTTGAGAAAGATCAAGAATTAAGTTGTCGGGTGGTTTTCCTGCCTTACGCCCAATGATTCTAGGACTGTTGACCCAAATTTTGTTTTAAATTTTGTAAAAGTGCCAATACCCACCCCTGTTCGGACTCTCCCCCTATCAGACACAATGCTCCCGACACTAGGAGAGTGAAGAGAAGCGCGCATCCACGCCGCCTCTTTTCGAACTGCCGCCATTACATCATTGCTGGACAGCCAACAGAAACCCCAGCTCCGATACAATGGCGGCTTCCAATGCAATGCCTGTGTTCACTGGGTGTGATGCTGCCCATCTACCCACCCAGAGAGTGCTCTCCCAGACTCCGGCTGCTGATGGCAAACAGCACCCAGGATTCAAACTTTGGATCATACTTCTGAGCCACTTAATCATTTTTAACAGGCCCCAGGACCCAGAAACCGCCTCTGATTCTAGGTAGACTCAGGAAGCAGTGAAGCAGTGGATTAGAACATAAAGGTATGCATGAAAATCAGATTTCAGTGAACAGTACATATTTTATCATTCAATTCACTTCAGTTATCAGTATCCCTACTGACCCTACGCTATCGTTCAGCCCCGTCAGAAACACAGGACAGAAAGTACAGCAGCAGCTCAGATCGAGAAGCTTCTGCAGCATTTGCACACTCTGTGACTCTGCAGTGCAATCCTTTAACTGCATCCACTGAAGCAAGTGTGCTCATGCATTATGCAGCGTAAACTGCAGGGAAAAAAAAAACAACAACTAAAAACAGTCTCCTCTTTTCTTTTCCCCTCCCTCACCATCCTGAGCAGACTTACGAGGACCAGCACAGCAGCGAGGAAGAGGAGGAAGAGGAGGAGGAGAGTGAGGATGGCGAGGAGGAAGATGATATCACCAGCGCAGAGTCAGAGAGCAGCGAAGACGAGGAGGGAGCGGAGCAAGAGGACCAGCAGGGGACGAACCGGCAGCAGCAACTGGAGTGGGACGACTCCACTCTTACCTACTAAGAATAGTCCCCGACACCAACACTCACAAACACAAACACAAACACACACACACACACACAAGCTTTACACACTGCTCGGATGAAACACATACACACACACACACCTTCACTCACTCAGCCACTCACTCACTCACTTCACCACCAGTGGGAATTCCACTTTCCCTTGCCAGATTCCCTTCCTATGGAGCCATGAGTTAAAACACCACCACACACAAAGTCCTTGAAGCTAAATGCGTATATATGAATATAAATACATATATATATATCTAGTGTCTGTGGTGACAGATGTTGCAAAGTCAGCTTAATTTCTGTTGGCCAAGGCTTCCCTGGTGTCAGCTTAGTGGTGGTATTCTTCAGTGTAGTATAAGTCACATAATAGCTGAATGCATTTTTACAGTTGATTTCTTTGTTTTTGTTTTGTTTTATCGTTTAAAATCCGAGGGAAACCTGGCCTAGAGTTCTTATTTTTAAAGGTACGTAAGGATACTACAACCTTGCACTTGTTATTTTTTTTTTTTCTTATTTTTTTACGTTAAGTCTTTCAAATTGAGAATGATTTTATGTATATTGGAGATGAATTTGGAATTTGTTTGCTACAGAACTTTTAAGAGAAGCCTCGTTGCCCTTTCCCTGCTCGCGAGGAGATGGCGCTTCTTGCTCGCGGTCGACGATTATGGTTATTTTATTGTATTTTATTTTGTTCCTCCTTCTCTTCTCTTTATATTGCATGGGAAACATTTGCGAAAGTCATGCTTCTAGAAGAAAAATCTTGCTTTTTGATATTTTGTAAATAAGATGAAACCATGTAATTAGTCAATGTGTATCAGTGAGAAGCCTAACCAATGGTGTCCAGTATCTAAAGCGACGCAGTACCTGCTGTAGAATATTATTTGTGTCACAGAGGCAATAGCATGTTTCAAAACGAAAAAAAAAAACACAAACCTTTTGGCAGAGCTCTTCCGTCATGCTTCGACAAGACGTTTGCTTCACAGAGAGAAACCCATGACTGCGGCTGAGGTTTCTGTGGCGGTGTTCATTTCGTCTCGTCTCTTGGAATTTTTTTCCGTTATTTAAACTAGTCAAGTGGGGCGTGGAATTTGGTGCGGTGTGTTTTTTCGGCTACACGTTTCAAGCTACGTTACGACTTAACGTTTGATGTTTTACATTTCCGTGAAGGTCCAGCTGTTGGACAGAGGTTTATAGGTTTATGTTTTGGAGACTGATGCATCATGATCAGGTGATGACTCTTGCTTTATGAGTGGTACTGTAGTTCACGCGAGTTAGGCACACTGCAGGTATTTAAGTCATCTCAGAAGTGATGGCGATGATCTTATTTACCCCGTGATGCTGGCGTGGTCCCTTCTGCACAAATCTGGCATAACTTGGTCCAAAAATAAAGGAGCTTCTGGATTCCAGCGATGGGGTGAGCTTTATGAAATCTGTAGGGCGCTGTGCTCGGTCTGCATTGTAGACAGAGCGGTGAGACTGAACTGAAGTGCGGACGTATATTTTGTGGGATATTTATTCTTCGGTGTCAGTTACACTTGTTTTATAGTCATGTTCAAAATCAACTCAGTGTGGTCCACCTAGTTTTGAGGTGTTTGACAGGTACGCCACAGCGGAACGTTTTTGTGTTTTTAATGCTGTACACTTCTAATATTTTGGTGTACATTGTGCCGTACTGTAGAGCTGTTTTAAAGAATTGTGTTTACATTTGGTAAACTTTTTATGCTCCTGGTGATGATTTTTAGAACTCCGCATAGTTCTCTTGAAGTTCTCTCTGGGGCACTTCATTCTCTTGCTTTAACTGGACTATAGAAACCATACCCCTGGAATTATATCTGTTCAATTATGGCAATTCATTTACGGAGTCAGAAACGAAGAATGTCAGGTATTTTGAGGAATGTTGGCTCGAGGAGAGGCTGGACCTGAGTGAAGCATTACAGTACATGGTTGGTGCTCCTTCTTGCATGGCCGTTAAAAGCTTTCTTAGATGGCTGGGGTTTCTTATTTTCTCATTTCGTCAGGAAGAGACGTTTAGTATGAAGAGGTCTGTTTTTATGACCTGTTGTAAAGGTGGGTTGGAGTGTGGTTTAGAGTGCTAACTGTAGGCTGATTTTAAGATTTAACTTCTCGTATTGTTCTGTTAAATCGTTTTATCTTTTTTTTTCTTTTTTTTTTTGGCGCATTCCGGTGAACAGTTCCCCTTCGAATAAAAAGAAAAAAGAAACACACAAAAAAAAGAAAAAGCAAAGAAATAAAAGCAAAAAAAAAAAAAAACACAACTAAGCTCAAGCCTGAGCTCTGAGGTCCAGATTTCAAGCTGGTGGAGTTGGGAGTGCCTTTTGCCTATCACTGCGCATTATTAACGTAACTAATGAGAAACACTCATCCACACCATTCTAGCTGTGGCCATTTCTCTTCTTCTTTTGTAATTATTTAATATTTAGACTCGGTACAGCCGTAGGGAGGTGATTTACGTTGTAATAGAAGTTCAAACAAACAGCTAGTTTTATCAGAAGTGGTTGTTTTAATTGTCCTACATAGATGTCCTGTGTTCATGTCGATGTGTAGAACAAAGTAGGTCCATATTGTATCATCAATATTGTACTAAATCATGTTGGAGGAAATCCACTTCTACAGAGATGTATATTATTGAAATAATTCTCTAGGCAGCGTACGTGGGTCTGAATTTTAACAATCTGTGTATAGTGAAAGCTCATTTTTGAAGTGTATTGCCTGACTTCCTGACCAAGACATAGAGGGCAGCATGAGATTCACAACAACCAGTGTGAAAACCAGTAAAATACCCCCGTTTTTTCCCTTCCACACATTTTTTGCACAAAATCATGTACAATGAGTTCACAGAACATTTCTATTCCCTACTTTTCTGCCACTGCAACACTTGGGAACCATGTCTTTTAATTGTTTAAAAGCGTTAGATGAAAGAAAACCATTCCGTTAGACCAGTTTCATGGAATTGATGGCGGTCACACAAGTGCTCGTGTGGCCCATCCTTTCCAGCACAAGGTAAGAACCGTCTCACATTCATAGAGCAGTGTTTATAGTGAGCAGGTTCTGCCCGGTTTCTTGCCCCCCAGTAATTCACGTGAACGTTCTGCTGTAGCAGCCATGCCCAGCCTATGAAGTCGCAGAGTTGAGCATGTGAATTAGGTGGGTATGTAACGAGCCATTGACTGTGCATGAGTAACTCAGCTATATTTCTTGTGTATTACACTTAGAATGGTAGATGTGGAGGGTCTTGGGGGGGCAGTATGGAGACTATACTACTGAATCAAAGATTTTGTCTTGTTTCACAGGTTTCATTGTCTACCTTTTTAGATTCCTTTTATTTTTTTTTGCTCTTAAAGTGGAAGGTGGGGTGAGTTCTAGAAAATGTTGGATGCTGCCCTTGCGCTCATTCAGTTTTCTACCATTCAAAGGCAAATTGTGAAGTTGATGCTTGCTCATGAACAAAATAAAGGATGAGATGGGATTCAATTTCAGTCTGCTGTTTTTGTGTGTCTGCATTCTTCACTCATATTTATAAAGAGGATCAAAAACACGTGGGGTAGAAATGGCAATACTTTGGGGCCCAAGCATTTTAAAAGTCCTTAAATATTAACTGCCTATTAACTGCCTATATTATTGGGTTTAATATAAGCATTTCTTAAGCTATTCATATCATTCAGTCATGCTGATCTTTTTCCGCAGGCACTCCCCTTCTACAAACCCTCCATGACACATCATCTGTAACAGACATGGGATAATTATTTGTTAAAGAGTGCCACCTAGTGTTGGAATGTGCACCAGTGAAAGACATGGGTTGGGTTTGATTACTGAGACACAAAAATCACTAGGAAAGCATTTGAACATTATAGAGCCATGCTCCCAGTTCAGCGTCCAAGTGACCATTTGCACAGGTTATGATCTTCAAACCAAAATCTGCTGTACTGATTTTTACAGCACTAATAAAACAAAACACAAACACATGCATCTCTTTTCAGAAAGTTTTATCTTGTAATACAAAGTATTAGCTTTTAACATTAATACAAAAATCTATACAGAATACATAAAAAAACATTTTTTAATTAATTGACAATCTTACAATCAAATGACCATAACCTCCATATCATAACTAAAAACATGCAATTCTGAATACTCACAACTATCCACAAACTGTCACGTTTGCCGTCCTTGTTTTAGTCCAAATTAAAGACTTCACAGGATATCAATACAAATAAAAACAGAACTAAAATGTAATTTATGATCTGAAATGTCTATAACACATTACAACCTCTGTGCTTAAAGCCACATTTCAATTACAATCCAACACTATACCACCATGTGGCAAAATATTACGTAAAAGATTTGCCCTCACCAGCCAAGATTGTCTCATACACTGATCAAACAGGAGCATAGAATAGGTTTATGATTAGTGACTGTAACTCATGAAACCATCCATCCAGCAGTGATACTCCTATAGTCATAAGCTGACTACTGAGGGCTGACACAAATTGTACATTGTAAACGAAGAGAACCTCCAGTCTCTCAACTGTATATCTCCATAAATTTAGCCTATCAAATAAGACATAATGGACATTCATACTGCACACCTTCTAACTCCTGGAGGTGCACAAAGTGTTAGAATTCCCAGTGAAATTGTTTGAAACAGCACCTGCAACCTGCTGTGCTGCAGCTATAGAGGCATCACAGACTGGTCCACTACCTCAGATAACATCTGGTCTTCTGGTAATCTTTACTCTGGTGTTCTACTGATGGACGAGGTACACAGGAGCACAGATGGGCTACACCCTGTAACTAAACCTACACGTTTGATGTTTCCAATAAATTGGCCATGAGTATTTCATCTGCTGTGTTTGTTATTTTGCTCACCCCTGTGGCAAATACACATCATACACTGTATCTGACTTTACTGTAACATATTACCTGCAGTGATACCCATCTGCAGCTTTAGTACCAAACTGGTGTGCAACTGCACATTAAAAAATAAGCATGACATTCAAAAGAATCAGGTCTGAGTGTCAAAATAATAAGTATATAATTAAGAAAAATCAGCGGCTGAATGGCACATTAGAATTGTCCTAATATTACATTAAAACACATTTTAAAAAAATCACTCGGCATTTACACAAAACAGCAGCAAAAATGTATTCCTAAGTCTGCGTCTTCTCAACTCCTGAACTAGCTATGGCCAAAATCTTATCCTCAGATCCTGTAGGAATTCAGAGAAAAAAAAATACTGGTTATGACAGAATCACACAGAGAGGACATGACATTAACATCATGTAGTTTTGCATATACGGTGCTTCCAGAAATTATTCACAACGCTTCACTTTTTCCACATTTTGTTATGTTATAGCTTTATTCCAAATGGATTCATTTCAATTCCCCTCCCTCAAAATTCTACACACACAAAAGTTATCAAACAAACTTTTTTGAAGTATTTACAGCTTTTACTCAATACTTTGTTGAAGCACCTTTGGCAGCAATTACAGCCTTAAGTCTTTTGGAATATAAAGCTACAAGCTTGGCACACCCTTTCCTGGGATGTTTCTCCCATTCTTCTTTGCAGAACCTCTCAAGCTCCTTCAGATCGGATGGGGAGCGTCAGTGCACAGCCATTTTTACATTTCTCCAGAAATGTTCAATCAGGTTCAAGTCTGGGCTCTGGCTGGGCCACTCAAGGACAAGGACTTATGGTGAAGCCACTCTGGAATCCAGAATACTTTCTGGGTGCACTGGATTTTGCATGCATCACTGGTGTCCACTAAGAAACATGCGTCTCCATTTTGTACAGATTTTCTTCCATTGTTTGAACCTTGTACCTGTATTTTTTACATACATGTTTTGCACTGGACAGTGGCAATATGCAACCATGCAGCAGCTGTCCAGTTGATTTCACAAAGGAACAATGCAGAACAGCCAAACTATGATATCAGCTTTCATATGGTAAGCCAATATGAAGACTTGCCACTCACCTGAATTCGCAGTAACCTTCTCAAACTGGCTGAGACTGGCACTGGCATTTGCTGCTAGGAAAGCTTCATCCTCACTTGTAAGCTGTGATTTGAACACAACAAAAAAGGCAAGACAGAAGGTCGGAGTGAAATCTAGTATGGATATCAAATGAAGATTGAATTTCAATTAATATTTTTATGTTTAATTCATTTTATTGTGTTTTTTTTACTCTTAGAAACCGAGGTCCCCTGAGTTACATATCATTTTCCAAGCTTCTTAACTCAGGATCAGAGTAACAGACATGATGCACATCATAAACTACCAAGATTTCATCAGATCAGAAAAGAGCTAAAATTCACTAATTTAAACTGAATAAAGTCCCAGTTTAAACGCCAAATGAACTTCCCGTGCATGTTTACTGCTCTGTCCACAGGTACATGCTCAACCTGCAAATCAGACTCTGACTGATCAGTGAAAGGAGATAGGCCTTGTGATGCCACTGACCCAGATATTGGGTTGTGAAAGAAACCAAGAAGGGAGTGAAAGTTTTCCCACTTTCTTTACGGATAGTGTTGAAATTTCAGAATAAAAGTCCTGAGAAAGGACAATGCTGATTCATACATAAAATAAAAATAAAAATGGAGATTCAGCACCACCATGCACTCAATAAAAAAATGTACATGCACATATACAATATTTATCTGTATGTGAGGTAGATGGTCCATGTGTGTGGAAGCCTCTCACCTTCTCTCCTAACTTTCTTAGTGCTGTGAGGATCTCCACTTTCTGCTGAGTGTACTGATCTCTAGGAAGTTTCCCCACCATCACGTCACGGTCCATCTGAAGTTAAAGCACAGCAACGTCATCTACATTAAAATCACTGGACCTCCTACATTCTAAAGTCTACATCAACATCTACTTCAACACATTACCTCTGCTAGCCTCGTCCTTAACTGACCAGGCTGCTTCTTAGCAAACAGACGGATAACTTCAGGGGTCTTAAATGCCTGGCTGATGGCTGCTTGGATAGCCTAATGGAGAAAAGAAGAAAGTTACAGTGGATATGTTCCAGTTCTTCACTCCACCCACAATTAATTTTACCCCTCACAGCCCCATCTCTCATTGTCTTGAGGCAAACTAACTTCAGTGCTCTGCATTCAAATGTCTTACCAATTGCATTCCTCCTAATTCATCAACCAGGGTCATGTTCCCTGACATGAGCTTCTTCAGTGATTCATTGAACTCACTCAACTGCTCCAGCGTCTCCTTCTTGGTTTCCTCATATTCATCATTATCGAGCTCCTCTCTGGAACGGAAAATAAAGTGAAGCAATTTTCCACAGGCAGTGCTCTTCCAGCCTGGAAAAGTTTAAGCATGTCTATATTCAGATCATGTGAGAAAAGGACACATGTTTAGAGCAAACAAGTTAACCAAGTGGTGCAGTCCCAGCCAGCATGCTCATGTGGTAATCACATGGGTCCGGAGTTGTTTTATGTGTGTTGTATGTCCAGATGGGCCACATCATTACAAGCCCACGTTAATCTCACGAGTCCCATTAAGTCCCCGGATGCAGTGTGCAACCAAGACGGGGCCCATGTTCAATCCCTCCTGGTGCCTCAGGGACCAATTTGGGTCCAACATGGAACCCATGGATAAGAAATTCTGGTTCCCAGATGGGTTACCCATACAGGCCCCACATAGGCATGTTATCAGTGGTAAAGGAATGTAATGCAAAGTGAAGGTAAACAGACTGACTACTACTCCACCTGCATTCCTCTAAATCCTGCAGTTGCTGCATGAGTCTGTCCAGTTGCTCCTCCATGTTCTGTTTGAGTTTGCCTGTTTCTGATTTCCCTCGAGAGGCCATCCTGGACACCTGTAATGTAGAGAGAAGCCAGTTACAGTGATTTATTTCATGCTCCAGTCAGGTGACCTTTCCTCTGCTTCATCTGAACATCTACAATCCTCATTAAAAGCTCATAGTAAAGGCTCACCAACCCTAAAGCAGGGTTCTGGTGCCTTGGTACCCCCAGCATCCTTTAGGGCAGTGTTTCACAACCTGGTCTTGAAGGCACCCCTACCTTCCCTGCAGTACCCAAGCTCTAAAACACACAGGATATGGGGTGCCTCTAGGACCAGGAGAAAAACTGCTATAAAGCATGCTGGGCGTCCCATGTTATTTGTATTTAGGTTCTAAGTTCTGGGTTCTAGACTGGGGGGGCTTTAGCCACGTTAGCAAGCTACAGCTTGAACTGTGTATCTATAAAGCCACCTAAGTTAACCTTCCAGCCATTAAAAGGTAATTCTCACCAGCTCCCAGCCGAAGAGCCACCGTTTGGTCAGGAACACTTAGTAAACAACGCTGCTTTGAGGCTCTTCTGGGTGACTTTAACCCTCCTGTGCGCAGAGACAACCCGTCTGCGCAGCTGGTGCGCCGAATTGACCGTCAAAAACAACGTCTGTGAACGCAAGTATGAACGCCTGTTCATAAATGTTAGTGTTTTTATTATTATGATTTGTTTTTTCACTTAATTCATAATTAAGAGTAAATCTCCTCCCGTCACACCCAAACGACCCAAACTCAGCTTATTAACGAGTCCGCCTGTCGGCAGGAGAGGTGTGTCTGACAGCCAATCAGAGATCTCCTTCATCTCGATTAAAGCTCGGAGGTCAGATTTAGAGTCGACTTTAAACCACAACAGCTGTGTTTATCAGAGGAGTCTCCATCAGCTCCAGAATACTCTGAATACTCAGTTACTTAAAGTACTCTGAATACTCAGTTAGTCAGAATACCCAATTAGTTACTAAGAGTTTACTAAGAGATTACTCAGTCAACACAAACACCTTTTCCTAATGTAAACAGAATTATAGGCTGGCGATGCTTCTTACTGCTCGTCTTCTCGTCTTTCCTGCTCAAATAAACCCAAATCTGACAACTGAGAATCTATCAGTGTTTTAAGACGTTTCTGAGTCAAAAACAGTCAGATGGTCATATAACCTCATAATGAGATTATCTTATTACCTCTCATTTTAATCTGTAATGTTAGTCACTCTGGATCAGGGCATCTGTTAAATGCCATAAATGTAAATGTAAATCTCGTAATTGTGACTTGCAATGACTTACTCTCATATTTCTGACATGCCGTAACTTAGTGTATCATTATCACTTTCTGTTTCATTATTATGACTTTCAGTTTGATAAATGAATGACTTCCTTACGTTTCAGACCAAAACCAGTTTAACTCGTATATTCACAGCGATAGTGAATTGCTGTCTTNGCTGGAGCTATGTTTTGGTCAGGCACAAACCTTGCACCTCCATTTTTTCTGTTTCCTCATTTTTTTGTCATTACGTTCATGAATTTCATGGTAAATGGACCAATAGGAACACTCCAAAATGACTTAATAGTAGACTAATATAAAATATTTTTAGAATAAAAGATTTTTTGCCATTTTTTTGGAGCTACAAAGTTTTTGCTTGAAAGTGAAAGTGATTTGATACAAAATGTGAAGTTAAAGTCTCCCTTTCCATTAAACACTTTTTTTCTTTGTAAATATAAATGGTTCATTAATAACAATATTCAGATATTTATACAGAAATGTAATGGTATGTTTTTGGTTCAACAGTAGATTCTGAAAAATAATGTCATGAATGATCACAAATTTGACCAATCACAATATTACACTCTCTAAATTTAACCGTGACTGTAAATTCTATGAATTTCAGAAACATTTATGATAAAACTACAATAAAACTTCAGAATCAGTGATGTGTTTTAAAACTCTTTATTAAAATAAAAGTTAAAACCTGCCATTAAGGAAGCTTCCTGTATGTAATCAGTGCTTCCCTCTGCAGTCCCTATTGGTGCTCATGTTTTAAAGGAACCATATCATGGAAAACATTAAAAATTCACTGATTTTATGATGTCACAAAAACAAATACATTAACCCAAATTGTGCTTTTCAGCCAAAGAAGCATTTAGAAAAGGTAGAGCCACTGATTGCAGGACCTCATTAAATTAATGTTGGGTTGTCAAAGGTGATTTGACATTATAGAACATTTTACCCCAAACCATGACACCAGGCCTTCAGTTGATTTTGGTGTTGACCACAGTGCATCCACCCACAGATTCATTGGTCATCTCCACTAACTCATCACTGAAGATGATGAGGTGACATTCGGAGTGACTCCGTGTCATGTCTCACTCAACACCATTGCAGTCAGTTGATTTCTTCTGGATGCAACTACTTTTTAATGAGTGTTAATAAGTTAATTACATATATAAAACCTAGGGTGGCTTTCCCAAAAGGACCCCACTAATACAGTCCACCTCACATAGGTACTACCTAGAACCCAATGCACAGTTGACAGTCCACATGTCTAACCTCTTCTGGTCCCATCACTTACCCTGGTGGGCATCCATATGTGGGGCCAACATGGGAGAAATGGAAAACTTTATTGTTCCCAGTTAGGCTTCCCATACTGAGCCCATACTCACTCTCTCACTCACTCACTCACTCACTCACTCACTCACACTCTCTCTCTCACACACACACACACTCACACATCCTTCTTCCTTATCCCTCTGCTGCAGCCCCTCCCCCTCCCCCGCCCCTAGTTGGTCACGTGACCACAGAACCAAAATGGCCGCGCTGGTGTTTTGACGAATAATACTTTTGTGTTTGTTTGACTCTTTTAAAGATATCGTGTGGAAGCAGAAAGCACCGGGAGGGGCGACGAGGAAACACGCGTCCGCCGAATGTTTTAACCCGAGAGGCTTCAACCAGACAATCAGGCTTCAGTGTAATTCTGCCGCTGCTGTAGACTATGCACTTTCGGTGTTTATAGCCCGGAGAGAGAGAGATTAATCCACTGAAGAGGAGAATTCACAGAACAGCGATGGAAGAGCTGAGCGCCGACGAGGTGAGGCAGCCCCTGTGCTCCCGTATGTCCGGTGCTAAAGAGCTGTTAATGCGGACAGTACTGTTTTCAGCTGTCCATCCGGAGCGGAGTAGCCAAGTCCAGGTTCCGCTCCGGGTTTTCCATCCGGCCGCCGGGGCTGCGTTGCAGCAACCCACCCGAGGGGGCGCTGCAGGCGCGGTCGGATGAAAAACTTGGAGCGGGTTCCGTTATCTGGACCCGGATCCGGCTCCAGAGGCCAGCAGCTACGATGAGCAGACTGTGTTTCGATTACAGCGACCGGCGCTGCGCGGGTCCTGACGAGGCCGTAGTTTTTACACTCTGTCCGTCGTCTCGGGCACTTTATTTGTGTGATTTACGCGCAGGTGGTCTCTCCAGGGCTCTGTGCCATGTCATCCCAGCAGCTAGCCGGCGAGCTAACAGTTAGCAGCCTAATAAGTGCAGCTCATTGTTTCTCTGCCAAACACAGCGTTTTAACCCGTTTATAACGACGTAACTGCTGCAAAAAGGCCCGCACGCCCGTCTGCGACGCAGTCGGAGGTGGTCCGTAACGTCTACGTGAACGTTACTCAGACGAGCTCCACACGTCTTTGTCACAAGGATGTGAGCTGTTAGCTGGGTAGCTAATGGTCCCCCACCCTCATAACCCCTCATAACCAGTCATGGTTAAAAACGTTTCAGACGTTTTTTGAGATACAAGGTTTGTGGCAGATAAAGGTGTTTGGTCTGGTTTTGACATTTCAGTCTTAAAGTTCCCTCTGTCTCAGGTTTGAGGTCAGTGCTGACTTTGTCTCCGAGTGTAAATGTTGTGTTGTTTCATTAAAATGTAAAAAAAAAATGTATATAAAGGCTGGTTTTTGGTTCAGCAGGAATTTCAGGAAGAAAGACGGGCCAAGTCACGCAATTACACTCTTGAAAAGAATGACCGTGAATTTCAGAAACAAGAAAACAGCCGTAAGACGAGTTCCGAATAAGCTGTGGGCTTTAAATGTTTTTATTTTAACCAGAATCGCTTTATTAAGTCCCGATTCTCACAGCTGAATCCATCTATAAAAAAATATAAACATCATGTTAAAATATAAATTCACACTGTGAATCAACCACATGAAGACTTTGGAAATATGTGCATGTTAAACTACTTATGAAAAATCCAAACTTTTCATTTAAATTTACATTAAAGCCGCCGGCACATGAACTGTCCCATCCTAAAACAGCTGGCTTAGCATGAGGCATAAAACATCCAGTACGCCAACCAGTACGTCACAAATGTACAGGCAGTTATAATACAGAGGTCATTCTCAATTCTAAGATGTGCTTCAGAAGAGCTGGACTCTACAGAAGTCCAGATGCAGAATCCTGATTCATTCAGTTTTGCTCCTTCGGAAGTTTATGCAGAATCTGAATCCCTTTATTATTCCCAGAGGGAATAATATCAAAATATCAAAATAGAAAGATTAAAATAATAATCTGAGTAATGAAAAGAATGAGCAGCATAAACACATTGGAAATATATACATGTTAAAATACTTATGAAAAAGCCACTGGTGTTGATGAGAAGTATGACCATCCAGAGTTATTGCATAGATCAGTAACATTAAAATTGCACAGGTGAACCATATCGGTTCAGTGGTCAACCAATAAGGGAGGACTTTGATGAGAGTTTGATGGCCACAGTTAGGAGTGACCTCCTGTGGCGCTCTGTAGTGCATTTTGGTGGGATGAGTTTTGCACTGAAAGTGTCTCATCACCGTTTGGTAGAGAGGGTGAGAGTCATTGTCCATAATGGCCTGCAGTTTAGACAGCATCCTCCTCTCTGGCACTACACTCAGAGAGACCAGCTCAACTCCCACAACATCACCGTCAAGGAAGCTTCCTGTATTTACAGCCAATCAGTGCTTCTCTCTGCAGTCCTTGTTGGTGCTCATGTATTGAAGGATCTGTAACATGGAAAAAAATTGTTCACGTTTTTGATTGGATATGTAAACGTTTCAAAACGTTCCATTGTAACGTATCCGGCATTTACCGGTTATATGTATATGAAGTTTAAAGAAGCACTTCTGAAATCATTGTTTTTGTGATGTCACAAAACGGAATACATTAACCCAAATTCTGCTTTGCGACCAAAGCTGTTTAGTGCTGCCTTTTACTCTTAAGTCCAGAAAAGCAATGAGTTGATTGTTTTCTGTGTTTTCTTGTGAACCTTTTTATTGCTAAGCTAAGAAAAGTTTTCTCTCATAATCAAAACTCATTTTCTTTAAATATATATCATCTGCAGTGCTGTTGGGAAAAACCTCTGTTTCCTCATTTTTAGGCTCATTCACAAAAAATAATACCCCAAATGCTGTATCAATGTACATATGTCAATATATTTAACACTGTTGTGTGTTTTGGTGCTGTGCAGGCTAATGTATTGTCACAGTGTTTTGTCTTTACTTACAGTATTAAAGTGTGGTACTGATATCCAAGTCTGGTGACGTTAGGACAATTGGAATAGATTTAATTGTTTTTGAACAGAATTGGTTTTGAACCCTAATTTTACTCCTTACATAACAAAACCAATCAGCCACATATCACATAGCCACATTGATCAGATCTGACCCGAGGCAGTAATACATGCTGGAAGACCTGCATCAGGATTACAGTCCTCTCCTCATCTCATCACACTTGTCTGTGCTGCTACTTTTATGCTGAACCTAAAGGAAATGTGGGGACAATGCACAGGCCTCCACTGCAGAGACAGCACATCAGAGAGCTAAAGATAAAGACATCAAGGTTAAAAAGATGTTTTTATTTAGAGTATGTAGATGGGCATTTTTGTGAATGAAGGGTGTTGTATACAATGCAAAGTTGACATAATTAACTGATTATTTTTTTTTTTAACAAAGAATTTTATACATGACACTCCAACAATTGGGGGTACCAGTATAGATACACCTGATGAGATGAAGATAGGACTGTAATCCTGTTGCAGGTCTTTTAGTATTATCTTCTGGGCTTCATAGTGTCCAAGGTACCCAGTCAGATATGTGAGGTAATTTGTTTCAGTAGATAAGGATCATAAAACCTTTCCAGGGCTAATAGGAGTTCAAAAATTGTAAGCAGTGGCATGGATGATGGAAATATAGGTACATTCTACACTACATTCATAGGTCTTAAACATTGACGCGTATTGGTGTAGCTGTGGAATCAAACCCCAGTTTGCCACAAGGAGGGGTAAATGTTGTTACCTGCAACACCACACTGCAGTAGAATAGATTATGGGGCCAATTCAAAGCTAACCTGTGTGTGTTTCAAGTCCAGCACTTATGGTGATATGGTGAAGTGCTGTGTCTACTCTTTAAAAGAAAGAAAAGATCTATAAAGTGTTGTATTTTTCCACAAAGTCATGGGGTCCTTATTTTTAAATGGTTATTAAGACCAGATCTGATCCCCTGAATTTTAACAAAATTGTTCGTTGCTGATAGAAAACTGCTAATAGTGGGCAAATGGTAGTTACAGATTTTTAAGCTGCATGGTAGACTGAATCAGGACGAGGCTAAATCAGCCTGTCATGTATTCATCATCTTGGCATTTCACTGTCAGATTTTGCCACGGAGGCTGAGGTCCTCGTTTTACCTTCTGCAGCTCTTATGAGTCACTGGAGTGTGCAGCGATCCTCCTGAAGCAATGCAGGAGAATAACAGACCATGTTCAAGCTTTGAAGTTGTAGTTTGTTTAAGTGTTAGAAACTAGTGCTGCTGTTTCTAGATTGCACAGGGTCGCAGTCAGATTTTAGCTCTATTACAGCTTATTTCCCATCCTATCTTATTTATTCCCTCAGTTGAATACATCAGTATAATAAATGAGGATGTGTGTATTTCTAGTCATTAATCAGCCCCGTTTTCAACAATAACCTGCCAATACCAATATTATTGGGATGTTGATGATGTGAATGACTTTTAACTGTACATTGTAGATCCGGAGAAGGCGACTGGCCCGGTTAGCTGGAGGTCAGACATCCCAGCCCACCACCCCTCTAAGCACCCCCTTGACGTCCCCACAGAGAGAGACCCCTCCAGGTCCACTGCCAGGGCCATCGGGGGCCTCTCCACAGCCTTTACCACCAGCACCATCCCACACTTTGGGCCTCAGTACCCAAAATGTCACCCCTGCCACTTCTCCCATGGGGGCTTCAGGTAAAAGCACTCTCCTGATATTCTCATTTCCACTTCTGCAGCAGTGGAGTATACCTACAGCATTGTACATGTACTTTGTACTGCAAAATAATTTGTACTGTAATTTGTAACTGTTCCCTCTGGGATTAATAAAGTATTTCTGGTTCTGAAAGTGGTCTTGGACATACCATGTGTGTATGGAGTGTTGTCTCTTACTATCCTTTGGAAATTGTAAACAGATTATTTGTCTTAAAATAGAGCCCACCACTGTGAGAGTGTTCTCAGGCCCCATCAGTGTCTGAGAGAGTAATTAGTGTTGCTCTGAATGAGCTGCTTTTGAACATGTCTAAGGCTTGACACTTAACAGAATGGCAAATGACATTACAAACAATGACTGATCCATGTCTTTAAAGGCCAGGCCAGTTACCCGGGACAATTCCTTGCTCTCATTCTAGGGATTTAATTGAATTGTCTGCCTTTCATCTTCAGGAACTTCAGGGTAGATTTTGGGAATCATGAAGGTCTCTAGGGAGCAGTTCTGTGTTCAAAGCAAGAGAGGTTTGTGTACCAGAAAGGCAAAAAAGAGCACAGTCATACTTGCAGGCTCTCTGTACCTTATCCTTGGCCAGAGTTCAACCCAGGACTTGTAGCTGAGCCAGACTGATGGCTCTCAGATTTAGCGCTTCACTGCCATAGGGAATACAGTCTGTTGATTACAAGTACGCTGGCTGTCATGTAGGTTATGACCTAGTTGTTCTAAGAGTGTTTGCATATCTTATCTGATTACCTTTTGTAGTCGTGTGACTGCTGCTACAAGAAGAGAACACCAAGGCTTCAATCTCAGCTTGTTTAGTTTAGTAGTAAAACCATAAAATCAGGTTTATTCTAATGCAGGTCTTATTTTACTTTCAGTGTTAACATATCATAGTCAAGCTGAACCTCTTTTCTGTTTTAATATAGTATTTGCCATTTCTGATGACCTGAGGCCTTGTGTGGTTTAGATTTCAGGGAATCAGGATTTTGGGGGGTGCACATCAGCTTTTGTAAAATGACCTTTTTTCGTGTTGTCATCAGAAAGAGCAGGGTGCTATTGTGGCTGCCATTCAGCACCCCTGATTCAGAGCTCAGTGCTGCATGAAAGTGCCGTTTTAGCAAAAGCACAAGGCTGCAATGTATTGCAACTTTTGTCTAGAACCTCTAGCAATGGCATGTGTTCCAATGCACCTGCCCTTTGTGCTCTTCTTGTATGCTGCTATTTTGGTACTTGGTAGTGTTTTAAACAGGGATGTTGCCAGTTTTACACACCAGCCTGTTAGTTAAACTAAGTGACTATAAGTGAAGTACCCCTACTTTTAAGTGTCCTATTTTAGTCCATATCTGGCTTTGCACATTTTATCAATTAAACTCTACATATTCCCTTAATGGAGAGGTCAGTAACTGAAGCAGCATTTGTTCTAGTATCTTATGGTCTGACTGAAATGGATCCCTATTCCCTCATTAGAATTGCACTATATAGGGAGACTATTTAGGTTGGTAGAAACACTTATGAATTTGGACACTTCCACATCAGCAACGGTCACATAAACAAACACAAGTGTCTGAGCCGTGTTTAAGCTCTGTACACAAACATGAAATTAATTCTAAAGTAAAGTTAGTAAGGCTCTGTGCTGTTCATGGAATAATCCTTGATTCTGTTACTTACAAACATAATCCTCTCATTAATGAACTAACATTACATGGGAAGCATCTGAATATTACTGCCTTAGCTAGCAGCTATATGAGCAAATGATTTGAGATTCATTCGTTCCAATATGTTGCTTAGTAATGAGACACAGTTACATTCTGGTCCATATTCAGCTCATCTAGTGAGCTACAATATTTACTAGGGCTGGACAATGAATCTAAAATTAATTATAACTGACTTAGAAACTCAATTTGTCTTATGTTTATCTCTTTCCATTATTTCAATTATTTTGTTTTCAATTCTGCTAATATTTTCTCCTCTGTGTATTTATGTACTGTCCCCATAATATTCCACCATGTATGTAGTCATGTGACTCCACCTTGTTCAGTCTGCAACATGGAAGCAACAGGGAGGACTCAAACACTGATTCACCTGAGGAATTTGTACCAAAGAAAAATGCTGTTGTTTATTAAAAATAACCATTCAAAAATAACAGTAATTAATTGTGATTATTGATTTGAGCTTCTATTGCCCAGCAGTAATGTTTACTATAAATTATCAGTGATTTGTGGGAGGTAGTGCCCACAAAATCACACAAATTCCACTTTATGATTCTGACATTTTATGATTCTGAAAAATGGCTGACGTACTCATTAGTACCCTAAAACGTAAATAGGGGTCCATTTCTAATTGTCTCTGTTCTACTGAATGAATTTTCATTCAGAAGTAACCTCTGGTCTTGTACTGGCCCCTTCATAGATGGTGGCCAACAGATACAGCTCAGTCAAATACAGATACATGCTACTGTCTGTAGTTCAGGCACAGAAGTCTTGTAGTTCGAATCTATCTCATTGAGTAGTCTTATGTAGTCTACCCAAAAACATTATCTTCAAACTGGTGTGTGGAGACTTGTCAGTCACATTGTACTAACAGGTTTGCCTGTTTTCTTCATTGCTTTAGGGGTGGCGTACCGCAGCCAGAGCAGTGAGGGGGTCAGCTCTCTCTCCAGCTCCCCATCCAACAGCCTTGAGACCCAGTCTCAGTCCCTGTCCCGCTCGCAGAGCATGGACATTGACACAACATCCTGCGAAAAGAGGTGAGTCAATTTTTGTATTTTATCTACTCAGACATATTGTGAAAGGAAGGTAAAAAGGTGACAAATGAAGTAAAAGTGATTGGAGCCTCATTAATTCTCATAATAGTCTCTTAATTCTTAGGATAACATTAGGAATATCAGTCACAAGTGTCCAGTCGTAGAATTAAACCAGATATTTCTGAGTTCACTAATTTTGCATGTTAACCCAGAAGAATGTGGACTCTCATTCCTGTGTGTGTGTGTGTGTGTGTGTGTAATATTATTATTTATCTTCAGCATGTCCCAGGTGGATGTGGACTCGGGAATTGAGAACATGGAAGTGGAGGACAGTGACCGCAGGGAGAAGCGTAACCTGGCTGAGAAGGTGCACACAGTTACATTAATATCAAGGGACTATTGTTTCATTTGTCTGACATTTAAAACCACCACCAATCTAAGACTGGGCCATATGGACAAAAAATCATATCCTGATATATTTTTGCTCAATGGCATTATACAATATGAGATGATATAAATACAATGTGAAATTTAGGACACTCTATGAAATCCTTTATAAACACCAAGTTGATTTCATGCCAGATGCTCTGTCTGATGCCCCCTCCATCATGCATGTGTGAGAACACTAATGGGGGTGGAGGGGAGCAGAGTAGAAGAGGGGCTGAGAGCAGGGGGTGGAGCAGAGTGAGGGAGCAATTAAAGGTTTTCTGTAAGATTGAAACAGAACATTCTTTAAAAACTATATATTGATATATTGTTAAATATATTTTGCCCAGCCCTACCACAATCTAGTTTTTAAGGTTATGAACTGATGCTAAGTGTGCGGGAATCACAGTAGCAGTAAATGAATCAGTAATTGTGACTAAATCCCACTTTCTTATGGCAGGACTCCTCGTCTAACCCAGATGTGTCTGAGGAGCAGGCTCTGCAGCTCATCTGCAAGATCCTTCGTGTGTCCTGGAAGGACCAGGACCGTGATGTCATCTTTCTGCCCTCGCTTGCTGCAGAATTCCAGCAGAACCCAAAAGATGGTAAGAGACAGAATAGGCAAACTTGAAAGAGGATGAAATATGATAGTTTCAACCATATCAGAAATATTTTTCCTATAGCCTGTGTTTTTCCTGTCTCTTTTCCACCAGTCTATTCTGACTTCAAAGACTTGATTGGCCAGATCCTGATGGAAGTCCTCATGATGTCCACCCAGTCACGTGACTGCAACCCCTTTGCTAGCCTGACCGCCACATCCCAGCCAATCACTGCTGCCAAATCTCCAGACCACCACCTGACGCTTGTCCCGCCTTCCAGCCAGGGCAGCAGTCCCATGATGCCCTGCGGTGGCTCGTTCGGTGCCAGCTCTTTGTCCAGGCAAGTGTGGGTGAACAATGGAGAGTATTCATTCATTACTCATAGGTGCAGATTTGATCTTAAAATGAATCTAATGTGTTGATATTTCCTACTCAGTTCCTGATGTTGATGTCCTTCATGAGACATGATCTTATTGTTAGTCTGTATACTGTCATTATGTGCATAACCTTTCATTTGAACCCTACTCTACTACTGTACTCTGCTGTCAGTTGTTTCTTAGTCCATCATTGGTCACTTTCTGTGCTTTCATATTTGATTTTCTGTATAATTCCTGTTGTTTTCAGTTTGTATGGATGTAGTCCACACCCTCTCACTCAAAGCTTGAGGATGAGCAATCCATCAGTACCTGCAGGTGCCCCTCCTGCAGGTGCCCCTCCTGCAGGTGCCCCTCCTGCAGGTGCCCCAGCTGCACAAGTCCCTGCTCCACGGCTCCCTTTCAGCTCCTCTCAAGCCTCCTCTGCTCCTGTACCCATCTCTCAGAGGTACAGACCCTACTCCCTCAGCCCCTCTCAGGGTTCCTCTTTCCCTATGAGCCTGAGTCCAAGATCTGGCTCTGCAGGGCCTTCAACTGCCCTGTCCTCCTCTACCCAAAGCCCAGCTGTGCCGTCCAGCCCCCAGCCAGGCCCACTGCCATCCCCCAGACTCCGGGCACAGCATGCAACTGTCCCATTCCCCTTCTTGCCTGCCTCTCCCACCACTATGGCCAGAAGGACTGCTCTGGCTGCCCGGATGCCCTCTAGGTATTTTCTTGTTATGATAGATGTGAAGCTTTGCCCACTAAACCAGTAACATGCTAACCCAATGCCTGATTAAAGGCCAAATGCAAGTTGTCCAAATGGTTCTTTTAATATATCCAGTGATGTGAACCACGTTAAGTAGCTGCTAACTAATGGCAAATTGCTGGGGTAAAGATAAAACCTGTGATTTCAGTGAGAAGGTGTGTTTCTCTTCCACTTTGAGCTTTTTGCCAGCTTTCCTTGATTCTTTTCTTCTGCTGTGCTTTTTGCTGCTGATGTGCAGTGGTTCACAAACAGCACATATGCTGATCTGTATGATCATCTTTATTGTTGTGCAATAATACATATGTGGGAGTGCTATATTGTGAGAGATTGGCAATATAGCACGATCTTGAGGGTGTTATTGCTATTATACCACAGTTCTGTATTAAATTAATAGAACAAAAGAAGGAGTGTGTTATCGTGGAATTACTGCACAGGTGGTAACACATTCTATCGCAGCCGTGCTGTTTTTCACACATGAACTTATGTTGTATTGTTTTAATACAACAGTTTGGGAAATAAATAAAGTAAGAAAATAACGAACTGAGGCGTGAACATCACGGATAATGTTTTAATGTTAATATTTCCTCCCAAATTATAGTTCCTAAACTAGCAGCTTGTTAGTATGTCACAATAACAAACTCCACTCGCACTGCAACTAGCAGCTAATAGTTGTTAGTCTGTGTCGAATGACTGTCCAACCTCATGCATCTTGATGGACACAAATGGCTTGGTGCCTCCAAACGTGTATTGATTCACATATGGTGCACAAGCAGATAATTCCCAAATCCTAAACACAAAGGACCACTTCACTGAACTACAACGAGCCCCGACCAGATCCACAGTTTCTCTAGCCTCATTGAGTTTCTGTGTTTGTGTCCATATGCCAAGGGCTGAGTTTTTAAATGTGCAAGGTGATGCTACCTAGGAAGTTGCACCTGGCCCAACATGTTGGTGAGCAGACAAGACACTGGCTGCTCCATCTCTGGATCCATCCTATTGACTTAATCCATTTAGGTTTGTTATTCGTTGTGTATGGCAGTGCTGTTCCGTGGAGTGATACAGTTTTGTGGCTGCACAATTTGAACTCTTCTCAACCAAACAGCTTGCGTGGCTATAACTAACTGTTGTATAATTTTAGATAATGACTCAAAAACGAATCAGTAATGTTTACTTCAGATAGGAAGAGCTTTTCATGCAAATAAACTCTTAAGGTCATTGAGGCCTTTTTTCCACCTCATGGTTTAGTTCATTCATGGCTTGATTGCGTTTCAGTGAACAAACGTCTGTCTTCATTGTGCCCTTTCGGTCGAGGTGGAACATCAGTGTGATTCTTCAATCGTTGAAATTGTCCCTCTGTCCAAACCAGTGCACTGCAGCTGGCGATGTGTGCCTGTCTTTGTTTTCTGAACACAGTGTTATTATTTTTTAACAGCTTTCCTGGTCATTGCTAGGCAACTGGCAAGAAATACCTTCAGAGTGTAGTTATCAGTTAGTACTCCTCAAATGCCTCTCATCCAATCACATTGCAAACTCAGAACTGACTGTGGTATAATGAGCATCATGAAGCTTAAAGCGTATTTGACAACAGTCCATTTGTGGTTCCTCCTTTCCATGAGAAATCTCATTAAACCCTTCCCTCTCCCTCATTTCATGTCCTCCCACCCTGCACCTGTCTGTCCACCGTGGCTATGCCAGCCCTTTCTCTCTCCTCTTCTTTGCCCTGTCTGACATGTCTCAGGACAGCAGTGATGAAGAGCTGGAGGAAGACGAGGAGGAGGAGGATTTTTCTGGGGTTCAGTTTGGGTCAAGGTACAAGTGCCAGCGTGTGTTGCATGCTTCAGCGTGCTGCCTGGCCACTAACAGAAACACACTGTGCCCTTTGCTGGCACAAGAAGTGGGCCTTGCCATAAGACAGGCTTTTGGCTTCAGTGAACTGTGTTTCATGGTAAAGAGATTATTTACATTTTTTCATTGTTTTAATCCAAAGGCGAAAGGGTAGGTATAAACCCCCCCGGAGGTCTTGTGGCAGCCTGTTGGTGAGGGCTTTGTTTTCAGATGATATCGTGTCAATGTCACGAGGATTTGAGACTAATTTTAGCTTGTGGCATGAATGTGATCCTGTTGACCTCTAAGCTCCTTGCCAGAACATCTGTCTATGCTTTTATTGTTGCCTCTGTCCATTCGTTTGAATGTTACTGATGAGGCTTACCTCCTGAATTGCTACAAATTGCATTGGGAAATGGCTGATAATGAGCAGTTTAGGTGATTAATCCATACTGGATGAATAAATAACATGACTAATAAGAGAGGCAGAGGTGTGCTGTGAAGTGTGTCCTGTCTTCTCACCTCTATAGCATGCTATATCAGACAGAAGGTGCTTAGGCTTCTTTTTTTAAGGTTGCTGTTTTATCTGTTTTAAATTTGTGGTCTGCGGTTTATCTATCTATTTATTCATTTTCCCCTCTTGATTTGAAAACATTTGGTCTTATTTGAGGGGATCTTCTTGAACTTCTGGGCAACAACTTCTTGCTTGTTCAAGATGAATACCTTTGTAATATAGAGGTCTGGGTGACCACCTGCTCCTGTCTGCTCCTGCCCCACTCCCACCTGCAATATTGACATTTCGGTCTGGTCACCTACAGTCCTACAAACTTACCTTTAGTTATCTTACTTGTGGTGTCACCTTTTTAAGAGGATGTTCCCCAACTGACCATCCAAAGGCCTCATTTCTGTATCACAGTAATGCCCAATTTGTCTTGTTCACGTAAATTGGTTGCTTCTCAAATATTTAGTATGAATTTTTTACTTGATTGATTATTGGGGTTCAGTGACTTATTAGCTTATTCGGCTGAAATCCGTGATCAAATTAGTTGGCAACTAATTTAATATTCGATCAGTTGGTGACATCATTCTCAGGGTCTGAGTGGTCACTTACGCTTAACCTCTGAACACAGATGCAGTAAACCATACAGACTGAGCAGTCTATGTGAATGGTGTGCACAGATAGAACTACAAACTTTGTGCCATGAGAGCCATAGGGCATCACAGAGAGCAGAGTTGTACTAGTGTGAGGAATGGCAGTTTCACATGAACACTGAGTTTATTTAACCTCAGAATGAAGGACTTCACTGTTACCTTATTGTAATGTACTGTTATGAAAGGAAGGAAGAAAGAAAGAAAAATAAATAAATAAAGGGAGTAGATGAGGGAGGCAAGCACTCCATGCAGCCAAAACAAATAAACTTTTTTTTTTCCCAAAATAAAATACAAATGTAATACAACTGTTTTAGTAATACAAAATATACAAAACATCAGACTGAAAACTAAAATTACTGTTTGATGTTAAATTCTTCTCCTGATCTGAAAAAGGGCATTTAGTTTTGATATTTTATTAGCTTTGCACATGATGCAAATGTTAACAGCAAACAGAGGCTGGAATTGTATTCTTTTATGTTTGTTGTCTTTGTGTGCATACATTGGCAAATGCAAAAATCAGCCTAAAGATAAATTTTAAACCTGATGGTTACATTAATTGAGTGAGCCATAATCTGAATGATTATCTTATTCCTTGTAACTTTGTTTGTTTTTTTTATATATATATATATATATATATATATATATATATGTGTGTGTATTCCTTATAATTTTATCTTAATTTTTTCCCATCCCAATTTGGAAGTGTATTACATGCTTCCGACACTAGGAGGGTGAAGACAAGCACATGCGTCCTCCAATACATGCATTTTTTGTATTGTTCCCAGCTCCGATACACTTTCTGGGTGTGATGTGGGGAGAGTGCTGTTTTACCACCTAGAGAGATAGTGGCCAATTGTCCTCTCTCAGACTGTGGCTGCTGATTGCCAGGATTCTAACCTGCAATCATTGGATCATACTGCTAGTGCATTTGAACACCGAATCACTTGGAGCCCCATGCTATTCATTGAGAGTCTTGCTCCCACAAATCAATAAAGATTTGTCTGTCTGTTTCTCAATCTGTCTGTCTGTGTCTCCATCTATCATTCTATCATTCTGTCTCTCTGTCTGTCTGTAATTCTGTCTATCTATATCTATCTGTCTGTCTGTCTGTCTCTATCTGTCTCTCTATTTGTCTCCATCTATGAATCTGTCTCTATCTATCTGTCTGTCTCTCTCTATCTGTCTGTCTCTCTGACTGGAATGGTTAACTGCCTGTGCCCATGCATAACACTATTATTTTGTCTTGTGCCTGAAGTTATGTGGGGACAGGGACAGGGACCTGTGGTGTCCTGTAGAAATGCAGACCTCTATAGCAATGCAACAGCATTAACTAAAGTTCTTCAGGTGATGAGCAAACACCTGTTGTGTTCTTTGTTGATCTAACCTGTATTGTAAACATGGGTGAGGTCTACATGCTTTTGAATGCTTTGCATCTACCCAAGGCCTTATCTAAAATTCCTGAATTTTATATTTTGTTGTTCTAACACAGCCTGCAAAGCCTTTTCTTACAGGATGGCCTGTGATGATTGTGTATTATTTCTGAAGCTGAGTCTGTCTTCTGCGGGTCACTCGTCATGTTGTTTTCTTTCTTGTTTCTAATGACATCCACCTTTCTCTCTCTCTTCCCCATCTGTCTCTCCTTTTGTAGCCTGGGTGCGTCTGGTGGGGGAATGGCCTGTGACTCAGGCAGTGACCGCTTCACCATTGAGGCATGTAAAGAGACAGAGATGCTGAACTACCTCATCGAGCGCTTTGACAGTGTGGGCATGGAGGAGAGGAAGGCACCTAAGGTGACGTTTCACAGAAACATTTGACGAAGTGCAAAAGAGTAGAATGTCTTCCTGATGATGAGGTTGTTCCAATGCAAACAGAATCAAAAGGAAACATTGTTTACCAAGCCCCTTCGCTGGTACTTCGTTATGAT
Organism: Acestrorhynchus altus; assembly: GCA_034509495.1. Lineage (NCBI taxonomy): Eukaryota > Metazoa > Chordata > Actinopteri > Characiformes > Acestrorhynchidae > Acestrorhynchus > Acestrorhynchus altus. Next base: position 21,824,269 of record CM067518.1, read on the forward strand.
AATAGACTTCTTAGATGAAAAGATATCTCCTGGGAGAGAAGTCATGTGCTCTTTGTGAATGAAAGTGAAAAGTGAACTCCAGTCCTCAGGCTGGTTTTAATGGTTTGCCTGCTGTATTTGCACATTCTGAGTGATGTGTTGTACTGTTACAGATGTGCAGCCAACCAGTGGTCAGTCAGCCGCTCAGCAACATACGCTCCCAGTGTATTTCCCATGCTGCTCTTGTGCTTCAGGGTGCCCTCACTCAGCCCAGGTCAGTGCTTACAAACATCCTATTACCTGTGGTGCTCCTCAGTGTTATTGCTTCTTAATTTGTTGAGCTGGCGCTGCAGTCTACAAGTGTTTGTCCCAATTATTTATGTTCTAAGTATGTTTTACATCAGTAAGTTGTCAAAGGAAGTAGGGCAGCACAATATATATCATTTAGCATCATCATCACAAGTGGGCATGTGCAATATTCACATCACAAGACAAGCAGTGTCACAGATGGCAAATTTAATACAATGTTTACATTTTTTTTGCCACTTTATACAAAATAAAAAATCATTTTCCATGACGGATCAGACTGAAGCAGATTCTGTCATTATCATTTATCTTACTCCAATCTTTTATGCACAGAGGGGGGCATTATTAATGTATTTTTATATTCTTTTATATTGCAATATATATTGCTTTTTTCCAATATTGTGCAGCCCTAGAAGAATGTATTATGTACACTGCATGATTTTTGAAGTAGTAGCAGAGTATAGAAAGTCTTATTTACACCTCCACATTTGTATAGGCTGATTATTTTTTCCTCATGAAAAAACTCCCTATTGTTAAAAAAAACATGCCTAGTGTTACCTAGGAGCTGCAGATTGAACATGAAAGTACAAAACCTTGCTGCTGTCGTCGTTTGCACTACCTTTTGCACTGACCCAAAACAAAGCAACATGAAAAACACCTTTGATTGAGGTCGTAGGAGGTAAGATTGAGTCAGCATGGCCTGTACAGAATACAAAGGGAGCTGGACATGAATAGCACCACACATAATGGTGGCTACCCTACGAACGAGGCAGATGTTGGCTTGGTTCTGTTCCACCTTCTGTGTTATTGCAGAATTGGAAATGTAATAATGCCAGAATGTAGCTGCTGTATCATTTAAGGTGGAAATTAAATCAAGATACTGCCCATCAATACTTCTTAACTGTGTGGTTTTGGTAGTTTTTGGAAACTTCCTGTGTTCAGTTTTCATTGGTTGTTGACCATTAAATTCTACTAGATTACACTCAGTCTGGTCAGAACAAACGTGTGATATGCTCCCAATTGCTCTGACAAAGGATTGAGAAGCCAAATATCAGAATCTGCACCCCCTCACACACTACACCATTCTCTCAAATATAGGTAAAAAAAAATATTTTACTTAATATAATTATAATAGGTATAAGTATAGCTCCATCTTTAGGTTACCCTTATAGATATCAATGGAGGATGATGTCCTGATAGAAATAGGCAGGTTTATCTAAAACTTAGAATCAGAAAACATTTAATGTAATTGTATTCCAAAACACTTTGCATGCAGTTTATAATCTACTGCAGGGGTCACCAGCCTTGCTCCTGGAGAGCTGCCTTCCTTCCAACCCAATTCTTACACACCCCATTCAGCCAATCAAGAACATCCGAAGGCAGTAGACGGATCAGGTGAGCTGGATTAGGGTTAAATCTGAAGTCTGCTGGAAGGTGGCTCTCCAGGAACAGGGTTGGTGACAGGGTTGGTCTACTGTCTTGAAAACTGCATAGACATCCCTGTTTTTCATGAAGATTGTATAGAACGTTTTTCACCATCATTGAGATATCATCAGGTTTTACATTTATTACGTAGAATCCCAAGGTTTGATTTTTTTCATCCTTTTTATTTTAATTTTTTTTGTATACATTATGTAATGCTGTCAGGAAAAAAGATATACTAATGATGTGCAACTATACATTTCCTTGAGTTTCCATTCACAAAAATCTAGGCTGAAATGGATCAGCTGTTATCATCAGCGTGTCCAAATTGTAAAGTGGAATTCTCCATTCTACACTCTCCCACAAGTCACTGGTAAACATTGTATTTCATTACATGAGCTGAATATGGACCAGAATGCAATAGGCAATTCTAGGAGATGCAACCTGTCCAGCGCTCCACCAGGCACTAGTTTGCGTAAGGTGCCACCCATCCAAGGGCATCTTTATCATATGTCTGAACAAACAAAGTAGCCACTGCTCTCAGAGCCTCTTCCAGATATCAAAGCCAATGTTATATATAATATAATATAATAATAACATGGGCAGTAAGGCTGGATGATATAGGGGGGAAAAAATATATAGCAATATTTTAGCTGAATGGCAATATTCACTATGATGTATCAGTGTTATCGATTTGGCTGTGTTTATATGTATTGAAATTTGATCTTTATTTCTACTGTAAGCAGAAAATCATCTCATGCCCTTTGGTGTGTGCAAGAATGTGAGTGGATGGAGAGCGAGTGAGCAGAAAAAATGGCTTTCCATGAAATGGTTCAAACATTATTTTAACACTTGATATAAAAGTGTTTCTACTCTGTTTATATCCAAATGTACACAAACAGTCAAGGTCATCTTACAGGCCATGCAAGCAACAGTGGCGTTATTCACATTTTTCTTTTTCCCTTTTGTGTCTGAAATAAAAGGGTGTCCTGTATCTTTAGACTCACTGTAGATATACATTTCAATATATCATCCAGCCCTAATGGGCAGACATTTATTCAGAGGCTTTAATAATATTTACAATGAATAGCATGAAGCAGGCTGTATATTTAACATTAGTATCTCCATCTGGGAACAGAAGCTCTGTTTGCTGGTATGTTTGAAGATTGGAATTGAATTTGATGGGCTCTGCTTGTAATCCCAGGGCCCCGCTGCAGCCCTCTCTACTAGTCCCCTACATGCTGTGCCGGAACCTCCCTTATGGCTTTATCCAGGAGCTGGTACGCATGACTCACCAGGAGGAGGAGGTGTTTAAACAGGTAGGAGGTGCAGCGCGCACCACATGCTGATTTATTTTGTGCTTGAAGCTGTGGAGGAAGATAATAATTGATGTGCCATTCTCCATGGCATGGCAAGTACTGGAGATGCGTTAATGGAAAGCTAAGTACGACGTTTTTAACACCCAGTAATCTGCCCTGTTTGAAACCATGTCTGTATTTAAACAGACATTTCCCCCCCAGTATATGTCTGTTTTTGTTTACTTACTGCATAGTGCTGCAGATTGTGGTGATATTTTAACAGAGCCTGCTTTGTTTTAGAATAACGCCATTTCCAATCATGCTAATCAGGGATTTGTCTGTTTCTCAGTAATAGCTGTATGGTACACTCCTCTTTCCTGCAGTACTCAACTTTGATCTGCTTTCTCTCTCTTGCAGATCTTCGTCCCCATTCTCCAAGGGCTCGGATTAGCTGTGAAAGAATGTTCGTTTGACAGTGACAACTTTAAGTACCCCCTGATGGTAAGAGACGTCTGGCCAAGGCTTAATGTGCTGCCTCTGATGCAGTTTACTCCTGTGACAGTCAATCCTCATGAAAGCTGTTCCCTTTCATATCCTGCAATTTTATGCCCAGAAACTGCTGGTCTGAACTGAATCACACGTCGTAAAATACTTCACAAACTGTGGCTTGCGTGTCGGACAGATACAGTCTTATAAAACTGCTGTAGATGTCTAGTAAAGGACCATGATCTATAAAAATCAGCTGCTCTGCTACAGAGCACAGTAACACACTGATATGCTACACTTTGATGAAGCTTTTACAAGAAAACCACAACGTGATTAATTCATTGTTAACATTTACTTTCATGATTTATTTGCAGGCTTTAGCTGAACTTTGTGAAATTAAGTTTGGAAAAACCCACCCTGTGTGCAGTTTGGTAAGTTGTTTTTCTGGTCATTACACTTACAAAGTTCTACTTCTTGAGGCCTATACAGATGGGATTTGTTTAAAATGGGTTTAGTGATTTTAGTCCCGCCCAAATGCATCGTATCAGTAATTTATCCCAACTGCATGTTTCTGCTTCAGTAAAATTTTCGAACTATTGTTCATGTAAAACAAGTGGTAAAAACCTCAGCTTATATTAGTCACGTGTGAAACGATGTGGGTAAATATTCCCTCATATGCTGTGGATAAGGAGGGTTTAGGGGGTTTTCTCAGTACTGAGATGGTTAAGGGGGCATTTAGTTTTGTTGTGTGTGCCACAAATACCTTGGTTCCTTCAAGGTTGTGGCAAACATTCATACCTACTGTGGACGCTGCCAAAATTGATGAAATGGCTGTGTGAGGGTGTGTACAGGCTGGGTTATATAAAATATATAATAATACATAATAATATAAATGGGTTATAAGTTGGTTATTATCCTCCTATACTTTTAGTGGTGAAGCCATGTATTATTTTTGATGTTTGTGAGGAGGTGGAAGTGGATTCATGCAGCCACTCTCATCTCAGCCATTTATGGCAAGCATTCTAATCCCTTGCGAATCAGCCATAAACTTCACAGCACATTTACATTACTCTGGGCTTTACATTAATTTAGGGTTTGTGTATCTAAAGTATAAGTGCTTCAAAGGGTTATTTGAAATGCTGTAGAAGGAACACTTCCATAAAGAACTATGTTTGTAATTGGGAAGTGCAAGTGTGAAGAACCGACCCTTGATTTAAAGGTTTGTTTCCATTTAAAGCTTATTCACACTCTCATTCCTTTTACAAACATGTATTCAATGATGCTAAAAGTGGTTCTTCTATGACATTGTTTAAAGAACCATACAGAGCACCTTTATTTTAAAGAGTGTAGTAAAGTATTGAACAGCTTAATTTTTTTTTTTTTTTTTTTTTTGGACAAATCAGAAATCCAAAATTTCTAATTATTAGGATATTTAATTCAGTTCACTACTCATCATTAAATGATATCCTATTTTTTTTTTTTAGATGCATGCAAAAGTATGTTGGTCAGATATGACAGTCCTCAGAGCTCTGAAGCTCTCCTACTCCTAAGTTTGGTTTACCTAATTCTCCTATAACTGTCATTCTGGAAGGTGGTCTCATTGCTATAGTCAGAAAAAGTATGTATTGATTTGCAGTGACCCTTCTGAGAAGAACCATCTACAATCTCTATTTCTTTTCAATAGATCTGAAAATGCAGAGTTCACTTCAGTCCCTATTTCTATAGAACCACTGTCCAGTTGAGCATTTGTTGTGGCTAAAGCTTCTACCAACTCTGACCCAACAGTGAACCCATTCAATAAGTTACTCTGAGGTCTTTTGCTTTTGCCAACTTGGTCCAGAGTGACTCTGCATGTTAGTGGAACTTGAATTTGGACCATTTCTGTTGAAGTATAGCTCGATAAGGTGATGGTCTGACTGTAGCAATATGTGTCTATGTGCCCATAGATCACGTCTCTGCCACTGTGGTGTCCTGATGCTTTGAGTCCTGGAGCAGGCAGAGAGATTCAGAGACTGTCTTTTCTTGGAGCCTTCTTCAGTCTTTCTGTCTTTGCAGAGGATGATGTGAGTCACTTTAATTATAGTCCACAATGTTCTGCTGAGACAAAGCTGCTCAAAAGTACAGTACAATGCAAATTCATCATTAATGTGTCATCTTGAACAGATTGTGTTTCCTAACACGTCAAATGCTGTTTTTTTTTTTTTTTCAGACAAAAGTGGGAGACAAGTACTTCTCAGGCCCTGCCATTACAATGGAAAACACGCGTGTGGTCAGTCAGTCCTTGCAGCACTATCTGGAGTCTGCCAGGGTGAGTGCTACAGCTCCAGTGCCCATGAATTTTTAATGAGCTGCTTGAATCGATCACTGGAACATTGGCTAGAAACGGCTTTTTATAGTGCGGCCCAGTGCTGCTGGGTGGTCTGGTCTTCTCTTATTGTTCCTTTAAGGTTAAATGGAGCTCAGAATAGATTTCTGGCATTTTTCTGCAGCAGCAACAGCAGCAGATCCTCAGAGGTCCAGCTACTTATCTGAAGAATTATGTTGGATTTCAATGGTTTCATTGATATTTGTGTGTTCAGTGTCTGCATGTTGATTTGTGGTCTTCAGGGTGATCTGTTCAAAATCCTTCACAACATCTTGCTGAATGGAGAGACGAGGGAGGCTGCACTCAACTACATGGCAGCTCTGGTGAATCGTAATGTGAAGAAAGCTCAGATGCAGGTATGACTCATGCCAGATTTGGATTTAATTTTGTAAAGTGAGTGAAACATTGCAGCACAGTTACAGATTCCTGAGATCAGTGAGCGTACGTTCACGTTTAGTGTACACTGATGGTTATGGATCAGGCCTACACTGTACAAGTAATGTGATTATACTGTATATAATGTATAAACATACAGTCATGAAAAAGAACACCCCATGAAATTTTTTAACATTTTCAAACACATTCTCATTTCATCTTCATTTTAAGAGTATTGAGAGATTGAGTTTATATAACAAAGAAATCTTTTAAAAATATTTTATAAAATGGAATTAATTAGAGTGTAATTAGAGGATTTTGGAAGAGTCTGTCTTATTTAAACCTCAGACATTATTTGGGTATGCTCTTGATTTGTTTAAGTGAGTGCTATAATCATGAGGCAATCCAAAGAGGCCTTCAAAAAGATGATTGTTGGTGCAGATTATTCTGGGAATGGATTTAAAAATATCTCATGACAATTTGAAATCAGTCATTGTACTGTACGGACGATAATGTACAAGTGAAACAGGTCAGGCTGTTCTAGCAAGATGTGCCTAGCAAGTCTCCAACAATTCTCAGATGTCATCAGGAGATGTATAGGTAGCCCCTTCCACAGTTTCTCGTCTTTCATTAGAAATGGGCTGAATAAACTGTAGAGATGACTTTTCCTCACAAGAAAATTGTATTTAATTGCTATTAATTTGTTTTACATCTTGTCATATAAGACATTGCTTCATTGTTGTTAGAATACCTTATTCAGTATCTTTAAGATGAACTTTCAAATGTGTCTGTGTTTAAATATATTAAAAGGGGAAGTCCTACATTTCTTACATGATTCTACAGTGAGAAATGCAATACTATTTAAACCTTCACAAATCCCTCATGTTGTATTACATTACATATTTTTGATATTTAAAAACACTCGTATAGGTTAAGATGACTGCACACAATTAAAGTATCCTGATGGGCTTATTGGAACATTGAAACCCTTTGCAATATCAGAATTGCAAAGACCAATACAGCTTAAAAAATACATCAGATGTAAAATAAATAGTGTTCGACACCTACTGATACAGTGTTGATCTTTATTCTGCTGGGATTGGTTGCAGACGGATGATAAGCTGGTGTCCACAGACGGCTTCATGATGAACTTCCTGTGGGTACTGCAGCAGCTAAGTATGAAGATTAAGCTGGAGACTGTGGATCCTCTCTACATTTTTCATTCCAAATGTAGACTAAATGTCAGTGTCGAAGAAACCCGACTTAAAGCCACCATGGAGGAGCTGAAGAGCTGGTTGGCAGAGCTACGTGAGTGCATGGCTAACATGTCTCTGTATCGGATGCACATGTTTTTATTAATGTTTATAGTTGTAATGTATCCTTTTTTATGGATAAATCATTAACTTTAAATGCTGCTTATAATTTAATAATAACATAATAATAGTAATATTAACATATTTTACACTGCAAATAATTCAAGTCAGGCTAACTTAAAAAGTGACTGATTACAGGGCATTCAGTCGAGTTAATTTAACTTAGTTTAGTCTCTTAACTCACATTTTTCAGTTCTATAACTCACGTTGGTCAACAATACATCCCAAAACAGGAGTCTTTTGACACTGGAGCACTGAATTCTTGCAGGGATTTGAATTTATGATCGGAGACTTGGTTAGCAGCAGTTAGACAGTTGGGCCACTCTAGAGCTGAGAAACTGGACATAAAATAGAACAGAATAGATTTACCTTCCTGTGTTTTCTTGGATGGATATCTCCAAGGTTTTATAGATGTTGAGTGGCACTTGTTTACATGTGTAACAGCTGTCTTTGGGCAGTGACAGGAGATTGTATATTTGAATCCCAACATTCCCACAGCTCTCCATTGTCTGAAAACAAAAAGGCCTTTTCTTGACTGATGGTTTAAGTCTTAACCTGCAGATAGAAATAAACAGCAAACAATATGAGAGGGAGGAGCCACAGACTAAACAACATACACAACATTTAAGCTGCATCATTTCAGCTGCAGCTGGTCTACTAATGTTGTTGAGGCTTAACTAAAAATGTTTTGTTGACAAATTGTGATTTGGTGGAAATTAAGAATTAAACACTGTATTCACACCTGTGTAAGTTGAAAAATCAGAATCTGTACACTATTGTAGCTTTAGCACGTCTCTGATACCTTCCCTCCTTGTCTATTTTGCAGATGAAGACCCAACCAAATTCCCAGAGCCCAAGTTCCCTACAGAATGTTTCTTTCTAACGCTACATGCACATCACCTGTCCATCTTGCCTGGCTGTCGTCGTTACATTCGCAGACTAAGAGCCATTAGGGATCTGAACAGGTATATTTCACACATTAATGCTTTAGATATATATTGAATATACATCTCAAATAAGTGTAATATTGCACTGTCTAAGAAGCTTGGCTGTTGTCTATCATTTTGCATCATTGTTCCCAAACATTGCTTTAAGTAACAGCTTATATGGGTTACTGCCGCATTAGTGGCAGTCATTCAAGCCTTCCACGATAAAAGGGAAGGCCCTGGAGGAGGCTTGTCACATTTGCATTATTTTTTCTCTCCAAGTCTGCCTCCTCTGAATGTCTAGTTCCCCCTACTGTTGGCATCTCTCATAACACTCATCTCTGATTCCTCATGGCATTATTTGTTCAGAGTGAAGGGTTAGTTTAGGTAAGTGTGTGTGTGTGTCTGTGTGTTTTCACTATAGAACTGTGGAGGAGCTGAAAAACAGTGAGAGCCAATGGAAAGACTCACCCTTGGCCAGTCGTCACAGAGAGATGCTGAAGAGATGTAAAACCCAGCTTAAGGTGTGATAAACTATTGTTCGCTTTTTTCTAATAATGTGAGTCATTCGTTATTTTTAAACAAATATAAGTTGAAGACAACATCAGTAGATGCGTTGCCTAGCTGTTCTGTGGCTTTTTGCTGTGCTTGTAGAAACTGGTACGCTCAAAAGCATGTGCTGATGCTGGCCTGCTGGATGAGAATCTCCTGCGCAGATGTCTCCAGTTCTACAGTATGGTGATTCAGCTCATTCTGCGCATGGTGGACCCTGCCTACCCCAAGTCAGTCACTTCCCATTTATCTCAAAGTGTTCTCACACACCAAACCATCTGTCTGCACTGCGTACAACCTCAGGTTAGCTTATCCAGTAGGGCTGGGTATCGCTGCTGATTTCCCAAATTGATTAGATTGTTCTTTACAAAGGTCCCAATTCGATTCCCGATTTGATCCAATATGGATTCTTTTATGCATGTTTTACTTACATTAACAGTTTTTTAAACTGCAGTGTTAAATATGCTAATGGTCTAGCAAGCATATAAGCTAATCAGTGCTGTTCATTACACAACAAGACAAACAGATTTTACTTACTCATACCATCCTCCTCTGAATCAAATCAACTTAAGCTGTTCTCCTCACCGGTTTTGTCCAGAAATAGGGGCTGCTGTGTTGTAAGGCATGAGTTTCAGCTGAGAATCATTACTTTGCACCTCAAAGTTTACGTGTCTCGTAATCCCCAGTAAGAGCTGCCGGACCATCCTTTTTATTATGAACAACTGAGTTTGTTAATGGGTGGGCCAGCAAGGCTTGCAATTTGACTGACAGCAGTATATCTCTTGTCTGTTTAGTTCCTCACTAAAATAAAAAAATATATTTAGTTTTAGTAAAAAAAAAATCAGTTAAAAATCAGTCTCTGCTTTGTATGACTCGATATTGTATTTACTGAACATCGATTCCTAAACCCAACCCTATCGTGCTGTGTGTTGATAACTGTTGCCACTAGTTATCTTTACTTATTGAATTGATTAGTGGTTGTGGCAAGTGAATGTTCTTTGTGAAAAAAGCAGACATATCTTTCCATAATGCTAAGATTTGTGGTTTTCTTTTATTGATTATGAATAGAAACCAATGCCACCTCTAGGTTTGGGGAGTTAATTCCTTTAATGCATTTGCAGGACCTCCATACGTCAGCCTTCTACTATAGTCTTTACGATTTGTTTAACACATGATTATGCAGTCATCCTCTTTTGTGTTTTTCTTCAATTCTGGTTTGGTGTTGTAGAGCCTTTTGTGGTACTCCTTTACACAAATGATTTTAATCTTACATGCCACTCTCTGTCGAAACCTGTTACAGCATCTCCATGCCCCTGAATCCTGAAATTCCCAAGAGTTTTGCTGCACTGCCCGAGTTTTACATTGAGGATGTTGCAGAGTTTCTGCTTTTCATTGTGCAGTAAGTTGATTGTGGTGTGCTGCAGCTGTGCTTACACTGAATCATGGACTGAATCAGGGATAAGCAATTTAAACACATTTGCTTTTGCAGAGCATGTAGGAGCTGCTAATGATATCGGTGCTTTCTCTTTCTCTAGGTATTCTCCTCAGGTACTGTATGAGCCCTGCACTCAGGACATTGTAACCTTCTTGGTCGTGTTCATCTGTAGTCAGAACTACATCAGGAACCCTTACCTGATTGCTAAGCTTGTGGAAGTGTTGTTTGTTACAAACCCAGCAGTTCAGCCCCGCACGCAGCGCTTTTTTGAGATGATTGAGAACCACCCTCTGTCTGTCAATCAGCTGGTCCCAGCTCTCATGAAGTTCTACACAGGTTGGTGGGCCGGGTGTACTTGGCTCTTCAGTTAAAACTATTTTTGTTTATATTGTTTATTACCCACATATTTCACACTACATATATATTTTCAGTAGGCCTCTGTGTGCTGAATGTATTTACTTTTCCCATCATCTTCAGATGTGGAGCATACCGGTGCAACCAGTGAGTTCTATGACAAGTTCACTATCCGATACCACATCAGCACCATCTTTAAGAGCCTTTGGCAAAACATGGGCCACCATGGTACCTTCCTTGAGGAGTTCAAGTAAGTTTGTTTCCTTTTTACTGACCTGTGCCATTGATCCTGTTTACGTCTGGTCACTTCATCCATCTTGATTATCAGGATTGTATCTGAAAAAATTCAAGTCTCAAAAATTTCAAATCTAAATGCAACAAAGACGCATTTAAGGTAACTCATGAGATGAGATGCTTTTGAGACACGTTATAGCAGTGTAAATACATCTGTCTACAAGACGCATCAAAACCCCATGCAATATAAAACCGTTTTTCTCATCAGCTTGGGCTACGGGAGCTATTGCCTTCCCCTGAATTTGAAGAAATGCATGACTGTGTGTACAGTGAATGTTGAGGCAGACATATTTAGCAAAGCACAGAAAGACGCCGAACAGATAAACATCTCGTTGCCAAATAACGGGCAGATTTGCATATTCCATTCCACTCAAAGATCACAATTCACCAGATACACATTTGACTACCAAACATATGGTTAAAATCTTACCCGGACACAGTCCAGATACTTGTTGCCTCAAGTGCATCAGGTGTAAATTGGGTTTCCTGAATGAAATGCTGAATGAACAGTAAAACCAGAACCATCAGCTGTTAAAATAGTCTCCAATCCCTTTCTCTCTCCATGTTTTGCGCACCAGCTCTGGGAAGCAGTTTGTACGCTACATCAATATGTTGATCAATGACACAACATTCCTGCTTGATGAGAGTTTGGAGTCCCTGAAGCGCATCCATGAGATCCAGGAGGAGATGAAGAACAAAGAGCAGTGGGATCAGCTGCCGAGGGTTAGTCTTCAGCCCACAATAATGTTCCAGAATATGTTCAGTGGGCTTTCCACACGTTTAAGATTTTTATACTATATAACTGTGTGTTGTTAGGCAGCACTGATGAAATTCCATTAAACTTGATATTTATGAACATATTTTGGTATTATTTCAAAGCTATCATAAACATGACGACTATATTTTAGAAATAGTCTGGCATGATAACTATAATCTCTGCAAAAACTAGCCCTTATTTTTACTTGAACCCAGTTACGTCTGTTTCTCAATGGTCCACTTGTGCCCTGATATGAATGGTGGTCTTCACAGGAGCAGCAGCAAGGCCGCCAGTCCCAGCTGACTCAGGATGAGAGGGTGTCACGTTCTTACCTGGCCTTAGCCACAGAGACTGTGGATATGTTCCATATTCTCACCAAGCAGGTCCAGAAGCCCTTCCTCCGGCCTGTGAGTCCTCAGTTCTTCCTCTGTGCTGCTGGCTCTAAATACACCCTAGGAGCGATCAATATCAGACAGGATCAATAGAACCAAAAAAGTGTTTATTATAGGGTTCTTTGTGCAATGCAGGGATTGGGGTTTAAGCATATGGAGCAGACAGCAATATTAAGATCACCCTCCATATTTGGGTTTAACAGAGCAGGTGATAATGCAGTTAACTTCTCATAAGTCATCCTGGTACACGGGTAAACAGCAGAGGATTAGTAGACTCTTGCTTTGCTGTAAACGAACCTCCTGCACTCTGATCCCTTCATGTATTTATAGTCTCATCTGAAAGTTGAGCTCCTGCCAGTCATTGCATGGATATTATTTAGAGAGCACAAGAATTCAATTTGCAATAAAAAGAGAATGTGATATGCATCAGCTAAATAAACACTGGCTGTCCAAATATTTGTGGACACCCCCATAATGGTACTCAATCCAGTACGTTCGCTGTGAATGTAATCAAATCCTCACTAGAAAGCTTTTCTGGACAGTAGACCTGAACAAAAAGGAGGATAGACTCTTAATACCCTTGATTTCAAAAGAAACAATGAATGATCAGTACTTTTTTTGCATTGCAGGAGCTGGGCCCACGTCTGGCTGCCATGCTGAACTACAACCTTCAACAGCTGTGTGGGCCTAAGTGTCGGGACTTGAAAGTGGAGAACCCAGAGAAGTATGGTTTTGAGCCCAAGAAGCTGTTGGACCAGCTCACTGATATCTACCTTCAGCTGGATTGTGCTCGCTTTGCTAAAGCCATTGCTGATGATCAGGTGTGCCCCTGTTCAATCACAGCAGTAAAAAAACCCTTGTTCAATCAGGGATTCAAAGACAGCATACTGAAATAAATGTTCCTCTTTTGCAGAGATCATACAGCAGGGATCTCTTTGAGGAAGTAATTTCTAAAATGAGAAAGGCAGGTATCAAGTCCACCATTGCAATTGAGAAGTTTAAGCTGCTGTCAGAGAAGGTGGAGGAGATAGTGGCGCGCAACTCTCAGTCTGAGATGGACTACAGTGATGCTCCGGATGAGTTTAAAGGTGAGAGCTGAACATCTGCAACTTGCTTTAGTAGTCTCAATTTCTGTGCTTAAGTAGCTCCTGTACCTGGGCTCTTAAACATAGGATGAGCATGTAGTTGTATGCAAAAGTTTTGCATATGGCCAAATACCACATTTTATCTTTTTAAAGGTCACATTACATCCTGTGCACCCGCTGTATTCAGAATCAGATCAGAATCAGACTATTCAGACCTCATACTAACACTCATCAAACATGGGCTGCTCCATGTAACTGTTTAAGGAGCTTAACATGAAAATAAGTGATGCCCACAAAGCCGGGAACACAAAGTAATAAGAAAGCCAAATGTTTTCAGCTTGTGGTTTCTACAGTGGGAAATGTTATTTTAAGAAATGGTCGTTTAGATTAATTATGGAGGTCAAGATGGGATCTGGAAGACCAAAATAACTGTGTGCACTTTTATGCTGATCAGATGAATCAGAACCCCCATATAGCTGCCAAGGACCTGCATGAAAGTTAAGCTCAGTCAAGAGGGTGGCGCACCATTCCAAAGTGCACAATCATGGTCATGGAAGAGTTACAAGAAGTTGTCTGTTATGGTGTCCATCACCAAAAGTTTGAAGAATGCTACAGAACATCTAGAGATGTTGAGTGCTACAGACTGATTAATCTGGTCACAGTCAGTAAAATTTTGACAAGTAATATTGCATGGTTGTAGGGAGGAATGGATTCCACAAAATACCATCAAATCCTGGTTGCAAATATCAAACCATTTGTCAAAAGACTGAATCTTTACAATCCCCATTATAGTCTGTCTTTAAGTCTGTATTTACATTTTGGCAGGGAGCAATGTAGAACATGAAGCAGAAGGATAAATAAAAAATAATTAAATGCATTAAATTGTACACAAGCCTTGGAAACCAATTGTTTTTATTAGTCTTGCATTAAATCTTGTTGGATCAGTTGAAACTTGTCACTAAACGTAAACAGATTGTAAGAAGGTGTGAATGACACTGCACTTTTTTGCCCTGACAAGACCCTCTGATGGACACGCTCATGACTGACCCTGTGCAATTGCCTTCTGGAAACATAATGGACCGAGCCATCATCCTACGCCACCTCCTCAACTCGCCCACAGACCCCTTCAACAGACAGCCTCTCACTGAAAGCATGCTGGAGTCAGGTATAAAACACACTCTCTCTCTCTCTCTCTCTCTCTCTCTCTCTCTCTCTGTCTGTCTGTCTGTCTGTCTGTCTGTCTGTCTGTCTGTCTGTCTGTTTTGTATTTACCCTGTCTGAATATTAATACACACTCGTTATCATGTCTTTTCTTCAGTTCCAGAGCTGAAGGAACGTATCCATGCATGGATGAGGGAGAAGCAAGGAGGACGGTTTTCTCAGTGAGCCACACATGCAGTCAGTTTAGGATGGTTTCAACATGGAACTCGACATGGAACAGATTGAAGGGAAAAAAGCAAAGAAGAAAAAAACTGTCATGAAACTAATTTCCTTTATCTTTTTTTTTTGTTTGTTTTTTTTTTTTTGGGAGGGGGGGCATCAACGTAAAGGCTGTTGGTTCTAAACTGAAGCATAATAAAGATTAGACTTTTAAAAGTTTTGCTTATGACTTTGTATATATTACATATATAAATATATTTAATTGAATGATTACATAATAGGGTGTAGAGAGATTAGGTTTTGTAGGAAGAATCAGCAAAGAAATCTGGATATCTGGTCAAAAAATGTTCTGTTACAAGTTCATGTTGGTCTACTTTCTGCGTTCTAATGTTTTTAAGATGTTGTGTTTGGCTTCCAATGACCATTATTGTGATTTTGAGTTAAAGGAGACCATTCAGGAGGGAGAACAAGAAAGGTTCTCTGCTGTTCTTTATGTTGTTAATCTACATCCATAAAATTTACTCAAGTTGGAATATTCCTACCAAGTATTGGCCATAGACCTCACGTTTACAAAACCTTGGCCTCTAATGTGACCTCTACTGATAAACAGTCCAAAAGTGGGGGTCCTGCTTGAAAAGAGCATCGAAATATAGGTTTAATTTAATGGGAATGTCACTGGAGCGTCATCTATTGATGACCCAATCTGTACCGAAAGTGTAGTTTTTCCTTGCTGTTTACTTTGATCGTATGTGTATGGCCTACAGCAGTGACTCCTGACCCTGGTGCTGGAGAACTCCCTGCCCTGGTTTCCAGATGCATTGGGCAGGGTAGCATGGTTCTCTAGGACCAGGCTTGAGAAGCACTGGCAGACAGCACACCTCTAACCTTTTCCATAGTGTTAAATCTGAAAGATGAGCTCAGACGAGAGTATGTGAAGCAGCATTCATAGCATGATCGTCATGAGACCAGTGCCACTGAACCAAATGTGTTTTCTTTAACCTACATGGATTTATATGCTGAGAAGGCTCATGAAACCAGCTGTTCGTATTAACCCTTGGTTGTTGAAATTCACTCTGAATTATGAATGTCATTTTCCTGTGACTTAAGGTTTAACTTGACAGGAATCTGCTTCCTTTGCTACAAACGTTTTTTGAACCCAGGACAAACTGTAATAAATGGTAATGCACACGCACAAATAGCTGTTGTAATTGTATTTGTATGCAACTATTTTAAGGGGGCTTTCGTGACTAATCATGAATTAAACAGACATCGTACAGCCACCCTCAAACTATTCTCGTACTCTGACATTACGTCTGCTTTTCAGTGTAATACAGCATTGCAAGAAATGCAGCCACACAAGGTGCAAGGTCAAACCGATTACATACACCCTTCTCCTTCCCACCCCTGATTCCACTAATCAGCTCAATAACAAGCCCTTCAAGGCTGCAGGGAGAGGAGGAGGGGGTGGGGTGTTCCAGCACAAATATGCAGGGTAGGGGTGCCTCCAGGACCAGGGTTGGGTTAACTCCTATAGACCATAGGATTTGATTGCAGATCCCTGTTGCAGACACTCGTTTCAGCTGCTAGGCGGCGTCCTTCCCTTAGGCTGCTGTTTCCCCATCATCTCAACGCCATGGCCCAGCCTGCAGGAGCGCTCAGCCGTCCTGCAGTATTGCGTCACCCGCCACACGGCTCCTTGGCGCTCATTGGTTGGGGCATACGTCAGTCAATGTAGACTCGAACGCTATTGGTCCGCGGCGGCTGCGGGGCGGGTGACGTAATGGTCTCGGTTAATCGAGGCGTTGAGCCGTGCGCTCGAGCAGCAGCAGGACCCATTTTCTCCATCGCCGCGGTTTCGGTGGAAGCGTGGAGAAGAAAGCCGAGCTCGACGCAGGGGAGGACGAGGCGCTGCTGTAATGGCTGCTGGAGGTTTTAAACCTCTCTCTGTCGGTTTTCTCTGATCGGTGACTGACAGTCGGCGACCTTTCCCCTGTTAGTGGAGATTCACAGGCAGGAGGTGAGTCACAGTCTCCGAAAAACGCTTTAAATCAGTGCTGGGGTTTGTTTACATCCGGGTATCGGTTCGGCCCGAACGCCGCTGGTGTTGACATTTTTACGTCCGGGCTTTTCGGTCGCGTTTCTCATTAATGGTCACTTCCAGCCGTTTCAAAGCACATTTCGACCCCCTGACTCTAACCTCACCCCCAAACACACTACAGACGGTTATTTAACCGTTAGAGGCTCGTAGCAACCGAGCAGCGTTGCTATGCGCCAAGGTAACGGTCGCCCTCCCTGTTAACCGCTTACTCCTCCTAATGACCGTATTCCAGCCGTTTGAAACGGTTTCCTCTCCCCTAATCTCGCCTTTCTGCTGGTAAATGTCACCTGTAACTAATAGGGCCTCGGTTAAGGAGCTGACAGGCGCTGTGGGGGTAAATGAGGCTGTTTGAGTTGTGGGGCGGGGGGTGGTGCCTCTAAGACCCTCACAGATCCCTTCGGAGCTCCCCTCCTGTGTGGCAGGTCAGTGAGGTGGTCTCCTGCTCCTGGAACTGGGAGAGATGGAGAGGGAGCCGAGGCTCTGAGCGCAGGAGGAATGAAATCCGGGCCTGTAATGGATTCCGGTCCAGACTGTTGATGGTGACGGTGGTGTCAGGGCTCTGCGTCGCTGTTCAGTCGGGCTGTGAAGGAGAGAGGCTCAAAGAAGGGCCACAGTGTGGGTCATGAGCTGGGAAAGGGCCCATCCCTGCTGCAGTTCACTGGCAGCCATGTTTGAGGCGGAGAGGGAACCAGCTCCAAACTGGTGGAGCTCCAGACTGGCCTTTCTGACCAACTGGGCTCTGATCTGCTCCTTCTGAACATGTACTGAAGTTCCTCAACCATCACGAAGATAGTAGTGTCAGGCAGACATCCCTTATAGAGGACAGTCAATCAGTTTCAACCACATTGTTATTATTAATAATAGAACCAGAATCTGATTTATTATTATTAGACTTTGTCTCTAACATCAGTTAAACCAAGCCTGTCTCCCCCATTATGAATTAACTTTCATTCAAAATCTCAGCCAACAGATGGTTTGCTAGCAGTTTGTGTTTGAGGAAAAAATAGGGACTATATCAAAATAAACTAACTTCATTGTTTAAATAGACAGCAGTTTCTTCTTTAAATTGATATTTGTTTGGTTCAGTTTACAATGGAAGTGGGATCCGTCAGTAGAGGAGCAGACCTGGCAAAGATTCTGTGCCGTTAAAGCACATCTTGAGAGTAGTCTACAAAAATCGGATTCACAAACATATTTAGTAATATTGATTAAGATGTTGGTGAAAATGGTGAATTTGATTTATATTGTTATTATTACTCTTATTAGTAATAGTGTTACTAATGACCTTGCTGTTGGTGTGACTGTTAAGTTGGGTTATTTGTCGATTGTAGAAAGCATTGTTTTTACAGGGTAGATTATGTGACACAGTTTAAAGATTATTTGCCTGTAAACAATGCCTTCAGATACCACAATCATTCCTTTACGTATACCTTGTCCTTTGACCCCTAGACCTTACATTTAATCCATTTTCCATTTAATCTAGGACCCCCTGCACCTTCTGTTTAAAATTGATTAAAGGAGACTAGATAATGTCAGTTCAAACTGCTGCAATGTGTGCTTTTAAGCCTGCTTGATTATAAACAAACACTCATTGGTGCAAGCGACATTTAAACTATTGAACAATTATTTGATTAATTAATACAAATATTTGTTTCATCTCTACAGGGATAATTTCTGTGGGACCTCATTGTGACAAAGCACAGCTCCAACAATGTCTGGGGCCTCGGTGAAGGTTGCTGTCAGGGTGCGCCCCTTCAACTCAAGGGAGATCAGCAAAGAATCAAAATGTATTATTCAAATGCAAGGAAACTCCACCAGTAAGTATCTACGGCCGATGCTCAGATACCGTTTTGATGTGGTATGATGACTATGCTGTGAATGACTGATGACATTCTGTCACATGCCTGCAGGCTTAGGCATGTGAGTATAGGTTTATGCGAGGCTTTGGGGTGGTGGAAAGCTGACCAGAAAATGGACCTGGATTTCTTGGCACAGAGCAGAACAGTAACATGAGTGGACCAAATGAAAGAATTGCAGTAAAGAAGATACTAGTTTGAAAAAGGAAAGAAATAGAAGCCCCTTAGTGTGAATTTCCCTATTCAGTGGGTTGGAGATTGAAGCAGAGAAATGGGTGTGTCTGAGGTTGGGTTGTATCAGACCTGCTGAGCTGGTCTGTTCCGAAGTCTGTGTATGGCTCATTTTTGGGGCTCAGGCTTCCTATTCATTAATGTAAGGTCAAGAAAGAGAGTGTTGGTGCACTGTTTACTTTTGTGTGACATGCAATGATCCAGTGATTTTATCACATATAAGGCTGTTATCGCAAGCTGTTTGCGAAGAGTTGGACATCGTTGGGTACGTATGACAAGTGCCCCCATACACCACTTTGACTGATCTGGGGAACTGATTTTACTAGTTAAGATGGAAGGAAGATGGTTCGATGCCAATAGGCATCCCAAACAGCCTGTATGTTTTCTCTCCAATTTAGTAATTTCCAGTTTCCTCCCACACTCCAGGTCTTCATCTACTCTGGGTTCTACAATACCTTGAGTGAGAACATGTTGTCCCATGAAGAACCATGTTTGCAAGAGAGATGTAGGAGTGTGAAGATCCTATTAATAGATGAAGAATCTTTACATGCAGTGAAGGTTCTTTAAACCTTTTACCGGTTCATAGCACTCCCACATGGGAGGTTGAAGACTAGCTAGCATTGGCTTTCTCTGGTTACATGAAGACAGCCATTGAGTCACTCAGAACGGCAGCGGTCATCTTCAGTGAGGAGTCCTGCATATGTCTTGGTGGAGTCGACCAATAAATCTGTGTGTGGAGGTTTCATGGCCATCACCAAGATCAACATTTTCTTGTCAAGCATTACACGTTCGGAAGGCCTGGTGTCATGGTGTGGGGTTCAATTGCCAAATTGCCTTTGGTCTTCATTACAGGCCAGCGTTATGTTAATGAGGTCCTACAACCAGTGGTCCTACCTTTTCTGAACGCACACTCCAGTGTGCTATTCCAACAGGATTATTACAGGACACCATTAGGAATCTCTACTCCATTCTGAGATGTCTGGCATGTTGCGTTAACCCAACACTATACTGAGAGACTCTATTCCTGTATGTATAGCTCAATAAATATTGCCCATATCAGTCTGCATTTTAATAATTTGTTCTCCCTGGTATCCTTTGTCTTCCCTCCTGAATAGCATTGCAATGCGAGTGTTCCTTTCTTCTATTTTTTTTCTTTGATGAGTGTAAAAGTCAACGTGAATAAGGGTATTCCATCAAAATGTGATTATGATAATATTAATGCTGAAGAACATTATAACTGAAGACTTAGGAGGCTGAAGGCCGTGGCCTGGTCGTTAGGGAACCAACTGGAAGGTCGCCCGGTCGAATCCCTCAACTGGCAGGACATGACACCAAGGCACTGAGCTCCCCAGCTGCTCCCTTGGCGCCGAGGATAGGGCTGCCCACCACTCCGTGCACGTGTGCTCACTGCCCCTTGGTGTGTGAATTCACTAGTGTGCATCACTGTGTGTGGATGGGTAAAATGCTGAGGTCTAATTCCCGTGTGTGCACAACACCGTGGGTCAAATGAGTATAATTACTTACTTGTGTTAATGTGCTCTGATAATACCTTATTGATGGCGTCGGCATCAACAGTGGACACGTATGCATGAACAAAAACATCTGTAAAGCCATTTTGCTCAATCAAGTTCATCTTTGTGCTCTGAAGAAGAGAGCACAAAGGAGGATTTTTGTGGGGGAAAACATGCTTTATCATGCTTTTTAATGTTCCTCTTATGTGGAACTAAATAACTCCAGATATCACATGATGGCCTACTCAGTTTCGGCCGAGGCTTATGCTTTTGTTCTAAAGAGGAAGTAAAGCTGAGGATCCACAGTCCTCGCGTGCATGCGCAGCTGCAGAATGCATACTGACCAGACTGTGGAGTTGGCAGCAGGCCCACTGCTCTTGATTTGGAGTCTTTTACAGATGGTATGCTGAGAATGTTGTCCTGTTATGAGGCAGAGCTTTCAGGACCGCTTGTGTGGCCAGGACTTACAGCAGACTGTTTAAAAAGGCAGTGCAGACAATGGAAGGAGCTTGCCCTTGACTTGCTCACCTGATTCACTGCTTTTCCTTACGTGTTTGCTTTGTTCCAGTGGTATTAAGGATGTTTGTCTGAGCAATTTGGGAAGCTGTTGTGGGTTGACATGGTCAGGGTTCCCATATGGAAAACCTGGAATATTAGAGTCATGGAAATTTCTAGAAATGTCTTGGGAATATTAGCTGAACTCTTCTCACTATGATTTTGCATATTTTAGCTAGTTAGACCTACAACGGATATTTTATTCTTTTGTAGGTAGGTTCAGGTTCATTATTTGATTTTTTTTTTGGGCTGCATTAAGCATAACTGAGACCTTTCTCCTCAAGCTCTGAGGGGATTAGTAGTACATGGAGAGGTTAGGTAATTATTACTGGTGCTTTTAGTCCAGATTAAGTATAATTTTTAAATAATTAAAGCATTTTTTAATCCTGTTTTTCCATTGAAGGTGTGTTGGAAGAGAAAACAGTGACTACCCAAAATTGCCATGACTTTCACATCCATGATGAGTGTGTGGAAATGTGGGTTGACACTGCCCCACAAACGTCCTGGCTGTATGTCAGGGATTTTTGTGGGTTTCTCCCTGTTTTCAGAACCATGAACTTGGACCCATTTAAACACATACAGTTCATGTGAGTTTTTGAATTGTATCCTGGTAAGATGTTAACCACATTTACACTTTGTATTCAAATGCATCTCCAGCTGGTCTAATTGAAATCTGATTGCTGTGTGGGACAGAATATGCAAATCCACTTGTTGCGCAGCAACTAGTTGTCTGTTCAGCCTCTTCTGTTTTTTGCTCGATATTCACAATTTTACATTCCGTAATGAATTTTCTCTGACTTGAGGGAAGGGCAAACCTCAGCAATGATTTAGTATGTGGGAGATTTGGTTGTCGAATGCATCTTGGAGAGACAGAACTATTTACACTCAAATGTGTCCCACACTAGGCCTGAATAATATAGTGTCCCAGAAATACCTTTGATAAACAATGTCATTCTAAACCACTGATGTAATGTAATTGCATAATAAAGCAATTACATACTTTTCAAGAGCAATTATTTTAATAATTAAGAATATTCATATTAGAGTGTAACACATTTTAAATATCCTAAATGAATAAATTAAAAATAAAATGATTCTTTCAGGAACTTTCTTCTGACCAGCTCATTCGCATTAATGGGCTCTACACATAACTGGCAATTTTGAGGTCAGCGATAATGAGGCAATGTCCATTTATTGTACGATAAGTCAATAATGTAATTATCATGTCCTGCATATCTCAAACCTCCTAAAGTAGTTTGAGCATTTGGGTTAGATGCCTTTTTGCACTGCTTGGCCATATCCAAATAAATTATTCATATTCAAGACAAATGAAGATGGTACTGTTTTTCACTTGCAAATTACTGATGAAGACAGCCAGACTGATTAATCTGAGCAGGTTAAAGCAATTCCTCTGGTGTTTCCCCACTTCCTCACAAACGCTGGAGAACTACATGCTGTGTGTTGATGCACTAGAACAAACACAGCCACTTCTGAAGATAAGTTGCGATTGATGTGGTGTTCCAGTCTATTGCTTCTGTCAATTTCTCTTCTTAAGTTATGGAGACAGAGGAACATAAAACACCAAATGGTTTTGCAGGTGGAAGGTTGGAAAAGCCAAAGCCGCCTGTCTTCTGCATCTGATTTGGTGCATCTTTCATCTGTGCATATCAGAGAGCGAGAAAACCACTGCAGTATGCCCAGTTAGCCTGCTGTTTTCTTAAACTGCTTTAGGTAAAGGAGTTGTTTTTACTAGGCTGCACATGGCCGTCTTTTCTTCTGATGGCAGGAAATGTAGTGAGGGAGTAGACTGGAACTCACCCCCTTCTCTTCTCTTGTGCCAGGCAGCTTGAGGAAGAGGGAGGGAACTGGGGATTTGGGAGTGAGAAGTCGGGCAAAGAGATTGGGGCTCTGTAGAGGGCAATACATTTGAGGGCCTCTCTGATCAGAAGTAAATGTAAAGCTCCAGAGTAAATGTAATTAGTGTGAATGGTGAGAAGTGCAGAGGAAATTAATAAAGACCTCTGCGTGTCTGCTCAGCTTGACCTCAATGCTAATGCCTTACGTAACCTCACCAGTGCTCTTTAGTGAAGATGCCGTTTGACCCAGCAGTTTGTTGTCCTAATAAAAGCAAAAGCCTCCAGCAGACCTTCTGGTTATTTCTGTGCTAGTTTACAGATGCAAATACCTTCTTTTCACAGACTCCGCTCAGAAAACTTCATATCGGCCCAATCTCTTATTGCTGCAAATACATATCGCAGCAATCTCATACTGCTTCAAGGTAAAACCTAATATATAGCGAGATGCAGCCTTACTTGCCTGGTAAATACAGATTGGAGAGCTTCTGACAGTGGGCCCATGGTGGTTGGCTGCTGAGGGCTGGACCAGTGAAAGGTTCATGAGGGAAGAGATGTCAGTAAAAGTGTGTGTACTGAGAGAGTGAATAGTGAGTAATTTTGTTGTTTAAAATATTTGTAAACTAATATACGCAACAGAATAAACATTTACATGTTCTATTCCACGTGTAATTGTATGTAAATGCAGTTTAATCATAGTTGAATGCTCTAAAAATCGTGAGCCACAGCCACAAGCATTCTGCTGACTGGTTCACTGAAAATCACCAAGGTTCTTATAAGCCCGAACAGTACCAGTTCAAGAACCACTAAACAGTGCATCTTGATGGGTAGAACCTCGTAACAGAACACTGGCCCTAAAGCCAGGTTTGGCTTTTTTGTTTGTAGAACCAAGGAACACAGAGAAACGCCAATTGTTGTAGTTCGCCTGAGATCCCGGGAATGTGATTTTCCTCTTTAAATGCCAGGGCTGAACTAGATAGATTCCCCCAAGTTTTAATATCCCTTGGAGGGTTTAAACTCCTCAACAGTGAAGCCAAAGACCCCCATCCCCCCTCTGCCTTGAGAAGAGTGGAGAAGATTTGGGAACAGGTGGATTGAACATGGCTCTTGTGCTGGAAAGGTCATCTTGGTGGTGAACAGTAAGTTCAGACCTGAGCGATTGACCTGATTAGAAAGCTAATCCTTGAGCTCGCCTGAGGTCACCACACTGCAGTGCTAATCCTTCTGCTCCTTGCAGGTGCATGTCTGGCTGCAAGTGTTGCTCTTCTCACGGTGCTGATTAACCACAGTTACTCTCTAAGATGAGAACAGATTACTTACATCTAATGAGAGAAGAACAGTCTGGGATGATGGAACCGTACTGCAAATATACAGAATCGTACTATATGTCCAAAAGTATCCAAACACCCCTTTTAATAGGATGCATTCAGCCATTCACTTACAGACAAAGATGATCTTCCACCCTCGTCCAAATATGGACTGTGAGCTATTGTGTGATTTAACTCCTAGCAAGAATATTCCCATGGTGTTCATCATACTTGCATCATACTCGAGTGCAGCCATGGTGTCCATGACAATCAATACTAATGTGCTTTGTGATTGCTGCTTGTGCTGCCATTACAGAGACTCTTGTTCCTCTGTCCTCTTTTTGTTGACACTGAGAAGTACACTCACATGAATGTGGATTACCTCTCAAGCAGTTGTCCTTCAGTGAAGGAGCTGTTCACCCAAAAATTTAAATTGTGTGGTCAATGGGTCAAAACAATGCTTGGTGTCCGCTTATTGCTTCTTCAGTTTGTACTGGTCTAAATGATAATCCCTTTAAAGGAACATTTTGTGAGATTTCATTTGCTACTGGGCTCCCCATAAGTTGTGTAATTGTATAATTTACTTTTAACCTGCTCCCGTAAAGACTCGTTTTACTTTGAGCTCCCCTTAATGGACAGATGTACACATACATTTGTAGACAAGCTGAAGGAAACAGATGGCAGATATCGGTGTGCAGCCTTGTGGTGAGGGCTTTGAGTTAAATCATCAGTAAATGAAGATTTATGATGGCAGTCTTCCTGTCTATAGTCAAGAGACTTAAAGCAGCATTATGTGAGAATTGGGATTTCCTACTCGTGGGCTCCCTCTACACTCAGGAACTGTAAATTACAGTGAGTGAGACACGCCTAAAAGACATGCCGTATAAATGCATTTCTGGAAGATGAATTACAGAACTGGCATCTAAAGTGAAGGAATGATTATGTAGACTGTGATGGTATGATACAGGATTTTACATTTTCATCACCCTTACTGGTAGTCAAGCTTTTTTTTTCTCTCTCATCTACTCCGTTTCTGTTTCAGCTGTCTTTCCCTTGTTTACCAGCACTTATTCTACTGTTGCTCATAGAGGTTGCAGTTCCTACTCAGCTAGTCTGCATTTCCTTTCGTACCATGTACTTTATTCACTTGTGACCCCACTTTAGTCATACCAGGGCAAGCTTGTTTAAATCATCATCATCTTAAATGAACACTCAAGTTTTGTTCAGGGTAGATCACAGACAGATTTGTGTTGAATGCATCCTGGCAGTGTTACGCTCATGAATTACATGTTTTCGGGGAGATGTTCCGTGATGTAATCTGGAGAAATCTCTGCACACTTTAATCAAGAGATAATTTGCTCTTGATGCATAATAAAGTTTCTTTGAAAACAAAGACAGCTAAGCCTGGCTTGGTTGGAGAGCAGCTGATGCCTGGCTTTCAAGTAGACTACCAGGCTTATGCAACTTCGGCTCAGACTGGCGACAAGAATGAATGACCAGTGTGTGGCCTCCAGCTTTTCCTAACAGTGTTTAGCATACAGTTCTGGGGGGAAAATCAAAACCTTTGTCCTTAGCATATGTAGTTATCGTGTTTATTACTACTTAAAATGGCTGTAATTAAAATCACCTGGAGATGATTAGAACATTTTGAAGAAGCCTGTCCAATCACCTGCACATGATTACAACTGTGTTAGAGAGGATCTTGGAGAAGCTAGTTTATTTAAACCATGCTGCACATTCTCCATGTATAGGAACCACACTCAGAAACCTATTTCTGATGCATTTACATGCATTGTGGATATTTTGGTATAATAAGCATTATTTATATTTGCATACTAAGTATTCAAACACTAGTTGCTATTACTGAGTAGTATGAAATTAGCATGATCATTTCAGCCCATGAGCAGACCACAGGATGACTAAAAGAACTCTCCAGCTGCTCTGAAATATCACAGGACCTGCATTTTACTGGTATGTTAAATGAACATTTTATTATAGTGTTGCAACAATTGTGTTACACAACCTCAAAACAAAGCAGAAAAGGCTTGTAGTATTGTTTTGTAATAATTGTAATTAATGTCACGTCCTTGAAATACCCAAGCTATTATAAAACCCTGTGACACAGAAGTGATTGCCTCATGCACTCAACACATGTAGGGACCCTGACTGATGCCGTCCTGTCATCCTGGCCTCTGTTGTCAAAGTTGTGGAGTGGACTTGTCACATAAAGACCTTGTTATAACAGTTAATTGATCACATCAGATAACTTGGCTGACCGTCTTGCATATTAATGAATCTCCATTGGGTGAAAAATAAATTTTGCAGTTGAAAAGTACTGTATAATTCCTTTGTGTGACTGTGTTGCTCTTCCTTAAGTAGTAATAAATATCTTTGATTAGTAATCAGAGACTTTTAATGCTGAGCCAGGTTAGCCAGTTTCTGATCTGATCTAATTTTTGTGTAGTATTAATAAATGTTAATAAACAGCTATATGATGGAGTGTTCTGGACTTTGTTTTGTTTAGTTGTGAGTTTTCTGAAAATGACCTCTTTTATAGTGTGTTTAATATTTTATAATCCAGAGTGATGCGTTTCACGTTCCACTGTAAAACAGCCAAGTTGAAACATTTTTATTTATCGTCTTGGAATTTCCACACTGCTGGACGTTGCTGAGAATAACATCCATTAAATCAGCCTTGAGGCCGCCAGATCAACACTGGATGAACTCCGAACACCAGGACTGGATAGAGATTAAAAAAGTCAATACACAATCCATTAAAATATGCTTGGATCAGCCCCAGTCCCGATACGCTGGATTGGATCGGGACATCACAGAAATACAGTGCATCCAGAAACGTTTCACAGTGCTATATTTTATATTAGAGCATTATTACAAAATGGATTAAATAAAAAAATCCCTCAACATTCTGCACACAATACCTCATGATGACAAAATGGAAAGTTTGTTTGAAATCTTTGCAATAAAATAAATAAGTAGAAGTATTGCAGGTAAATAAGTATTCACAGCCTTTGCTCAATACATGGTGAAGCAGCTTTGGCAGCAATTACAGCCTCAAGTCTTTTTTAGTCTGATAATACAAGCTTGGCACCTTTTTATGGGAAGTTTCTCCCATTCTTCTTTGCAGAACCTCTCAAGCTCTATTAAAATTGGACAGGGAGCGTCGGTGACAGCCATTTTTAGATGCCTCCAGAGGTGTTCAATAGGGTTTAAGTGTATCATGTGTAGAATTTTGAGGGAACAGACTCATTGAATTTGTTTTGGAATAAGGCTGTGACGTAAGAAAATTTGCAAAATGTGAAGGCCTTGAATAGTCAAGATCATTTTGGGACACCGCAAAGTCTGTCATTTTCAGCAGTTATTTTGTAGCAACTGTTCTGCTCCCAAGCCTGTGATCTCAACCATGTGTCGTAATCTGTAATTAGGTCCATGATCTCAGAGACGTGAATTCTGCTGTAGAAGGTTGGTGCGATGTTGAAGAGAGCACTGATGGGGGAGGGTGGGATGCAGCAGTGAAGCTGAG
Source organism: Acestrorhynchus altus (assembly GCA_034509495.1). NCBI lineage: Eukaryota > Metazoa > Chordata > Actinopteri > Characiformes > Acestrorhynchidae > Acestrorhynchus > Acestrorhynchus altus. The sequence continues at coordinate 21,852,000 of CM067518.1, forward strand.
TAAAGTCACCCTCACGTGCGTAAGAGCGTGAGTTAGCATCCCGGCCTTGCGCTCTGGCTTTATGGGATTTTTCTTTTGCTGCAGGGCCACAGATGCATAGACAGGAGCGCCTGCTAGATTAGGAAAGGAAGCAGCTTGCAGGTGCATCCATGTCACCAGACTTGGAGTCATGGAGTCTTTTATATTTTGTGTAGGTGAACATTTTTTGTTAAAGGCTTTAAGGTGGGCTGTGTGCTTGTTTTTGCTTGGCTTCTGTGTTGAAGTGAAGTCCTTTAGTTGTGTCGGTGCGTTCAGAATCCCGGGCCAGTCCCTGGCCTGTCTGGAGAGAGGTAGTACAACACTGAATAAATCATATGTCATTCTGCTGTACTGCGTCTTAATATTTTAACCATACATCATACAAGCAGACATTCCCCTTAAAGGGGCAGCAGCAGCAGCAGCAGCAGCATAGTGGCAAATAATGGATTTACTGATGTGATTGCAGAACCCTAGAGCTGCTGCTGCAATGTTTATGATTCCTTAAAATAATGGCCTAGTGAGAAAGCAAAGAATGTGTTTCCAAAAAGAAAAGCTGTATCACAATACAGCACTGCTCTGTAGAAGTGCATGCAGATGACCTTTATTAAACTAGAATCTCACTTCAAATTTGCTTCCACGTGGCTCTGTGGGAGAGGCTTCGACTTCGACACACTCACGAATTTCACATTATTATTGCTCTACATTTGTTTTCAGGGAAGGTGTGGAATGAAAGGTATGTCTTGATCTAGGTTTTTGCCCCTTGGTCTGGTCAAAGCCATATCTTAGTGTTCCCATCTTGGTCTTTCTGAAGATCTTGGTCTTTCTACAACCACACAATTCTCTCAACCACACACTACGATATATAGTGTGAAAAATATTGGGATGCCCTACTCATTTCTTCTTTGTACAAACCAAGTCTTATGCCCCCTCCTGAGAGCACCAATGGGGCAGGGGGAGCAGATTAGAGGAGGAGCTGAGAGCAGAGGGCAGAGCAGAGCGAGGGAGAAGAAAGAAAGGTTTCTGCAAGATTGAAACAGAACATGTTAAACGTAGTTAAAATGTCAGATGCTTCCTTATGAAGTGTGCTCTCATTTCTGAAATAGAAATCCAATGAAGTTCACAACTAAGAGGCACTTGAATGAAAAATGAAGGATGTGTTGGGACTGTATGCTTTAGGTTAGCTGGCCTCCATTCTTCTCAGTCTGGATCTGTCTTGCTGCACAAGCAGATTAATGCACAAAATTAGTCACCTGACTTCATGGTTGGTCAGTAATGAAGCTCCTTGGTCTTCAGAAGGCTGAGGGTGGTTTAATAGGAGCTAGGTCTCTCTTACTCTCTGTCTTATTCTGTCCTTGCATGTCTCTCTGCCTTTTTCTCGCTCCCACACTCTTCTCTGATTTAAGTCTCTGACTCAGACTGCACTGGGTGCTGAATGGGAGAGTAGCAGCAGACAGCTCTTTGTAGTCCAAGCACGGCCAGTTGTGGCCACTACTCTTTTCCGTGCTGTTATTCATGGGAATGCAAAGTAGAATTTGGAAACAAGCGGGACAAGCAAAACAACCAGCTTGTCCCTATTCAGGGGACCTTTTATCTCGACCTACCTGTGGACTAAGATTTATAGACAGGACGGTCCATTCCTAACATGTTGGTTCCACGAGTCAGCTATTGTAAACCACATTCTCACATGCTTCAGCTGTGATATTCCAGAACTAATATCATTAGTAGTCACAGGCTTTGTAGGGTCTGAAGGTTTAGGATTGAGTGGAGCCTGACTGGGTGCAACAGATTAGCCAAGCATTTCTCGTTCTAAACACAAGAACTTCATATAACAAAAAATGTCTTTTTCCTGCAAAAAATGACGCAATTGCGGTGCTTGCTCCCAGCATGATGGGCCTGATTTTAAAGGGGCGCCTTGTAGAGAAGCTACTTTTCCAGGGATATTTCCTTGCACCACTGTTGTTTCAGAGAATACCGTGAAGACAGAAACGTCCAGTATAAATACCTACAGCAGGGGTGCACAACTCCAGTCCAGAAGGACCAGTCTCCAGCAAAGTTTAGCTGCCATACTCAAACACACCTAATTCAACACCTTAGTTAATTGACAAAAGTGGTGTATGTGAGCACCACGGGGGGTAGGGCTTTTAGTAGATCTGCCCCTAGGCTGTGGAATTCTCTTCCTCCTGGTTTAAGGAACTTGGACTCCATCTCACATTTTAAATCTGGTCTCAAAATACATCTTTTTAGAATTGCCTAAAACATTTGACTTATTGCTGTCTGTTTCATTTATTTATTTTATATTTCATTTTATTATTTTATTTTATTTTGAGTATTATCTCTTTGTTTTCTTGCTTTTATGTATTACTATTGCTATTATGTAAGGTGACCTTGAGTGTCAGAAAGGCGCCATCAATAAATTTAATGTATTATTATTATTATTATTATTATTATTATTATTATTATTATTTATTTCTGTATTAGAGAAATGTGGCAGCTGAGAAATGCCAGTAGACTTACAATTTTATTACAGTAGTTGTGGTTAAACTATGCTTGGCTTGCTGATGAATGTCCAGGTTTTGGCCATAAAGAACATTAGCCATTATACTTCTTTTCACGTCTCTCTTTTTAACATATTAAACACATTAAAATTGGCTTCAGCACCAATATCTCACTGACTGCACTGACTCTCACTATATTGCGCATTTGCATGGCCTCTACCGTTCTGTATATTATCACTCTTGTGATATAATTCTACTTCTACTGTACATATGTACACATATAGCCATATGCATATTACCAGCTCTGTATTATTTTAGATTTACTGTAAAACGTAAGATAAAATCCCAGTTTTAGATAATAGTCTTGTTACATGCCTTTGTATAAGGTCTTGTATGTGTAGCATATTTGACGAAATTCTGATTTTTGTGCCAGTTGCACTGAAACTTTACCTTCCTATTCTTCAGTACTATACCATGTTTCTCATTGTGGCAGCAGTGAACAACAGTCAAAAAAGAGCTGATTGCATTTTTCAGGCGTCCAGATGAATAGGCTGTGTATGGATGGATGTTTATGTTTTGGGGATTCTTATTGGCCACTTTATCGGTTTAACCTTTAAACACTGAAACTGGTGCACTGTTGGGAAAACAGTAGGCCTTCCTCAGGCCATAATGACTCTTTGTGGAGTTAGTGGGTGGAGTACAGGGTGAAGAACTCACCCAAAGGCTAAAGAACAAAGGCTTACCAGCCCAAAGCTACTGTTACTCCTCTCTCTTTTCGTATCTCCTTTCCTTAGTCCCAGCCTCTCCTCTTCTTCCTCCCGCGGGCTCTGGCTTTATCCGTCTCACGTTTCAGGTGCTCTCGGTTTAGGGCTCAAGTCAGCTATTTAACATGCTTTGTAGCTGAGAATGAGGTCGTGCATATGTGCATTACAGCAGCAGTAAAGTAATTTCAGTTATTTGGAGGGATATCAACCATCTCCCCATGAATGCCCCTTTTTTCCTTAATGGATTTATATTTAGCAGGTATCCTGTATTAAAATACTGCTTCTTGGACTTTCCCCTTTCCACTGACCCTGAGATATATTTGGAGCCAAGCACGAGCTTTGATTCTGACACTGGACAGGTTATAACTCTTCCTCTGTGCCCGCTCTGCTGCTCTGAACCTGCGAGATCTTTTACCCCATCATACCCATGGTTTATTTTAGGGTTGTTAAACCTACCGCACAAGCTGTGATGTTAATTATGATAATATAGTTATGAACTGACTGAGTTCTGGCCCCTATATTGATATTAATACTATTCACGTAAGTGCTCTATACGGACAGAAGTACTGGGACACCTGCTTATTCATTGTTTCTTCTGAAATCGATTGTATTAAGGGTTTATCCTGCTTTTGTTGGAGTAAAAAAAAAATCTCTGCTGTCAAGGGAAGGCTTTCTACTAGGTTTTGGAGCTTTTCTGTAAGAATTTGATCGCATTCAGCAACAAGAGAGGATGAGGATGCCTCATCCCACAAGTATAAATGGAGAACCATCATTCCAGAAACACAGTTCCACCGCTCCACAGCTCAATGCTGGGGGTTTGTCTGCAATAGTAAATACCTCAAGCCAATGCCTGGCATTAGGCACAATGCCTATACCTTCATGTTTACCTGATATTTATATTTATATTGAGATATAACCAGAGTGATCTGGGCTGAGGCAACATAATTTATATCAAGTTTTTAAGTTTTTAAACATTGCTTTTCTGCTCCCTCTCTCTGCTCTCAGCTCCTCCTCTACTCTTTTTTCCCCAGAATTAGTGTATATAAAGAAGAAATGATGGTCAGATTTCAGCATGTTTAAATATATTGTATTTATAGAAGGATTTCATGGGTTGTCACATTTTTACATTGTATTTTCCACATCACAAATCATATATAGCCATTCAGCTAAAATATATCATAATATGATTTTTTTGCCCAGCCTTAGTAATGTGTGTACACTATTGTACATCATTGTGGTTCAGTAAATAATCTAGGCTGTTGTCATTTCAACTACACATATGTAACCATGTCTCTGAAGGCTGTATCAAGAGCCCTGCTCTTCGTACACCTGCCTTTCCTGGTGAGGATGTGGCATATATGTCCATAAGGTTAGAACCGCAAACAGGAAAGCTCTTTTTAAGAAACCTTTTCAGGTCTTTAACTTCCAGATTTGACCTGCAGGACTTGCAGCGGTTTCTCTTTCAGCAGGGTAAAGGGTGTTAAAGTCTTGGATGGCCATCAAAGCTTTGGAATAGAAATAACCAGCTCCACAATGAGATTCATAGAAGCAGCCAACATGTTATTCTATCTTCAGCCTTCTTTTGGCTCTAGAACCAAAAAGTACTGCAGAGTCAGCAGTTTTGCAGAAACCTCAGCAACCATCTGTTTCTAGAACCTTCCTCAGGACCATCTATGGTTCATCTGATCTCCTCAGGATGTGTGTTTGCGTGTGTGCACCAATGCCGTGTGTCCCATGTCCTCTTTCATGAGTGGAGTGTGTCAGAAAGGTCTGGGTGCAGAAATCTGTCCATTCCTTCCTGTCACTGAGGGTCTGTCAGCATATGGAAGAGCACCTGCCATCTGCTTCTGTATAAATAGCCCCGGCGGCATGGGCCTCTCGCTGGCAGCTGGGCAGGGCTGCACTTTCCCAGTGGTTTTCAGTGAAACTCCCTCCCTGGCCCACTCTCATCTTCACTTCGTGGGTTAAATCTCGCCCAATGCTCTGGTTTTTCCTCCCACTCATCACCTCTGTTTATACCTCACATCTTCATTAAGTGGTAAACTGCAATAAACCCAGGAGTGAAACCTGACGCCTTGTTTATACAAGTGTCAATAAAGTGTCAATAAAGTGTCATTGGCTTCTTACAGGCTGAAAAGTGTTTTATGGCTTGTGTGGTTTGTTTGCATTAGTGTTTGTTCAGTGGTAGCGAACTGAGGTTTGAGAACTATGGATGACCCAGCTGTCAGAGAATTTTACTGAACGTTTTTATTGAAGGTTTTTTAAAGGGTGTAGAAAGGTTAGCCCGTAACATTTCAGAAATAATGTTTCAGGAATGTTTGGAAAATGTGATGCAAAAGTGGTAAATAAACAATAAATAAAAAAAGTTTCATTTTGCTGTTTTGCTCGGGTCATTTAGCCACGTTACTGTAGGAGTTCCTGCTGGTATTTACTTTGCTGCATTTCAGCAAGTGATACAGAGTTCTTTAGAACAAAAAAGTGGTTGAGAAGCAGCCAATCCATGCCGTGATCTCGCCACAACAGCAATCAGTTTGTGTGGCCGAAAACTGATGTACTGAATACATTGAAAGTATACAATAAATTCAATTACAATTACTTGCATTACTTATTGAAATGCTTACCAAGTGAAAAGCCCCTATTTGATTGTGAGAATAAATGAATGAACACTAATACCAAAAAATGTTCAGGTCATTTCTGTAACATTGTACTAACCAAACGATTCTGGCTGGGTTTACTGATCCAAACCTGATCCATTTATTTTCCTTTAGTGCTCCATTTACAATAACTTTGATCTGAGAGTCAGTTTTTAAATGTATTTGTTTGCTGCAGCGCCACCCTTTGGTATGTTGAACTGCAGCTGTATTTACCCCAAAGGCCGAGGTTTTCCAGTTGTAACAGTAAACAGACTACAGTAAAGTAGGGCTGGTCAATATATCTTGATATTTATCGTGATATATCGTGAAAGTTACCATCTGTGTACAGCAGCAGAAACTTTGCAATTTACTGTTTAAACGTACATCATGCTGTGTTTTCGGTTTGTTAAATTTATCTTGCCCATATCGAGACATGAGTTTAGTCATATCGCCCAGTCCTATGTGAGTTAGGAACCTCTTTCCCCTCCAACTTTGTTTGGTTTGGGAGACAGAAAGTCACCTATGATTGATTTCATGTATTTAATTTTTTCACTCTGAAGCCCCCTTTGCAAAACCATTTACAGCATTTTAGTCTAAGCCTGTAACTCGGACTCTCTGTGAGGTAATAAAATACAGACATTCAGTCAGCTATTTGCAAACATTTCCATTGTGCTCCCTCTAGGCCCCTAACTTGAAAGTCCACTGTGTTCAGGCACTGTTAGGTAGAGCAAGACTATGTGGAAAAGTCATTGTGCTCTAAATAAGGGCACAGGCCCCGTACCGGCTTGTCATAACAGATTACCTAATGCGTTCTGCAGGCCCTGGTGTGGACTGGGCCGCTGCATTTACTGCATTGTTCTCCAGCTTTCCTGTTTCTCTTTGTCTTTAGCCTAGTGAAGTGAATGCTACGTGGCCTGCTTCGTGAGACCAGACTGGAGTGCCGTCTTCACCGAGGGGAAGCTCCAAACTCTCTTTGCTTGGCCATGATTATTCGAACACAATAACAAGGCCCCCTGTTAAACTCTGCTCAGATAAACACACGCCTGAACGGTGAATAGTGAGGACGCTTTTCCTCTAATGCCCCCCACAGGCATGCTCTCTAGTCTGTCTGGCTGAGCTTTTCATCCACTTTTATTTTGAAGTGCCTTGCTTTTATTCATACTGTCTTCTGTGCATTGCTGGTTTTCACAGATGCATGGCAGTTTTACGAGGCCTGTGAGTCTGCAGTCAGACGAGCCTGGCTTCCTTTGTGTATGTGTAGAAAGAGTATTTCTGGTGAAGGTCAGTTTTGTGACTTTCCTTCTGGGATTAATAAAGTTATCTATCTTGAATAGAACACTGCTGTTATGCTCTTAAAGGTTAAAGGTTTTAACAGCTGTTTTTAGCCTAGTTATGATTTTTTTTTACATAACATATATAAAGTAATGAAACGGGCTGATTACTGTTGTCCTTCCCAGCTATCTGTACTAGTACACTTCTTCTTTCGGCTGCCTCCTCCACTGTTACACCAACCATCTCCATGTCCACCTTCACTACATCCATAAACCTTCTCTGAGGTCTTCCTCTTCTCCTTCTGCCCGGCAGCTCCATCTCCAACATTCTTTGTCCGATATATCCACTATTCCTCCTCAACACATGTCCAAACCATCTCAACCTGGCCTTTCTGGCTTTATCACCAGACTGCTCCACCTTCACTGTCCCTCTGATCTGCTCATTTCTAATCTTGTCCATCCTCGTCACTCCCAACGGAAATCTCAACTAGTACACTTAACTGTGGCTCTACAGCAAACCATAGCGACACAGCGAGGGATGCTGTGGATGCTTTAATGCTAGATCATCAAAAACGTCTCCAAATGAACGAACCCCTGGAACCTTTCGACAAGGCTTGTTTTTTTTATGATGAATGCAACACAGTTGTTGCAAGGAGATTAAAAATTCAAGTTGCAATCTTTCTGCATAGCTCGAATTAAAGTAACGATTGTGTGGTTAATCTGTGGTTCAGCTGTTGCTTCATTGGAAGTGGTATTGCAGAATGTAACCACACAGACCTCTCATGGCTCACAGGTGTGTTACAGTTGACTGTGTTACACTTTTGGCACCAATTGATTTGACTTGAATCAGTATTCAGTAGTACCAGTTTAATTCTAAGGGGAATGAAGGCCCTCCCTCTCCTCCAATCACATTGCACTGTGCAAGTCTGTGTAGTTGTGTATTAAAGTAAATCATAACCTTTTATTTTAGATGATGGTGATTTACGATATACAGTGGGGAAAATAAGTATTTAGTCAGTCACCAATTGTGCAAGTTCTCCCACTTAAAAAGATGAGAGAGGCCTGTAATTGACATCATAGGTAGACCTCAACTATGAGAGACAAAATGTGAAAAAAAAATTGAGAAAATAATTTTGTCTGACTTTTAAAGAATTTATTTGCAAATAATGGTGGAAAATAAGTATTTGGTCACCTACAAACAAGCAAGATTTCTGGCTGTCACAGACCTGTAACTTCTTTTTTAAGAGGCTCCTCTTTCCCCCACTCATTACCTGTATTAATGGCACCTGTTTGAAGTCATTAACAGTATAAAAGACACCTGCCCACAACCTCAAACAGTCACACTCCAAACTCCACTATGGTGAAGACCAAAGAGCTGTCGGAGGACACCAGAAACCGAATTGTAGACCTGCACCAGGCTGGGAAGACTGAATCTGCAATAGGCAAGCAGCTTGGTGTGAAGAAATCTACTGTGGGAGCAATAATTAGAAAATGGAAGACCTACAAGACCACTACTAATCTCCCTCGATCTGGGGCTCCACGCAAGATCTCAGCCCGTGGGGTCAAAATGATCACAAGAACGGTGAGGAAAAATCCCAGAACCACAAGGGGGGATCTAGTGAATGACCTGCAGAAAGCTGGGACCAACGTTACAAAGGCTACCATCAGCAACACACTACGACGCCAGGGACTCAGATCTTGCAGTGCCAGACGTGTCCCCCTGCTTAAGCCAGTCCATATCCAGGCACGTCTGAAGTTTGCTAGAGAGCATTTGGATGTTCCAGAAGAGTATTGGGAGAATGTCATATGGTCAGATGAAACCAAAGTAGAACTATTTGGTAAAAACACAACTCGTCGTGTTTGGAGGACAGTGAATGCGGAGTTGCATCCAAAGAACACCATACCAACTGTGAAGCATGGGGGTGGCAACATCATGCTTTGGGGCTGTTTCTCTGCAAAGGGACCAGGACGACTGGTCCGTGTACATGAAAGAATGAATGGGGCCATGTATTGTGAGATTTTGGGTGCAAACATCCTTCCATCAGCAAGGGCAATGAAGATGAAACGTGGCTGGGTCTTTCAGCATGACAATGATCCCAAGCACACTGCCAGGGCAACAAAGGAGTGGCTTCGTAAGAAACATTTCAAAGTCCTGGAGTGGCCTAGCCAGTCTCCCGATCTCAACCCCATCGAAAACCTTTGGAGGGAGTTAAAAGTCCGTGTTGCCCGCCGACAGCCCCAAAACATCACTGCTCTAGAGGAGATCTGCATGGAGGAATGGGCCAACATACCAGCAACAGTGTGTGCCAACCTTGTGAAGACTTACAGAAAACGTTTGACCTCTGTCATTGCCAACAGAGGATATACAACAAAGTATTGAGATGAACTTTTGTTATTGACCAAATACTTATTTTCCACCATTATTTGCAAATAAATTCAGACAAAATGATTTTCTCAATTTTTTTTTCACATTTTGTCTCTCATAGTTGAGGTCTACCTATGATGTCAATTACAGGCCTCTCTCATCTTTTTAAGTGGGAGAACTTGCACAATTGGTGACTGACTAAATACTTATTTTCCCCACTGTATGAGGTGAAAAAAGGACACCCACTCAAATCTCCCTTCAATATTTTTTACTCTATTTAAACATGCTGGAGTCTTAGGCCTCCTCCATAGTATGTACGTGAGAGTGTGAATGGGGGTGGAGCACAAAACAGAATAGTGAAGGAGTTAAGAGAAGAGAGTGGAGCAGAAAATGGTTTCCAAATATCATTAGAACACCAATGGAACTAGTGTGCTTCTAAAGTGTCCTTTAGCTGCAGTGTGAAAAACATGTGGCTGTGCTTTCTATGACTTGAGGGAAGAACCTGCTACCTTCCACCCTCTTAACACTTGGAGTCCTAGCTTCTTGGTGGAAATTGACAATGACCAAAAGTTCAGGTGAAATTTGAGGATGAAAATAGAAATTCTCTTGTTCTGCGTACACACTGATACCATTACCAAATGTTTAAATTAGATGTTTAAGTTGATTAGTTTCAACCCAGTTCCAACCAGTTCACTTTCTGCATGTATCATTTTATGTCAGTGATATCTGGTGTGGACCAGAGGAGCATGGGTTCCTCTCTTGAGACTTGGTTCCTCTCAAGGTTCCTCTCCTAGCCTGAGGGAGATTTTGCTTGCCTCTGTTGCTTGCTGGCTTGCTCAGTTGAGGCTTAGACCCGAATTTCTGTAAAGCTGCTCTGTGACAAATACAGTGTTGTAAAAAGCGCTATATGAATAAACTTCTAAATGTGCTAATTGCTACAGACCTATTTGCTCCTCCCCTTAATTCCACAAATAAAAGCGTGTACTAGATGTGTGGTTATCTGGGTTAGACAGTTGGTCAAGCAAAACTGTGTTTTTACACTGAGGCCTGACCTCTCTATGGTAGCCATGTGGCCAATGTTTCTGTTTGTGTGGTTTGGGGGTGGTATTAGCTTAGCTGACCCTCGGTCAACGGGTGCAGGAGCACCTGTGAGGAAATGCCAGAGCCTGTGTACTCTGAGCCCAGGCTGTTTGTGTGCGTGTACAGTTTTCACCACATGCCTGACCAAGAGCCCTGCTTTAGCTTTTCTATTTAAGATCAGTCACAGTGGATTGATGTCTGAAGATGCCATTGCCTGTGTAAATCCTAGCTGGTGTTAATTTGTTCTCTGGCCTGTGGTAAACATCTGCTGGCTTCATTTACCAGCCTGTGAAGGATTACATTTGAAACTGGGTGTTGCGTCTTTGACAGATGTTGGTTTCCAGTCGGTGCTTTGCTCTTTCCTGAATATTCGCTGGTGTTGCAGTTTTTCCTTTCCTAGACTGGCTTGTGTTGGCTTCCAAGTTGCTGAAGGCTGCTAATTGTGGTTATTGACTTGGACTTGGACCAAAGTGGAGCCTTAGGGACGGTGAGGGGGGGTGTATTATGGAGACATCCCACCGAATCAGACTGAGCATGGCTGTTGGTCTCTGGTCATGTGCCACTATCTGTGGCATATAGTCACAGTCTAGAGCTCTCTGTAGTGCCTCAAGCCACTTCCTTTTTCCAAATAAATGCTTGGTTAGTTGTTAAAAAAAGTGGCCAGGCACTCGTTAAGAGTCCCTCCTGCCTTCGTTTCATGCTGTGATGAAAGGAGATGAGCTCATTATCTTGTGCCTCTGTGCATCTGAGCCCTGCCCGGGCCCCCTCAGCACAGTGTGTGTGTGTGTGTGTGTGTGTGTGTGTGTGTGTGTGTGTGTGTGTGTGTGTGTGTGTGTGTGTGTGTGTGTGTGTGTGTGTGTGTTCACCCTCTCTGTGGTAAATTGGCATGTCTTTCCAGTTGTGTGGAAGAGTGATTGTTTGCAAAAGTGTCTTTGATAAAAGGCACCTTCGCTGTATTTGATTGTAATGAGTCACCATTTTTGTCAGTTTATGCCAAATTCACACACACTCTCCTTTAATTATGGGAATGTAGATTTTTGCATTCTACACAAAACCATGTTTCATCCCAAGAGATCCATAACAAAGCATCTCAAAATCCTACTGTCACACCAATAAATGTGAAACCTATCCATCACATGCTGAGCTAAAGCTCAGAAATCCACATAATCTCTTTTTGCACTGATGTAGCATGTATTACAAAATCATCCACACTCTCAAATCTGTGCAAAAAACATTGATTACAATTTTTTTTTTGCACAGATAGGTGTGTGAATCTTTTTGTTCCATTGCTTTTTTACCTGCAGCACCTCAGTTTACTTTAACAGATGAGCAGTTTTTCTGTTTTTGTTTTCTTGTTTGTTTGTTAACTAATATGTGCAGCACAACAAAGCTGAGACTGGGTAACAAAATCATTTTCAGAAGAGAACATATTATTTTCCAGCCTGTTCCTTTTTCTTTGTTTGTTTCCTTTACATTGCGAATGACCACAGGGGAAAAACGTGGCATGAACATTCAGTCAGGGTAGGGCTGGGCAATACATCGTAAATATCAGTATATTCAATTTTACAGTTTATCCAATTCCTAAAATAACTATAAAATGCATATTTTAAAATATATCGTATTTATTTTAAAATCTATTTTGAAAAATCACCATCACGATATCGCACCTGCATCTGTGTTTCCCATCTGTGTGCAGTTTAAGTTCAAAAAGGTGGGATGATGCTCACAGAGTACTGTCCTGTGTCAATTTTGCCATAGGAACATCACAACTGAAGAGGAACACCAGTAAAATTACTCTGAGAAAGAAGTCTCAGAATAGCTTTAGGTTTAATTCACTGTGTGATTTCGGGAAGAGGGCTTTAGCTGATGTAGCTACTAACACCATAATAGCAACGTGACCTCACAAAATATGGTACAGCATGAATTATTACAGTATGTTACAGTACTCTACAGAATGCCTGAACAGATCACATTCAGAGGTTTTCTTATCTTTCATATGAATATAAAATTAAATATGTTTGAATGTAGCAGCAGTATGGGAGATCCTGTTCTCCTTGTGTATACATGCTCAGCTGTGCATGAGTGATCAGAAGAGCCTGTAATGCCAGACTTTGGCTAGTCATGTGACTTGGAGCTGGCCTCAGTAGGAGTGCGTGGAGGATTGAGGTCAGGACGCTGTTATCCGGACGTGAATGGCACGTTCTGTGTGACATTTACGTAATGATGAGCTTTCTACTGAACGGGGAAGATGAAGGCTGGGTCTTCAGTGTTGTGTGGATATAATGAAGCTGTTTTGAGGCACTAATTACAGTCATGGTGCCAAAAGTGGCTGGTGTTCCTGCTGTTAAAGCTGCTTTTCTACTTGATGTTTAACAAGTGGAATCTTAGAGACCAAAAATTCACACATTTTTCATATTTTATGGTCTCATAAACTTTCATAATGAATGGGATACAGGTCATATCACACAAATTACAAAAACGTCAGACGAGTAAAGGAAGCCTTGTTGATTGTTTATGTATTGTAGGGATGCACCGAATATTTGGCAACCAAAATGATCCAAGAATAGCCGTGTGCAGACAATCAACTGAATTGTCTCAAATAGTTCTTCTGTAAAGTTGAAGTGTGGCGAAATTAATTCAAACCTGCATGAAAAATTGTTTGGTAATCAAAGTCCGGTGTTAGTTTTTGCCAAAAATGTCACTTTGGTGCATCCCTGATATACTGTATATATGAGAGAAAGGACAAAATCAGCTCAGGCTGGGTAAATATTGATCCATCTCTAACAGATTTGTACTATAAAATAGTATCTGCTATGCAGGTTAAAACCTGTGTGCAATTCAATGAGAAAAAAAAACAAACATAAACATTAGTGTGTTTCCGAGGGATGACACTAGAGCTGAATTATATATCGTTTCAACATTGCAATGTGTGCATATACAGTAGTCACATTGCAGCACATGCAATTTCTTGTACAATGTAAAAGATCTAATTTCTGTATCTTTTAATGTTACAATATATATCTCAGTCAATTTTTTCCACATCATGCAGCCCTAGAATGACACTTAACAGAGTAGTCTTGTACAAATTAGTCCATAGAAAGTAGTAACATTATCACCTTTAGCATTAAATATCGCCCAGCCCTAAAATCAACTCAGTCTGCTGTTCTGCAGGTGGGATGGCCACTAGAAGAAGGAAAGGGGTCGACCCCCTTGTTAGTGTTGTGCCTCCACACAGGGCAGTTAAGGTGTTGGCTTGAAGCTGGTCATGACCTACATAGTGAGGCTAGTGGAGTCCGTTCCATTCCTGTACCCATCATGACCTTGCACTCGGCCAGAACAGTCCATTAACAGCTGGGTTCATTTTACAAGTCTCACTCTCACATGATTGCCTTCAGATTGGTTTCACGGATATTGATGCCGGCATTAGTAGCATTATCCCGCACTCGCTTTCATATCCCGCTTCACTGAAGCGCTTGTGCATGGTGTCCCTCAAGTGTCCATGCATTGCGTCTCATCAAGGGTACATACTCTGCAATTTTAAGTAGCTTAATGTCTAACATTAATCCTAATACTTTCACTCATTATGTCTTTTAACTGGTTCTATTGGTTATAAGGCGATTTAAAGCATGAATATTTTTTAGAGGAGGTAAATTGCACACAACAATTCATGTAAGCTGCTGAGTCCCACTGTGTGGAGTGACGGTTGTCATGGTAACATGTGTTAAGACTCTACCTGTTGCCATGGTTTGAGAAGGTTGATTGCACAAGTGTTTTGTATATGTGTTTGTTCATTTAGGGTTTCATCCAGTTTGCTGTTTGACCCTTGTTTTTAGCTGGAGATGGCTGAAAGATGCTTTTAGATTTGTTCTGCAGCAGACTGCAGCCTCTGTGCCTCAGCTGAGTTGCTGCATGACTGACTGAGAGCAGATGGAGAGAGTGAGAGAGAGTGAGTGGGCTGGGGCGTCGTGAGCATGAATCACCTCCACAGGAGGAAACTCCCTCCCTCCCTCCCTCCCTCTATCCTTTTATCAACTGAAATGGGACAGAATCCTACACGACCGCCTTTGTGAAAAGAAGGCAGACATTGATTTAGACATGAGCGGAGGCTGCAGAACCGTGTTTAGATGTTTATGTACATATTTCTGGAGGAGAACATGTTCAGATGAATTGAACTTGGTATATATGATCATACATGTGTGTTAATGTGTGTGTGTGTATATATAGATCAGCCATAACATGACCACACTCACTGTGTACATTTTCTTCAGTTCTGCTTACCATACAGGAGCACTTTGTGAACCTTTTTTTCAGACTGTAATTCACGGACAGTGTGATGGACAATAAAATGGACAGTGAGTGGTCAGTAAAAACAAGGTCATAATGTTCTGGTTGATCTGTGTACGTGTACAGCAAATAAATACGAGTGATCCTGTCATTGTTTATATCTGGGGAGTGACACTAGTTCTGAGCCTATGGCTCAGTAATGGGAAGTCCAGCAGAGGATCAGTCTACATAACTGCCCTTTCACTCCAGTGTGCCGGTATCCAGCTGCTCTCCCTGTCTTGGCTGCTCCAGTATGGCTGATGAAGGCTATGTGTCCATAGTAGGTGTTTATAGCCTCTCTGGTCTTTGCTCAGAACTGAGCTCACTCCTAATTTAGCTGCAAGTTTTTGCCTTTAACCCAGTACCCAAAAAGAAAGCCTGTCTCATTCTCACATGAGCTGAAAATGGGATGTTGATGTTTCACCTGTAAGGCCCTCAGACACTGTGTGACCGCATTAATCAGGAAAGCTGCTATCATGTACTTAGAAAAGAAAGCAGTCGCTCTGATTGATCTATGAACATTGTCTTTGCCAGACATGTTTTATCTTTTACACTCAACTTTGACCTGTAGTTAGAGGAGATGGAGCACTCGGCCATGCCCCCAGATGCATGCAGTCAGTAGAACCACAGCAGGTTTGTGAGCTGCCGACATCATGATTTGATTTAGTTTTTAATGATTCAATGAATTCTTTCCTTAAGAAAAATACAAGTTAATCTCTATTTGATTACTGAATCAAAATATACTTGGATCTCTAATGATTCCATGACAGACTGGGATGACACTGGGAAGACTCATGGAGGGCATCACTGCTTGTTGAATGTCCCCAATTTTGGCTGTTGAGTCACTCTGCACATGTCGGGCAACCTGTGCCTGGTCTCCCAGATCCTCCATGTTACTGATGTGTGCCTCCTTCTATGCACTGCCACCAACAGTGTGCTGTTGTAAGATTTGTACAACCGGTATGCCATCAGTAAGACCATCCCACTTCCTGGAGCCATGCAATGCAATCTCTAGAATTCTACATGCATTCACACTTCTCTGAGGATTACTTGACTTGCAAAGGATGCTACCAACACAGCAGCAGGAGTCTGAATGGAAAGCATGCACAATAGGATGACATTGTATTATCTGTCAGGTACAGCAATAACATGTCCTTGCTCGCATGTCTCAAGATGACAAACCTACACTCCAAGGTGCAACTGTTTCTTGTCTGAGCATAGATGGTCATAAATTCTGCAATTTATCCACAGTTTCTCTTGTGTTGAAATGAACCTGTACAAATTATGACCCTCCTCTACATCAGCTTAGAATCACTTCAGGGTGTGGAATCACTCATTTAGGACAAACTCTGGTCTGTACAGTCATTTTTGACACTTCAAATTCACATTGAATCTTACACTCAGAATATGCATTGACCCTGAAATTGTGTGTGCGTGCGTACACACACTGCATTATTGATGAATGCAGTGAGATTAGGCAGCACACCAGCTGAGCTTCACAGGGATTCTCACTGCAGGAGGATCTGAAGCCTCCTCATCTCTAGCATGGTGCTTTTGTGCCTAATTAGACTTAATGTACTAGAACACTAGAACAAGGCTGACAGAGCAGTGGTCTTTTCAGTGACCCTGGCCACAGCCTAGGCTGTGTGTGTTTGTGTGTTGCTGTTCTGTTTGGATGGTTGCTAGGCTGAGAGTGTGTTGATCACATTCGTCAGTTGCTCCCTCTTCTTCTTTTTCCAGTGGCCTCTGATGGACCTGAGCTGAGGACTTTGCCAAGGCCCTGACAGGCTGGCCAGCTCTGACGCAGTCAGTCAAAGGGTCTTCAGTACCAACTGGTCTTCTAATGACTATAAATATCCTACAGTACAGAGGCGGGGAGCAGGCTGCATGTAAAGGCCCTGCCACATGCCAGACAAGGCTGCAGATTCCTGTTTATTAAGACAGCAGGCCTGTGTGGCCACAAGAGAGGGGAGGATGGGGTGTGTGTGCACGGTTGAGGGGGTGCAAGGTATGTGTGGATTGAGTGAGATGAGCAGAATGGAATGGGGCAAGTGGAAACTAATTCACCATGGCTGAAATAGTATGTGGGGAAAGTGTGATTGAGGTGAAGGGAAGAAGGTAGTAGATGGTGAAAGAGAGAAAGAGAGGATGGGGAGAGGGGAAAGGCCTCCTAAGCATCCACACAGCTGTCAGACATGTGGTGTCCAACATGGAGCCCAACCAATGTTTGGGTTGCGGAATAACATCAGCTGATATTATTGACTGACAGATTCATCAGTATCAGCAAATATCTCTCTGGTAAAGAACTGACTTACTGTCAGATGAATACAGAGAATGTACTGAAGGTTCCGTCCATATTCATACTTCAGTTGAGCATAAACCACTCTGCCTGAGCATCAGTTCACTGCACCTCCCTTTGACCTCTGCATGGACTCCAGGATAAGGCACGGCTTAGGGGTCTCCACCTGGGGTGTTCCACTGTTTTTCATGGGCCTACTTGTTGCTGGCAGAGCCAAATTACAGTACTTTGTTCAGGGGCGTTCCCTCATTTTATGAATGATGTGAAGTGTTTGGAAAATACAAACTAAATGTTTTGAGTGCGTTGAATTTTTACGGGAGTCTTGTCAACAGTAGCTGTTAGTAGCTCTTGTTTTGTCAATAATCTAAACAATATAATTGATAAATGATAACCAATAGAATTGTTCCAAAGTGTCAGGTCTTTATATTGGTCAGGCTCATAGTTCAGGTCCTCTCAGTTTGTGGTTTGGAGGATTCAGCTCTTTCCTTTACTCTCATGGAAACTGCAGAGGCTCTTTCTGAGCATGTTTTGAATGGGCACTGCTTTGCAAAAAAGTGTCCTCCCCTCTCAACTGTTGGATGTGAATAGAAAGTGCTTAAATCAGTGATTTACATTTTCAGTTTGCGTGCTGTGAAGTCATGTGTGTTGCCCTGGCTTTCACTTCCCTCCCCCCTGCAGACCTGCTCATTTTTACAGCGCATTGTTTGCTGGGTTGCTGCTTTATTGCACATTGTATGTGAAGTAATAGGGAGGTTATTTACTTTCAGAGGGCATTTGAAGGATGATGAACTGGACAGAACTGATATTTCATTATAGTTTGAGAGCATTTTCGAGAGGGTTTTGAGAACACTGATAGGTCAGCTACATAAAAATAGATTATTCAGGTGTAGCCATTACTGTGATTTGTGAATTCAGCCTTGGAGCATCACCTGTGTGAAGATCCTCTCTGTAGGCCTTTTAAAATTAACATATGTTTTGTTCTCTCTTCCAGCTATTTTGAATCCCAAAAACCCAAAAGAGTCACCAAAGTCCTTCAGCTTCGACTATTCTTATTGGTCACACACCTCGGTAATATCTCTTTCTTTCATTAATGTGTTTTCCATGTGAATACTTCTAGAAATTCATTATGTGACAGTCAAAGGCCATATTTTAATTTGGGTTTGATTTTCTCCTCTGTGTAGCCGGACGATCCCAGTTTTGCATCCCAGAACCGTGTTTACAATGACATTGGGAAGGAGATGCTGCAGCATGCCTTTGAAGGCTACAATGTTTGTATCTTCGCTTATGGCCAGACAGGAGCTGGCAAGTCGTACACGATGATGGGCAAACAGGAGGAAGGACAAGAAGGCATCATTCCTCAGGTACCAAAGCGTTGGACATTTCCAGAAGACAGAGTGAATAAGGGAAATAAGAAAAGATAGAGCTGAATGATTCAGGTTTATCTCTGACCCTGATTCCACATCAGCTGTTGCCAGAAGACATTAAGGAATTAGCTCTCTGTCTGGAGCATTCAGCAGCAGCTAGAGTTATTTGTGTGCTTTATCGATCAGTATTTCCTCACTGCCTAATGCACCATTTTCCTCCCCCCTCCTGCTCAGCTCTGTGAAGAACTCTTTGAGAAAATCAATGACAACAACAACGAAGAGATCTCGTACTCTGTGGAGGTGAGTAGCACACATCCCTTGATCCATTCCCACAAGCCCTTTCCCACTCTCTCCATCACCCGCTGAAGAGCCGGATAGGCCAGGATGGTTGCATTAGTGCAGTCAGTTGGAGGAGTAATGGGGTTCTTCATCGGCCACTTTGCTTTGCCCTGCCTGTTTACTGTTGTGCCTGGCATTTTCCCAAGCCTTGGGAGAAACTAGAAAGAATATACTTGTAGGGGATACTTTTTATACACTTTATATAGACTAAAGTTTTGGGGCACCTGCTCTTTTTTTGCTTCTTTTGAAGTCAAGGGTATTAAAGCTAATCCTACTTTTGTTTGTGGTACTGTCCAATTTTGATTGCATACATCAATAAGAACATTACTGTAGTCAGGATGTTTGATAAACGCCACCCTAACTCATCCCAAAAGTGTTGGATAGAGCATAATCATTTCAGAGAACAGCTCTACTGATTCACGGCATTAGTATTTTTTTGGGGGGGGTGTATGGGTTATTTTCAGCATAAACTATGGGGGCTTGAAGTGGCTCTGCAGCCTAATGTGCTAGCACTATGATCTGAGTCATACTGCTTACCATCGGCAGCTGGAGTCCAAGAGAGCAAAATTGGCCATGCTCTCTCTGAGCGTCTGTTAACCATTGTGTCAGAGCTGGGGATCCAGCGCTTTGCTCTGACTGTGTTAGCTACCCAGCAATGATGCAATGACACCAGGTCAAAAAGAGGCTGTGGTTGATTTCACTGGTATTGGAGGAGGCATATGCTTTAGTGTTGGTAACATCATATGTGAGTGGGTGAGAGTCACAGGGTTGGGTAATTGGCATTTCTAAATTATGCTTAGAAAAGAGACATTTTGGATATTTTTAACAAAGAATACTAAACATTTATTATTTAAGCTGCAGATAAAATTAACATATCCACATGTAGGTGGCATACATGGAGATTTACTGTGAGCGAGTGCGGGATCTCCTGAACCCGAAGAACAAAGGGAACCTGCGTGTGAGGGAGCATCCCCTGCTCGGACCATATGTTGAAGATTTGTCCAAACTGGCTGTCACCTCTTACACGGACATTGCTGACCTCATGGACGCTGGCAACAAGGCTAGGTAAGAAAACACCCATGAAATTACTTTGGTTTATATCACTCCACAATGGCCTTACCCCTCACTATTCCCCCTCACCTCATTATTAACACAGGTACCATGATCCTACCCCTGAGTATAAACAAAGTATTAACCAGTAATAACACAGATCACAGACCTCTTTCATCTTTATAAGCAGGAGAATTTGCACTTATTTACCCCACTGTAGATGATGTCCATAAGTATTAGCCACCTGTGCCCTGGTATTACCCCTCAATGGGACCCAGAGATGGTTTTACCCTTCAGGATTACCATAGCTTCGATGATATTGCCCCCAAGTTGAACCTCAGCTTGTTTTTACCTAAGGTTCCATTCTACCCCTCAGTATATAACCCCCATATGCCATGTTGTAACACCTAGGGATTATCCCAAGAAGCTATTGCTGCTCAGTATTACCCCGGTGACTTGGATTACCTCTCAGTATTACACCCAGATTTAACAAATGATTGACATAATGAGGTATCATAGTGTGAGCTTTCTATTTGCCCATAAATGATTTTAGCTAAAGTGATAGTTTAGTTGAACCAATGCATTGTGATGTTTCAGTGTATTTTAAGAGTGTGTGTGTGTGTGTGTGTGTGTGTGTGTGTGTGTGTGTGTGTGTGTGTGTGTTTCACATTTCAGGACGGTGGCCGCCACCAACATGAACGAGACCAGCAGCCGCTCCCACGCAGTTTTCACCATCGTCTTCACCCAGAGGAAGCACGACACTGAGACAGATCTGTCTACAGAGAAGGTCAGAGCTGCCACCTCACAAACAGCAATCTGCTCAACCTGTAGAGGTTCGCTCTGGGTCTCATCAGAGAAAGAAACATGCAGACTTGCTGGAGGCCTGGAGGGCATGTGAGGGAGACATCCCACCAGTCCTGTGTGTAGGGCTCATTGTCTGACGCTCGGCACACAAAAGCACCACTGTGGTATCAATGGACACAATGGACATTGTACAGTGTGACTACATTAGATTTTACTCTACAGGCCACACTTAAGCCCACTATCCAACTCTACTCATACCATCGAATACTGTAGGTGTTTGACCCAAATAGCTTGGCTGAGTTTTTTAGTTCATGTTCATAATCAAATGATTTCACTATGGAGAATGAATCTTAGCTAATGGGGTGGTCATTATAACGGTGATGAATGAAGAAAGAGTAATGAATGGAGAAACAAGATGAACATAGAGGCGGTATACTTGCTAGGCTGCAGACTGTCTCTGTCTCTTTTATTGATTTCTCTCTTTGTGTCTTGGGAGTGAACGTTCCTGTGCTATCTTGTTTCAGGTCAGCAAAATCAGCCTGGTGGATCTGGCAGGCAGTGAGCGAGCTGACTCGACTGGGGCCAAAGGCACCAGACTGAAGGTACCGACTAATTTTACAGCCCTTTGCAGGTGGCACTACTGCAGCAGGGCCATATGTGGAAGAGGCAGGGGAGACTGATATCTCGACACAATTATGCCTCAATGTGTAATCTGTACATGTACACAGTGCTGCAGTCATGTTTTCATTCAACTGAAAATCGATATTCTCAATTTACCTTCCTGTAAAAATGATTCTAAGCAATGTACACACAGTATATTTTTTCTTAATTATTTATAAAGTACTACATTTTTAAGAGTACTTTAAATTGTTTGATGTATATTTACACCCATGATTTTAGAATCAGACCTGTTCATTTTACCTTTTTTGCCTGGTTTGACATTGTGAATGCTGATTATAGCAGCTTTTTAACACTGTAACAAAAACACAATTCTTCTCAAGTATTACCAGGTAGTGTTGCTATCCTCTCGTTGTATCCTCTTAGGGTGCTGTGCTGTGCTGTTAGCAAGGGGAAGAGATTGTAGCTTGTTGGCTTTTAGTCTTGTCCCCACTTGTTTCCCCAGGTATCTCCAGCTGATATTCTAGTGTGTTTTTGAGGGAATAGCATTGGCTAGAGCCTGCTTAAACCCTAGTGTGGATCCTCGTTTGTCTCGCTGGCTTCACTTTTTCACTAGATCCCCATTCCACGATGCCTGGATTCCATAACAACATGTCGTCTCATAACTAGCAGAGTCTGGAGGTGATAGGCTGCTCTCCAGTATCAACAACACCATAATCTCCTGAAGTCATTGCCCTTTTATTGTTTTGCCAACCTTGATTAGGGCTTTCTTTGGTGGGCTGGGTTTGTGTCAGATTCTTATAATTACACCCTCAAAAACAGTACCAGACGTGATGTGTTAAGAGGATCATGGTGTGGGGTATATGAGCTCTCATTACTCTTATTATTAATGGAAAGGAAATTATAGTTTAAAGTTAAATTATTTGGATTATGAGCCTGACGCAATAAGGGCAGGACTTTGAGCTGAAAAGGGGAGACCGTTTGATAACAGAGCCAATCTGAGAGTGTGTACAGAACCGCTTCTGCTCCTTATGCTTGTAAATATTGTTTTCTGAGACAGAAGGAATCGCTGTAAAATAACAGCAGTGAGGTTTATGGGAAGACATCTTTTTTTCCCTCACACATCTATACTGAACTCTCACACTGTCCCAGTCAGTGCCACACGCACTGTGACGCCTCGTCATCCTGCCCTAGCAGGTGCATTTAGTCAATTTAATAATGATAATTAAATCAAGACCTCACTCATTGTTTTGCTTCACAGGAAGGTGCAAACATCAACAAATCTCTCACTACCCTGGGGAAAGTGATTTCTGCCCTGGCTGAGGTGGTGAGTAAGAGATTATCCTAGAGACTGTGACACTGGCGTGGACTGTCTGTTTGCCTGTCTCTCTCCTGCCTGTCTGACTGCAGTGCTGTAACACTGTGTGCTGTCTGTTTGTCTCCCTCTCTCCTGCAAATGCTTCCTTTCCCAGGATAACTGTACCAGCAAGGTAAACCTTCTGTGTTCAGTGATACCCCCTGACTTTTCAGAAAACAAAGACCAGCGATCTGTTCTGGCATTGACTTAACTTTGTTTTACACCTCCACCTTTCACCTGTATCCTGTTTCACCACTAATGTGCCTTCTGTATTTAACCCATTTCCGTAATTGATCTTGTGGTTGTAGTCTCTTTCCTTTGTGAGATTTAACAGCCATTTTTGTTATGAAACAGAGCAAGAAGAAAAAGAAGACAGACTTCATCCCTTACAGGGACTCAGTGTTGACATGGCTTCTAAGAGAGAATTTGGGTATGTGTGCATTCATGGATTTTACTAATAATAGTTAATAATAATAATAATAATAATAATAATAATAATAATAATAATAATAATAATAATAATAATAAAAAGAGGAAGAATCATATCAGTATTTATAAATTTTGGGGCATGTATTTACGCAACCCCTGTTGAATAAGGGTGCGTGTGTATGTGCGTGAGATTCTAATCCAGGTAGATATATTCCCAAACTCTACATTGTATAAATTACATATAGCTCTTGACATCAGTGTCAGTAGAATACCTGCATTAAAATGAGTTGCTGCTGCTACACAGCATAATATACATCGGTGCATATTATAATAAATATAACAATAATCCAGAATTACTGTTTCAGTATTGTATCAGTATTAATATTCCTTGGCTATACTTTTAGAGCATGAAAGTACTTAAATATTAAGTTCTGGATTTTATATTATCATTTGCATTTTATTCATTACAGAGATACAATTTTGTCATTGTTCAGCACAAGTACAATCAATGAAAAACAGTGTATAATGCAGTTAATATTTACATCATCTGAAGCAAACCTCTTTCTCTATATTCTGTTGGTCTGTATGGAACTGTTTAAACCCTTGGACCCTATTTGTAAGGCCACACGTTCTCCCATTCATAACTACATTACTGTCATAATTATTGTGCGTTTTATAGAACCTAAAATTGAACCCTGTAGGACTTTCTCAACCCTGATCCTGGAGGCACCCCTGCCCTGCAAATTGTATAACTTTCCCTGCTCCCACCACACCTGATCCAACTAATCAGCTCATTACCATGCTCCTCAGAGTTGCAGGGGGTTAAAACGTGCAGGTGCCTCCAGGACCAGGGTTGAGAAACACTGTGCAAAACTAAACCAAACTAAACAATTCACATAGTTTCTGCATTTGAATAAATGACTGAATAATAAACCTAGGCTTCAAGGAGTTTAAGAAATGCAAGATTTCATATATTGTCTCTACTACTTCTCTACAATTGTGTGTTGATGATTTATGTTCTTATTTAAAGTGCTCATCTTTAATTTGTTCATTACCAGGTGGGAACTCAAGGACTGCTATGGTGGCTGCTCTAAGCCCTGCTGATATTAACTATGATGAGACTCTGAGCACCCTGAGGTAAGAGCTTTCCCAGCTCTCCGCCTCTGAGCACAGCATTTGCATAAACAGCACTGTGGGACAAATTGCACCTCCCTCTGCTTGATATTAGTGATGTGAAGTATTAGAGGCATTAATCATGACCGTTTCTCACCCGTCGCTATACTCTCTGTCTGTCTTCTTTTCATTCGGACTACACTTCTACAGATATGCAGATCGAGCCAAGCAGATCAAGTGCAATGCTGTGATCAACGAGGACCCCAATGCCAAGCTGGTACGGGAGCTGAAGGACGAGGTGCTGCGGTTGAAGGAACTGCTCCGGGCCCAAGGACTCGGAGATATCCTGGATAGTAAGTTGGGCCACGAAGCCCCCAGCAGGCCTTCACCTTGCTTACTCATCAGCCATTCACTCCAATACTCACACAAAGCTGGCAAGGCTCTCTTCTGTCTTCTCTTCAGCTTTAACTTGCTTAACCTTTTTAATGGCATTGCATCACTGCCTCTGGGCCTGACCTTCTTTAGTTGAGAGTTTAAGGAAAAGGAGTGAGTCATTTCTTGTTCAAGGAAAATAACTATTTCCGAAATCTATTAAATACATTTTGCATTTGCACACCTTTTCATTACATGCCAGGGGATGTGGATGGTAATGTGTAGATATGATATGGAGCGCTGTCACTCCTGTATTCTAGGAGTAGTCAGTGAGTAATCAGATTTAAAAATAGGTTTTTAAAATATATAATTCATGTAAAATATACATTATTTAAAAACAGTAAAATAAACAGATCAACCATAAAATTATGACCCCCCTCTTTGGTTCTACATTCACTATCCATTTGATCTTCAATGGTCAGGATTGCGCAAGAGCGTTCTGTGTGTGGGTAGTGTGCTGTGAACATTGACAAAGGACTAGAGGAGAACCAACCCAAACAAAGCAGAAACAGATGAACTTTTGTCTCTGACTTTACATCTACAAGGTAGAGCAGCTAGGTATGGTTGTCTAATTGAGTGGACACAGCATTTTAACGTTCCAGCTTCACTGCTGTGTCTGATCCACTCACACCACTGCACACCACCACCAAGTCAGTGTGACTGCAGTGCTGAGAATGACCCATCTCCCACATAATGCCTGCTCTGTGGTGGTTCTGTGGGGTCCTGACCATTGAAGATCAGAGTGAAAGGAGGCCAACAAAGTATGCAGAGAAACAAGTGGACTACTGTACTGGACTTCTGTAATTATAGAAGTACAAAATGATAAATTGGTCAATGGGGTGGTAAAAGTGCTATTGTTGATCAGCGCATTCAGGTAATATGGCTCGGATCAGCCTTCAGTTATGGATTTCTTGCTGTAGCAGTCTAGTCTGAGGTTACTTATGCATTATTTTACACACAGTCAACAAATGCAGTTGTATCTTTAGTTCATATCCATGTATTTTAATTATTGTCATAATCTATTAGCGACGTCTGCATGCTCCTTCTAGTGTAATGTGTTCCATCACATCCTCATCTTCTGTGTATGTGTTTTAGCCGAGTCAGAACTCACTAACTGCCTCCATCAGTCCTCTACCGATCCTCTCAACTCTGACCTCTCACCCTTCTGTTCTTCCTGCTTCCCTTCAGTCGAGCCAATGGGGGATGATTATCCAGGAAGTGGAAGCAAATGTGTGTATATGTATGACTTTGCGCCACCCTTGCTCTTGTGCACTCTTGCGCTCTCTCTCCCTCTCTCTCTTGCTCTTTATCTCTTTCCCTTTATTGCTGCTGGTGGCTTTTGCTCCTGTTGCTTCTGGCCATTTCTGGAGTCTGACCTGTTGGCTTTGCATGCCTTTGTTTCTCTTCTTAATGCTTGAGACACGATGAGTCCCAGACAGATTTAGGTTTAGTGCCTAGTGGGTTAAAGTGGGTTTAAAATGAGTAGGGGTACATAGTGTAGTAGGGGTGTAGGTGTGTTACACACTTCAGCATGCTTTTCACCTGCTGTGCTTGTATGACACAGGCTGGGATGGTGCAGTTTAAATCACCGTCTGGAACCCACTTATACACTTTGCCCTTCCTTTGTAATGCATTATAAACAATAGTCTGCCTTTGTAGGCAGCAATTGCCATTTTCTTAATATGTTTACCTGCATTTTAGTGCATAATCATTTATTCTTAACCATCCCTCTTTTTGCCAGTGAAGCTTTTGTGTTTTCATGTAACTATCCATTTCAGGTGACAGCATTCTCAGTTCTCACTTCCGGAGGAAAGGTGCATGACTTATTTCATGTTTGCAAAAATAGAGGTGGATTTTTAGTGCGTTTGCTGTGCTGTGTTGGATTGCTCTAGCTCGCTTGTAGCCTTTAACTTAGACTTGTCAAACTAGCCGTTTTCTTCCGGCTGCATTTCCTCTTCCCGTCAGTGACTGCTTGTCCTCTCCTTACCTTGCCTTGTCCCTGTCTTGTATCCCGTTACACACTTAGTGTTTCTCTTTTTAAAAAAAGCTGCAGGAGCGAAACAGCCACTGAAACAGAACTCTACCTATTTTAGCATCTGTCTGGGAGTTCTTGATCAGCACCGAGGAACAGACACATTCAGCTGGGTTCTCTGCTGCTCTGGCACTAGAAAGCACAGTTTTTAAGCAAACTGAATTGCTTTTCTGCTTAAATTGCATGAATTCTGTGAAGGGAGCTCGCAGTATTGTAATGGCTTTGCTGTGCAGCTGTAATACACTCTTACAAATAAAGGTGCTTCTATAGAAGAGCAATTTATTTTTCTATAAAACCATTTTTATGAGACGTGAGTGAAGAAAAGCCTTGTTAAAAGGTTCTTCACTCAAAAATGGTTCTTTCTGGAATGAGAAATGGTTTGTCTGTGGCATTGCTTAAAGAACCATTTGTAGTGTCTGTATTTCTAAGAGTGCAGCCTATAAGTTTCAGAGGAGTTCTTCATTTTTCACACAGGAGCTTAATAGAGCTGCTAAAAGTGAATAGGCAGCTGAAACCTCCTCTGTGTTCAGACTCCCTGGGAGAGGCTTCAGCAGTCCATTCTCGGTCACCCTAGATGCTCCCATGGCCATTTTGTGGAGCTCTGTGGCTCTGCTCTCCAGCAGTGAGGGCATGATGACATTCTGAATAGTGTGTGTGTGTGTGTGTGGTGGGGGGTGGAAAGAAAGAGCCTACTGCGTCACAGGCTGGAACAGCAGCATGTGTTTTCATGCAGTCCCTAGTCCCCCCTCCTTCTCTCAGTCCTTGGCCTCTGTGCAGCCCTTCTCACTTCACCTCTTTCTCCTTTCCTGAAGTGAAGGTGGTTTTCACCCAGGTCCAAATCAGCAGTTGTGAACTTGTGTGCAGTCTGAAATTATTTGGTCATTAATTTAGCCAGAATGTACAGGGTCTGATTAGTGTTGTTGTTATTGTGTGTGAGAGTAATGTAATGTAGTAATCTACTGATTATTGAATTGGATGGTGATCTATTATGGTGTGGTTGTGTGTGGTTAAAAATTTAATTATTCTGTATCCATAACGCCACCCTAATTAATGATGAACTATTGAGGATTTTTCCCTCCACTGCATAGCGGTGGGTGGCGACCTTTCAAATGTTAATGGTCTGGTTGGTCGCTGCAGAAACTTAGGATGTGGAGAAGCCTCTGACTGGCTCTTTCACTCCTCACTAAGCCCCATCTCCACGTCAATCTAAACTTTTATTAAACATGCAGAGTGGGTGAAACTCGCATTCCGGAGTGACTTATTTAAAAGGCATGTTTATTTAAATTCTCTACTAAACTTTTAACTTCCAATCTATCAACCAAGTTCCAGTTTGTCCCCTGGTCAGTACTTATAGGGCTGAAATTTTCTGTGTGGATCGTATAGCTTTAAACTTCATGCAACTATCAGTTTTAAATCAACTAGTTCATCCACTCTTTGCACTTTACCTAGCAAACAGAATGACTCTAAAAAGTGCCAAAACACAGCTCTGCCTGTAGTTTGCCAGAGCACAGCCTCTAGTCTGTGTTAACCGTTACGGTTTGTGGTCATATGTGCCACAAATTACTTCCCTGCTCATTTGAACTCTGTTTTAAGGAAGCATTCACAAAATATATTTCTACGATGTCAGTTCCCCTCATCAGTCCCTGAAACAGGATGGAAATGTTCTGCATCAGCCTTTCTTCTGGTAATTAACCACCAGTCACACAACCTCAGTACAACATTTGTGCTATTAAATTCAGAATGTGCTGATTTCTAACATTGCATCCACAAGCCTGCAGGTATTTGCTAGATTCTTACTTGAATATTCCACTTTAAATGGTGTAGAAGTTACAGGTGGAAGAATGTAACTGCAGCACTTAAGGTGAAATGTCAGCTTCATGCTGCTAGGTAAATGCACCACAAAAATATACAATTTGAAATATTTAAAATGATATTTTTAAACACTTTTTTACCAGCCAGTTCATGTGACTCAGAAAAAATACCATTAACCTTGATCTGATTTGATCTTGTTGATTCAGATGACGTCCAGCTGATGTGCTATGTAATGATCACACTCTAAAACTGCAGCTACACTCATGGGTAGAACATTACAGGCAGCCAGAACTCACTTCAGAAAGAGTTACTTGATCAATTGTGACAGTCCTAGATCTAATGTACCATTAATTTTCCATAATTTTACTTGCACTGGAGTACGAGACCCACAAGTCCAGCTAATTAAGGCACAGATGCATTGACGTTTTTTGGTGGAGTCCAATCTGAAAGTCAGACTGAAATAATTAGCTGCACTAACTCACAGTAAATTACATCTAATCAGGCTTCAGGACCTCCTGGTGTGAAAACTACTGCTTTGTGCATCTAACCATTTGTGACTGGTGTGTGTGTTTATCCTTTAACGTGAACTGTGTGTCTTACTCTAGTCTTTCCTCCTCTTTTCTCTTTTCAACTTCTCTCTCTCTCTCCTCATCTCATTCTTTCCCTCCCTATTTCCTTGTATCTGTTTCCACCATTCTTCTGCTCCTCTTTTCACCTCGTCCTGTTTTCCCTACTCCCTGCGTGGCTCAGACCTGAAAGATATTCACAACAATAAGCATAGATACTTGCTAGCTTCAGAGAACCAACGGCCTGGCCATCTCTCCACAGCGCCGATGGGGTGCCTGACAGCATCACCGTCATCTGGCTCTCTGTGCAGCCAGGCTGGCCTGCAGTCTGTCTCCAGCATCCAGGAACGCATCATGTCCACTCCCGGTGGAGAAGAGGCCATTGAAAGGCTCAAGGTACGTCACAGTTCAGCACTGAACACTTTATTGCCTTGTTTCTTGATAAAAGTGTTTGTACAACACACACACTTGCACAGAGAATACACAGTATACAATCAGGGTATATACATTCATTTCTCTATAGGGCTGGGCAATATGGACAAAATTAATATACATAATTAAAGTATTTTCTTGTTGTTCTTGTTGTTAGTAAACCAAACTTTTACCACTGCAGTAGTTATATAGAATCGGTGGCACCAATAAAGCTTTAAATAAATAAATAAATAAATAAATAAATAAATAAATCTCCTGAGACTGCAGACTAGTTAATTTTCTTTTGTGTGTTTTCATTACAGGCAAAAAGTTATGTAGATCTTTTTTTATTGTAAGAAATGGGCAGTCATCTCTTTATTTCCATAAAAGAGAAGGTTCAGGCTTAATGTCTGCAGCAGCAGTGTGGTTATTTTGTTGTGCTTTTGTACAGTGTTATTACAGCTCTATTAATATCCCTGAATCTCACATTCAGTATCTCCTGAGGGTCTTTAATAGCTGCACCTGGTGTATTGCACCACAAGTATTGCTTCAGGAGTTTGTAAATGACTTGTAAAAAATGGTCATTGAAAAGGACATTTCATCAAGAATTTAGAGCATGTATAACACTTAAAAATAGAGGAATGTTTTAGCAAAATAACGTTAGCAGCATGATATTCTATATACTTTATTATTCAGTACAACTGAATAATTCCTGCAGTTTTAAACAATTAAATCTTTTCTGCTCTTTTCGAGAGTCATTGTCATTTATTTATCGGTCTTTAAAACTGTTTGTGTGACTACCACTGTGGTTTTTTGCCTTCAAATCCTGGACCCTGCAGAAGGAGTGTGGGGAAGTGTTAGGTGTGAATGTTAAGAGACTCAGGTGTATGAAAGGCGGAGGATAGTTTCGCCGGTTTTCTTAAAACAATCGTACTTTGGATATTTCTGTAAAATCCTCTGAAAGGCAGGAAGTACTGTAATGGAGTATGGAATAGTATCCCCTGATGTTATGGGGGTTTGCCTTTAATATAGCATTTGAAAATCTGCTGATTGCTTCCACATGTGGATTGCTCTTCTGAAAGAGACTGCTGTAACAGATGTCATCTTAGCTGGAGTTTTGTTTGCCATGTTGCCATGATCAACGTTTCCCCACAAGTGGGGTCACGAGTGGTTCGATAGCAGACGTGGTCAGTGAGTTCTGCTCTAGGCATCTTTTTCATCGTAAATTCTAGCAGCTGACTGCTTTGTGCTCACAGTCATGGCCCAAGAGACATATTCATGCCTAATGTTCTGCTGATAATAAATAGGTTTCTAATTAAGGATGCATGCTGTGATGAGAATCACCATGGTAACCCCAGAAATGTTCCCAGGTTTTTTGTCCCCACTTGCGCTGATCTGACGTTTGCAGTTTTAACTTTGTAAAATTCTGTATCTCTGCATCATACTTTCCAAATATTTATCACAGAGTTTGCGATGAGTTAATCAATACTAATAATCCCCCATTTAAAGTGGTACTACATGCTAAAATGGGGGCTTTTACTATGGAAAAAAGCTGACACGTCTTTCTTACTGGTCTGATAAATTCACTCACAGCTACATCACTGGGTAATTATGTAAAATTAGAAACCATTCACCAGACTTAAAGAAATCTTTAGCAAAAACAAAAATCAGTATTACTGTATGACAGTATTGCAGATATCCTGCCCAGCACTACTCTTTAATAAATAGTCAGGGCAAGTCTGTCATGTCCACAATGACAATGAAGATCCACATCCATTCCCTATCTCACTCTCCATCCATCAGAACTCATATTCTGTTAGAGCATCTTGCCTTCCGGACCTGTTGTTTCCATGGTTACAGCAGTGGCCTGCACTCTTAGCTCTCATCCAGTGACGTCAGCTTCCAACGCAGTTCGGAAAGCGGACAAAAATAGACATGTTCTTTGTGGCTATTAGGTGTAAAAAGAGCCACATAAAACAGAGTCTTCTTCAACTCTCTTGTAAGTCTCAGGGCATGGAAGTGTCTTAGTCTTGCGTCAGTCGTGTGGGAGCACAGAAGGTAATTGGGTGGATTACTGAAAGTGAAGATGTGCCACACTTGTTGACTTTTTCTGTCAAAAATGTCTTGTAATGCGCTAGAACGGCCCCGTTTTTCAGTTAAAATATTACCGGTACTTTATGTTCAAGAGCAGTACTCTGCAGATCTTTGAGGCACCTAAGCACATAATTAAGAACATTTATCTCAGAAATAAGAGTGTTTGTGTTTGTAAACACTCTTAATGAATAGATGCACAGTTCTCAATATTCTCAGATTAGAATATTGTGGGAAACGTTGACTGATGTTCATTTCATTCAAAAAGATAATCTGTCATTTTACATTGATTACGTGATTTTATATTTTATATTATTTTATATTTTTTTATTTGATTAGGATGGCTTGTAGCTCACAAAATTTGAGAATCCAGATGTAATGATGTAAAATAAACTTTTGAATTTAAATTTGACAGGAAAAAATTACTTTTCTATTTTTTGAGATGCACTAGTAGTGGATCTTGTGTGAATTAGTGTGAAGAACAAGGCTTGGGTCCAGTGTTTACATGGATGCCCAAAACCAGTGCCTGGATGTGTTCAGTTCCATCAGAAGATCACCTAATTTAACATCACTAAGCACTTATTAATCAAACCAGGTGTTGGATTATAACTATAATAATATAATTATATATTATTATGATGGATTATAACTATATAATAACTATAAATAAATAGAGGAAAACCACTACTTTTACATTAAGGTTATTTGTTTATCTATTCTATTATTAGTGTTTACTGAAAAAATAATGTTTTACTGGCCAGAAAATGAGCTTTTTATTCTGACTGAAGTGCACCTGAACCCTTTGCATATTACTGAATGTTTCTATATTTATTCAGAAATTAGTCTAAAGCTTTACATTAGAGTTAAAATTAAAAAAATTCTTGTTTAACAGCAACAGATGGCGAGGGTGTTAGCCCCTTAGGAAGGATAAGGGGGTGTTAGTTTGCAGACTTCCTGTATTTTAGGCCAGATGGCCCAACTCTTCCTCTGTGTTTGGGACAATGGGGGTTGATGCAATAGAAAGCCATGGGACTGGTTCTGGTTTGCCCTTTTATCTCAGGGTTTTCACTCTTTACACCAGTAAGACTTTGATCACAATGTCATTACTTTAGACTAGAAAGAACATGCATTCTTTCCCACGATGGTGATGTGTTATTTTTGATGTAATGTAACTGGGACTTTCTATCAAGAGCAGAAATGGCATAATACTGTCAATAAGCCACTTTTCACTTTATTGCTCCAGCTTTTATTGGTCATTGGGGCAAGCATATGTACGTGTGGTGACCCGGCATTGCAGATTTAAGAAATTGAGGGCCAGTTTTTGTTTTCACATATTCTGACTGCCCTTTATGCTAATACTTTAAGGCAGGGTGCCCTTAATTTCCCTGAGGGAAACTATGAACTCGCCAAAAAATAAACACAGTACCTGGTGAAACATATTCCACAGTACAGTTCCATCCGTAGAAAATATGAAATGAACTTTATTCCATGTATATCTATGATATTGCCATTAAATTCATATAATGGTATTGGATTGACAGTGTATGCCTTTGTCTGATTTCCAAAGAAAGCCTGCTGCACCTTCTGAGAGCATAATTAACACAACACAGTTCTAATATTTTTAAATCACTGTAAATAACTAAATACTTAAAAATTCCAAACTTTCTGCATGTGTATCCGTATGTGTATCTTTATACACACCAAGTCTTAAGTGTGTATGTGCGAGCGCAAATGGGGGCAGAGGAGGAGCTGAGCGCAGGGGACGGGGGAGAATGAGGGAGCAGAAAACTGTTTTAATAATGCAGAAACCTTTATATAGAAATG
The DNA here is from genome assembly GCA_034509495.1 of Acestrorhynchus altus. Classification (NCBI taxonomy): domain Eukaryota; kingdom Metazoa; phylum Chordata; class Actinopteri; order Characiformes; family Acestrorhynchidae; genus Acestrorhynchus; species Acestrorhynchus altus. Next base: position 21,885,490 of record CM067518.1, read on the forward strand.
TTAAATGTGATGTATAAATGACATCGCTTCAGTCCATATCTTGCTTGGTTTATGTTCTGATATACATATAAATAGTAATATTACCCAGCCCTACAGTTCTATTAATATACAATCTGTCCTTCCCCATCTGTCCTCTTCTTATGTTTTTGGTTCACCATGTTCACATGGTCCTCTAAGAAGTGTTTAAACATTTAGCAGGTGATTCGTCTCCAAATTTGAGAGTCTGCAGAGTCTGACAAACCGGTAGATTTATTGTTCCCAGCCAGTAGATTAGTCACAGTCAGGTTGTACCATTCACCCTACACCCTGCTGTATGTCCACTAATCACTGTGGTATGACTTTTCTCTGTGCTGATCTGTGTTTCATACACTCAAAACAATAGCAACCAGCATTGACTCTGGGTGTGTCTCCCCCCTGCAGGAGTCGGAGAAGATTATTGCAGAGCTGAATGAGACTTGGGAGGAGAAGCTGAGGAAGACGGAGGCCATCCGGATGGAGAGGTCAGTAATGGATGATGCACACAGTGCAGATAACCTCTCACTGTGTGTGCCTGTCTGTATGGCTCTTCTCTCCCACGGGGAGTCACTGTCCACTGCCATGTCTGCTAACACGCAGCTGGTACCACTCTGTGCCATGCTTTTAGATCACACACCAGTCACTAAATTCATGTCATCACAGGGTGGTGTCTAAAGGCTGACCAGAGTGACTTGTGGTGTTCAACATCAAAAAAGAGTGTCCTGCTCCTGTCCAAATGCATTAGCCTATATCCACTTAGTGAGGGAAGGGAGAAGATAAGGTTATAAACAGTAGAGTTGAGGTTTTACTGGCAGCCTCGGTTCGTATTTAAATGTCTGAAAAGTTAAAGAATATAAAGATCTGCTTGCTTCAAATGATCAAAAAGACAAAAATGGAGACTATACTCTTCATCCTGACTGTTACATGTGGTTTGTTTGTAACTGCTTCTTTGGCTTCAGTTGTTTTCAGTATAGTTTAGTTGAACTGAGTATTGCTCTGTTTTCTCAGGGAGGCTTTGTTGGCAGAGATGGGTGTCGCCATCCGGGAGGATGGGGGAACCCTCGGTGTCTTCTCTCCTAAAAAGGTACAGCATCTGTGAAGTTCAAGGAACCATTGCCACCTTCTGTTGTAGCTGTTAACAAGGAACACATTCATTATCTCCCCTTCAGTTTTTTCATGTTCCTGCAAGGCTCCTTTTTCAGAGCCTTCGTTGTGATTCTGTCATTTATTACCCTTTCATTTGGTTCATTTCCATGTCTGTTTTTTTTTTTTTTCCTTCTTCCTTTTTTCTTCCCTTGCATCTTGCTGTGGAATTTGTTTCAGTTTGATCAGGACAGACCAACTTCTTTATCAATTGAAGATTTTAGTGTTTTTTCTTCTAACCAGGTTTGTGGTCCACCTTTTTAATTAGCAGTGTTGTTTCTCCTGTAGGATGCTTTTACTAGTAGAGCCTTTGATCAAGTTCTTTGCTGGATTCGCAAAAGCTTCCCTAAGAAAAACTTACAAAGGATATTAAGTTTATATTAAGTTTGTTGGCCATTGTTCCTCCAGGATCGTTGGCTTCCCAGCAATGACGCGATGATGGCAGTTCGAAAAGGGGGGTGGCTGGCTTCACATGTATTGGAGGAGGCATGTGCTTGTCTTCATCCTCCTAGTGTCGGGAGCATCGTATGTAATGGGGAGAGTAATTGGCAGGGGAGAATGGGACAAAAACAAACAACCAAAAAAATTGTTCTATACTTTCTTGAAACATAAGGTCTGTTTTATGATTTTATGAAAAAGGTTTAAAATTAGAAAAGACACCTCTAAGAATAACTTCCTTCTTAAGAGACATCAGTGAATCTGCCCCCAGATCTGTGCTTCTTGTGTTCTCAGTATCTCCAGAGTAGGTGTGGCTTATTTCAGAAGCAGTGCTGTTTGCTATTACTGAATGTACTCTAACTTTAGTCATGATTAGCGTCACTAGATGATTGTGTGCAGCAGCCATGGCAACCCCTCTTTATGCTGTCTCTTCATCTGATAAAAGTTGAATCTTTGTTTTTGAGTCAGTCAGGGGAGTCAGAGTGAACATCAAAGAGAGTGAAATACCTGTGAAAAGGAGTGAAAGGAAAGAATAGAGATGGAGGGCCAATAAACAGAGAAAGAGAGAGAGAAAGAGTGAGGGGCTTTTGATTGTAGCTGCCCAGCAGTGGCGTGTCTGCTGTCCCTCAGGGAGAAAGCAGCTCTCTGTGCGTCACTGAGCTGTGTTTAATACACACTGCTCTCACCATTCACGATTAAATCATTAATTTGCTCATTATCTCTCCTGCTTTTTCTCCCTGCTTCTCATCAGCATAATCAACCTGACCCCAGAACAGATCATCTGATCAGTTTAACCCCCCTCTTCTGTTGGGGTGTTTTTCTGTTGCTCTGTTCATTTCTTTCAAATGTGTGTTTTTTTAATTCATTTTTTCCTCCACTGTCTCTCTTCATTGTGCTGCTTCCTGTCAAATACCTTTTCGATGAATGGCCTTGTGATCTCTATACAAAGTTTAATGGGGTGTTTTCCCCAAAAAAGGTTGGTGGCTCAGATGTAGACTGGTGATTGTGCTCAAGGTAGTAGTGATTGTGCTCCTTTAGTCTAGTTTGTGTTACAAATCAGTTGAATTATTTAAAGAAATAATTTTGTTGTTTGATGCAATTTGAAGTTACTTTTTCATTGTCAAAATGATTGTTGCACTCAGAAGGAATCGGTCAATTGCACCGCAAGCAATTGGCAGTGGGGTCGTCTTCAGTGAGGAGTCCCGTCTTTGTCTTGGTGGAGAGAACTAAAGAATCCATGTTTGGCGGCACCGTGGTCAACACCAGAATCGACAATTTGTTGTCACAAATCACATGTTCAGAGGGGCCTGGCATCGTAGTGTGGGGTCATACAAACAGTGGTCCTACCTTTTCTGAATTTTTCCAGTGCACTAATCAACAGAACAACACCTATTTGCATACTGCTGCAGTCTTAAAAGCTTGCCTATGGCAAGGTTCAGTTACATCACCAGACCTATCCCTTATGCTGTTGGGATGCTACGGGAACACATTATCAGCACTCCCTACGGCAAAATCTGCAAGAACTGATTGAAAATATTTATGATGCCAAGACATCTGGCATGTTGCGTTATACCCAACGCCATACCTGAAGACGCTTCTTCTGTATGTGTAGCTCAATAAAAATGTACACTGATATGGGCAATATTTAATCATTTATTGCTCCTGCTAACCTTTTATCTTCCTTCCCAATAGCATTGCAATCACACACTTCCTTCTTGGTGCAACTATTTTTTTTGGTGATGAGTATTTGGTACACTAAGCTCTTTCAACCCTAGTAATAGAATATAAACCTTAAAACTGTGTATTTTGCTCTGTCTATATCTTTTTCTTTCTTGACAAGAAATTGTTTTGTGTAAAATAAGTGTTTGCATTTTGTTTATAGCTACTAGTAGTTGGTTATAAATATAAGGTCAATTAAGCATTAGTGCCTGTTCTGTATCATCTTAATTTCTGTGACTTTAAAGTCCCACTTACACAATGTATCATGATGTCTCCTTTCCAAAGATCTGTCTACGTCCATCTACCTTGTCAGCCACGACCTTTTGAATATGGTGGCAGTAAACAGATGTGTTGTTAGAAAAAGAGATCTGCGCCACATCATATTGTGCAAATAATCCATTACACCTTAACAGTTTATATGTGATCCTTATAAAACTGGGATCAAACTAAGTGATTCGTAATATGCAGGAGTAAGGAATGCAAATCTGGAATCACTGGTGGTTCCATGGAGTTTAAGAGGCAAATCATTTTGGCACTTCTAGTAAGGTTTCTGCTGTGGACCCATCAGCAGCGATGGACACATAGGTGTTGCCCGGATTGATTAAAGCTCCTGTCTCAATCTTCACAGACCCCTCACCTGGTTAACCTGAATGAGGATCCTCTCATGTCTGAATGTCTGCTCTACTACATCAAAGACGGAATCACACGGTAAGAACATATTCCTTATGCCTCTTAGTGGCCTCAAAGTATATTCTACATTCCCACACTTTCCACTGCTCACTTTCTGCCTTCTGTTTAAGTCAGTGGTGTCCAATCCTATCTTCAAATTGCCAGTGTGGCTGCAGGTTTTTGATCCAACAAAACAGGAGCTTACCTGAAGACTGAGAGCAACTGGCTTTTCCAGTGTGTTTGGAATGAAAACCTGTTACCACACCAGCCCTTTTGCAGATAAGATTGCACACCCCTGGTTAAATGTTGCAAAATGTGCACAAAGGGTTGGATATTTCTACTTTTTGATCACAAAGATGAGTTTCAGTCCTGCCTTGTAGAATTCATTGGGTTTTGGGGGGGTTGCTGAAGGACTCTGCTGCATACGTAATTTTTGTTTTGATACTGGATTGTCAGGATGGGGATTGAGCAGCTGAGCTCAAGCTGCTGTTGGTCAGCAGTGCATCTGTCCCTGCAGGCCAGGCTTTGGTGTTTGATTCCACTCTTGTGTTGACAGGGTGGGCCAAGCAGATGCAGAGAGAAGGCAAGATATTGTTCTGAGTGGAGCGCACATCAAAGAGGAGCACTGTATCTTCCGCAGCGAAAGGAACGCCAATGGGGATGGTGAGGATTTACTGAAACCACACCAGTCTGATTATTATGCAAACAATTAAGTGGTTTCTTAAAGAATCTTGAGGAAGAGGGTCATTCGGTTAGCTCATGGCTTCTGTTTTGGTTCAGTACCTTTTACCTTTTAGGAAGTTGAATTGAGGCAGAGACAAATGAGACTAAAGTGAATTAATAACATATTATCGCATGTATTTATACCATATTATGCACTTAATTAGATATTTGTCTCTATAAATTAAAAATAAATACAACTTCCACTTTTCAGTTTTGTCACCCAGTAAATATCAGATGTATATTAATATATGATTAAATATATCAAATATATATATTAGAGGATATCAGAGGATACTTTACTTTAAGTTTTAGTACAGCAGAATTGAATGAGATGGCCTTTATTTATGAATATAATACATAAATAGTAAGCTTCTTTTCATTGAAAAGGGTATATATAGGAATGTAATCTACTGACTGCTTCTCTGCTGGCCCTGCAGTGATTGTGATGTTGGTGCCATGTGAGGGATCAGAGACCTATGTGAACGGCAAGCGTGTGAGTGCTGCGGTCCAACTGCGCTCCGGTAAGACTCCCTAGCATCCACCTTCAAACTCGTTCTGTCAGCTGTAATACTGTCAACTTGTGTCCATTTTCTTTTCTTTTAACACAGTTCACTGAGAGAGATCCTTTCATGGACGATGCATTTGAGAGCACTGGTCTCTCGACTTCCCAACCTAAAATCGGCATCAACTGTGTCTGTGTTCTGTTGCTCCTCAGGTAACCGTATAATCATGGGAAAGAACCATGTGTTCCGCTTCAATCACCCTGAGCAGGCACGTGCTGAGCGGGAGAAGACCCCAACAGCTGAGACCCCCGTGGAGCCTGTGGACTGGACCTTTGCCCAGAGAGAGCTGCTGGAGAAGCAGGGAATTGACATGAAGCAGGAGATGGAGAAGAGGTAATGTGGGTCGCGAGAGCTTAGGGTTTGAGGAAAGGAAGGAAACAAAAGACATCTGATATTGACTTGAGGAACAAAGCAAAGGGTTATAGAAGCTGATCTGCATGTGTATCGCCAAAGTCATCTACTCAGGGCAAAGTCTGTGTCCATTGCTGTGTAAGCTGTGTTATGGAGCCTGGTTTGTGCACACATATGAATTGGATTATTCTGAAGGGGATTATGTTGTGAATAGGGGAAAAAAAATAAGCTCCCAACAACCCTCTCACGCATGTGTCCTGCACTGTATTATATGTAGGCTTACTGAGATGGAGATCCTCTATAAAAAAGAGAAGGAGGAGGCAGATCAGCTGCTTGAGCAACAGAGACTGGTAAGACTGATTCTATTTGCTCTCTTTTTAGAGATTTAGCATTTCCTTTGGAACTGTTGGGACGTGGGGGTCCTTTTAAAATGTTCATATATATATATATATATATATATATATATATATATAATTATTTTTTATTATTATTATTATTTATTTATTAATTAATTAATTTATTTTTAATACTGTTCCGAGGACAGCTGGTGAAATAGTGGGGTTTGTTTGAGGGGAGAGATGCACTGTTCTGTATTGCCCACTAGGAATACTTTTATGTGTTGATAGTAAATTACACACAAACTTTTTATCTCCAAAATGGCAACTTTACAAGAGGGGCTTCTGAAACTATGGTCAAATATTGGTTGTCAACACTCCTAATTAATGCGTTCAGCTATTTAAGTTGTACACATTGTTAACAGACATTCCAATCCGGATTGTGTGGTCCAGAAGGACAGCCAATACAATGGGACTCATAAGAACAGATGAACAATCATAAACCTATTGGCGCCATGCCAGACATGGGCTAGAGGGGTGTAAAGCTCCTCTGAGTTCAGCTGTGGAACTGTGTTCCCTGGAATGATGTCGCTGCCTCAGGTTTTTTTGGATGAGCAGGGTAGATGTGGATGAGGTAGGGGGATGATCAACCAAAATCCTGACCTCACTTATGCTCTTGTTTCCCGGATTAGATTCTTACAGCAATACTCCAAAATTGTATCTTTTTAATACCCCTCAATTCTGAAGAAACAATGAACTGCATGGACAATGTGTGTCAATGTGAACATATTTTATTACTGGTCATCAAGAGCACTAGAATCACATTGTATCAAAAAGTGAAATGCCAAATTGGAGATACAAGCCTTTTGTGTAATTTATAGATAGTGATGATGTATAAAGCCTTAGTCTCCCTTGTGCTCTTCTGAAGTCCAACCAGCACTAATTCTGCACTCTTAGCTTTGAAACCTTGAGACTTTTGTGTGTGTTTGCTAGTGTGTGAGAGAAACACTTCTCCCAGTGCATGGCCAAACCTCTTTGCATGGAAATGAAATCCACTCTATCTGGATTAAGACATGGAGCAGGGGGCAATTACTTCCCCCTTCCATTCCTGTGATGGACTGAATTGCAAAACATTTGATATGGTACAGAATCAGATTTCATCAAGGATTTTCAATAGAATTCTTGTTTTTGTTATTCTTTGCTAAATGTAAAGAACTGAATCTTGCAAAACAGCATCAGGAAAAGAAAAAAATGTTAAGCAGTTGTATTAAATCAGAACCTTGCTTTTTTTATTTGTTTCAACATTGGCTACAGTATTTTTTTTAAATGTTACCAAATACTGCCATTCAGTTGCGCTTCAATATTTGCCAAAATTTTATAGATTGTGTGCTTTAATTCTGTTGCTGCCTTTGCATGATTTGTTGTTAGTAGCATGTTCTCTTAACAGTTCAGTTTTGATTTCCAAATTGTGTGTAGAGCCTGATGTTAGTCATTTGTTGCTGAGCAGTGTCGTTTAAACTGGTCAGCCTTGAGTCGGCTTTTGATTTGCCCTAGTAGATTTCTGTTCGTTTCTGTTTGAGTTTGTTGGCTCTTCAATGCAGTTGCTGATATCTCCAATGCATTGTGATAATAACCCAAGATTTCTGCTGTAGTTGATGAAGGCTAGTGACAATGTGGTTTCTCATTGACTTCTGTTGCCTATTCCTTGACTTATACACATGTCTGACCGGACACAATGGGCATGCTTGAACACAGTTTTTTCTGTGCTGGGGGTTTTAATCAGTGATGACAAGCGCTCCAATGCTCTGGTTGTCTAATAAAACGATTCACACCCATTCAACACGACACTCAAACATGACACACTGAACTCATAACGCAATTGCAATTACTCGGTCACCACCTGTCTCCTGTTAGCTTCTTTGCTATCTGGCAACGATTTGTACTGTATTCTGCATACTTGACCTGGAAAAATGAGAAACTGCATTTTCTCTCAAACTAACTTCTTAACTGTAGTGGATGAAATCGATGCTTTTAACTTCTTTCCAGCCTGTCCTTCCTCTCTTTTTCTCTTTGCACTGACCCATAAAAAACACGCAAGAGTCTTCTAACCCACTGCTAGAGCTATTCTCAACACCACAACCAAATCTCCATCAAGGACTTCAAATGGGGGATGCTCCAAAACCTCCAGTGGCTTTTGCTGCATGTCTCTGAAGCATGTTTTGGGTGCAGCTTTCAAGTGCACAAAATGAAGAGGAAATGAGCAGAAGTCTTTCTAACAGAATATAAGTCAACCAGAGCAACATCTGTCCCTTTTTTGTTTACATTTTGCTCATGTCATGATTACGTTTAATATTGATATGCAACTTGGGAACCTAGTGTGTCTTTGTAGTTTAGTTGACTGGAATTGGTGTTTGTTTCTCCAGTTTGTTGACATTAACCAACAGCTCTTGAATAACTGAATATCACTAAATGCCTTTATTTGTGTTCTAACACTTGTTGTATTGGGAATATTTCAGTTCGTGGCTGTACATCTTTAGTAAAGCAACAAAAATGTTATTGAAAGCTTGAATTAAAATCAGAACAAGTCTTTGAACTGGCAAATTCTCACAAGTACAGATGAACTGTTTTTCAGAGTTGATTTCCTTTTTGAAAAACTTAACCGAGCCTCTTCCAAAATCCCACAAAAATAGAAGTTCCCATTTTGCACATCATCACTCGTGTCCATTCTTTACAGAAAACATTCCTTTTGATTTGAACTTCACATTTTAATTTTACCATTTTGTTCCGCACTTTTTTTTTTCTTTTTTTTTTTGGTTTTGTTTCTTGTTTTGTTCTTTCAAGGACGGAGACTCTGATAGTGGCGATGACTCTGATAAAAGGTCATGTGAGGAGAGCTGGAGACTCATCACCTCCCTGCGGGAGAAGCTGCCTCCCAGCAAACTCCAAACCATAGTCAAAAAGTGTGGCTTACCCAGCAGTGGCAAACGAAGAGAGCCCATAAAAATGTACCAGATCCCCCAACGCCGCCGTCTCACCAAGGACTCCAAGTGGGTGACCATTTCTGATTTGAAGATCCAGGCAGTTAAGGAGATCTGCTATGAGGTAGCGCTGAATGATTTCCGCCACAGCCGACAAGAGATTGAAGCTTTGGCCATTGTGAAGATGAAGGAACTCTGTGCCACGTACAACAAGAAAGACCCCAATGAGCGCGACTCCTGGCGGGCCGTCGCTCGAGACGTCTGGGACACGGTGGGGGTAGGGGATGAACGTATCGAAGACGTTATAACCAATGGTCGAGGTGTCTCCGACATGGATGACCTCAAAGTGCACATAGACAAGCTGGAGGACATCTTGGAAGAGGTAAAGAAGCAGAACAACATGAAAGACGAAGAGATCCGTGCCCTCAGGAACAAGATGTTGAAGATGGAGAAGGTTCTTCCTCTGATCTCTGCTGATGGCCAAGAAAAGACCATTCCTGGCGGTGCAATGAGAGCCCGCAGTTCAAGCGAAGGAAAGGCTCCATATGAGGACAGTCCGGAAGGCGATCAAGCAGATGAACAAGTGTCCAAAATGATGAGTGACGAATCCTCCTTCCGGCGGGGGCGTATGCGCTGGATGCGACAGGAGCAGGTACGGCTGAAGAACCTACAGCAACAAGAGATCTCAAAGCAACTCCGCAGGCAGAGTGGCCCACACCGCTTCATCCCACCTGAGGACCGCAAGCTGCGCTTCCCTTTCAAAAGTAACCCAAAGCATCGCAACTCTTGGAGCCCTGGCACACACATCATCATCACTGATGAGCAAGTGATCGAGTTGAAGGTTCCCAAAGACGCGTTGCAGGAGGAGGAGGATGGAACAGAGAATGAAGTCCCTGAGGAGAAGGCAGGGCCTTCTGTCCATGCCCATCCTCCTCTTCCCAGCCCATCAGGCCCACGGAGATGCAAAGACCTAGAGCAAGGCCTGAGCCATAGACATAACCAAGGCCACAGGAGCCATGAGAGAGGGCGCAGCAACTCATTCAACAGCAGCCAGAGGTCTTCTGGTTCCATGGAGTCCTTGCACTCTGGGGAGAGGAAGCAGCAGCCACAGCAAGTTTTTTACCAGCCACGCTATAACCAAAACCAGCCTCATCCTTATCCTCATCCCCATCCTCATCATCACCATCAACAACAGCACCCACAGGCCTATCACTACAGCAACGACGGCAGCTACAACTACCACCAGCAATATGCTCATAACCAGCAGCCTATCCACCACAACGGTTTTCAAACACCACCCCGCATGCGTAGACAAATGTCAGCCCCTAATTTGAAGGGCGGACGGGAAACCGCTGTGTGAATGGGATGCGAGTGAGGTGTACTGTTGTTCTACTCAAGTATATAACACTACATTCATATCACACAGATTTACAGAGAAAGAAATCACAGCATTGGACAGCTTGTCCTCATTGAATGAAACTGAATCCTGGCTTATTTGCAGTTTTATTGGTTGCTCCAAATTACAGCCGTTTGTCCAAACAAAAGCATATTTTAATCCTTTTTTATTTGCCTTCTTTTGGGCCCCTGTAGATATCAGCTGTGCTGCACTGGTTGTATCCGTAGCATCAGGATGGCAACTTGAAGGTTTCCATGCCATACTAGTTTTGGAAAACCTTTTTTATTGGTTAGTCTGTGTACCAGTCATTGACTCTTGGTCGAGGTATTGCTTCCTAAAAATTATGCTAAATGTTGGCAGGTATTTTAAATTTCAATTTTGAAAGATCTAAAAAAAAATTCAAAGTTTTCCTCAGATGTTTAGGTCGACGTGATTTTTACGAAAAGTTGTTTTGCTGCTTTTCTCATGTTTCCTGAATAACCACTCTTCAACCACCACTACATGCAGTTTAGCCTATGGTAATAGTAGTCCTAAACTTGGTCATTACTTGAATTTTCATTTGAAGTAGCAAGTAGCACTACGTCTGCATTTCAGTCATGTTCATGTTGAAGATATGCAACTGAAACTATCAAGGAATGCTGGAATAACTTGGGTCAATGGTAAATATTTCTACCTGAATGTGTGTTATCCCATGAACTAGAGTTCCAGAAGTGCAGCTAATGTTCATCTGATTTTTGCATATTGCAGAAACTTTCAAATTTGTGATGGGGTCCTCTTACATTTCATTTCATTTTTTAAACTAAAGGAAGAATTTGAATGTACTGTGGATTATGAAAGGTCCTGATCTTTATGTAAAGTATTCTTACAGACTATTGTGGAGAAATGGTGAAAGTGCCTTATTGGTTCACCCATTAGCCTTGATGGTTAGCCTCTTTCTGAACTATATATAATAGGGTATCTGAAATACTGTAGTATTAGAGCCGTGAAATGTTAAAAGCAATTCTTTTTAATCACACAAAATAGTGCATGTCTTTCTGCCCATGTAGTTTTGTGTACATTAGCAATTAATCTCGATCTTTCCATGAAGTTCAGCTCTTTCCTGCAGTGAGTTTGTTCCGCGTGCTTTGTCCAAAAAGACAATTTAGCAGTGTTTTCAGAAAACTGCTGCACAGCAAATGGGAGTCTGCTTCGCTGTGCGCTTTGCTTCTATTGTTCCTCTCCAATGTCTGCTGCACTCTGAACCTCAATGAAGGGGAGGGGGTTATTCTGTTCCCACAGGGGTGGAGGCAGTGGTCTAAAACGATTCATTCTTGGAAATAATATGGAAATAGAATCCTTTGCCCATCTCCAGACACAAATACTGCATGATTAGAATCACATTCAATTTCTGGTGGCCCAAATGTGTGCACAGTGAACCCAGAAAGCACAACCTCTAAAGCTAGAGGTGCCCCAACAGGGTTGTTGCCATGGTTCCCTGGAGTTCATTTTAAACTTTCAAAAGAGAACAAGAGCTTCTTTTTTTTTTTGAGAAGCTATGAACGACAAATCAATGCTGTGTGTGCTTTTATTAAAGCTGAGTCAGAGTTTGTTTTAATCTTTCTCTGTTATTCACTTCTCTGAGGTGCCACTGGGAGCACAACTCACTGTTGGTACATATCCTCCAGGTCCTCCTCCTTTAAGCAGGATCCCATTCGGAATGATCTTGTTTACCGTAACTGCCAAGCCACTGTTTTTTCCTGCCTTAATATAGTTATGTAATTGTGTGTTTGCTTCATTTGCACAGCACACATGCTGTTTGTTAGCAGATCACATGCCCTGAATCTGCCCAGTAAGTGGCCTGGAGAAATAGCAGCTCACCTGACCTCTGTGTGCTGGGGTAAAAGAAAAGACCTTATGTCTGTGCCTAAAAGTTTAGTTAACTTCAGAAGTTGAGAAACAAGAGAACAAAACAGACTCACATTGTTACAATGCTCCTGCTTAGTTAATCTCCCGGTGTAGATTTTAAAAAGCAAATAATAATTGCTTGAAGGTTGCCTCAGTGAATCTTTTGTTTCAGTGAGACATTTTTGTTGCAATTTGATGCAATAAATGACTATCAGAGACCATATGGTTGCTCTGCTGCAATAAGGAATGTTACGTTGAACATGTACAGTGCTGACTGCATCTCCATCTAGGACAAGGACAGCTGAGGACATTGTACAAAGTGAATGAAATGGACAATGTATATTGTTCTTTTTAAATATGAACAGTCAGATTGAGTGTTTATATGCAATGGTGATATTAAGTGCCTCCAAATGGCTGTGTAATGTGTTGATTTCTTCTGAAACCTAAATCAGCATTTTGTGCAAACTACGAACTTTGTTGTTCTCATGAATTTGCTGGTTTATTCGGGATAGCCATGTCACATTGTGGTTGATATTGAATTTCAAGCAATGACAAATAAAAAAAGGTAAAGTTCTGACTGAAGTTTCTGTGGGTAGTCTTAAAACATCTGTTTGTTTTTTTCTCTAATTGCACACTTTAGTTAACTTACTAACATGACGGCAGGTATAATTTTCTAGAAATGTTAAGTCATATATGTTGTCTGGTAGATACTTGCCTAAAGTACCAGAGATGGCACCCGAAAGGTACCTGCAGGAAATTCTGGATTAGATATCGTCGACTGACTTGCAAATCTCATCCAACTCTGTGACTTCTGTATGATATACGCTAGATAAGTAATGCAATGAAAAAAATAGTTGTACAATAATGGTTGCACCCAGAAGGAAGGTTTGCAAAGCTATTTGGAAGGAAGATCAACGTCACCAGTAACATGTTAAAAAGATGTAGAGGTTCCTAATTGTGTCCTGCAATAATCCATCTCATGAGACTTCAATATTCTTACTCAGTTCCTGCAGATTTTTCAATAAAGTTGGAGCATAGCACCCACATATCTTCAGTAGGGCAGTATGCAGACCAGCGTTGTCCTGTCTTGAACAGCGCACTGGTGTGTACGTTCAGTGGTTGCAGAATGTATCGTTGGGCTGTCAAATTACCTGTAAAGTGGTGTGGCATGAAGTTGCACCCCACACCATGACATTCAGAATATGTAATGCATGACAACAAACCATTGATCTTGGCGCTGACTACAGCGCCTCCACACACAGATTCATTGGTTGTCTCCACCAAGATAAAAGTGGGATTCATTACTGAAGATGACCAGCTGCCATTTTGAGTGACTCCATGACAGTCTGGCATGACACCATTGCAGTCATTCATTGAAATCAATTGATTTGTTCTATTATTTATGTTGTACTATTATTATTATTATTTTTATTTATTTATTTTCAAAGAACGTTAAAAGTAGTGGGCAGGGTGGTGACACCATAGGTAGTACATGTGTTGCACAGCTCCAGATCCACAGTTATTGGCATAACCAATATAAGTGGTATCATGCTGTCACATATAAACCACCATACTATTGGTTGAATTATGTTAGTGATGCACTGATGTATCCAACAATGAGAACTGATTACTTTAAAAAGTGCTTTTAGTATTTTACAGCACAAAAAGACGTGTCCGTTTGCAGCTTGGACATAATTTCAAAGCTGTTCTTCCCTTTGAACAGTCATCATACAAATGTGCGCCTAAGGCAAGAAATGAAATATCCCTGTCAGCAAATACATGCATGGAATTCTAGATTTTTGGTCTTAAGCTGCTGTTTTCATACGTGTGTGTTTCTGCTACGCTCATACCTTTAGTTAGTGGTCAAGCTGTTGGACATTCTCTTTACAGGCTGTCCTGTTTCAAGTACATTACTCATGCATATGGAGTCATAATTGCATCATCTACTCAAATGTCTAACCCCTTACTTTGAAGGAGATTGCAAGAGACTTCTCCTTACTATAAGAACCTAGTGCTCAGTAAAGAAGAGCTAAAGCAGAAGGAAGGTGGGGGAGTGTGTAAGTGAAAGGGCTCCTCTGTTCTCCGAGCAGCGAAACGGGTCCGATGAGCTCATTGGCGATAGCTACACGTGTGATGATTTGCAAGTGGTGGACCATTTGTAACACAGCTCTGACCTTTTCTTCAAAGCCTACATTTTATTAATGGGAAAGGAAATGGGCAAATCAGTGTGCACAATGGCAACTGATTATTCCTGAAGATAATGTAAATCCATTTCTCAATTCAAGGACAAATTATGGAGCGAATTTGATCAACACGTTGCTATTGAGCAGTTTGAGAGAAGCATGTTTTAGGTTGATGAAATAACCACACATTTAGACACGTAAACTGTTCATAAGGATTCACAAGAGGTGGGAAATGTAACAGTGGCTGTGCCTGAAATGGGTTCATATTCCCTTGTTAGTGTAGCACTACATAGGGATAGACTGTTTAGATTACCGAGTAGTAGTGGAAATACCACCAATGACACTTAACAGTTCTTTATCATGTGTCAGTTCCGGTCACATAAACAATGAATTCTTAAATATATTTACTAAAAGCACTGTGCTGCTCATGCAGTAAGCTCTGACTGTTATGCTGCATAGAAATATAAGCCTCCCTTTAGTGATCAACATGGAAAAATGAGGAAAATCAGAAATTCATTGCTGCTTTTCATTCTACTATGTTGCTTAGAAATGTAGTAGTCTTACACTTGCATTTTTGTCCATATTCAACTCATGAGAGATACAATGTTCACCATAAATTACAAGTGCATTGTGGGAGATTACACTACCCTTGAAGTCCACTCTATGATTTGGACATCCAAAAAAAATGGCAGACTAACTCATGAGTATCTTAAATATTAAAAATTGGGATCTATTTTGGGCACAGACACCATTTTATTGTATCTTGATGAATTTGTTTATTATGATGCACAGTATGCTTATCTGAGCTTATCATGGATCTCATCAGACCATAAACACTGATTAACACTTCATTAAAGAATGAAGTTAGTCACATATGGGAGGAACTTTGGATAGCAATTGTTAATATCTGCAATTACTGGTGAATTTTTTAAAAATATGTACAACTGTAGTATATGGAGAAATGGATTGTATATCACAATATCACAATATAACATGTTTACAATTTTGCCCAGCTCTGATGTAAACACAACAGCGCAAACCAATAATAATCACCAACACAATTATGATCCATACTCCTTCCACCTCATTAGTATTAGGATTATGCATATTTGTTCTTCATAGATATTCTGTTTAAAATATATATAATTGTGAACTTTGTATTATGAATCAAATCTCATTGAGAGGGATGAGGGTATCATTACACCTCTAATGATATTCATTCAGGATTTCCTGTTCAGTTCATCTCGCATTTGGTGTTCGTTGAATGCCTTCTTTTGCATCACGTTAGAGTGCAGAACTGGTGCTACAGTGAACAGTAAATGAAGTTATTAAACTTAATAAATGTATTATTTATTTTATAACTGATTGGGTATTAATTGCTCAATTCACTGACTGATTTAAAATATTACACATGTTAAGCTGTCAGTGTATTTAAAATGGGAAGACCATTATCAAGCACAGCTGGGTCTTTTAGCCAAATCAGTGCTGGGTTCTTTGCAGGGAAATTGTATGTGGTGATGTGCACGTTACTGCCATATAAATCCAATTCATAATTACTGTATTGTTTCTTAGATCAACCCTTACTTTGATTAGTCCAGTATGTTCAATTCATTTGAAGATTTTGTGAACCACACCAATAAAATTCTTCATTTATGGTGAAACTGAAAAGATTAAAGCCAAGAATGGGTCTCATTTGAAAAGCATAAACCCATCGGTTTACTGTAGGATTTTTGACGGCGACAGTAGAAATTCATGTCACAATTGAGCATAATCAACATTTTTTTGGCAGGAAAGCTGACAGACAGGATGGGTCGATTTTTGGCCCTTGTGGAGGTCTTTTCTCCCGTTTACCTCCATTAGCAAGTTTGTTGATGGGTTGCTGTCCCCCCCACCCCTCTTCCCCATCACATTCTGTCCCTCAGGTGTATGAGAGCAAGCTTCAAGAGCTGCAGAAACAGGTGGAGACTCGTTCACTGATTGCAGAAACACCTGATGAAGAGGAGGATGAGGAGGAAGAAGATGAAGGTAATACTATACTCAAACACCAAAACCATGAGATGTTCTCTCACTGTGCTGC
Source organism: Acestrorhynchus altus (assembly GCA_034509495.1). Taxonomy (NCBI): domain Eukaryota; kingdom Metazoa; phylum Chordata; class Actinopteri; order Characiformes; family Acestrorhynchidae; genus Acestrorhynchus; species Acestrorhynchus altus. Next base: position 21,901,964 of record CM067518.1, read on the forward strand.
ATTGTGAAGTTCTGTCATAGTCTATAGCTGATGTATCTGCTGCCTCTCCCTGCTGCAGTGCCATGGACTCAGCACGAGTTTGAGCTTGCTCAGTGGGCCTTTAGAAAATGGAGGTACCATCAGTTCACCTCATTACGAGACCAGCTGTGGGGGAATGCGGTGTACCTGAAGGAGGCGAATGCAATCAGCGTGGAGCTCAAGAAGAAGGTATAGTGTAAACAGTCTGACAGTTAGGAACACAGTTCTCTGATTGAATGTCTTGCTGCTCTTGCATAATCTTTATTTTGACATTTAAGAAAGGACCCTGAAATCTGAAAAAAAAAAAAACTTTTGTACCTTTAGAACTCTGAAAATTCCATGTTCCAGATAACTGAAATGCAAACAAAAGCATGGAGGACACTGCAAAGTTAATGAAGTTGCCTCATCAGTATTGACTGATGTTTTGATTGTAACAAGCCCTTTGGTCAAAAACGTGCACAGCACCCAAGTTGAGCCTGTTGCTGCCAGGCTTTGATTTACTGAACCACATGGTTCTGCATACGAATTCAGACATTAGTCAGTGTGTGTGCTCCTGAACTCAGCTCATTTTGGATGTATTTGACCCATCCGCTGGTGGACCTCTGCTTATTTACTTATCGACTACCCAAGTGTAAGTTTGCTACAGCACGTCTTTCAAGTACCAGGAAAGTAGCTAAGGATATTTTCTGAGTGAACAGCAAAGCACTGGATAAGGACATCTGCTAAGTGCTGTAAATGTAAAGGTGGCCTCCTCTGTTGTGTGGGTTTTTTTCCATGCTTAGTTTTATTTATAGGTTTCTTTCTCCCACTTCCTGAAGTGCAGCCTCAAAAGATCCCTAAAACCCTTGTGCTGGCTTGAAGTTAAAACATCAGCAAGTCAAGATTTATAGTGGCAGTCACGCCTGTCTATTGTCTGGGGATTTAAACCGTTATTATGCTGGAATTGGCATTTTGTGCTCCTGGGCTCCCCCTACAGTCTGGAAGGGTGATTCATGCTTTGAGTTAGCATTCCATACCCAAAATCCATGTGCTCCATTTCTATATGAAGCACATTATGAGAGTACCTTTGAAAACCAAAATGTCATGGTGTAACAAAATATTCCCTTTCATTTCATGTCCTCATTCCTTGTCTGTATCTGTCTCCCTCTTTGTCTTCAATGCAGGTCCAGTTCCAGTTTGTGCTGCTGACTGATACACTATATTCCCCACTCCCTCCTGAACTGCTGCCTCCTGAGCCAGAGAAGGAGCGAGACTCCAGGCCTTTTCCTCGCACTGTGGTGGCAGTGGAAGTCCAGGACCTGAAGAATGGAGCCACTCACTACTGGTCCCTTGAGAAACTCAAGTAAGCTTCAGGCTGCCAACCTGAGGCTGTCAGCCCTTTGTCATTCTGTGCAGACTGCTGATGGATATTCTCCATTTTGACCAGGCATTTCTCACTCTAGTAATTGCTTCCTTTTGAAAATCCAGCAAGTCCTGGAACTGCCTCATTGAATTAAACCCTACACTTTGTGCAGAGAGTAAAAAAAAACTTATCTGTTGTTCAAAAAATGTCTGTTGTCTAAAAAAGCCCTAGTTGTTCTATTATTTCAGTGATTCTGTAGCTGATGTAGCTGCTCTTTGACTGGGTTGTATTTCTTCACTCTTTCAGGCAGAGACTGGACCAGATGAGAGAGATGTATGACCGTGCTGGAGAAATGGCCTCCTCCAATCAGGAGGAGGGGGAGGGGCCCCTGACTGGCAGTGACCCTTTCTATGATCGCTTCCACTGGTTCAAGCTAGTTGGGAGGTATGTCATGTCTTTAATTGTTTTGATTTGCAGGCCTGAAATCAAAGCATGGATAGGACTTGGGTAGAGAAGAATGATGCGATTCATGATGCAGTATTAAACTATATATGCTGAAATTCCCAGGCTATGAAGTGATGTTGTGGAAATTCAGGGTGAGACATGTGACCCAACAAGTGTGTGTGCTGTGTTACTGTGATGAAAAGCTCTCTGTAGGAATGTGTTGATGGGGGAGATGTGTGCTCATGAATCATTGTTGATGTGTTCATTTAGTTCACACTCCTGATGCATTCCCCACAGTACCATAATCATCCTCTTAATACACAAGATCTTCTGTTCTGTTATGAGATCATATTGTTTTTGTCATCCTGGTTTGTGTATTATTTTTTTTGGTTTGTGTATTGTTTTATCCAATATGTTGCCACATTGTTTTTGTCTTCAGTCATTTTTGTTCTGCATTGTGTTTTCTGGGTTGTTTTTCATCTCATTATCTATTTGATTACTGTGGTTGTAGCATTTTGTTTCTTACAAATGTCTCCCAAAAATTCAACAGCTGACATGTGAACATAGTCATTCATTTATTTACAGTAATGTTTTTTATTTTATAGTTGTTCTTAATTTAACAAAACGGGTAAACATTAATTAATTTTAATGCCTTTAAGGTTGGTCTGATTGGTCATTATTTCTGATTAGTCACTTATTCCAAATAGAAATTAAATACTAATGGATTTATAATTTCAAAACAAGATAAATATTTCACCCTTACATGTAATAAATATAATTTTTTTTTGCATATTTTTATATGCACCAGTTCTGAATCCTGGTCCTGGAGTACCATTGCCCTGCTTATTTTTCCTAAGTTTATTACACCTGATCCAACTAATAAACTAACTGACAAGCCCTTGCTGAGCCAAACTGGGTGAGTTACAGCAGGAAAACTCTAAAACAAACAGGGCAGTGGTACTCCAGAACTGGGATTGTGAATCACTACCATAGTGAATGTGTAAACAGCCACAATAACCTTCGTTGTGAGGTGTAGGATAGCAGAAAAGTTGCTGATCTGATCATAAACAGCCCCAGAATCGTAGAAGACAGACATGATTACAGAACTGGGCATAATTTAGTAAAATACTTCATTACTTTACTTACATTTAAACAGTTTGTTAGACTGACCAGAACACTAATGTGATATGCTGCACTATACACTGATGTTTCATCCCTAGTATATCTGCATTTTTATATATTTTTTATTTTTTTATTATGGACATTAATTCATTTCCCATTCATTATGTTACCACTGTTTCTGTATTTACTTTGCTGGCAATTCATCAGTTCTATGTTGTGAACCATAAATCCTGTGTTCATTTCCCCATCATATCCTGAATTTGATGGACAGCTGTAAGCTATAATACCAGTCCTTTTCAGACCTTTGAGAAACGATTTGTACATAGTTCAAAATCTTAATGTACTGTAACATGTGGACCTGCCTTTGGACTGCTCTTGCTGTCCGAGGCCACTTTTCTAATTCTTTGGCCCATGCTGGTCCCCCTCCTCCTTCCTCCTTTTGGCCCTTACCCTCATTTAGCTCTCCCATCTTCCACGGCTGTGTGAACGAGCACCTGGCTGACCGAACACCCTCGCCCACTTTCTCCACGGCTGATTCTGATGTAACAGAGTTAGCTGATGAGCGACAGAGTGAGATGGAGGACTTCATGGACGATGAGGCTTTTGTGGACGATACCAGCTCAGATGCTGGCACCGAGGAAGGCTCAGACATCTTCAGCGATGGACAGGACCCCTTCTATGACCGCTCTCCATGGTTCACTCTTGTGGGCAGGTTGGTGCTTGGGGGAGACTTGGAGAGACAGAGTGAGAGAGCAAGAGATGGCTGCTCTGCATGTTACCTAAGATTGACGCTGCAGCGTTTTCAGAAGTCAGCGTGTTAACCCATATGCCAGGTTCACACTACTCAATTTTGAAATGAATAAACCCACTCAGCTGTATGTAATATACACGTATAAATCAGTGTAGTTTTTCACACCAGACCTGGCAGTGTTCAAAAATGTTTCAGTTAATTTGTAATGTTTGTTTGTGCACTGTGTTCTTGCAGTCTCTGGGCAGATATGGCACAAAATGCAATATTCTTTCAAAATGTGCATATAGGCCAATAAACATTCCAGTAAACCACTACACCTGAAGCTGTAGGAGACAAAAATAGGTGGTTTTTTTTACTACTTTAAGCTATTTTACCAGATTATACATATCATTTTTAAAAGCTTACAATACTTTATTTAAGTAGAACACAATCACTGAAGATCTTTCAGGTTTTTAATTGCCAATGCTAGATGGACAAAACTACTTGCACCTCACGCTGTGTGTGTGTGTCATGTCTGGTGTGAAGTAACAAACATTGCAGAAGGGTTTGGACATACCAAAAGATTTTATGCCACATTGATTTTACAGGCAGATCCTGTAGCTTGTAGACACAAATCTTGATAAGAGGAGAAGGGTTATTACTCCAGTATTGTGCAGAGTCTGCTGTCTTCTCTCACTCTCTCTGTGCTCAGATCCTGTGTCACCTCACACCATCGAAGCATAGACTGCATTAACCACTGTCACTAAATGCTGTAAATGTAGTTGTTGCATTATTTACCTTGTTTTCAATGTTTAATACTCGTTTTGTCTGTCTTAAACATTCAATTTGCTTTACTTGTATTTCTTTCTTTCTTTGGTGGCATTTTGTAGATGCAGCAGCTGATTCAGTCTGCTGTGGGGGAGGAGGAGGGGGGGGCAGACAAGGGTGGGGTGTGTGGATCAATGTAGGGAGCGTGGAACGTGCTCATCGTTCTGTCGCAAATGGACCTGCGTCACTGTGACCTCACCAGTGCTCTGCAGTGATCGCTCTCTGGCGTCTTAATTCCTCCATGGGGAGAGGAACCACGTGGCTGCAAACCAAAACCATACAAAGCAACACATGAAAATTGTGTGGGATGCTGTGTTGCCCAAAGCTAGTCCTCATTCTTGTTTTGAGGGATGTTTAGATGTTCAACAGTTAAGAGTCAACAGACTGAAGCTCCTGCCTTATTTAGGATGTTTATTTTTCTTTTTTCTTTTTTTCCTTCCAAATTTTGGATGATTTGTGAAAGTACAAAGATTTGAAATCATAAATTGTCAGTGTGTTTACAGCAGGTAGTGACGATTCTAATAAAGTGTTGGAGTTAATCAGGTGAATGGAGATTGTAATGGAAATCGGGGTCCTTTTAGTTGATTAGATTGTTTAGTCTTAAATCAGCTCATCTTCAATCAGTCTCGTAGCAGCTGTATGTGAATCAGTGTGTGTCCCGCTGTACATTATAATGATTGCCATTTTCTCTTCAGGGCCTTCGTGTACCTGAGCAACCTGCTGTACTCTGTGCCCCTGGTGCACCGTGTTGCTATAGTGACTGAGAAGGGGGAGGTGCGAGGTTTCCTCCGTATAGGGGTCCAGGCTATTGCAGGTGAGAACTGCTGTTTCTCTCACTTCTTATTCCTATCCCAGAGGAGGGCACCCAGTTATTTTGTCAGTCTGTGAAACACAGCAGCTGGCTCTGCCTAAAGAATAACACCGGTGGCATGCTATTAGTCTCTGTGGGACAAATAAATGGGTTGCATAAGCTGGTGATCTTCTGTGCTTGTTTATCTTGATGATCAGTGTGCTTTTTGAACATGCTGTGGTTTTCAAGAGTGACCAACTACATGTTTTGTTACAAAGAATCTATTTGGTTAATTTCATTTAATGAGATGGGGTATATTTTCAGTAGTTATTCTACTAAGAGACTTTGATCAAGATAATTAATCAAAGCATTTTATTTTTCACATACATATTCAGGGGTCAGAAACCCAGATTGTAAGAAGAGCCGATTTGTCATATTTTAATCAAATCAAACCACTTTCAGAGAGGGGCAAAGGGGCAAAATACTGGAAACTGATGTTCAAATTGTTTTTGAAGCGTTTTAAATCAGTGATTAAATTGGATTTAAACCTTGTGAAGTGTTCCAAGTGCATTTGGATTTTTCAGAGAGAGAATCTTTATTTTCTGACACATATCCCACTCCTAAGTACACATTTTGTTTTAGTGTATTATGGAGGTGCACAGTATCAGTTGACATACAGTATCTTTAAAAGCAATTGCCAGGCAGATATTTAGATGTGGGCAGCTTTTAGTCTGAGATTTCATATATTTATTAATCTACTGAAAGACAAAATGTTCAGCTTACACTGTAAAACGGGTGTTTTTATAAATGTTTATGTATTGGCTTCATCAGATATATTCATGAAGAGTATCTCACTGGCCCACAATTTCAATATCTATGCATCCCTCCCTAATGTACTAGTAATAACCCACAGGGATGTATAATGTATGTTAAAATACAGAGACCACCGGATTCATTACTATTCTTAAATCAGAGTATCCCATTTAAGTTGCTTTTATTAAAATGCTGTTGAATTGCTTTGGTCATTATTAGATCCTCTGATTTCTTGTTACCTGCTGTTTCATTTCAGCGGATGAAGAGGCTCCTGATT